>CM052540.1:76453159-76488903 GCA_028533065.1 Trachops cirrhosus | reverse complement strand
AAATGATGTCCCCGATAGTACCTAGCTGGCAGCATACCTAGTTATTACAACATTACTCACCATGTTCCCAAAGCTGTACATTACATCCTCATGAGTATTTTGTAAATGCCAATTTATACTTCTTAATCCCTTCTTCTTTTGTATGTAACCCTCCAATTCCCCTCTCATCTGGTGGCCATCAAAATGTTCTCTGCATCAATGAGTCTGTTTCTATTTTGTTTGTTCACTTGTTTTGTTTTTCTAGACTCCACTATAAGTGAAATCATATGATATTTGTCTTCTGTCTGACTTATTTCACTTAACATAATGTCCTCTAGGTCTATGAAATTTCTCTTCCAGGGTTTAACCACTGCTTGCTCATAACCTCCTTCACCCCAGGTTGGGAGTCGGTGCAGAGGAAATAAAGCTTCAGTGTGACCTGGCTGCCCAGTGTGGTGGACAAGGACATCGGGACTCCCCATCTCAGGGGCCTGTGTGGGTATCAGTGCATTTTCATCCTCCTTGCTGTTCTGTCTGCCATTACCAAAGGAGGCTCTACTCCAGGAGAGGTATATGCAAATACCGCACCAGGGAGTGCTAAAGAGGACATTAGCACTGTAATGGATACAGCATGTAAGATCCCCAGAAGAAAGCTGCCTTTAAAAAAGCAGTTGCAATGAAGTGCCTGGAATGAAGTCAACTTAAACACACACTTTGCTGCTCCGACCACCTTCCAGGTGGCTTGACAAGTGTCAGAGATATACCTCTCAATCAGTCTGTGGGACACGGAGGCCAGATGTGAACACAACATTCTATTCCATACATAGCATTTCAGGGACACTTAAAATACACTTCCTGTCACCTGTGTGAGTGCCCCTCTGCAGGGAAATCAGGAGGTCCATGCTTGCTGGTGCAGCTGTGTGTGTCCTCACAGGACCATGCCATTGATGGGACTCCATCACAAGACATTTCATCAGACATACTTCAGTGAATTTCCCGATAAAGAAAACAACATCTATAAGCTTCAGAATTTTTTAAATGTAAAAAGATGAGATTAGCATTACATGTCTCATTAACAACATTGGAAGATAGAAGAAAACAATTAAGAATAATTATAGAAGTAAATTATATAGAGAAAAATAAAAGTCATGTTACAGAAAAAAATGGGGTCATTTTGGACACTTAGAGCCTCAGAAAGTAAAATCACGTACATTATCTTAGGATACTATGAAGAAATTACCTTAATCAAGCTAATACGGTGAAGAGCGCTGACATACTGTGAACAATATATCTTCTATTATGCATTTGATATCAAAGTGGACACGATTAATGACTGGAAAGTGAGCACATGAGTGTGTTAACAAAGGATTCTTGAGGTTGAACATTCATTCTGGGAGAGAAAGCATAATAATAGTCTACAATTTAAAATATTTTCAACATCAACTATTTTGCTCAAACTTAGGCATTAGGGCTGGTATTTGTGTGTGTATGTGTGTTGGAAAAGAGACTTGAGGTATAGGGCAAGGTGAAAGAACAGCATTGTAGGTGGGTATGAGCAGGATGGTAATGCATCTGAGAACTCATACATTGTCACAGATGGGCTGGGGGTGGTCAAGTGAAACACCAAGTTGGGAGAATGAGGCTATAATTAACATTGATAAGTTTATAGAGAAATAGTGGGTATGATGGTTAATTTTGTGTTAATTTGACTAAGTCATAGGGTGACCAGATACTTGTTCAAAGATGATTCTGCACATTTTTGGGTGACCTTAACATTTAAATCTATAAACTGGTAAGCAGATGCCCAGCCCAGTGTAGGTGGGCCTCATCTAATCAGTTGATGATCTGAATTGAAGCAAAAAGCTGACTTCTCTTGAGTAAGAGGAAGTTCTTCCTTCCTGCCTGCTTTCACATGGAGGCATTGGCCTTGCTCTACATTGGAGACCCTGGGCCAGAGCCTCTTAGGTAAAACACTCTTGAATTCCTGATTCAGAAAGCTGTGAGATAATAAACATTTATGGTTGCCTGCAGCCACTAAACTGTAGGATAATTTGTTACACAGCAACTAATACATATGTATATGTGAACATGATTGAGGCCAAGGTCTCTCTGATGTTCAATGTATCATCAAACCCTAAATGCAAAACTTGCAAATTGCCCACTATTAAAACTTGTCAACATGAGAAATTATATCTTACAGTTATATTACTATGTTTTGTTAATGGCATGAAATTTGCCACTTTTTCCTGCCTCTTTAAAGAAAGCTATATCTAGATCAGAAGAAAAAGATCTCTGATTTATTGTTAGGTCCATGCAACAGGTTGGATGAACAGGAGAGAACTGAAATTGTGGAACAGCCCCTCAATGAGTCCACTGAAAAGCTGCATAAAGGACAGACAGGCAGATGCAGGCTTTGAGGCCATATCAAACAAAAGAAAGAAGAGGCTCATGAATTCTCCAGTGTGTGAATGGGTTTATTTTATAGAATGCTGTAGAACAAGAGCTGCTGGTGAAATGCTTTAAAGAATGTGAAATTAGTAATGTTCTTGTCAATCTGAGCACAACTTATTTTTGGAAGATGGCTTTGCCTTAGTTTCTCATATAGTAAAAGCAAACGATTAACAGAGCCATCTAGAATCCAATAGTAGAAATGGTTTCAGACTTTGGGAATAATATTTTTTTAAGTTTTGAGGATGAACACTGAAACCTTCGTGATACTTAAAAACAGTATTTGCAACAATCAGGTAGCTATTGTTCACTGAATCCCTGGTTTCCATAATCATTTTTCCCATTTTATTTTGTTACTTAATATATTAATATTCAGTAATGTATTTGCCTTTATGTATAAACATGCTATTAGAATCCCAAAAGATTTATTAATTTTTCTGTTTATTTGTTACATTTTTAAAAATTAAATGGTTTTATTTTGAGGTAACTGTAGGTTCACATGCAGTTCTAAGAAATACTACAAAGAGGTCCCATACACTTCTTACCAGTTTTCTCCAGTGGTAACATCTTGCAAAACTAAAGTACCACATTCCAGACAGGATGTTGACATTGATGCAGTCAAGATACATGACACTTACATCACCATTTAGATTTCCTCATGTGCCTTTATACCACATCCCTTTCCCTCCCCCACCCTGCCCCCTTCAAGCCCTGTCATCCACTAATCTGATCTCTATTTCTCTAATTTTGTTACTTTAATAATGTTATATATGTGAAATCATAAAATTTGCAACCTTTTGGGACTGGCTGTTTTCACTCAGTGTAATTTCCTGGAGATTCACCCAAATGCTTGCATGAATCAGTCGTTCATTTTGATTACTGAGTGGTACACAATGTGATATGGATGGGCACACTTTAACTATTAACCTTGATAGACATTTGGGTCATTTCCAATTTTAGATTATTACAAATAAAACTGCTGTGAATATTTGTGTACAGGTTTTTATGTGGACATAAGTTTTCATTTTTCTGGAATAAATGCTCACAAGTACAATTGATGGTTTCTATGTTAATTACATGTTTACTTTATAAGCAACTGCTGAACTATTTTCTGGGGTAGCTATTTTCCACTCATCTCAACCAGAAACATATGAGGGTCTTGTTTCTTTGAATCTCTTGAGCATTTGCTGTTGTCACTATTTTCTATTTTAGCCCTTCCAATAGGTGTGCAGTGACTATGGCTTCACTCGTATTCTCCTAATAGTTGATCCTGTTGACCATCTTTGCATGTGTTGCTTTGCCATCTGTATAGCCTTGGTGAAATGTCTCATTTTTTTTTGCCCATTTTCTAATTGGATTGTTTTTTCTTTATTGTCAAGTTTTGAGAGTTCTTCATTTCTTCTAGATACAAGTCTTCTGTTGCATGGATGTGTGGTTTGCAAATATTTTCCCCCAATCCCTAGCTTGTGTTTTCACAGTCTTCATAGGGTCTTTTGCAGAATAAAGGTTTTTAGTTTTGATGAAGCCCCGTTTATTAACTTTTTCCTTTATGGATTATACTTTTGGTGTCATGTCTAACAACTATTTACCTAGCCCAAAATCCTACATTTCTTCCAAGTTTCATAGTTTTATGTTTTGCATTTGTATCTGTGATCCATCTTGAGTTAATATTTGTAGGAACTATAAGGCTTAGTTATTGTGCAGTTTTCAATGTGAGATTGTGATTGTCTCTGTAATATTTTTGTGCGTGAAGCCTCATTCTTATTAACAAAGTCATGCAACATTCTATGTCTGTGAGCGCATCATTGGTTTTCTCATAGTCTGTACTTGCATCGAGTGTATCTCTTTACTGCTTTGATTTCAGATGCTATATCCTTGTTCTGAATTGTGTCAGGCCTGTCACTAGGGCAGACAAAAAGTTGAAATGTTAGTTACCTAGTCAATAGGGTCAGGACCGTTTACCACGCCTGAATTTGGATTTCTACTGTTGGTATATTTTCCTGCTGGTCTATATTTTGAATGATTTAAAACTAATTGTTTCAGCCCTGGCTGGTGTATCTCAGTGGATTGAGTGCAGTCCTGAGCGCAAACACACATTGATGTTTCTCTTCCTTTCTTTCTCCTTCCCTTCCTCTCTCTAAAAAAATAAATAAATAAAATCTTTAAAAAAACCCTGAATTGGTTCACATGAGTTTAGCCCTTTGTAATTTAATAGTTTTATTTTTTTATCGTTAAATCTTAAAAACAAAACAAAACAATACAATTCATAGGGAGTAGAGGGATGAAGAATTTGTTTTAATTCATTTTTCTTTAGAGGTAAAGGGAAGGAGAGAGGGAGAGAAACATCAATATGTGGTTGTTTCTCATGCGTCCCCTGCTGGGAACTGGCCTGCAACCCAGGCATGTGCCCTGGCTGGGAATCGAACCTTGATCCTTTGGTTTGGTAGGTCTGTGCTCAATCCACTGAGGTACACCAGCCAGAGCGGGATGAAGAATCTTAACTAGAAGACTGGATCTTAGTTTAGTTTTCTCCATAAGCTGAGCCTGCAGTAAGAACACATGTGCAAGTTATTTGGGCAGTGATCCCTCTCCCCCTACCAGAAACACAGGTGAGGGAGGTAAAAGTGAGAAGGAAAAGCCACTGGGAGGTGGATTAATAATTAGGTTACTGCTGCAAGTGATGGGATCATTTCCAGTGCTGACCCTCTGATGAACCCTGTTGAATGTGTCTCAGGATTGCCCCAATTAGGGAAGGGAAGCTGGCTGTTGACCCACAAGCTCCCAGTTCTCTTATGCAGTGGGCTGCACCTAGCTGGTCCCAACTTGTGGACTGAGTGAGCTCCTGCAGGTAGGAGGCCGCCCTGCAGAGAGCCAGAGAAACATGGGGGCTGGAGGTGGCTGCAGCTAGCGTGGGTGCCAGTACTGCTAAAGCAAGAAATTCTAGAGTATAGAGTCCACATGTTCACGCATCAGAGAGGGCAAAAGACATGCTGCTCCTCAGAGTCCTTTCCCATTTGTAGTCTAAGTTATTACTGTGCTTGCCACAAATCCCATAAGGTTCTGTCAAACTGCTACAGAAGGCCATACATATTCTAGAGCCTTCAGGGGATGGAAAAGCAGGAGCCCGTGATCTGTTCTCTAGCTCTCATCCCAAAGGACCTCCTGCTCCTTTGACACAGGCTGTTGGGAAGAGTAATTTCTGTCCTCTGAAGGGGTTGTTCTGTTCTAACTAGTTGGTGGCCAATCTGCTTGGAAGACCTTTTGGGAATCATGGCACCTTCCTGGTTACTAGCCCCCATAATGTGTGATGCAGGTGATCTCAAAGTGCACCTGCAACATAAACATCCCAGGAGATTTCATGCACACTAGGGCTTTTCTATGCTGCCACAGGGACATTTATACCGTGCTGGGTTTGTCTTCTCACCCTGAACCTCAAATCCAGTGGGACCACAGAAACATCCCTTTGTGCATTGTTACAACTTTAGCATCTCTGGCTATGACTACAATTCATTCAGTTCCTCTAATAAAATTGGAAGCTAAGTGAATATACTACTCATGAATGGAGAGAAACAGAGAGGCACCCCAAGAAAAAGATACAAGTGATACTCAGAGCTGCAGGTGCCACACTTCACCAGCAGCAACTCCTCCAGGGAATAAACCATGTCCTTAAGGGGCCTCAGCACTGCGGCTAGAAATGTTGCTTTTGTGCCACTTCCATAAAGCCACAAGAACACTTGACATTTCGAGGTGGCTTTGAGTAGAGAGGACAGTTAGCTGTTCATGTTGGTCCATAACTCTTTGCCAGGAATTTAGAATGTTGTTGGAGCCTTTCCTGCATTTCAACCTGAGGAGGAAAAGAAACAGCTAATTGAATCCACAAGGTGACATGTTTATAACATTTAAAACACTGCTGAGAAGCAAAGCTGAAAGCATTGGCCTCTTCTTGCCATAAAATAATAAGTGCCTTGTGTGGGCATTTAGAACACTTATCCTCATTAAAACAGAAAACAGTGACAACAACAGCACAATAACCAGTCCTTGGTTGTCTATGCTCCACCCCATTCTAGTTTGTCAATTGGCAAGTCCTTGTCAATAACTTTGTTTTGTTCTTATGAGTTTGCACCTTGAAGAGAAGAATGATGACTGTGGCCAGTCTGGGCTCCCAATGAAGACTTTTTTGGGGGGGCACTGAGGAGGTCTGGGCAGACTCTGGGTGGCAGATATGAATAGGGAGAGACTGAGTTGTGTGGCCCTAGGGTGAAGGCCACATTTTCCTCACATGGTTGACCTGTGACACTGTTTCTGTGCATCATTCTCTCCCCACACAGCCAAATCTTGGTCTGTTTTAGCCTGATGGACTTTGCTGGCCCGACTCTGATGACACCCTGAGATACCACAAAACAAAAAGACCCACAGGCACTAGGAGGGTGTTGGCAGGCCTTGGTGTCCCCTGAGACTTTTGCAGAGTGGCCTCAGCCAGGACTGGTGCTGAGTTTGAACATGTATCAACCTGGTAAACAATCACTTCTAACTGATGACTTCTTGAGAACATGACTCATGTACCTCACGTACTGCCAGAGGTTCTTTCAGTACCAGAGCCTAACAGGCAGCCAACAGGCAAAGGATATTGAGGTGCCTTGAGCCTTTTGCTTACATGTCCTCAGACTCACTGCTGGTGGAAGCTGGCCTTGGTATGCTTCTTGGTCTTTCCCACACACATCAAGACCCAATAGAGACAGCCACAAAGTGTGGATCACTTTGCAACTCCAAACTGGTAGCCCAGGGCCAGCCACAGGGGTGTCTGACATTGACCTGCACCAGAGTGCCTCTCAAGAGGCTTCCAGAACCAATACACCTTGTGGTCGGCTTCAGACCACATCAACACACAACACAAGGGGCACACCCAAAAGGAAATCTCGGCAGGCACCAAACCCTGTTGGAATGAATTCCACTTTGTGTGGTCAGCTCCTACACAGCAGGTTATACATTGTGGTCAAGGTCAATTCTTATAGTTAGTCAGTCAGAGGGTCCCTAACCCATGGATCGGCCAATAGTAATAAAGACTCAGCTACAAAAGGAGAGTTCACAGCTGGAGATGGAGAGTTCACAAAAGACACAGCTGGAGTCCCTAGCTCAGGTGATCAGTAATACTGCACCACTGAGCCCCACAAGACATTTATTACATAAGGGCACCATACTAAGACTTAGAAAAATAGATCCACTTAATACATAGAAACAAATACAGAAAGATAACCAAAATGGGGAGAAAAAAAAAACATGTCTCAAATTAAACGAAAGGATAAGGATGAATACCCAGAAAAGAAAAACTAAATAAAATGGAGGCCAGAAATCTACTGGATATAGAGGTCAAAATGATGGTTATAAGCATGCTTAAGGAACTTAAGCAGAAGAATGGATGAAATCAGTGACAACTTAAACAAAGAGATAGTAAGGATAAAAAAAGACCTAGAAATCATAAAAAAAGAACCAGTCAGAAATGAAAAATACAATATCTAAAATGAATAATACACTAGAAGAAATCAATAGCAGGTAAGATAAAGCAGAGGATGAAATCAGTGATTTGAGAAACAAGGTAGCAGAAGACTATCAGAGCAGCAAGAAAAAGGAGTTAAAGAATGAAGATAGTTTAAAGGTCTTCTGAGACAATATGAAGCATAACAACATTTGCATCATAGGGGGATGAGAGGGGAAGAGAGAGATCAAGGGGTTGAAAAGAAATGACTGAAAAATTTCCTAACTTAGTAAAGGAAAAACACAAGTTCAGAAAGTATAGAAAGTCCCAAACAGGATGAACCTGAAAAGGCCCACACCAAGACACATCATAATTTAAATAGTAAAGGTTAAAGAAAAAGAGAGGTTCTTAAAAGCAGCAAGAGAAAGGCAGTTAGTTACCTGCAAGGGAGGTCTCATAAGACTGTCTCTGATTTCTCAACAGGAAGATTTCAGGCCAGAAGAGATTAACACAAAATATTCAAAGTGATGAAAAACAAGGACCTACAACCAAGACTACTCTACCCAGCAAGACTATCATTTAAAATTGAAGAAGAAATAAAATACTTCCAGACAGGAAAATGCTAAATTAGTTTATTACCACAAAATCAGTATTATAAGAAATGTTAAAGGGATTTCTTTAAAAAGAAAAAAGAAAAAAAAGAGAAACATAAAGACTAAACTGGCAATAAATACATATCTATCAATAATTACTTTAAATGTAAGTAGATTAAGTTCTTAAATCAAAAGACATAGGGTAGCTGAATGGATAAGAAAACAAGACCCATTTACAAGCTCTCCACAAGAGATCCACCTCAGAATAAAAATTCCATAACTTGAATTAAAAGGAATGAAAAAAGATATTTCATACAAGTGACAATGGAAAAAAAGATGGAAGTAGCCATACTTTTATCAAACAAAATAGACTTTAAAACAAAGGCTATAATAAGAGACAAAAAAGGACACTACATAATGCTAAGTAGATCAATCCAACAGGAGGGTATAACCCTTGTAAATATTTATGCACTCAACATAGCAGCATTTAAATGTATAAAACAAATGATGGACATAAATGGAAAGATTGACAGTAATATTAATGGAGTCATAGTAGCAGATTTTAACACCCCATTAACATCAATAGACAGATCTTCCAGACAGAAAATCAACAAGGAGATAGTGGTCATAATTGACACACTAGACAAGATGGACTTAATTGACGTTTTCAGGGCATTTCACCCCAAAGCAGAAGGATATATATTTTCTCAAGTGCTCATGGGACATTTTCCAGGATAGACCACATGTTAAAACACAAAAAATGTCTCAATAAATTTAAGAAGATTAAAATCACATTAAGCATCTTCTCTGACCACAATGAAATGAAACAAGAAATTGATTATAAGAAAACAACTGAAAAACACACAAACACATGGAGGTTATGTAACATGTTACTAACCAATGAATGGGTTAACAGAGAGACCAAGAAAGAAATAAAAAATACCTGCAGACAAATAAAAATAAAAACACAACGACACAAAATCTATGAGACACAGCAAAATCAGCCCTAAGAGAGACATTCATAGCAATACAGGCCTACTTCAAGAACAAGAAAAATCTCAAATAAACAATCTAACTGTACACCTAATGGAATTAGGAAAAGAACAACAAACAAAGCCCAAAGTGAATAGAAGTAAAGAAACAAGGATCAGAACAAAACAAAAAAAATAGAGTCTAAGTAAGCAATACAAAAATCAATAAAACCAAGAGCTGGTCCTTTGAAAAGATAAACAAGATTGGTAAGCCTTTAATGACACTTACCAAGAAAAAAAAAAGATAGAAGACCCAAATGAATAAAACCAGTAATGAAAGAGGAGAAGGAACAACTGACACAGAAATACAAAGGATTATAAGAAAATATTACCAATGGCTATATACCAACAAACTGAACAATCTAAAACAAATGGATAGATTCCTAGAAACATACAAATCTTCCAAAACTGTATTAAGAAGAAACAGAAAATCTGAAAAGTCTAATTCCAACAAATGACATTCAAGCAGTGCTCATGAACAGGAAGAATTAACATCATTAAAATGTCCATACTACCCAAAGCAACCTATAGATTCAAAGCAATTCTTATTAAAATTCTAATAGCATATTTCACAAAAGTAGAACAAATAATCCAAAAATCTATATGCAATCACAGAAGAACCTGAGTAGACACAGTAAAGAATAACAAATTGGATTTATCATACAACCTGATATTAAAGTATATTACAAGGCTATAGTAATCAAAACAGCCTGATACTGGCATAGAAATAGACATACAGATTGGTGAAAAATAATAGAGAGCCCAGACATCAACCCATGCCTTTATGGTCAACTAATATTTGACAAAAAAGCCAGAACATACAATGGCCTAAAGAGAGTCTATTCAATAGACAGTATGGAGAAAATTAGACAGATACATGTAAAAAATATAAAGAAAACTAGACCACCTTTTTACACCATATGTAAAAAATAAGCTTAAACTGGATTTATGAGTTGAAGGTAAGACTTGAAACCATAAAACTCCTAGAAGAAAACATAGGCAGTAAAATATCTGATATTCCTCATAGCAATGCTTTTTCTGATATATCTCCTTGGGCAAGAGAAACAAAAGAAAAAAATAAACTACATCAACTAAAAAGTTTTGCACAGCAAAGGAAACCATCAACAAAATGGAAAGACAACCTACTGAATTGGAGAGCATATTCATCAGTGATACATCTGATAACATTTATAAAGAACTTATACAACTCAACACCAAAAACACAAACAAGCAGAGGACCTGAATAGACACGTCTCCAAAGGGAACATACCAATGGCCACTAAACATATGAAAAGATGCTCGACATCACTAATCATCAGAGAGACGCAAATTCAAACTGCAATGAGATATCACCTCACACCTGTCAGAATGGCCATCATCAATAAATTAACAAACAAGTGTTGGCAAAGATGTGGAGAAAAGGGACCCCTTGTGCACTGTTGTTAGTAATGCAGCTTGGTGCAGCCACTGTGGAAAACAGTATGGAGGGTCCTCAAAAAATTAAAAATGGAATTAGTTTATGATCCAGTGCTTCTGGGTATACAAGGTCTGTCTGGAAAAAGTCCAGCCATTGTTAATATAATGAGAACGGTTTGCACCGTGACAACATGGATGTCACCTGGCAGCCAAGGAGAGTGGACCGGAAAGCCCACGCATGAACAAGGACAACTTTGCTGTATTAGTTATTTGGGACAGTAGATGCCATTGAGTGAGCATGTGTACTGTGAGGTTGTTGCATTCAAAATGATGGAAGGAGTAGAGCAATGAATCTGCATCGAATTTTGCATTAAGCTTGAACATTGCTCTGTGGAAACTATTTGGATGATTCAGAAGGCCACAGCTTTGGGCGACTGGTGGTTGTCAGCTTCATCACGACAGTGTGCCCACGCATGCATCACGTCTCACACAGTGTTTATTTTGTGAAACATCAAATCACCCAGGTGGACATCCCCACTTTAGCTCAGATTTGGCACTCTGCAATTTTTGGCAATTCACAAAACTAAAATCATCTTAAAAGGGGAAGAGAGTTCAGATGATCGATGAGGTTCAGGAAAATAAGACAGGTCAGGTGATTGGGAGAACTATTTGAAGTCTCATAGTGCCTATTTTGAAAGGAACTGAGGTGTCATTGTCCTATATACAATGTTTCTTGTATCTTGTATCTTCTTCAATAAATGTGTCTATTTTTTCGTATTACATGACTGGATACCTTCTGGACAGACAATGTATATCTGAAGAAACCCAAAAGACTAATTTGAAAGAATATAGGTATCCTTATGTTCATTGCAGTGTTATTTGCAATAGCCAAGATATGCAAGCAGCTGAAATTTTCATCAATAGGTAAGTGGGTAAAAAAAGCTGTGGTACGTATATACAATGGAATATTATTCAGTTATAGAAAGAATGAAATGTTACCAATGTGACAGCATAGACAGACCTAGATGTTATTATGCTAAGTGAAATAAGTAGTTCAGAGAAAACAGATACTGTATGATTTCACTTATATGTGGAATCTAAAGAACAATATAAATCAACAAACAAAACTGAAACAGACTAATGGATACAGAAAATAGACTGATGGTTGCCAGAGGGGAGGGAGGGGGTTAGGAGAGCTGGGTGAAAAAGGTGAAGGGATTAAGAAGTACAACTTGGTATTTACAAAAGTCACAGGGTTGTAAAGTACAGCATAAGGAATATAGTCAATAATATCGTCATGACTATCTTTGGGTCCAGGTGGGCACTTGAAATGTCAAAGGCACCACCTTGTAAAGTATATGATTGTCTAACCACTATGCTGTACACCATTAAGTAATACAAAATAATATTGAATGTAAACTAATTCAAAAAGAAAATTATAAAAAAAACAAATAAAATGGAAAGTAAAAGAGTTCTTATTTTATATGCCTGTCTTATTTTTGTCACATGACAGACTTACCAGATCTTTGCTAAAATTAAAGATAGAGCCAGGCACTTGATGCTTCATATCTAAAAATAAAAAAATGAAAGAGAAGGGAGAGCAAATGTAATGAGGCATCCTGGACTGCATCCTGGAACAGAGAAAAAGCAGTGATGGAAAAATACTGATGACCTTAGAATAAAGCTTGGACTTTACTTAGTAGCTATGTTAATCTGGTAGTTTTGGCAAGTGCATTATGATACTGTGAGATGTCACCAACAGGGGAAGCTGAGTGAACTGTGCACACAGACTATCTGGACTATCTTTGCAATTCTGCGAATATAAAGTGACTCCAAAATTATGAGTATATATTTTTTAAAGAGTCAAATGGGAGACTATGGAGGATGTGGTCAGAGTTTAACAGGAGTGATATTATTGGATGTGATAGCCTTCTCTTTCAATTTATGAGAGAGTATTAATCTTAGATTGCTATATGACACACTCCATATATCTTCATTAGTCCTGAATAGAAATGAAATGTAATTGTATTTTAAAATTACATAGAAAATGTTTTAGAAATTAACACCGAAGAGCTAACTCACTGAAGGTAAATGATTAGGTACAGTAGTAGTAAATAGAGACAAAAGTGAGGCAGGTAGCAGGAGACATGTTGACAGGCACTCACATTGTCGGCTTGTGGTGGGCATTTGGAAGTGGCCAGCATGACCACTTGATAACCCATCTTTTCCTACTGTGACCCTAAAGCTGCTCAGAGTCCTAATGGCCAGCCTGGCTTCTCAAAATTCCTTAGGGGAGCCTGGGACCTTCCTGAGTGTTTTCCTTCTCAGTCTGAGAACCGCTTTCTAACTGGTGAGAGAAAATGATTTAGGAATATAACAAGTATACAACCAATACTTATGGTTCACATGCAATTTCCCTACACTCTAACATCTGACAATTCATCTTCTTATTGATTCATGCAGGAGGCTCTCCTGCTACATTGCTCTGGATCATTTTAAAATTGTTCTTTTACTTGAAATTAAAAGTTTCACCAGGTTCAGAAAGCCGTTCTTTCTATGTCCCCACCTCTGAGTGTTACTCCCGGAATCAGCCTCTTCAGCTCTTTCACTGACTCAGGGGAAATTTGCACCCCCCACTTTCAGATACTGATTCTTCCTGATTTTTAAGTTTTAAATATTATCTATTGATCAATTACTTTGGAAAGTGAGATGTTAGCTTATGTGACACAGTAATTGACAATAATTTTGGCCACACTGATATCATGATTATAACTCTGGAACATTGTTCACAACTGCCACATGGTACATGATGACTGCATTTCCTTGCTTGTATAACTTCTGAATTCCCCAGGAGTGAATAATTGGCTCATTCCAGTTTAAAAATTGCTTAATTTACATGTACTTATCACTCATTCATCCTTGAATTGTCCACTAGACTGGTGATTCTTTCTATGTTCAATCGCTCCAGGTTCTTATTAATCTCATCAGTTTCTCAAAAGGCTTTTTCCTCTGGCTCCATTTGGTCTGGTTTGTGTCTAGGCCTGCTTGTTCTGGAACCTCATTTTGTCCTGAGTTTGGAATTGTGTTTTCATCTCTTGCTCTGAATCCCTACTAACTTAGATGCGACACTCTCCTCCTTATCAGTTTCCTCTCATTTTTGTAGCCCTGATGAGCCAATAGACTCCTAAGAAAAGGTGCTTTGAAGTAAAAAACTGTATCTGAAAATGTTTCCATTCAAAATGATAGGTTGGCTAGATGTAATGTTGGGGGTTGATATAATTTTCCTTTAGAAACTTGAAAGCAGTGCTCCTTTGTCCTGAGCTTCCACTGTCACTAATAAGAAGGTAGCGACTGGGATATTCGAGGTGCACAGTTGTCTCACTATGAACTGGTTTGGCGATGAGTTCTGTCTATCTCATGTGCTGGGATCTCACTGGGCACTTTCAGTCTGGACACTCATTTTCCTAAGTAATGTTCACTGATAATTCCTTTCCCTCGGTTTTCTCTATTCTTACTTTTAGGACTTCCTATTATTTGGAAGTTGAATTTGGATTGACCTGCTTACTGTCTTATCTTTTGTTGGCAGGTTCTACACCTGTGCTTCTGGGCTGCTTCCTGGGAGTCCCTCACATTTTCTTTTCATCCTTTATTGGCGTTTTCATTTTTGACATGTACTTTAATTACCCTATTTTATGGTCTGAGTGTCCTCTGTGATCGCTTCCCATCTGTCCTTGGTGGGATGCAGTTGTTCCAGTCATTGTTGCAGCATAAGAAACCTCTTAAAAAGCCAGTGCTGTCAAAGATCTCCTGGCAAGAACACCCCCTAAGGCTGGCTGGGTGGTGATGGTAGACCAGTGGTCATCATGCAGATGCTACGTAGTTTAGGTGACTCATGGTGTGGTGGCAAGGTTTGGACAGGGTATGTCCTCAAAAAGGGAGTGTCTGAGGAACAAGACCCTGCAATCATGGATGTCCCATGGCATCACTTTAGCTGTACATGCTGCATGGGGAATGGGCTGGAGGCGGGCCGTGTGGAGCACAGCCTGCTGGAAAGGCTGCCGCAGACCCCACAAGGAATGTTGGCACCTGGGAAGGGTGGAGGCCAGAGGTGGTGGGTATATATAGTGTGTTTTAAAATAAGAAGGTAGAATTATCAGGACAATGTGAGGGTTTATTCTGTGTGCACGGAGAGGAAAGGAGCTGGGTTGAGGATAGGTGTTTGAGTCATTGACTCAGATTGGAAATATGAAGGAGCTTGGGGGGAATTAAGACTGTTTTGGGCCACATGAAGTTTGAGACTCTGGTTGGATCTCAAGGTCTCAAGAAGTCAGATGAGTATGTGTGAAGAGCTTGATGGAGAGGCTGGTGTCTGGAGCTGTTGGCCCTCAGATGACATTTAAGAGAAGGACCTGGATGGCACCTGTGGAAGCCACAGCCAGGGAGGACAGGATGGGAGGAGGAGGGCTGAGACTGAAGCAAGAGGACAGGATAGAATGCTGTGCCGGGTTAAGATAAGAACCAGTTGTTCTGCTGCCAAAAGATGGGGCAACTCTAACAACCTTCATGTTGTCAATGTGCAGGTCAGAGGGAGTGAGCAGCAATTCTGGGGTGGAGGTTACCAGATCAGAATGGGAATGCATTGAGCAAAAACTGGAAGGCAGAGAAAGTGTGGATGGCTTCTATAGACCACATTCTGGATTTAATGATGAGGAACAGGGAAATGGGGCTATTGATGGAGGAAGATGTATAGTAAAAAGAAATCCTCCTCAGTACCCTTTTACCCCCAATACATACTAGAGCCCGTAGAGAAGGAAACATAATGGTGCAGGAAAAGCAATAAGTTTCTGAGCAGGTATGTGTGTTAGAGAACTGGGTCAAATCTCTGGCTTTGGCAGAGGAACAGGGTCCTTGCTCTGAGTTTTCTGGCTCTACAGCCATGCCATCCAGCAGCAGGTAAGTCAGAGACAGGTGACCATGGATGCCTGCTCACTTTACTTTCTGCCTGTAAGAGAACTCATGGCTAAGGGTGTATGTGTGTGTGAGGAGAGAGCAGGCTACAGAAAAGAATAACCTGGTAAACAGGGAGCAAGTGTGCTGAGTCTTATGGTCTCATGTGAGACCTCAGCACAGTGTAGTGGTCACATCTGAAGCTCACCTGTCACCTACAGCTGTCCTGTCATGTCTGCAGTGAATGAAGCCCTGGGTGTGGGGTCAGAGGGCTCAGGGGTAGGGACCCCAGGCTGGGCTGGGAAGGGCCTTGGGAGGCAAGAATGGGACTGCTGGGAGGTGGAGAGGAGCTCAGGCAGTGAGAGGGCCTGGAGGGAGTGGGGCGGGAAAGGAGGCCAAGACTGAGGGGAGAAGGGAGTGGGTGTTCCTTGAGAAGAGAATATACCAAGTCTTTATTTTTATTTTAGACATGGCTCCATGATGAGAAATCCTAAAGGACACCATGTTCTCGTTCAAGTTGTGCTGCCTTGTGTGTCTCCTTTGACACCCCTCTATCATGAGTTGAGAGAGGCAACTGAACCCTGGTGCTTTGCCAATGGAGATCCATTTGCGCTAAGCAGACAGTGCACCTTCTATGTAGCTGGACACTGGGACATCTAACCAGGGCTGCGTGTGAGGACAAATGCTTTACTTGTCTATGATGATTTCCACTCTCAAATGCCCCACACTTTCCTGGGGTAAGAGCTGGAGCTGGTCTTGGAGAGAAGATCCTGTCCTTAATCTGGCAAGTACAGAAAATGACCCAAACACAGTGTCATTTGGGGACAAGAATTGAAGAACCTTGCTAGAGGAGTGTTCTGGCCTGTTCTCTCCTCCTAGAGTTGTGGGGCTGGTGGCCTGGCGCACACAGGACCCTGCAGTCTCAGGCTCCAGCCTCTCAGACAGCAGTTGCCAACCTTCAGAATTGTGTAGGTACATTCGACAGTGCCTTGGCTGCCTCAGGGCTCTGGGTAGAGCTGCCCTGACTGTGATTTCAGTGAGAATGGGGCAACAGAGAGAAGGGTGGGCCTGGATGAGTTCCTGTGGGAAGTGGCCACAGCAGGGATGTAGGGTCTGAGGAGAAGGCATCTGTGGTCTTTTTTTCCTGCCTGGGGTGAATTAACCCCATTATGTGGGAGCCTGGCTAAGGTTGTGGGGAACACTACAGCCCAGTATTCATGGTGCCTTGGGGCATAACAGGGGGCTTCACTGGGCCTGAATGACCCTGGGACAGATACAGCTCTGGGAGAATCTTACAGAGTTCTATGATACATAGTGATGAGCAGAGTAGCCCAGGGCAAGAAGTGACAGGAGACAGATCAGGCCAACAGCTTCTGACAGACAGGCCCAAGAATCAGATAGCCCTGCATACATGCTGTGGACTTGCTTCAAGGACACAGGGGCTGGGGACCACACCCTGGGTTTGCACACATGGAGGGAGTTGGCTGCATCTCTGAAGTTGTGGCTGCAGTACATTCTGTGGCCACAGGGAAGGTACTGTGCTTTTCCAGAGTGGCCACCACACTTTTGTGGCTCCCAGAGTCAGTGTTGGAGCCACATTAGGAAAAAAAAAACAAAAAAGCTGTTAATTTCAAGAGTCACTGGCAAATCAGGTAAAAAGGTGAGCCAAGTACATCTGGGTTGGTGAGGGTGCTGGGGGAGCAGTACAAAGATGTCACTTCAATCAGGGCACAAACACTGGAAAGAAAACTAAACACTTTAGAAGGCACTTGACCTTCTAAATAACGAGTTCTAAAAATAGAGATGGAGCATCCTGATGCTTTAAGCAAAGAAAGCCAGGCTCCCTTCTCTGCACAGGAGTGCGCTTATCACCTGAACCTGGTGAATCTCTGCAGCCCCAGCCCCTGGCAAGAGGGGCTTCAGTCTGGGCCTCTGGCTGATACCTGCGTTCTGGTTCCACTGCCTGACTTGCTTTGTCCCTACGTTATCTCCTTCACTCTGTGTTTTAGTAGGAGGCTTACTCTCCAGGTTAGCAAAAGAGTTGCTGGCCCAGTGAGGCCTTGTCTAAATTCCAACATTTTCTTTAAACTTGTTTTTAAGTATTCAGTTAGGTTTGAGTTTTGGCTGATTAAGCAACCAAGATCCACAGGACTTATCTGGTCCAAGGAGGGAGAGAAGGGCAGAAGTAGTGTCTTTCCTCTGTCCTTCTGCAGTAACTTTCCATTTTTTGAGAAGCACTGGCTGCAGGTGTTCAGCTGGGCCAAATGTTGGTGACAAAGTTGGTCCTGGAAAGCCCAGCCAGCCACAGAGTCCTTGGAGTTATGTGGACATCACAGTGAGAAGGCCTTTTATAAAGAGTTTTCTGAGCCCAACAAACTTGCTTTTCAGTCATGATTTTAACCCATTCTAATCTGAAAGTTTTGCCTGAATACATGCCAACTTAAAAATCAGATGTGTGGAAAGTATGAAGACACCCTGTACTCAGGAGGACGGCAGCCACCTTTGTCCTCACCTGCCAGGAAATTGAATTTGCTGGGACCTGTCTTTGTTGGCTTCTTAAATTTGTCCTCCCTGCCTTTTTCTCCAGGTAATTTATTCCCTTCATTTTTATGTATATTTTATTGATTATGCTATTGTAGTTGTTCTATTTTTTCTCCCCTTTTCCCCTCTCTACCCTGCATCCCCTCTCCCTCCAGCATTCCACCCACCATGGTACACCATGGGTTGTACATATAAGCTCTTTGGCTTCTTCATTTCCTATGCTATTCTTAATCTCCCCCTGTCTCTTTTGTACCTACCATTTATGCTTCTTTTTTTTCAAATTTATTTATTTATTTATTTATTTACTTTTTAATTTTTTATTTTAGTTTATTCAGTACAGTTTCTGTCCTCTATTCCCATTCCAGCCCACCCACCCATTCCTCCCCTCCTCCCTCCCCTTTCCAACCCCCCCTAGTTTTGTCCCTGTGTCCTCTATATTTGTTCCTGTAAATCCTTCCCTTCTCCCCTGAAATTCCCTCCCCTCTCCCCTCTGGTCACTGACTACCTACCTGTCCTCTATTTCAGTGTCTTTTGTTATATTTTACTTGTTTCTTTGTTTTGTTGTTTAGGTTCCTGTTAAAGGTGAGATCATATGGTATTTGTCTTTCAATGCCTGGCTTATTTGGCTTAGCATAATGCTTTCCAGCTCCATCCATGCTGTTGCAAAGGGTAGGAGCTCCTTCTTCCTTTCTGCTGCATAGAATTCCATTGTGTAAATGTACCATAGTTTTTTGATCCATTCATTTACTGATGGGCACCTGGGTTGTTTCCAGCACTTAGCTATTGTAAATTGTGCTGCTATGAACATAGAACAAACACTTCAAAAATTTATATGGAATTATAACTGACTCCGAATAGCTGCTGCAATTTTGAGAAAGAAGAGTAAAGTAGGAGGGATCACAATACCTGATACTAAACTATATTACAAGGCCACAGTAATGAAAACAGCTTGGTACTGGCATAAAAACAGGCACATGGACCAATGGAACAGAACAGAGAGCCCAGAAATAAACCCAAATCTCTATGGTCAATTAATATTTGACAAAAGGGGCAGCAACATAAAATGGAGTAAAAATAACCTCTTCAACAAATGGTGTTGGGAGAACTGGACAGCTACATGCAAAAAAATGAAACTTGAACACCAACTTACACCATACACAAAAATAAATTCAAGGTGTATAAAAGACTTAAATATAAACCTTGACACCATTAAAGTCCTAGAGGAGAACATAGGCAGGAAAATCTCAGATATTGCATGCAGAAACATTTTTACTGACACGTCCCATTTATGTTTCTTATTCCCTGTACCTTTTCCCCATTCTCCCTCCTCCTCTTCCCTGATGAAAACCCTCCATGTGATCTCCATGTCTGTGATTCTGTTCCTGTTCTAGCTGTTTGCTTAGTTTGTTTTTGTTTTTTAGGTTCAGTTGTTGATAGTTATGACTTTGTTGTCATTTTACTGTTCATAGTTTTTGATCTTCTTTTTCTTAGATAAATCCTCTTAACATTTCATATAATAGGGTTTAGTGATGATGAACTCCTTTAACTTTACCTTGTCTTCAGTGTACTTTGTCTGCCCTTCCATTCTAAATGATAGCTTTGCTGGATAAAGTCATCTTGGATGTAGGTCCTTGCCTTTCATGACTTGGAATGCTTCTTTCCAGCCCCCTCTTGCCTGTAAGGTTTCTTTTGAGAAATCAGCTGATAGTCTTATGGGCACTCCTTTGTAGGCAACTGTTTCTTTTTCTCTTGCTGCTTCTAGGATTCTCTCCTTATCTTTAATCTTGGGTAACTTATTTATGATGTGTCTTGGTGTGTTTCTTCTTATATCTAGCTTCTTTGGGATTCTCTGAGCTTCCTGGACTTGGATGTTTATTTCCTTTGCCAGACTGGGAATGTTTTCCTTCATTATTTGTTCAGACAAGGTTTTAATTTCTCGCATTTCCTCTTCTTCTTCTGGCACCCCTATGATTCGGATGTTGGAATATTTAAAGTTGTCCCAGAGGCTTTGTCCAGCAGATCCCATGTGCCCATCATGGATGAGAATAAGTCTACCAAGACATGTTCTGTTTGGGGAGGAAAGGTGGCCAATCTCTCAGAGAAGAAGGGCCTTGAGCCTGTTCCTCAATGGGCTTTTATTTGGTTTAATTTGCATAGGAATACAGGGTGTATACCTGAAGCTCCTCAATCACTGTCAGGCAGTAATGATCAAACAATAGATAGCATTCAGAGAACTATGAGGGCTTATTCTGAGTCTGGGTCAGATACCTGAAGGGCCATAAAACTTTGGGAAACAAACTCATTTTATGCTCGGACCCTTATTTAAATTGAGGGCATTCTTAGCAAAGCAGGTTTCACAGGATTTTATGCATTCTTTTTTAGGCCTGATCACCCTGGGTATCAGCAGAGGACCCCACCCACCTCCAGCATTGTTTTAGGCTTAAATTAGGTGAGGGATTTGAGCAGCCTAGAGATTAGGAGACTTCTTACAGATAGAATGAAGACTCAGGCAATGTCAAAGCTGTGGGGTGAGGGTCCATCACCACCTTTTTATATAATCCACCAAGTCCTTCCCTGATGGCCCCTGTGTGACCATGCCTGTCTTAGGTCATCCCTCCCTTGAGGAATCTTACCTGTCATTGGCTAACCGGTCATCTGCCAAGGGTCAAGCAGCGTGATGTAAAGAGGGGAGAGGCTGTGCCCCTGCCAAGACAATAAGTTTTGTCTCCTTAGTTGCTTATGGTCCCAAGGCCTTTTCACTCAGGCTTAGCCATGGGGCATTACAGCTTCTGAAACCAGGCAGGGTGGTTCCCAACAGCTTCCTCAGCCTCTTCTCATTTTTTTGAATTCTTGTTTCTTCATTCTGTTTGGTTGAATGTTTATTTCTTCCTTCTGTTCCAAATCCTTGATTTGAGTCATAGTTTCCTCCCCTTCACTGTTGGTTCCCTGTATATTTTACTTTGTTCCACTTTGTATAGCCTTCACTTCTTCCTTTATTTTGCATCTGTACTTAATTATTTCTGTGAGCATCCTGATTACCAGTGTTTTGAAATCTGCATCTGATAGGTTGTCTATCTCCTTGTCGCTTAGTTCTTTTTATAGAGTTCTTTCATTTGGGCCATATTTCTTTGCCTTGGTACACCTGTTATGTTATAAGGGGCAGAGCCTTAGGTATTCTTCAGGATGGGAAACCCAGTTTGATGCGTTGTGGTGCTGTGTGGAGAGGAGGGGTCAGAGAGGCAACAATGCCACTTGCTTGGCTCTTGCCCCACTTTTGGTCACTTCCCTTGCTTCTCACAAGCAGACTGTGCCCTTTCAGGTGCTGATTCTCAGGTGCGCTATGAGATTCTAGAATCTCATAGGTCTCTCCAATGGACTTTCCTGTGAGACTGGGAGTTTCTCCCACTGCCACAGCCCCCAGTAGGTTTTTATAGACAGAGGTTTTGAGGCTCTGTTTCCCCATTCTGGGACCGTGAGTTGCTCAGATTGTCCCCTTCCCAGTTGTTCCTCACAGTTTACCTGCACATGATTGTGGGATGTCCTGGTTTGCCAGCCCCTGCCTTGTCCACCCCATCTGCTGCCAGCTGCTGCCTTGCAATGAGTCCTCTCCACCCTGGCTGCCTGTCTTGGCCTCTCCTACCAGTCTGGATGAATGTTTCTTCTTTAATTCCTTAGTTGTCAGACTTCCGTACCGTTTGATTTTCTGACAGTTCTGATTGTTTTTTGTTTTTAAATTGGTTGTTATCCTTCTTTTGGTTATGCGAGGAAGTGAACTGTATCTGCCTAGGACTCCACCTTGGTCAGAACTCTCTCCAGGTAATTTAAAAGTGAGCTGGAACTAGCTCATTACTGTGACTGAGAGCTGGGGTGGAGTGTGAGGAGGACACTGAAGTTGGGTCTTGGTCCCTAAGGCTCTCCAGGGAAGGGAGGAGATGGGACACACTTTCTGTCAAGCTGGAGGATTTGAATCCATCCTCTCTCTCCCCTGCTCTCTCCTCCCCTGGCCATGTTGGGATTTTGAACTTGGGACAGTGAAGTGAGTCACTCTAGAAGATTTGTGGATCATGTTACATGAGGGGGTTGATGGTCACTTGTAGCTATTTTCACTGACTTGTTTATGGCACCATCAGTCACTGGCTGTAACCAACTGTCTTTGTTTTCAGGACTGATTTTCTGCTCTGTGGACAGGCCCCACTGCATATGAGTCACTGTCCTCTGTGGATGGGTCCCACTGCTCTGTGAACAGGACACAGGCTCGTGAGTCACTGTGCTCATCCAGGAGACCCGATCCATGCGTGGACCCCTCTGTCCACAGGACCAATGTAGGAGGCAAGAAATCCAAGTCATTTCCTTTCTGATTCAATTGTTTAATGCAAGGAGCCCAGAGAGCAAGTGAAAATCCTTTCTCAGAGTTTGGTAATTGAAGGGAACATTTTCATTTTGTATTCCAGGGAGTTTGAACTGAATAGGGCCCCCTTATATGTTAGCATGCTGGGGTTGGCTCCTCTTGGTGGAGGCCTTGGGAGATTGGCAGTGCATCTATCAAGCAGATAGGAAATTCTGACTCAGGTGTTCCATGTCTGCACCAAGTACCCTCAGGGAGGGACTCTTCAGCTGTCTGCAGCCTGAGGCTTTCCTGAGAATCCCAGCCAGAGTGGATGGCAGCTTCCTAGTCTTGGCAGTGACTTACAACTTAGAATGTTCCTGGGTCTGGCTATGGAACCAGCATGCAGCCCAGAAAACAACCTGGCAGCTCTGGAACAGGGGAGGGGTTAGGATAAAATCTGATTCCAGAGTTAACAGACAGCCCCTATTTTAATCTTATGAGATTTTAAAGAGAATGTGGTTAGACCTTTTGATGAATTTAGGAGAGCAAGCATGTTTATGATCTGCCAGGAGATGGTTGGTTCATATGGTGTTTTGTTCAGTCAGTACACACTTTAATGGACATCCTTCCGCCCCCTAGTTAACTGATGCTTTGTCATTGGGTTCTTAGCCTCACTTGTGACTTGGAGAAACCCATGGATGCCTGGTCAGAACAATGCTTTAGTGCATAAACTATATAGGATGGGTGGATTAGACTTTCCAAAGATGGTGGGGCAGTGTGCCCCAGGCCACATGCTTTTCTTCAGAGTCACCTTGTCATTCCCCCACCAAGTTAGGTGTGATCTGTTTTTCCCACCCCTTCAAATCCTTGTGTCCCTGGTGATACTTGACCATATAGAATAAGTTGGGAGGAATGCTGTCCCAGAACCTCTACCTTCCTTCATTTGGGAGGCAGTCTCTTACCACCTAGAGACTGCAGTGCTGGGAGAAGGCTGAGGAGGCAGCAGGCTGACAAGGAGGTACCTGCACAGGGACCAGAATGTCTCCACAGCCCAACCTACACCCTGTAGTCAGGTGGGAGCTGCCCAGGTGAGCCTCTCTCAATCTCCTGACCCACAAGAAAATGATTGTTTTAGGTCACTAAGGCTTTTAATTATGTTTTTGAGGGAGGGGATGTTGCAATTCAACCCCAGAAAACCAAAACACAGGATTACCAAGGAAATTAATTATTAATTATATTAAAATATAAGTTATAATGATTAATTTTATATGTCAACTTGACAAGGCTTTGGGGTGCCCAGATACCTAGTTAAACATGATTCTGTGTGTGTCCATGAGGGTGTTTTTGGATGAGATTAGCATTTGGATTGATCAACTGAGTAAAGCAGAGTGCCCTCCTCAATGTGGGTCTCATCCAATCAGTTGAAGCTCTAAATAGAACAAAAAGTCTCCTAAGGATAAAGACTCTTCTGTCTGCCAGCCTTTAACCTAGAACATCAGGTTTTTTTCCTGCCTTGCAATGAACTAAACTACTGGCTCTCCTGGGTCAGCTTGCTGACTCACCCTGCAGATCATGAGACTTGCCATCCTCCATAATCACATGAGCCAATTCTTACAGTAAATCTCGCTGCCTCTCTCCCTACACACATCCTATTAGTTCTGATTCTCTGAAGAACCCCCTTCCCTCATACGCAGGTTACATCAACAGAAGAACTCTTTAGGGTTTAGAGATTACTATTTTAGAGCAAATTCAAAGCAATCTGTCTCTATATTGAAAATCCCTTTATTTCAAGAATGTTATAAAAATGGGATATAGAGTATCACCCTTTGGAGATTGGCTTTTTTCACTCAGAATAATTCCTTAGATATTCATACAAGTTGTTTTATGTACCAATAATTCATTATTTTTCATTGCTGAGTAGTACTCAGTGGTATGATATAGAGTTTTATAATATGAAATATTTATTTGGTCTTTGTCCTCATTTCTGGCACAGACCTCGTAAAACCCTGGGAATCTCCTAAATGATGCGAAGTGTTCTGTATGTGAATGAATTGACTTTTGGACCTAACTTCTGGATGGGGGCTGGTTGCTAGGAGGACGAATCATGTGATTAGGGGGTTGGAACTTTCAGTCCCTCCCTCTGACCTTCAGGGAGGAGAGAGGGGCTTAGGGTTGAGTCAAATACCAGTAGCCAATGATTTAATCAATCATACTTATGTAATGAAACCTCCAGAAAAACCCAAAAGTAGGGTTCAGAGAGCTTCGGAACCCCTGGAAATGTGGGGAGAGTGGTACTCTGGGAGAGGGTATGGAAGCTTCCTGCCCTTCCCCGTACCTTGTCTATGCATCTCTTCCCTGTGGCTGTTCCTGAGTTACATCTTTTTATAAGAAACCAGTGATATAGTGACTAAAATGTTTAAGTTTTATGAGCTTTTCTAACAAATTAATCAAACAAAAGGAGGAGATGGTGGGAACCTCTAATTTATAGTCAGTTGGTCAGAAATAGGTAACAACCTGGACTTGTGACTGGTGTCTGGTATGTGGCAAGGAGGTGGGGAGGTACAGTCTTGGGAGACAGAGGCTTTAACCTGAGGAATCTATTGCTATCTCCTGGGAGTGTCAGAGCTGAATTAAAGTGGATACCAGCTCCAATAAAGTGGTGACAGAGAATTTCTTGTTCTATTACCTATCCCCTACTCCATGTTAGAATATGGTAATCAGAATTATTGCATGATGTGGATAGACCACAATTTGTTTAACCATTTTCCTGCTGAAGGACAGTGGGGTTGTTTCCAGTTTTTGACTATTACAAATAAAGCTGCTTTAAACATTCATGTATGTGTTTTTTGTGCACATAAGTTCATTTCTCTGGAATAAATGCTCAAGAACACAATTTATGGGTTGTATGAGAAGGAGTTGCATATTGAGTTTCATCAGAAATAGTCTGTTTCCCAGAGTGGCTGTACCAATTTTCATTTCTACCAATGTATTTTCTGTTAAATGAAATGTTATTAAATTATTTGGAGGGAGAGGAGTGGTGGATGCCATTCTAATAGGGCAGCAGGAGGGACCCTTGGATATGGAAATGTTTAATATCTTGGCTACAGTGATAGACACACTAATCTATGTATGTGACAAAATTGTATGAAACTAAAAACATATGCAAATGAATACTTTAAAATAGAAAATTTGAATATGATTGCTGGGTCATCTCAATGTCAATTTGTGATATTACATTAAAGTTTTGGAAGATGACAGGTTTGGAGAAACAGAGTAAGAGTAACTGCATGTGAATCTACAATTATCTAAAAATAAAAAATTGATTAAACATAAATTAAAGAAAATATATGGTATTAACGAAAAATAAGTCTGTGAAAAACATTATCTGCTATTAAGATTTAGGCAAATGTTGTTACTTGTTTTCCTGATTTGGGTGGCCAAGTGTTAGTTACTAAGACACCCATCCACCAGTAATTCAGTTCTGTCCTGAAGGCCATCTTTTCTGCCCCACACCTGTAACAGAGGTCTTCAAACCTAGGCCCCACTTCAGCTCTTATCCAGCCTCACTTTAAGAAACAGAAAAGTGAGTTGGGTAGAATTGAGAGAAATTCATTGTGGGCAGCTGGACACTCCAGAGAGCTGTGCCCTGCACAGAGGGGAGTTGTTGCAAGGGGTGGTGTGTGTCTGGGAGAAAGGAGACCCAAGTCAGCATCTTCCAAGTGGGTGGAATCCTTTGCACAGCAGTACTTAAAAACCAGGTGTGAAAGGTCACTCCAGACCCAAGAAGAGGTGGCTTTGCAGTGTCTCTGGGGTTGAACCATCAGGCCTCCTAGGCTTGCATTGACAGAGATTACTGATAATAGCCAATGATGTTGAAACTTGAGAGGAGAAAACAAACTTTCATGAAGTGCTAGGGCCAGGCCAAAAGTTCAGGGCTGACGTGGCTTAGGGCTGGCAGGAGCTGCATTCTTTGGCTCATTCGCCTCTGACGTTTGGGAAATGGGGCTCTGTTAAAGTTCCCAGAGTGCTTATTATTAAGTACCACCTGTGTTCCAAAGGCCTGAGGTGGCAGTTTTCCTCCAGGAAAATGTTGACCTTTCTGATAAACTATCTTATGACCAAAAGCCTTGCAGCATTAAAATGTGATCTGTCTCACTAGGCTATCATATGAAGCCTATAAATAACTCCAGAAATAAGATCCTATGACAACATTTTGCTGTTATTATTTAAAACAAATATTGGTTATTTCTAACTAGGCCAACTAGGTGGCTGTTGCTCTCGAAAGCCTCTTATTTCCCTCAATCTGACCTGGGAAATGGGGCCTTTAAAACAATCTGGGTGGTGGAGAGAGGTCCTGGTGGACTACCTCCCCTCCTCAGACCATGGCTGGCCCAGGGATAGAGATTCTCCTCTAGCCATTTATGCCCTGGGTATCTTCCTGAAAAGCTTTCTTTGCCTTAACGTTTTTGTCTATACATGACAGTTTCTCTCCCAATAAGTCTGCCCTTGCAAGAACTGTGGAGAGTCTGAGCTTTCCCCTTCCATGCAAGCTGACAAGTTAGCCTGCAGAGGATAGGAGACTCCTGAGTCAGGGACAAATCACAGTTTGTTACTTAGAGCTTCCACAGCATCAAGAAGGTCACTGTTTTTAGGCTGGGTCCCTGAGCCCTTGTTCCCACGTAAATCCCCTTTCCCCTGGTTCTGAGGGTCAGGTGATGTCTGCACATACCATGGGTGGCACTGCAGAGGGAGCCTGAGCTGGAGGGCCTTCTGATCTGCAGTGGCATAATCTTCATGACATTGAACAGTGAGCACGTCTGCTGTTGGTGTCAGATGAAGACACTCTTTCTCTCTCCCAGAACTCTTTGCCCAGATGGTCTGAAACACATCACCTGCTTCCTAATTTGTGCAGAGTTGCTCAAGATCCATGGAGAATTGTCTCCCAAAGGGCCATAGACTAAGTTCTTACTTAGTAAAAATTTTTTCTGAATTAACTTGTTCCCCCAGTTCTGCAAGTGATGGCCCATTTTTACCCCTACTATAAAAAGCCACATGGCTTCATGGGTGGCTACAGAGTGGTGTCACTGGTTCTCCCCCAGGAAGCCTGTGCTGTGGCCTGGGGAGCATGATCAGCTGACAGTCTTCACCTGCAGCGCCTTTGGGATCCATTGCAGGCTATAATGGGGGTCGTGTACTCCTCAGGCAGTCCCAACTGAAGCCTTAAGACAACAGGGCAGTAGAGTATCATTTCTGCTCAGTATGGAACTTCTGTAACCTACCTTTGCAGGGAGCTTCCTGTGGTTAAGACTTTTTCCAAGCTGCTCTGCAGTCTGAGGGGCTCCCTCTATGCACTCTGTGTCCTCCTCCCTGTCCTGTTAGAGGTACGGGCCTGCATCAAGGTATGAGGATTTATTTCTCCTCATACTTGTGCTTCTTCTTCTCTTTATCTCACAGGTGTTACTCCAGGTAAATCTTGTGCACTTTGAACTCTGTATTGAAGACCCAATGGGCACACTTGATTGGACCAGCCATTGAATTGCTCTTGGGAGAATTATCTGAAAATCTGAGGTTGAGTAAATCTTCCTCTAAAACCTGCAGTGGTTCAATAAATCTAAGATTCTGGGGTGAGGCCCTGAAGTGTTCCCCATTCCAGTGATATTTCAGTTTTTAACTCTTATTTTCTGAAAACCTGTCCTTTAAATCTTTCTGGAAGCTAGAGGCAAACTTTGCTCAAAAGCAGGCCCTTGTTTGAATAAAAAAGAGTTTCTGTTTGCTCTTGTTTGTGTTGAAGGCTCAGCTCAGAGACTGCCTCCCTGAACAATCCTCCACCACCTTCCTCTCTGTCACTCTTTTTTTATGTTTACTTGTTTATAAATACCTGCATCCTTTATGGGATGTTAAATGTTATGGCTGTAGAATCCATATTTGTCCCCAGTGACTGGAGTAAGGCCTGGCACATATGGAGTATTAATAAAAATTTATCCAAATGACGCCTATTCCAAATTATTAATTTGCTACATCCTGAGCCTAATAATGGTTCCAACTCAAATTCCCTCCTCCTAACACTCTCAATTCCTTCTGCTCATTGCCTCTCAGTTATGCTCAGGGAGTTGTCCTATAAAACACTGTCATCATTGTCATTACATTGCTATCACAGTATCACTTGTAACTCCTGCCAGTGAAAGATAGCAGTAGTAACTTCCCAGCTGTGACATTTCAAGAGTTGTGTGCAACATACAACAGCATTTTTAGACTTCAAAAAAGGTTTATATGCTTATACATGAGCGTCATTCCAGCTCTAACTGTGTTCAGCAATGGACTTTCTTTGTAGCCACCTCTGGGAAGACCCACAAAGATGAGAGAGTCCCCCTTGGCCTGAGGGACATCCCCAGGAGGGGAAACAGTTGGCATCTCTGGAATTCTTAATTTGTTGCTGAGACATGAGAACATTATTTGATCATCTGATGGTCATTTCTAAAATCACGATGCTCCAGTTTGCTTCCTTTCCCCCATCATTCCTGGGATTGGCCCTAATAATTTCAGAACATTCTTATGTTTCTTCTAGCCAACATTTCCTAAGCATGTGCTGTTCCTAGACAGTCAAAGTTTGGCCTATTTTGCAAATGAGGATGGCAAGTCCAAGTTGTTCTTGCTGTTCCAGGAACATCTATCATCCACAACCTCAAGGCTTGATTTTCATTTAGTAGCTGCAAGAATACTTATTGACATTGCCTGCATGTTAAAATAGTTACCGTGTCCCTATTTCTCTCCCTTAACTACGACCAGTCAGCCTGAGGTTAGGGTGATTGTCAGTGAGAACAAGGGGCAATAAAGGAGTAAGATGGCACTGTGCCACATAAAATGACTTCACAAGCAATGGGTACACTTGCTCAATAAAACGTCCTTCCCAAAACCAGCCATTATGTATTTCCACCTGCTGCTGCTGTGATCCTGGCAAAGAGTCCTTACTTATCTTTTCTTTATTATAAGAAATAACATCTCTCTGCTCACCTTCACCACTCCCTCTTACAATTCCCTGATGGCCATTTTCAGGTTTTGGATCCTTAATTTTGTCTCATTTCGCTACCATGATCACTACTAAGATTTTTGTGTTTAATTTTGTTCTCTGAGTTTACATCAACAATTTTAAACAAAAATGTGATCATACCGTATGAATCCTTTAATATTTTTTCTTTCTCCCTCCATATTTTGAAAGAGTGTTCCCATTGCTAGAGATCTTCAACATATCAGTTTTATTTGTTGTAAAGTACTTATTACAGTATTATACCACCAGTTATAATTTATTTGACCATCTCCTATTTTTGATATTTAATGATGTTTTAAAAATTATAGTTTTATAAGTAATGCTACAGTGAATCCCATTTTATATTAATCTTTGTGTTCTTGTCAGGATCATCTAGACTTGATAAGCAGATAACATACAACTCCCCAAACCTCAGTAACTTAACACACACAAGACCAACAAAGGGTGGCCGAGGCTTCATTATTCATAGTCACTGTTGATGGAGCTGAAGAAGCTCCAGCACTGCCATCAGTCCCCCTGGCCCCAGTTTGCTTCAGGAGAGCTCAGAGCCAATGGGGAGCCCACACTTGTCTTCTGTGCTCAGTGCATGTGATGCTTTCATCACTTCTTCTCACAACCCTTGGTCTGAGCCAGTCCCAGGATCCAGTTGGCCTGCCCAGAAGCTGGTTGGTAATCTTCTCAGAGCCCAGAGGAGAAGAGGGCAGGGTGTAGGGAGCCATGATAATATGCCCCCTGCACAGGATATGAGTTTTACTTAGGATTCATGTTCTAGAAAGGGAGTGAGTTTTGCCAACTTATTTTTCCTAAGAAGCTTATAACATTTTTATCATCTAGTTAGCTTGTTTTCCGTCCCTGAAAAGCCTCAAATGTTACCATTTTACACTCCTTGCTGATCTAAGAGGTGAGAAATGCCATCTTGTTTCAATTCGTATTTCTTTTTTTTAAAGATTTTATTTATTTTTAGAGACAGGGTAAGGGAGAGAGAAAGAGGGAGAGAAATATCAATGTGTGGTTGCCTCTTGCGCGCCCCCTACTGGGAACCTGGTCTGCAACCCAGGCATGTGCCCTGACTGGGAATTGAACCCAAACCAGCGACCTTTTGGTTCATAGGCCCGTGCTCAATCCTCTGAGCTACACCAGCCAGGGCTCAGTATGTATTTCTTTCATTACTACTGGGAGTACAGGGTTTTTAAAATATGTTTATTATTTATTTCTACATTTACAAGAGGCCGATAGATTTACAAAAAATTAACCTGAACATTCTCTGAAGATCTCTCCCTTGCCCACTTCAACTTTAGCCATGAAAATGTCTTAAAATATCCATCACAATTGCCCCCATTGTTCATTGTTTTTCTCCATACAGTAATATGAATCTTCACCCTAGTGTGCAAGTCTGCCTCAGAGATCTTCCTGCGCCTTATAACTCATGATGATTCCTCTAGCTTTACCAAGCCATCAAAAATAAAATGGCTAACAGAATACCCACTCCCTGTTGTTTGGGTCTTGTCACAAGCATGTTCAGAAAACTTTTCCAGGCAGTTAGTGTTGGGAGTAGGTTGGGGTTGCTCAGAGGAAATATTTTGTTGATGCTCCATGAGAACTCAATAGAAAAAGAAGCTGTAAGCAATAATATAAATGGAGCCAGTTTAAAATGGAGCCAGAGCTTCCATTCCAGAGGAACTGCCTGACATGCCTTATGTCTCAAACCTTTGAATGTTAATTGAAGGTAACATAGCTTTTAGATTGGGCTTAAGCAATCTTATGCTTCCAAAACTGTTTTCAAAGCTAATAAGAAAGCAGTTGTTATGACTACTGAAAATTAAAAACATTGTTTAGAATTAACATCACTATGGTATATTATCTGCACCAATAGGAATGTCTTCCTTCTATTGATGTAATTGTTCTCCTTCCCTTTCTTATTAATATCTCTTGCCTTCACCTTCTGATGGGAGCATTATTTGGACTTATGCCTAAATTAAGGATTCCCAAATAGCTATTCTTACTGATCTCAAATAAACACTTGTTTGCCTCTCACTTTGAAAGGGTATTTATTTATTTTAATTTATTTTCATTGTTACCAAAACATATGTGATGAAGTGGAACTCAGAATCTTTTCACACTGTGGGCAATTCATTTCAGAGGGGCTGTCAGAGGAGGGAATGCTCAATTCCAAGGTTGCAGCCTGTCAGGAGATCTCACACCTCCTTCTCCAAAAGGCAGTCCTGGGAGCTGTTGTCTCCACCTTCCAGAAGCACAGCTGTTGAAGGGCTGCAAAGACAGCTACCCTGAAGACCGTCTTTTGTAGAAGAGCCAATGAGTTATCAAAGAAAGGCTTCAGAGGTATAATTTTCTGTAAATTGGCTGAAATGTCTGCAAAAAAACTCCCTAACTGGGATTGTTGACAAACTCAAGGACTTAGAAGATAGAACTCTGAGAGGTTAATTATTACTGAACAACCCAAGGATGAGTGAAACCACAGATTGATCTAAAGGTCAACCAAATGGATATAGCAATCATTTCCAAGCACACACTGACTATTTGTAATAATTAAGCATGTCCTAATCAAGAGCAAGTATTTATTATCCACGGAGCTAGTACTTATACAGATATGATTATCTGACTATAATGAAGTTAAATAAAAAAATAAGTATATACATATACACAAATATATGCATACATATATGTGTAAAACATTGTACATGAAAACTTTTGGATGTAGCTAAGTTAGCACCTGGAGAGGAATGTCCAGTGTTAAATATTTGTATTAGAGGAGAAAATACTTAAACTTAGTGGGACAAGAAACAATCTCATTAAGAGAGAAAATAAACCAATCAAAGCCAAAAACTGTACAAAGAAGGGGGTAAAAAAAACAGAGCAAAAATCTGTGAAACAGAAAACAAATATAAAATAGAGAGAATCAATAAATATAGCAGCTAATTATATAAAACAATAAATAAAATAGACAAACTAAGCCAAAATAGATGGAAAAGAAAGAGTGAGGAGGCACAAATAAGCAATAGTAGGAAACAAAAAGGCATGTACCTATGGATAGAGTAGAAGTGGAAATTAGAAGTGTACTAAGAACAACAACAATAAAAAAGCATAAAAGCATAGAGAGATGGATAATTACCTCTGAAAATGTGATTTGGCAAACTCAAAAACCAAAGGGATTTGAATAGACTTTTAATGGTTAAAGAAATGTTATTAGAAATTTAAAAGTCTCTGCTTAGTACTATACACAAAATGCCAGGACTGGACTCTTTTATAAGAGAATTCTGCCAGTCAAGAAACTGTTATTCCAACATGATACAGAATGTTCCAGAGAGTGGAAAGGAGGCACTGCTCTCTGACGCATTTTCTGAGGTGAGTTTACGTTTTATACAAAAGTGGACAAAAGAGCATGAGAAAGGAAAAGATTAATCTTCCTTACAAATGTGGACATAAAAATCCTAATTGAAATTAGCAAAGAGAGTTCAGCAATAGGTAAAAATAAATAAATCATGACAAATGTGGGTTACTCAAGGAATGTAAGAGTACATTTGAACACTGATTTATGTAATTCACACCTTGACACTTTAAAATCCTACATTAATTCACAGAACAAACTCATAGGAAATTGGGAATAGATATAAGGTTTCTTAACTTAACAAACATCTACAAAAAACCTGTATCATAGCATCCAATGGTCTGCTATCACTCTTTTTAACCAATATTTTACTTGAGTACCTTACTATCATAAGGTATTAAAAGGAAATAAGAAGTGCAAGAATTTCCAAAGGGGAAATTATCTATGGTAAAAAGATTGTTTACACAGGAAAATTCAAGGGACTCTATAGACAAATGATTAAAATCAATGAGGGTGTTTAGCCATATCTGGACACATACAAAAATCAATGTGCTATCTATAGCAACAGACCATATAAAATGCAATTTAAGCAATATGCCATTTATAGTGACAACAAGAATATATGGTTACTATAAATAACTCTAACAAAGCTATGAAAGGTCATTATGGAGAAAATTGCAGTGTTTCTGAGTTATGTAAAAGAAGATGAATAGATGAATAGATGTAGAATGTAAGTTGTTTATGGTTGGGAACACTCAACAGCACAAAGATGCTCATTTCCCCCAATTAATCTAAGAATTCATTGCAGCTTCAATTACTATTTGATGAATATTTTGGGGGTAATTTAACAAGCTGATCAAAACTTCAACATGTAAGAAGAAATGACAAAGAATAAACAAGATTAATCAGGGTGGGAGCATTTGCTTACCAGATACTTGGGTTTTCTATAAAGCTATAATAATACACAAACAGGTCAAAGGATCAAAATAGAGAACTTAGACTCAGACCTGCGCATATGTAGAAAATTGATATATGACAGAGGTATCCTTCTAGATTGATACATAATTCAAAACACTGCTGGATTAAGTGTTGGAAAACAAAATTAAATTTGCCTCACACTATAGTCAAATATAACTCCAGGTTGAATAAAACCTAAATGTGAAAAGCAAAATTAAAAACTAATTGAAGGTTATGTATAAGATATTTATGATCTGAAATTTAGCAAGGATTTCCCAAAATACAAAAGGCAAGAAAAAAAAACTTAATCCATTTGACTGTATTAAGGTTAAAAACAAGCATCAGAAACAATATTAAAAAAGTGAAAAGATACAGTTCAGTCTAGGAGATATTTACAAACACATAACTGACAAAGGATTAGCATTCAGAATATATAAAGAATTCTTTTAGCTTCTAAGAAAAAACAAACAGCCCAATGGATAAAAGGCAATCACATAAGACATATCCCCAATGACCAACAAACATGAAAACATGCTCAATCTCACTAGTAATCAGAAAGGTGAGAATTAAAACAACAAGTAGATTGGGAAAGAGTAAGGGTTAGCACTACTATCTGCTGGTGGGGATGGAAGGGTTAGAAACTCTGACTTTGATGGCAGGGAATGTAAATTTGCCAATCTCCATGAAGGCCAATTTGGCAGCATCAAGAAATCCTTTATGGCCTGGCAATTACAATGCCAGGTGTTTCCCTAGAGAAAATCATACAAATGCCTAGAGTCATAAAACAGAAAGTTCATAGAGGCATGGAATATAGGAGAAAACATATAATCAGTCTTAACATACATATACAGGAGAATGGATCAATGCATGGCAGTGAAGTCCCTAAAATATGCACTGGATATTTTTCTATTCAGTGAAATGAATGAATTAGCATTGATAACTTTACAAAACATAATGTTGACTAAAACAAGCAATTTACAGAGGGCTATTTACAACATGAAAACATTTATAAATAATTTTATCAAGCAAAATATACTGTTACAATGTTCATGAACACATAAAAAAGAGTACAGACATAAAAATATGTGTAAGATTTATATGTTTGATAAAGTGGCAGTTACTCTGTGGGGAGGGCTAGTGGAGATGTGGTTGGGGAGGGTATTCAGGAGCCTTCAACTATAATGTAAAATTTTATTTCTTATGTAATAAAAGATCTGTGAAACCAATATGACAGAATATTGAAATCTCACAAAGTTAGATAGATGATTCATGGGTTTTATTTTATCTTTTCTATCATTTTCTATATGCTTTACATAAAGAACATCTCTTGTGATCTTTTTCAAATACTGAATGAGAAAAATCATCAAAAAAAGAAAACCATTTCATTTGCAATTAACTAAACAAGATGTAAGATCACAAATACTTTTTTCAAACTTCATCTCCTACAAGTTAAATATTCCCTTTAGTATTTTATTTTTTTATTTCTTTATTATTTTTTTTTAGTTTATTCACTACAGTTTCTATCCTTTATTCCCATTCCAGCCCACCCACCCATTCCTCCCCTCCTCCCTCCCCTTTCCAACCCCCCTAGTTTTGTCCATGTGTCCTTTATATTTCTTCCTGTAAACCCTTCCCTTCTCC
>CM052540.1:76412678-76452659 GCA_028533065.1 Trachops cirrhosus | reverse complement strand
GAGGAGAGAGGGGGAAAAGGTATGGAGAATAAGTAGCATACATGGTAGGTAGAAAATAGGGGGAGGGCAAGAATAGTAGGGGAAATGTAGAAGCTAAAGAACTTATGACACATGGACATGAACTAAAGGGGGGAATGTGGGTGGGAGAGGGTGTGCAAGGTGGAGGGGAGTAAGAGGGCTAATGGGGCAACTGTAATAGCATAATCAATAAAATACATTAAAAAAAGTAAGTCCATCTGTTAAGTCTTGAGTCACCGTGGGCCTTTAGAAAAAAAAAAAGACAGATCCATACCTTATTTCATATAAATAAATCCCAGATGGTTTAAGTAGGTAACTGTAAAATAAACCCTGAAAAATATTAGAAGAAAATGGAGAAGAATATGTGTTTAACAGTGGAGTGAGGAAAACCTTCTCAAGGAACAAAGAAACCTCAAAGAGCAGAAATGCAAATGGTGATAGATTCACTACAGAAGTTAAACATTTCTACAAACAAAGAATTTTAAAGAGTCAAATAACAAATGATGGACAAACATGATGCTAAAACATTTGCAATATACATAGACAAAAATTTAATAGTGCTCCTATACAAAGAATTTCTACAGAAAAGGCAAAACTAAGATCCAATTGGAAAAATATCAATAAATATGAATAGGCAAGAGAAAATCCAAAAACCAGGAAAACATTAAAACTCTCAACTTCTTTAGTAGCAGGAAAATTAAAATTAAATCAACACCCAATTTCCTATCATATTCTAACAATTTAGAAAAAAGGCATTAGAGGAACTACTGCTCTGTTATTTTACTGATTGGAGTGTGAATTGCAACTTTTAGGGGAAGTAATCTGACTGTGTCTATTAACTCCATGAAGTAGAAATCCCACTTTTAACAATATAACTTATAAAAATAACCAATATATAAAAATATATTTCCAAAGATTTCCTTGAGTACCCATCCTGGCTGAACCAGAAATGCCGCACACCTGCTGTGGACTAGCACCTCATGTTCGGTGTTAGACTTTACTAGGGAAGGCAGTAGTTGTGGCAGAATTGTGGAATGTCTCCATATCCCTCAACAAATCCATACAAAGCAACTGGGAGGAAAATATCAGTGTGCATGAACCGCATCCACAAAAAAACTAAGTGATGCATTATCCTCCAAACGTCAAATACCACAGGTGGGGTCACAAGAAAGCCATTGTGCAGGAGGTGGAGGAGAGGAGACAGGTTGCTCTGGGGCCAGATGACCCGAAGTAGAAACCAGCAGATACTCACTGGCAGGCTCTTAGGCCATCAGGCAGCTTCACTGGCATCATCAGATCACAGATGAGTGCAAGGGAACTGGAACAGCTGACCAAAGTAGTATATACTTTAGGGTCTATGAATCCTTCAAACCAACCAGCTGGGACTCCTCTCCCAAGCAAATCTCCACAAGGGGAGGATCCTGGCACTTTGCTCCAGAACTTCTCTCATGTGTTCAATGCGGGAAATTGACCTGCACTTTCCTTTTTACAATGACTTTGGTTTTGGTAGCAAAGTCATTCAGGCTTCATAAAATGAGGTGGAAGTTTTCAGTGTTTTGTTTTCTAGAGTTTTCCTGAGATCGGAATTCGTTTTTCACTAATGTAGCCATCTGGACTTGGAGTTTTCTTTAAGGGAAGGTTTTAAATTGTAGTTTTAATTTCTGTCATAGTATCATCCATGTTTGTTATTTCTCCTGGGATCAGCTTTGGTAGGTTTCATTTATATATACATTTCTCTGTCACTTAGAAGTTTAAATGCATTTCAACTTTATGAGTTCTGCATTGTACTTAGTCACTGTCTTACAATTTTGTGAGCATCTCCAGGACCTATGGCGATGCCACCTGTAATCTCTGACTTGAGAATTTGTGTCTTCTTTTTTACACAGATAAATCTCATTAAGAGTTTGAAGAGTTGACTCTTTCAAATAGTGAAACTTTAACTTTATTGAGTTATTGTATTAGATGTTTATTTCTATTGTGTTAATTTATGCTCTTCCCTTACTTCAACTTTGTCTCTCCACCATTTTAAAAAAATTGGATGTTCTTATTCTGAGTTCTTTAACTGGATACTTAAGTCATTGACATTAAGTTGTTTATCTTCTCTAATATATATGTTTGAGTATTTAAATTTCCCTCTAAGTACTTCTTGAACTTAGTGTTTTTGCTATCATTTGGTTCAAAATAGTTTCTAATTTATATTGTGATGCTTTCATTGATCCTTGAGTTATCAAGAAGTTTATTTCTTACCTTCCAAACAAGAAAAATTTCTGGTAAAATTTTATTATTGTTTTCTAGATTGATTGAGCAGTGATCAGACAACATACTCAATATGGTGTTGATACTTTGACATTTTCTGAGGCCTGCTTTACAGTCAGTATTTGATGATTTTTGTAAATGTTTCTTGTCTTCTAGAAAAGAGGTATATTCTTCATTATTATAAATTAGATCAAGTTTTTTACTTTTTTCAAATCTTGTGTTAGCTTACTAATTTTTTTAAAGATTTTATTTATTTATCTTCAGAGGGGAAGGGAAGGAGAGAGGGAGAGAAATATCAATGTATGGTTGCTTCCTGTGCATTCCCTGCTGGGAACTGGCCTGCAACCCAGGCATGTGCCCTGACTGGGAATCGAACAGTGATCTCTTGGTTCACAGGCCCACACTTAATCCACTAAGCTACACCAGCCAGGGCAGCTTACTAATTTTTTAATCAAGTTTATTCTAGCAATTACTGAGAGACATCTGTAAAAATCTCCTACACATTGTGGATTTGTCTTTTTGTCTTTTAGATTTCTTCTTTTTCTTTATAGATGCTGAAGCAATGATGCTATTGTGTGCATAAAAATTAGAAATGTTCTAATATCCTGATGAGTTGATTCTTTTATACTTTCCTCTAAAACACTGTTTTCCCTTTGGCCTGTGTTGTCTGACATTAACATGGGTTTACCATCTTCCCTTTGGTAAGGAACTGCATGATACCTCTCTTGATTTTTTTTACTTCCAACCTTTGGTATCCTTATGTTTTAGAACATTTTATTTACAGTTTTATTGTTTATCAAGTCTCATAATCTTTGTCTATTAGTTGGAACATTTGGCTTATTTACATCTAATTTAATTACTGATATAGTTATTTAAATCTATCATCTTACTATTTGCTACTCACTGTCCATCTATTCTTTGTCCCTCTTTTGGGTTGAATGTTATTTAACTCATTAGTTTGAGTTATATAATCCTTTATTATTCTAATTCTAATTATCTTAGTGATTACACCAGGTGCTCTTGTCCTACCATATGTATAGTATTACTTGCTGTAATTTACCCCTTACAAGCAATTCAGGGACCTTAGGACACTTGAAATCTATTTACTCCCTCCCACATTAATTCTTTTATATATACCTCATTCCTTTAGACTTAGCCTTATTTTTATTCTTTCTCCCTCCACCCCTGCATTTCCCAGCTTATATCTGTTATCAGTTTCCTTCATCTTGTGGCACCCTGCTTAATGATTCCTTTAGTGAGTTTGTTCTGATGAGAAATTCTTCATTTATGTTTATCTGAACATGTTTCTATCTCATCCCCTTTCTTGAAGTATATTTTCACTAGGTATATAATTCTATTTTGATATTTAAAAAAAACATCAGTATCATGCCATTGCCTTCTAGCTTCAAACATTTCTATTAGAGAATCAGATTTAATTTTAATTATACCTCCTTTGAAGATAATTTATATTCTTTCTTTAGATACTTTTGACTTTCTCTCAATCATTGATTTTTAGCAGTTTCTCCCTGTACTCAGATTTTAGTATGTTTTTTTGTGTGTTTAATACTGTTTGGGATTTGTATGGTTAGTTAAATCTGTGCTTGATATCTATATTGGTCTAAGTTTTCAAGAAATCAGATTCTAAGGTGTCTCTAGATAGGGCAGAGGACAAGTAACATAGAAGCAAGAGAAGCAAATGCCAGACAGTGATGACTGTAGCTTAATGGAGGGTTACAGTGGGAGGCTCATCTTTTCTAGGATATCTGCAGGCAGGCTGAATGGAAAAACACTGTTGCAGGAGGGAAAGAGGGGAGTTTATTTGCTGGTGCTCTTACTTCTTGTTTCCCATTATCAAAGCTCCTCCTATGAGTTTGACACCCACACACTTCTTAGTATGTTGCCCTGGAAAAACTGATCACAAAACTCAGCTGAGTTAATAAGTGGTAGGGGAGTGGGAGCCTAGAGTCGGGTCAGGCCAAGCCAGCATTGCTGTGGCTCCCACCAAGCTTCCAAATGCCATGTGGAGAAGCGAACCTTATCTGGAAATGAGGCCAAGACAGCCTGGTCCCTACAGGTGACATGGTAGTAGCTGTGGCTGCAACAGTAGGGCAGCAGCTGGGAACAGGTATGAATGACTCTGACAAGGGGCATAAATTGTGCTCAATAAAATGTGTTTCATCACTTTGGGGAAATCACAATCCAACAGCTATTTGTAATGCTTCTGCTTTAGTCTATGTGTGTTGTAGAAGACTATATTTTCTTATCTTTTACCATTCTTTTGTATTTCCCCTTTGTTTTTCACTTTGTGCACTTTTCAGAATCTTTCCTTTTAATCTGTACTCCTGTTCACATAGTTTCTCTTTGTTGTGTTAAATTGCTATTAAGCTCATTAATTAAGCTTTACTATTAATAATTTTATTTTTGTTTTATAATGCTTGTTGTTTTTCAAAAGTTTCTAGATTTCTGTCAGAATTTTCAATCTTGTTCTTAATCCAACTGAACATATTAAGGGTAGTTACTTAAAGTTTGTGACTCATACTGGAACTTAGAGTCTATTGAGAAATTATTGTTAATTTTGTTGTGTGTGATAATGGTTAGGTTGTTAGAATTATATACTGAACCCCCTAGAGGTAAAATGATATTATCTTTGTATTTGTTTTAAAATAACCACTTCAAAATATGTGTGTGTGTCTGTGTAATTGTTGAAGATAAATAATTTGTACATGGGGTTTCATTAAGCTATTCTTTCTTTGATGATTGCTTAAATCTTTCCAAAATAAAAAAGTTTTTAAAAGTCTGGGTCTGATAACTCCATTTTTGGTGGGAAGTTTTTAAGAGTTTGCTTATGTTTTCTATTGTCTTTCTTTGCTTTTCTGTGTTTTGTCTTGTGGGTGTTTGGCCATTTCTTTTATTATTATTATTATTATTATTATTACTTCATGATTGAGTGTATAGTAGTTGTGAGGCTGTCATACATACTCTTTGTCAAGCTGAGACTGTTTTCTTCTATAAACCTTGTTTGAAATATTTTTATCAGTAAAGTATATAGTATTCTATTTCTTCTTCTGTATCTCTTGAATATTCATATGATTTTTTTGATGTGTTGAATCACATCATTTGTTTCTTGGATGTTGAGCCATTCTTGAATCACTGGTATAATTCACACTTAATCAAGGTGTATAATCATTTAAAAATTTTTATTATTTTTTTATTGTTCAAGTGTAGTTGTCTCCATTTTCCCCCCAACACTCCCTGCACCCCAGCCATTCCCACATCCCACCCTTGATCCTACTCCACTTTAGTTTTGTCCATGTGTCCTTTATACATGGTGTTGAAAACCCCTTCCCCCTTTTTTCCCTTTATCCCCTCCCACCTTCCCTGTGGTTACTGTCAGTTTGTTCTTAATTTCAGTGTCCCTGATTATATTTTGCTTGTTTGTTTGTTTTGTTGATTAGGTTCCCCTTATAGATGAGATCATATGGTATTTATCTTTCACGGCCTGGCTTATTTCACTTAGCATAATGCTTTCCAGTTCCATCCATGCTGTCAAAAAGGGTAGGAGCTCCTTCTTTCTTTCCACTGCATAGAATTCCATTGTGTAAATGTACCATAGTTTTTTGATCCACTCATTTACTGATGGGCACTTAGGCTGCTTCTACCACTTAGCTATTGTAAATTGTGCTGCTATGAATATTGGGGTGCATAGTTTCTTTTGAATGGGTGTGTCAGGATTCTTAGGGTATAATCCCAGCAGTGGAATTGTCAGGTCGAAAGGCAGTTCCATTTTTAGTTTTCTGAGGAAATTCCATATTGTTTTCCACAGTAGCTGCACCAGTCTGCATTCCCACCAATAGTGCACTAGGGTTCCCTTTTCTCCACAACCTGTCCAACACTTGTTATTTGTTGTTTTGTTTATGATGGCCATTCTGAGAGGTGTGAAGTGGTATCTCATTGTGGTTTTAATTTGCATCTCTCTGATGGCTAGTAATACTGATCATCTTTTCATATTTGTGATTGAAGGTCAAGCATTGTATATGACAGGAGTAGGAAATTGGAGGTTCATTTGATGTTATCTTCTTCCGGGAAGAATGTATGCTTTCTCCTGGCTGCCTGCTGGGAGCCAAGCAGCTCAGAGTCACCATAACCCAGTTTCACACATGATTTGAAGCTGGATGCAGTCCCTATAATAGATTATTAATCTGGATCCCCCTTACTCCTAAGATGTAGACCTTCATGATTCCCACCCAGAGTGTGGGTGGTCCATGACACCCTCCTTCATTGGGGGGTCTTGCATCCCAAATTTTAATACTCCCAGTACTGAAAGGCTGTCAGGAACTTAAGATTCCTTTTGTTGCCTCTTGATGACTTTTGTGGGAATTGGCAAACCTCTCTGGGAAGAATGGCCTCAGAAGCTGGGTCCAACGTTTTGTCCTCCCTGTAGTTCTCAGATCTTGCCCTGTAATTTTTTGTTACTTTGTTTTCACTCTAGTGACTTCAAGAAGATTGTTTTCTTTAACAAACATTTGCCTGCTGTTGTAGTTGTTCTATAGGAGTGTTGTGCTAAATTATCCAATCCATCAATGCCATGTGTCTTCTCTGTGTCTCTTCCTCTGACGAGTTTCTGCCTTTACCATCTGCTCAGTGTTCTGTGAAGGCTGCCTGGGGTTTTGGGGTCTTCTGGTTGCATTTATGAACAGAAGCTGCTATAGCAGTCTTACAGCTCGTTCGTGCTGACATAGCTTTTAATGGCCCAATATATAGTTACAGTTTTTGTATTTCTTTGCACCAGGCCCATGCACAGACAACTGAGTTGACTGCACTTAAAGAGAGAGGATGAGACTGTCCTTGCTGGGGTTTCCTGGGATCAGAGAAAATGTATGTAACAGGTGAGGGGACCTGACTGAGAACCCTGGTCTCTTCCAGAAAAATTTGTGAATTTACTTTGCACAAACCATATTTCTTTCAACAGCATATTTTGGATACTTTTAGGGAATGTAGCTTGATCTATAAAACTGAAAGCACTTGAGTCAACTGAAAGCACTTGAGTCAAAACTGAAAGCACTCTGAAGTTTGAGGGAGAAAACATGTGGAAGGTCTTTGAGTAAAGAGCTGGTCAGATCCTTTCAGCTTGATTCCCTGCCTTTGATAGTGTAACTCAAAGCCAAGGACAAGGGAAAGGGAGACACCCAGATTTTCAAAGGGTCATAGACATGGGCTCTGAACTGTTATGAACCTACCCCATAATTTGGATCTATGGGGAGGGTGTTAGGGGATAAATTGAGTTTTGGCCCATGTCCATTTCTCAGTAAGTCAAGTGGCTCTGGAAACTCATGCTTTGGTTCTGTTTCTAGTTCCTGAATGTACGGTTAAGATGGAAGTACTCAACAATTGGCTAAATCCCTGTATTGATTTCCTTACAAAAGGTAGGGGAAGGACCCTTTGCCAAAAATGATCAAATGAAAACCCCTGGAGCTCCATGTCAAACCAAAATCAGTACAGATACTCTGAGAAAATTGCAAAGATGAGAGCCACCATCAAAATTGCAAGGTGCAGAAGTGGGGACTCCCATCTCCTTTCCCTCTTATTGAGCAATGTGGAGGACAGATAGTTCTGAAAGAATGACAGTGAATTAGCCTGAAGTAACCATGTGTAACCATAACTGTGGCTATCTCTCAAGAGATGTCTCTTCTGCTGAAGCCAGTTGACACAGCCTTTGACACCTGGTATGCATCTTTTATTCTGGCTCATGATTTTTTGTTTTTCAAATGAATAAAAATCAGCAGAAACAATGTGCTTTTATGGGGCAGGAAAATAGTACTCCTTCACTGTGTCAGGGCCATTTAACTAGAAAACTAAAAACTGCATTTTTCAGACTCCATGGTAGCCCAGATTTGAGAGATAAGTAAGGTTCCATTTAGATTCGCTAGTGTAGGACTTGGCTGAGTATAGCCCATGAACCAAACCTGGTGGGTCATCTGTTTTTGTGAACAAGACCACTGAATGCTCATTTGTTTATGTATTATCTTTGCTGCTCTGCACTATAATGGCCCAACTGAGTAGTTGTGATAGAGTTGCCATGACCCACATAGCCAAAGCCATTTACTATCTGGACCCTTCCAGGAAAAGTTTGCTGACCCCTGTCTAGAGCAGGATTGGGAAGCTGGGGTTGAGGCTGAGTCCACTTATTATAATCTTTGTTGCTTTCTCCTCCAAAAGTTGCCCCAGTGTTCATCCTCTAGGCTCCTGAGTAACAGGAAAGTCACTTCTTGATATACTGGGGCTTTAGACCCACAGCTCTGAACTTAGCCTGCTGTGGCTCCAGCAGTGACCTTAAAGGCAGTAATTCCCTCACTGAGCTGGTTCTTATTGTTCTGAAAAGCATTCCAAAAATCCTGTCTAAAACCTTTTCCTTCAGTGATTTTTAAAACCCCTAATTTCAATTATTAAGTCTTTTCTAGGTCAAGTATTTAGAATTTGTTTTCAGTTTCCTAAACTGAATCCTGACTGCTCCATGCCTCAAGTCTATGTACCAGTGATTGATATTTAACTGAATTCTTCAGTTAAATCAATTCTTCATAGATGTCAATCATTTATCATTTATAACATAAATGTATAAGCTGCATATATAAATCAGAGACAAAGACATCTCATGTTTTTATTTAATAAATTAGAAGGCAAAAACTAATTGTATGTCAAGATCTGAATAGGTTGGTTAGAAAGCCCCCAGGGAGTGGTGTCATTAGAAACATCAACAGGGCCAGCTTCTCCTATCTCTGCAGGCCCACTGCAGGCTTGCTTCTGCTCTGGTCAGAGTCTCCATTTTTCCTAGTCACAGAATGATCTGTGAAGACAGACCTTCCTGACTTTCTGGTGGGAGCTCCATCCAATCTCTAAGGCCTGTTGCACAAGGGTGGAGGTGGATGAAGAGGAAAGATGTTCTCTTATGCAACTTGGCTTTCTCATTAGGTCACTGCTGATGGTAAGGCTTGATATGCTTAATTAGGAGGTAGCAGGTCTAAAGAAACACTGGTTCCATCCAGAAAGTGCTGAGGGTGACAAGCTGGAAGTCAATTAGGACAGGATAGCATCATGGCTTTCAGCACAGTCAGACCATCAGCTAGTACCCTTTATTAAAATCTAATTTTGTTTCTGAGTTACCCTGGGGCAGGGCTAGGGTTGGACTACATACCAAAGCCCCTGCCAGTTCTCCTTGTGCTTTACCATGATGCAGACTCTCCAATGCAGTCAATCTCTACTCCTGTCCATGAGTCAGAAGACAGGTCCCCCCACCCCAAGCCCTAGGCTGCTCAATCACTGGGTAGTGGACTAAGAGCCTTCAGAAGCACTGGCACCCACTCATTCAATTATAGTGCAAAAGTATGTGAGTTCAAGAATCTATATTTCTTTATTTTTCTCCCCTTTCTTTTTCTCTGAGTGTATCTTCCCATCTAACTTCCAAGTTTTCTTCATAGCTTTAGGGCAAGAATGAGCAAATTCCTCAAATGTTATCACTAGTGGAAAGGAAAAAACAAAATACTAGTTCCTAGAAGTGGGAATGGCAGGTTGACTTCTAGTCTCTCTGTACAGAATTTATATTTAATCCAATATCCAGTGTTTACATTTTAGGAAACATAATCATGGAAATATACCATGTGCTAACTCAGAGATAAAAAACTGTATTTAGCATGTTCCAGAAAGAGATTCTAGAAATGGCTCTTGATCCACTGGGACACATTTGAGCAACTGACCAGACATCATTTTCAAGAAAGAGGAGAAAGTGAGAGTAAGACACCCAGCTGGCTTTTGTGGATGGCAGGTAATTTATACCCAATGACAACAAAATGGCTCCCCTGTGGTTTCCTTAGACACACAATCAAGCTATGAAGTGACAGCTTTTCCTTAAGAAACAGAAAGGGGGATCCCGGGAAATTGAAGAGCTTGAATGAGAATAGCTGAAGATGGGTAGGAGAAAAGATTATAAAAACCACTATAGCTGTGAGACTGCTCTTAAATGATTCTTTATCATTTCTCTCATGGTCTCTGTGAGGACTTTCTGGCTGTTCTAACCCTACCTGTTCATAAAATACTTTCAACCAGAAGGCCAGAAACACAGTGGGGGCAGACAAAAACATTAAACACTTGACTTGGTTTTGTGTGCCTTAGGTAAAATGTCACATCTCACACTACATTTCTGAAGATTTAATTACCTTGTATGTTCTCTGGAGCTGCTGTCTCAACGCATGTTGCTTCCAGGTAACGTTATGCAAACTTATGATTATAAACAGGAACTGAACTATTTTGAAAATGAAGTCTTGTTTAGTTTAAAGCATCTGAAAATGCATTTGTTTGGTTTCCCTGTCACACTCTGGCACTGATGGTAATCACTAGGTTTAGAAAATGCAAACTGTTCTGAGCATAACATGCCAAGACTTGTTGGCTGGATTGGTTCCAACTCCGCTTTCTGCTGCTCAGGCAGAGCTTTCTGGAGTTATTCATTCACAAATGTTTATTGAGTGCCTACTGTGTGCTGAGAAAGTGCCAAAGGCTCATGTTCCTTATTGCCTTTGGTGGACAGGAGAGCGCTCCTGTCATTCTCTGTGCTGATGCATTGTGGCCCCACCACTCCATCAGGCACAACTGGCAAAACATGGGGCACTCCAGGAGTTTTCTGGGAAACTCGGGCACTGAGCTGGGGAAGGTTGGATGCAGCATGGGGTCATGAGCTGGGGTGATCAATGTTCTGCCTTCAATTTTACAGAGGGAGGGGGATTTGGAAGGGAGGAATTGAGTTGCCCCTGGCCCAGCAGTTCATCCAGTAAGGAAACCAGTCACCACAAGCAACGAAACAACTGCAAATGTTCTTTTTTGTTTCATTTTTGTTCTGTATATACACAGACATATACATACAAATGTATGTATCACACAACCATGCATCATACACACCACACATAATTTTTACCCAGGTCTCTGAGCCCAGAGCAAGAATTACTGACTAAACAAACTGGCTTTTCTTCACACTCTTTCTAAAACATATGAAGGTAAATATGATTTTAAAAAACACACCAGAACTAAATTGCCAAATGAAAGTTCAGTTCTTTCATTTGTAAGATGCCACTCTTTAAGGAATTCCTGAAACTCTTTCAAGATGCAATACAAAAAAAATTGGATGTTATCACAGATTCTGATATGATAATGAATTTTGATTGATTATGATATTCCAGGAATATTCAGCTTTACTATTGCTTTAGTTTTATGCATGTCTTTATGGAATCTCTCCCTCTCTTTGCTTTCCCTTCCCTTCCTCCCTTCCCCTCTCCCTTTTCTCTTCCCTTTTCCTCCTGCTTCCATTTATTTGTTCACATGTATCTTTTTTTAAATTGTTGTTCAAGTACAGTTTTCTGCCTTTTCCCATCTTTTCAGCCATTTCTTTATCTAAAATCCTTGTTTGGAGACTGGGTAGGTTGTATTTTGTAAAGAGGGTCACACCACTATATATTCCCTCCTGCAAACTTCTCTTAAAATGCAATACTAGCCTCTTCCATTGAGAGGTAAGGCATTCCACCTCTTAAACCCAGCAGAAGCCCTGTGTCTGCCTCAACCAACAGAGGAGGCACAGTGATGCTGTGAGAATTTCAGGTCTGGGCCATAACAGCAGAATGGCTTCTGCCTGTCTCTCTTGGGATGCTTGTCTTTAAATTGCACCACACTTACATATGAAGAGCCCAAGCCACATGGAGAGGCCACTTGTGGGTGCTCTAGCCAGGAGCCCACAACCTGCATGGACCACCAGACCCATGAGAACCTTTTGCACATCAAGTACCCAGTGGAGGCACTGGGCTCTACAGGGCAGAGACACACCACTCTGCTACTCCTTGTCCAAATTCCTGACCCATAAGAACTAGGAAAGGTCATAAAGAATTGTTGTTGCAAGCTACTAAATTTGGGGGAGTTCACCAGGCAGCAATAGGTAACTAATATGGGTGCCTCTTGTTTCACGGGCCAGGGAGTTAGGTGCATTGGTTGGAAGACTCAGAGCTCACTGAGCTCAGGGACCTCAGTCCCATTCCCAATTTTCTCTTCTATAAGCATGTCTTTCAACACCCCTTCACTATCCTGTGATGAAATTCATACATAATGCATTCTATCTAGATATGTGATGTACAAATAAACATACAGATGGCCATGATATATTTGTATTGGCATACACAGCCATCACACTAAAAAGTAAAAAGCAATCATTCATAATAGAATAACCTAAATTTCAGAATATGGTTGTTTCTCCTACAAAGCAGAATGTTTTCCTAAAAGTCATTGTGTTACAGAATTTTGTGTAAAAAAAGTAACAAGGCTTATGGAGAAAATAAGGCCTGTCTCAAAAGTCTCAGTACTTGTATAATCTTTTAAGTTATTTATTACAAGATAAAGGAGAAACCATAATAACAGTTCTGTGGCAGCTTGAAACATCTTAAGTTCTCAGTAAAGAAGTAAATAAAAATAAATATATTCTTTACCTTGACAAGCACATGGATCATGGTAGGTGGGTATGGTTTGGGGAGGAGGAGCGCACAGGGGGGCCGTGTCACTCATGATGAACTTATCAGATGGACAGCTGGGGATCCCAGTCTTTCTTCTGTTTTCTCGCTGGCTGCTAGTGGAATTCCTGCTGCACTCAGTGTTAGTCATCTTTAATCCACTGCAAGTCATTTTTGGTTGTGCTTAAGGCAGATGATAACTGTAGGATTTTATTTTGCCTTATTTTATTGTTGGTTTCAATGTCATATCTTTGATATTGTGCATCATAAATTCCTGTAGGTATGATTCTCTTGCAATAACACATGATCTCTATGTCTTACCGAATATTTTATTACTTCAAGTTTCTCCTCAATATTCAAGACTGTTCTTTGTCATTCATACTTGCAGTCTTATAGCCAAAATGGGTGGTCATGTTTGGGACTTTGCAGTGGACACATCTATCAGGAAGTATCAGGAGACTACACCCACACAAATGCAGGACATATGCATGTGTGAGCTCTCAGTAGGTTACAGTTCTGGGCTGGGTGGGGGCATGTCTTACCTACACAATTTGGTGTTACAGTTGCACAAAGCTAATCCACATCATGAAAAATGGCTCATTTTTTTTGTTTGTTTCATTTTTATTAGGTGATTTTATTTTCCAGCTTATCTGCCAGGTATCATGGTGGGTAGAAGATGGTTGTAAATCCTTCGTCTCTCCTCCTGACCCTGTCTTGAGAGGTGGAAACCATTTCCCTTCTCCTGGAAGCTGGGTTGCAACTGTGACTTTTTGGAGCCTGTGACGCAGAAGGCTGGGCTGCCCCACACTTGGGACTTATCCACAGTCCTGGGAGACACCCAGGCACCCTGAAGAGACCATGTGAGGGGCAATAAGGCACTCCAGCTCACAGTGCAGCTAAGCTACCAGCTGGCACAGTTGGCGCCACCCAAGACACCCAGCCAGGGCAGACCTGCAAGGGTCAACACTACAGACAGGAAAGGCTGCTGTGTCTGTGCCAGTCAGCTGGCAGAATTGTGAATGCTGATTAATAGTCTTGTTGTTTTAAGCTACTATTTTTTAGGATGTTTTGTTGTATAGAAATAGATAACTAAAGCAGCACATGGACAAATGTTTCTTAACAACATGTGCTGTGACAGAAAAGACCTCACTATGAGACAAAGAGGTAACAAGGAGGTAACCAAATACTTGTACCTACTTAAAATAAATTAGGTTGGATTTAAGAGAAGGAGGCCAGTATTCAGCTATGTATGTGACATTTTTTAATGTCTCCCTCCTTCACACACATGCACACACACAGAATCACTTTGAATGACCCACCCACAAATGTAAACTGATGATACAAGTGTTGTTTTTGTGAATGAAGTACCACAGGTAGTTTTGTCATTAGGGATGTTATTTTCTTAATGATGTATCATTCTTGGTTATGTCCCAAGCAAAAGAGAAAAAAAATCTCTGAACTTACATGATAGATACATTCTTGGAAACTTCAATGTCTTTTCATCCAATGTAAAAATATCCCTTGTTCTTATATGTAAATAGTTCCATTATCAGCTCAGATAAGCAGGTTTCTTAATCTATGGGAAAATTTAAGTAAGCATTCAAATGTCATGTGAGATGAGGGACAATTTGTTATTTTGTGGGAGGCTAGCATCTCTATTTTGTCTCTACCAAATGTCAGCAACACTCCCCCCCTACCCCAATCACTGTGATAGCCACATCAACCCACTGTCCTTTGTTAAAGTGAGAACACGGATTGGGAAGGAATGGGATACATGAACAGATGCAAATGAATTTGGGTACCTTGAGCCCCTAAATGCTGCCACATCTTCTCAGACACCTGTGTAGGACAGAGTTAACATAGGAACATAGGAAGGCCAAGATTGCTGTCTTTGGAAAGGCCTGTTTGCCAGGATAAACTTTGGATAACTTCCAGAAACTTTGACTTTGGGAGGGACACCATGATTCCTTAAATGATAAAAATTTGTATGAACAGTGTGATTTATGCTGAAACTTGTTTATACCTGGAACTCTGAAATTTTGGCATGCTCTAGGCTGAAGGTGGTTATGCGACTAGCCTGCAATAAAAACCCTGGATACTGAGCCTCTGCTTCCCATAGATGACATTTCACATGTGGTGTCACAGCTTGTTGCTGGAGGTATTAAATGCATTCTGTGTGACTTCACTGGGAGGGAAATCTTGGAAGCCTATGCCTGGTTTCCTCCAGAGGATGCCCCATGTACCTTTATCCTTTATTGATTTTTATTTATATCCTTTCACATAAAACATGGCTGTGAGTACAACTTATATGCTGAGTCCTGTGAGTCAGACTGGGGATGGTCTTGGAGAGCTCAGCACAAAGGGAGGAGCAGCCCTTCCCCATACCAGAAAAGGTCAGCACCCTTTGCCTGAAGACTCCTAAAGGCTGCCCTGGGGAAGGCGGCCATGTAGGCACTGCTGGTCCCCTCAGAACCCACCCTGCCACTACTCTCCACTTTCAGAGCTACAACTAGACACAAGTCCCAGCAGGCCCTAAAGGGTGTGGTAATCATTTACTTGCCCAGAGGTGTGATATGCACCCAGAGAACAGTATGACTTTTTTAATTTATGTTGACAGAGGCCTCGGGAACATAGGCAGGGATGGATCCGAAGGGTGTGGCATCATGGTGGAAGGAACATGGTGTTGGAAGAGACCAGTATCTGATGATCCGTCCGTCAGACTGGAGAAATGTTGGACATGTCCCAGAAGAACTGTGGCTCTGTGTTTCTGTAGGCAGATGAGAGAGGGAAAGTAATGACAGACCTCTCACTTCCTTCACCGATGAGCATGTGTGTGGATGTGTCATTGCCATGCTGTAGCTATTCACATCACTTTGAGCAAATCTACACACCGGTGCATGGAACAGATTCTGTGACATTTCTGCACCTCTTATTAGAGTGGCTATTGTGTTGTCCCACCCAGTCTCTTTGCTCTTGCACATAAAGACTAATAGCTTGTTAAATGCACCGATAAACCAAAAGAATGCTCATCTGTTCTAGGTAAGACTTATCTGTATCCTTATTTGTGCCAATGTATGCATCAGTGGCCAGCAGTTGTGTGATATGGTATTGTACTTGGCTCTAACTCAGTCCAGGCACTCTACATTTGCTTCCTGCCTGGAAATGTGGGCTAGTACTATTTGCTACCAGAAGCTCATGGAAAGTTTCCATATAAAGTGTTGTTATATTAGATATTAACTATTAGTATATCAACAAAATATATTTATATATTATATATTATTTTAAATACCAAATTGAAATTAGTTAAAAATGTGCATTGAATAAGTAGTCAAATGATGTCATACTTATTTGTGCTTTTTACATTATCAGAAATTTTCAGAATCAAATCTTTGAACCTCTTGAGCATATGAAACAGATTATCCTTTATTATGTTCTGTGATCAGATGGCCCATGAAATGAGTAAGATTCCACTACTGAAACAGGAAGACAGATAGGCATGTCCTGAACCTCACAGAAGGGCTTGTTTCAGTGAACTACTGCTGCATAACAAACACCCCAAAATTAGTGGCTTAAAACACCAACAATTTTTATCACAAATCTGCCTCCTGGGGAAACTGATCTGTGACAGTCATCATCCAGAATACTGTAGCATGTACAACCTTTTTCATAAGGAATTAAAGGTATCCTGGAGTTTTTAGTAAAATAGCAGTAGGATAAAAAGCATGAATAGAGACTGTGTCATGAGGAGGACACCAAGCCAGCACTTATCATATACCTTGGATTTCTGCACTCACACTCAGCTTAAAATGACTTATGTAATTTTCCTTGTAAGAGAACCTATCTTTGTAAGGCTGTGGTTTTTGCTTTGGCATTTGAGAAATTAATTATCATATTCTATCTGGGTTCTTGGATAAGCCACATGGAGATCTTCACCCCTACCCCAAACAACACTATAACGCATCATGTATTAGCCTACTGGAGCTGGCTGGAGAGGGGTGTGTGTGTGTGTGTGTGTGTGTGTGTGTGTGAGACTCTATCCAGAGCACTATAGCTTGAAAATGGCTCTAATTTTGTGAAAGTCAATAAATTCATGCAATACTAAATCAGAGAATAATTGGATATACAAGAGAAAAAGTTGATTCTGAGATCAAGATGAATGTTAATGAATAATAAACCCTCAAAGAAAGATAAGTGTAGAGAAAGATATTTTTCAAGTATAAGGAAATGAATGAGGTAGGAAATATATGGGGTTGATAATGGGTTTAGAAAAGCATGTGTCCAGGGTCAAACCCAAGTTATAGGTGACAATGTTACTGTAGGCAACTGGAGTTAACAAAAGAGAACAGAGCTAGACTGGCTGGGCCTGACTGAGTTTGAAAGTTATACTTAATCAGGCTTAGATCTGGAAGTTATAGCTTCAGACACCCCAGGGGATAGCCCAGTCCCCACCAAGGGGATTAATATCCCTCCTAACACCCTGCTGTGTAGGGAGAAAAGATCTGCTTTCCAATCTCCTCAGGGAACCAAAGGTCTGTTCCCCACAGATTACCAGGTTGGGTGGTGGGAGGAAGAACCAGTAAAGGGGAAATTCCTTTATTGAGCACATGCACAGTAGAGACCAAGATTGTGCAGTGGAAGTAAGTGCATGTGCAATAGAAACCTGATAACGCAGCAGAATTTTGAGGCATGCACAGTAGGAGCTAAAATGGTGCAGGGGGAGGTGTCTAATCTGGGAAAAAGATTGGATTGGATAAAGGACATGAAACCCTGGAAGGATTAGCAAAGAGATTGGATAGGGGGAGGGGCCAGCAACAAATCTATAAAGAGCTAGGAATGAGATTGGTTAGTTTGAAAGACAGCTTACCCCTTCACAAACCCAAGGTAACACATTCAAAGCTTAACAAATGCCTGTCTTTGTAGAGAGGAATGCATTTGTATTCTTGTTCATCCATTTGCATATTTTCTCTCCATAGCAGCAGTGCAGGCCTGGCAGCCTCATGGGTCTGGGTGTGGCAACCCAGAACTGACCAGAGCACAGATGGAAATAGAGACTAAACTATCTGGACAGGGACAAAGACTGAGCTTCACTAAGCTTTGTCATGGACTGAACTGAATTATGAAAACCTTGGATGCCCTGCTGTTTTTGGGTAATGGCACAACATTGCTGGACCTTGGCCCTTCTTCTGGGCTTGCGGAAGACAAGGTTGGACTTAATCCATAGCAGGATGGAGCTGAGCTACCTGGTTGTGGATGAAACACTGGGAATCTGGGGACAGTCCCTTGTGTTTGCTCCTGTTCCAGTAAATCTTACCACTACACCTCATCCTACCACATGTTTTCCCATGCATGGGTCCCAAAATGCTTGTTTTGCAACTCCACTCTTTCTCTTCTTAGCTTCTACTTCTATATTCCCAATATGGTTTTATAAACATGTATCCTAGTTTAAAAAGCTAAATAAAAATTAAATTGTTGATTTTCATAATCCCTAAGGTACATTGTTCTCAAAATCTTGTTGTAACTGAAGAGAAACTGGACTTCAGACTTGTAAGGGCAAGTCCTGGCAGCCAGGGCAATGAGTGATGAGATCATTGTTTTCTACTCATTCAGACAGAAATCACGTGTCTCTGAGTGCCCCATGAAAAGCAAATAAGTCATTTGCTTATTCTGAGTGCATGAATCATCACCCAGGACGAGATATTTTCAGTCCCAGAATCCACAGGGACATGTAACCCATTTAGGAAGGATGGTCAGGTGTCTAGACCGTATCAGGACATTTGTGTAGTACTTTATAGGAAGCTACACTGAAGACAAAATCAGTGTTCTTGTCCATTAAGGAGGGGAGCTAACAGCAGAAGGGGCTGGTGTGTGTACATATGGACAAAACCATTCTGGGATATGGGCAGGACCAAGCACATCTTGGTACAGAAGATCTATGACAATTTGTCCAGCACGTATTAGAGGCAGGTTCATCTCTACAGGGAGGAAAGCAGAGGAAGGGACCTCTATTGTCACCCACAGCTTCTCCTCCTGTGATGTCCAGAGCAATTCTGCTTGGCCTCAAACTTGCTTTTACTTTCAAGCTCCACCTTCTCATCATTTGTTCCTCTATATACTCACAACTCCCACCTAAAGGAAACAGTCTTTTCACAAAAATGTCCTCTGCTTATCCTAAGAGAAGTTGTGCAATGGTGTTTTCTTCATTTCTTAATCTTGGGAGATGCTTAGGCACCTAACCCATACTGACTGGAACTCAAGAAAGTTCTCTGAGAGCCCAAGCCAACAGACACAATATAAAATTTAAATTCAGGAAGAAATCTGTGGGTCCAATTGGGGTGTATTTGCTGCTGATGGAGCACAGCCATAAACAAAATAGATTCTAGAATCCCCATGAAAATAAGATGTCTAAGAAAGGTTAGTAGGTACTGGTTTGGGGATGGTTGAGCAATATGTTTCTGTATTTAAGGTCATGAGAGACAAGGAACCACTACATAGAAGGGATCTGGTGACATTTTGTTTTACACACTTTTATGTTAACTCTACAACACTAGAACAAACAATTCATATATAACGAGAGAGAATGGTATTCGGTGACCAAAAGGCTCACTTTTCCCCAAATATTTACTTTTCTGGATTTCACTGGTACCTATTGGTATCAGAATTTCCTGGGTTTGGCTGTTAAAAGCTTCAAGTATAGAGATCACTTTAAACTATTGTCTGTCATCAGTGTGTAAGCATGAAAGCAGTTTTTCCTGAGAAGGTGGTGGTGGGGTGGCCCTGAAAACAAGAGAAAGAGCAAAAAGCTGAGGGGGAGGAAGGAAGTGCAGGCAGCTTTTAGAACTTGAACACTGAATGGGGGCGGGGGGCACGGGTGCTCAGCTTGTTCTGTGGACTACCAAAGGGAAAGCAGGTGGGGGAAAGAGAATTGCTAAACAGAAACATGGGCAAAGACGGAGAGCAATCTAACACAGAACTCAGTTTATTTATTAAAACACCTAAAGTGGTGCACTGGTAAGGCCCCTGCACAGAAGGATGGGGATGGGAGGAATGGAAGAACCCTTTGTCCAGTTCAACTAAGGGGTCATCACATACTTGCATTGCCTGCTGCAAGGTGGGCATCAAACAGTATCATGTGCTGAGTGTGAAGTGATAAGAAATCATAAAGAAACATTCTTATTCCTCAAATACTACTCAGTAAGATTGCTTTTGGTGCTCAGAGAAGTTGAGATTCTAGTAAACAAATTACATACATGTATGCATGTATATACATGTGAAGATGGTGGTGTTCATGTTATGTACCAGGGCCAATGTGACTTGAGAGTACCAAGGGGTATCCAGGCCAGCTGAATATCACTGTGGATTTCAGCTCCAGCTGGACCTGGTGCAGTGCCAACCAGAGGTATGAGAGTGTCTCTCGTGTGTTGTGCTGGGCAGCCAGTGCCTCTGAAGAGGTCCCACTGTGCATATAGAGGCTGCAAGGGGGAGCAGAGGAAACCAGGAGAGGCTTAAGAAACATAGAAACCTAGTTCTAATCCCTGGTCTATGGCTGTGAGGCTTTGGGCAGTGGTGTAACATCCATGAGTCCCAGATTATCATCTATCAGGTGAAGACAGTAACATCCCTTTTGCAGGGTCTGGTGGACATCATATATGACGTATCTACTATTCCTGCACATGGGGAGTGAACTGTGATTGCAAGGCAGGACAATGATCAATGTGACTGCAAGCCATCACTCTTTTCTCATCCTTCATTTCCAGTTGTCAAGCAAGTAAAGGGGCCTAGAATGTATCTGTAAATGTTATAAATAATCAGTAATTATTAAGATTTAATAGTTATGAGAAAGATTGGCCTTCCTCAACTCCCTGCCCCTACTGCCACTTTAAAAAACAAGACAAAAGAAAACACTTTATCAGACAAGTTATACAGCCTCAGTGTAGAGATCTAAGCAATAGAAAAGTGAATAGAGTAAAAATCCTGTTCTTGGAAATGGGTCTGTTATGAAGCCTTCAAGATGTTTTCCTGTGGGTTGATAAACCTGCACATGGGCATATATACAGATCATTTTTACAAGCATTAAAATTACAAGCATTAGACAATACACATGACTCTCTTTTTAAAAATATAGCTTAGAGATTGTTTTCTATGTTAGTCTGAAATCTCTCCCTTATTATTTTAAGGAACTGAATAATAAGTATTCTGTAGTATGGATGTATCATCTTTCATTTAACCTTTTTCCTGTTAAAGAACATTTTAATTATTTTCAAGTTTTCTTAATACTATAGTGTTTGTAATCCAGTATTTTTGTGGATAAGCAAGGCTAGTACCAGAAGTGGAATTACAGGTCCAAGGATATACTCATATACAATGCTGGGCTTATCAAGCTGCTGGCCTGTAAGCAAAAGGTATGCATGTGTCCCAAACTCTCATCAACTGCATGTATTTTCAATTTAAAAAGTTTTGTCAATTCATGGCCTTTTAATTGCCATTCTTTATTTATTAGTGAGATTGCACACTTAAGAAAACACCCTAGTCATTTGTATTTCTTCCTTTCTGTGACACTGTTCAATCCACTTGCTGAGTTTTTAGGGATTATCTAATTCTTATTGATTTATATGAGTTAAAAGAACTCTAAGAACATTATGCATTCCCCCTCCCTCAATATACCTATCTTTTCAATTTTTATGTTCTTTATTGTGCAGAAGGTTTTTAATTTTCTGTGGTTAGTCAGTTTTTTCCATTTATGGCTTCAGGGTTTTATACTTTCCTCATGGCAATCTCTTCAATGTTCTATATAAATTTTTCTTTATTTTTTTTCAAATTTGTATCTAATGTGCAGTGAGGAGTCTTAAATACCTACTTTATTTTAAATGCATTTATTTTGTATACATCAGTTTGTTTCTGGACTTTTAAATTCTATTCTGTTGATGTGTTTGCCTTTTCTGTGTCAAAATCCAATCTTTTAATTGTTATATCTGTCTAAGGCACTCTCATACTTAGTAGGGCAAGTCCCTCTTCACAGAAACTCTTGTTTGGTCATTGTACTTTTCCCCTCCTGGACATATTTTAGACTTAGCCCCCCGAATTTTATTTAAAAACTGGTTAATAGGTAATTTAGGTATTCATCAACCACTGAATGGATTCACAGCATGGTTCATGTATACAACGAAAGGTTAGGCAGAAAAAAAGAATTGAACTCCAGATATAGGGAACTACTTGCTGAATCTCAAAATAATTACACTGAATGAAAGAAATTAGACACAAAAGAGCGCATACCACAAGGTTCAATTTATACAAATTTCTCAATAGGTAAAACTGACCCATGGTGGAAAAATCAGAAAGTGTTTGCCTCACAGTGGGAGTGAGGATCCCTTGACAGATGTGTGGGAGACCTTTCTGGGATGGTGTCAATATTTCATATTTGGTAATGGTTTGTGTTACACAGGTATATGCATTCCAGGACTTTGGAAATGTTTACTTATGATCTGTACATTTAATTGTATGTAAATAAAAAAACACTATAAAAAGTAATGACTCTAGCTAATGATATATATATACAGAATGTTTAGAGATGCTGTGTAATAAAGTCTGCAACTTTGATATGCATTTAAGAAGATCGACTGATGGTTGGATAGAGGATGGGATTGACAGATGGCTTGTGATAAAGCAAATGTGGTAAAAGGTTAATAATAGAGTTTAGGTGGTGGGTATGTGATTGTTTACTGTAAAATTCCTTCAACTGTTCTTAATGCTTGAATTTTTCATAAAAAATATTGGGAGGAAATTCTGCTAAAATTTTGATTCGTCTTCCACAGAATTCATAAATTTAGTTGGAGGAGAATGGGTGTCTTTATAATATCGATTCCTCATTAGGATGATTGTGTATCTTGATATATTCAGGGAATTTTTTTGGCCTTTAAAGTATTATGGGTTTTTTAGTAGGTGTGGAGAAAAGCTCAATTTATATTTGTGTGTGTCTCAGCTGGTGAACTTATTAAACTCTCTCATATAGTTTCATGATTTGTTAGGGATTATCTTGAATTTTCTTGATATACAATCATTTTTTTCTTCATCTTGTCTTTACATGATGACTGTATTTCATTGTATTAATATCGCTGGTATTTTTCTATTCCAATATTAATTTTATCATTCTTTTTTTTTAAATCTCAGTGACAACAGTGCATGCCAGCAATAGCAAGGAGACTGTCTGAGGAGGGAAGGACATCAAGTAGAGTGTAGGAGGAGTGAGGGTGCCATGTTGGGTCTCCAAGGCACGGAAGGATTTCAGACTCTGAGGTGTGGGGGAACCTCTGGAGAGTATGCACTAGCAGTGACTCTGTCTAGTTCACCTGTTAAGATCCTCTTTTGGAGTCTCTTAGGGGTTGAGCAAGTGAGAGCCTAGAGATACTGTACAGTCTACTGAGATAGTCTAGATGGGAGATAATGGTGGTCTGGACTGTGGTGATGGAATGTGAAGAAGGGGAAGGGTCAAGGATGACTCCAAGGTTTTTATCTGGAGCAACAGGGTGTAGGTCAGTGTGGGAAAGAGTGGGGAGATGGAGGTTAGAGCAGATGGCATAGGGTTTACACTGAGGCGTGTTAGTGAAGCCTATTTGACCTCTGACTAGAGATGTTGAGTTTGAGGGTCAGGAAGTTGGGTGGATTTGGAGGCCAAAATGTAGGTGACACAGGGAGGGTGAGAAGTTCAGAGACCAAGTGAGCCCAGCAGCTCAGCACTTTGGAGTTGAGTAAAAAGGTGGGTTTGGTCTCATAGTCCAGAAGAAGCACTCAATAATGGAAGGAATACAGGGAGCTCATGGGGTCTGGAAGGGTGATTCACTACCCCAAGCTTGGGTCAGACTGCAAGGTCTGCAATGGGTAGTGGAGATTCTTTGGTAAATATGTTTTACCAAAGGTGTTAGTGAGGCTGTCTTGTACCTGTGATGAGAATTTTAAAAAGAAGCAGTTCCTTTGGGTTATGCAGGCCTCATCTCAGAATAGGGACAGGGAGCTGACTGACCCAAATCTAAAAATGATCCTGAAGACAAAGGTGAACAGAAGTCCTACAGGTATAAGAAGCCCATTGGGGCATGTGGACATCTATATTTTTGTCTTCTTGCCGTGAGGAAGCTGGTGGCCAAGATGACAGTTAGAAGGCTGTGCAGATATAGGCATATCTCAGCTCACACGTGACACTTTCGGACCTGAGTCCCTATAATTAGGATCCCCAGATGCTGCGGTCCAGGCCTCGCCTACCACAGGCAGAGCCCCCAACCCTCCTTTGGAGGATATTTTGGCCTGGGGGTTTTGATTTTATTTTTGCATAAGATTCACCTTGTTTGGCAACACCAGGGTTGATTAATGGCCCAGGCCACGTTGCCTTTTTCAGCCCTTCTCTGAGGTGCAGGCCTGGGCTGTGGCTTTAGGCAACAGCAGCAGGACACCCGCTGAGATGCTGCGGAATCCCACAGGCGGTGCCTGACTTCCGGCAGATGTCCCAGATACTAGGCAGGAGAGCCCACCACAAACATGGTTGCGTAAAAAAGGTCTGCTCAGTGTGTCTGCCAGCCCCAGGGTGCTGGCACCCAGCATGGAGTGTGGAGAGATCCAGGCAGACCTGAGCCCATGGCCCAGAGTGTCTCATCTTCCAGGACAGCAGCCCTGGCTTGTCAGATTGGGCCTCCTTTTCTCCAGTTCATGTTAAGTGTGACCTCTGCAGTGTCCATCCTGGACAGAGGGGCGGCTGCAGCATACAGTGCCCTTATCCCTTCCTGGGCCAAGCTTGATACTGAGAGCAGGGCCTTGGAGACATCGCTATGGACAGCTAACAAATGCTTCCGCACCTACTCTCTGTGAGCCTGGTGTCCCTGTTTGTCAGCCCATCACTGATAAGCAGGGATCCCAGGCTGGCACAGTCTAGCGCAGGGACCTATTGAGGAGCACAAAGCAAGTGGAGCTCACATTCGGGATCTGGGGGGAGGGGCACATTCGGGAGCTCAAGGAGCAGATAAGGAAGTTGACTGCATAGTATGTAGAATGGTGCCACATGCCTCTGGGAAAAAATGCAGGACAGTAAGTTCATCAGAAGGAGTGGGGCTGGCAGGAAGCAGCACTGAGCATGAGATTTTGCTCAGAGAATGTAGGTAGGTACGTCTGTGCATATGAAGAGACTGGGGCAGCCAGCTGGCATCTGGGGTTCACAACTTCTCTCCAAATGCAATCTTCATTGTAGGAAGCACTGGGGACTTGCAGAGGGGGAAATTGAGGCTGAGGGTCTCATGGCTTGTTTATCTTGGGCTGGAGTCTGAATCAAGTCTCCCTGGTCCTTTTATGGGAAATACAGGAAGAGAATAGATATGAAAATGGAGAAAACCAGAAGACTTCAAGATTTACAGATTAATGGTTTCATAATGGTAAAGCATAAAAGTTACCTTGAATAAATAGCAAAGTAAGTGGAACAAGCTTGCAGTGGACTCTGACCCTCACTCCTAACCTTTCCCTTGTCATCCTTCCTCTGTCCAGGTCCTTTTTCAAGGCCTCAGCTCAGTTACCTGCTCCCATTCCTGCTCCTTACCATCATGTCTGCATCATCCATTCCCTCCCTGCGTTGCCCTCTCTTCTCCCTTACTGTCACCACCTCATCTCCATCTTGCCTGTTTGGCCAACCTACTTTGTGAGCAGCTGACACCTTCTCTGTTTGGGCAAGAGCATGTTGCACACTTGCATTTCCAGCTGGACCCAGTCAGCAGCTGCATCTGTGAGACAGGCTGTCAAGGTTCTCCCCAGAGAAGCCAGGTTCTCCCTAGAAAGTTGTAGAGAAGACTGATCAGGGGGCAGTTTGGACTGAATACATGATGGGGCTGCCAATCCAATGCTTGGAGGTCCATAACACAAGAGGACCATGTCCCTTCCTACTAAGGGGTTAGAGAGTAGATGGAAAGACAGAGGGACCAGCTCCACCTAGGAGGGGGCAAAATTTCTGGTGAGAGAATGTGTGCAACAGAGACAAGATCTCATTTTGCTGCTCCCAGCTGTATGACCTTGGGCATCACCATTTCTCTCAGTGCTCAGGGCTTAAGGTCATAAGTCTGCCCAGCATTTAGTTAGCCTCCCTGGTAGAGTTGCAATAAAGAGAGAATAAAGTCTGAAAAGTAAAGTGTACTCTGTGAGTTTCATCATCATGATGTGTTCTTCAGTTTCCAGGGATATAAACATGCTTGATGTCCAATTGAGTTGTGTTCCTGTCTTACCATAGCTAAATGGACTCATTCGGCCCAGTGAGGCTTTGGGGCTCCTTCTCAAAATATTTGAAAATCTTTACAAAATCCATAAGATGTCACTAAAAACCAATCCTATATGTGCCTGTCTGCAATGATTGCAGTGTTGTTGTGAAAACACCTGAGATTTCTGAGGCAATAGGACCATAAGAACTTGTAACCCTACTATAGTTTGCCACCCACATTCACAACTGAAGTCAATACTAAATTTCAGCTATAGGTGATGAAAACAAAGATTTGTTTCTTCCTCATTTTTATGTACATGTACATGTCTTCCAAATTCTTTCCACAGACTTTTGGTGGATCCATGGCCCCTGGTTAAGAATGTAGGAATCAGGAGAATCATCTCTTTAGATAGAGGGAAGAAAATACCAGGTAGATCATTTCATTTGGATATTTAGATGAGCTAATTCAAATAGTAAAAGGTAAGATTAGATGAAAATTTCATATTTTTACTGAGATTTAAGAAAGTTATCTGCAGAGGAAATTTCTCTGGCTAAAGGGGCCAAGTACAGCCTTGCCACTAAAGATAAAAGAAGAATGTTTGCTGCTACTTTTGTTTAGGGCTGATTTCCTAATGGGGGTCTTGCAATTTCCATCTCAAGGTATAAAACTGTCCCTCTAAGGAGGTGAGCAAGAATAATCAAGAGCCTCCAGGGAGGGTTTGCTCTTTCCATATGGACTCAGCTGTTTATAGTGAATCAGACCTGGGATTAGGTAGGTCATAGAGGACCAGATCCAGGATCAGGTAAATCACAGTGGAGCAGATCTGGGAAGAGGGAGCAAAAGGTGATCTGCACATGTGTTCGGTGGCAATTGCCAGACATACAGATTCTTCGGGGAAGGATGTTTCCCACAACCAGGCTAGGAGAACATATGACACGTGGAGGTACACATTCTGCATTGATGACTATTGTAAAGATACAAGCTGAATAAGTGGTGGATGACATCATCTTTCAAAAGCAATATGGTATGTAACATGGCAGGAGTAATAACTTATGGGGACTAGATGGGGAAGAATTATTACTAATATGACTTGTAAAATAAATACAGGAACCTGAATATATTAATACTGTTCATTTTGATTCCAGAACCCCAGATGAAATACAGTTTCTTCACACCTTTCCTCACTAAATAATAAAATAAACTTCCCAGAGAAAAAGTGCTGCAGTGAATTTCTGGGGGTTCATCCTACATCTTTCCCACACCCTTTACCCCTAAAGAAGCTTCCCTATCTTGGTATCTGTCTTTGTCTCCTGCATAGATAAGCAGCAGTGCTGAGAGTTGACATGTGTTGAGCCCCTTGGGAAGTGGGGGCTGGATGACTTTCTGGGAATACTGTGGAGTCCAGGTTGGGATCTTGGCCCACATGACCTGGCTAGGGTGTCTGCCTGTGTCTGCAGTCTCCAGGACACAGATGCATCCTCACACCTTTTTAAATGACAAGAACTGGGCTCTTGGCTCTGAGAAGACTGGACATTTCACTCCTTAGAGTGAAAACTCCATTAGAAGGGACAGTAGATTTCTAGCCAGACTCACCAGCTACCATGCCACTGGCAGAACTCAGTGCTTCTTTCTTGGGGCTGGCCCTGAAATGGAAGGATGGACTCTGCAGGCAGAGACCCCAGGGGCAAACGCATTCAACAGAAGTTCTGTGCTTCTGCACATCCTTGCTTTTATTTTGTTTCCTTTAGAAAGAGATAGTTCTTGATCCTCACACAGCTCCTAAAAACACTGCAAAGACTTGCTGAGTGATGTCTCCTTGGAGAAGTGCTGCCAGTCTAACGTATCATCCACATGGTGCCATGTGGCCAGGAGGCCAGTTTTTGTTGCATTTTGGTCTTAGTCATGTGGTGTATCATTCTTCTGCTCTCTTCTCTGGCTCCTATAAACTCCTTTGGTTATGGGACTTTTTGAGTACCAGTTGCCCCAAAGCTCAGACAGGGGCTGTTGATGTTTGATGTAAGGGGAGGAGGCCCTGTGTCATCCAGAGAGAAGACTCTGATGAGGGAAGGTGCCCTCTGGGGCCCTCTGCACCCTTTGAAAGCACAGAAACCTGCCCCTGCCCCTCCTGAGCTCCTCTCACTCACTGCTTCCAGTTTTTCTGTTTCTGTGACAATACCAACAGTCACAGTGTTCTGATTGATCATGGAAACAGAGGAGGTAAAATTTTTTCCAGGTGTTGGCTTGTTATTTTTTCTGGTGAGACAGTTTCACAGTTGCCATTCAGAGAAAACAAGCATTTTTGGTGATGCCACTTCTGCTTTCTCTTTTAAGCTACAGAGTATCTTGATTTTTAATTTCTGGCAGAAGGGTCTCCCCTGAGTGAAGGGCTCAGTTAGAACTTGCAGCCATGCTGTTCCCACTCTTTCCTGAGAGTGAGACCCCCTTGAGGAATTAAAACTATACAGATGCCAACGCCTTCTGAATAGTGAGCCTAGGTGAGGCCTGAGGCCAGGAATTCTCTGATTCTCAGTGACTGTGCAGTGCAGTGAGGTTTGAGAATGACCGCAGATTCTCCACCTCCAGTGTCACCTGCTAGGGTGAGAAGTTTGTTCCCATTCCTTTCTCCTTACCTCATAACATCCAACTTCAATACCTTACTTTCTCTGAATGCTTAAATTCTGAGCCTGCCTACATAAATCTGAACATAAGGAAAAACCACAAACATTAATTACTTTGAAAATTAATAATTATTTATCATTAACTAGATGTAACCGCTTATGAAATTTTAGCTGCATTTTCAAACTTAGTTTGATAGACTGAGTTAGAGCGACTGAGTTAAAGCACATGTACTTCCAAATAGCGAGACAGTGGTGGTGTAATTACTCTTTTGGCCTATCTTCTCAGCCAGCTATTCCCTCAGATGAGGAAACTGACAGAGGGTGCTGGATGGGGGGTGCTGGGCCACGGTGGGGCCTTCTGCTCAAGGCCTCTGAGGCAGGCCTAGGAGTGACATAGATTTACCATGACCCCAGGGCCTTTCCATGACTCAGACTGTTCGTTTTCTTCCTTCCAACTGTCTGCCATGCAGAAAGAATTAGAGGGAAGGTCCATTTGCCAGATCCTTCTGTGACCTCTTGCATTCTCATTTAAAAGCCATGTTATCCAAGACCAGCTGGTTATTCCTGACTCTGCTGAATCTACCAATTGACTTTTTTAAAAAGACATTGTTTTATAGCAGTTTTAAGTTCACTGCAAAATTGAGGAGAAGGCACAGAGATTTCCCACACCACCCCACTCCCCATTCACAGCCTCCTCCATTACCAATGTCTTCCCAGCAGAGCTGGTAACTGGTGAACCTCACTGATACATCATCACCACCCAGAGTCCATGGTTCACCTTAGGTTCACTCTTGGTCTTGTACATTCTATGGGTCTGGACAAACGTATGACACATGTCATGAAGAGTAGTTTTACTGCCCTAAAAATCCTCCGTGTTCCTTCTACTCATTCCTCTCCTTACCCCAGCCCCTGATGACCACTGGTCTTTTTACTGTCCCTGGAGTTTCCCATAGGTGATTTGGCTTTTTCCACACCATCTTCCCTGAAGAACAGTCACAGATCACAGGATGGGAATGGAATTGGCAGGAACTTCTTACCCAACTACTTTGCTGGACCTTGGGCAGGTGGTCTTACCTGTGCCATGAGCAGCACTTCCCGTTGTGCAGAAATAGGGCTCATTGGTGTCTGGGTATGAGGCCTAGGGGAGAGGACACTCACAACCAGCAAGCTGGTTCTGTGTAAGCTAAGTACAAGTTACCACACAAGTACCAGTACCCAGTGGTCATCCTACCTGCTCTGTGCTGATTACCCTGGGCATGGGAATTGAAGGGCCCCTGGCAGCTTTTCTCATTTACTGCACTTCTTCAGACAGAAGCTGTTGGCCTCAGAAAGTCCTTAGTTAGCCTTGCTCGCTTTGCCGCCTTTTTCCTTCAGAGTGCTACCTCTTCCATTTTTCCCTTCCCAGTGGGTGGTGGCTAAAAAGGAAGGTCACAGTGACACAGACCATTCTTTCTGATAGCTACTCTGCAGAATCTTCATCTACCTAAGAGACACTAGGATTCCACAAAAGTGCATATAATATATGTGGCTAGCACACACAATGACAGGAAACATGTATAAGAAACTGCTTAGGAGAAAAGTGCAGCTCAGATGCTACATACACATAAGGTAGTAATTACAGCCCATCCTTTTAATTAGGCCCTGGCTGGTGTAGCTCCTTGGACTGAGCACAGGCCTGAGAACCAAAGGGTCTCTGGTTCGATTCCCAATCAAGGCACATTCCTGGATTGTGGGCCAGGTCCCCAGTAGAGTGGTACAAGAGAGGCAACCACACATTGATGTTTCTCTCCCTCTCTTTTTCCCTCCCTTCCCCTCTGTTTAGAAAAATAAATAAAAATTTGAAAAAAATATTAAATAAGTTTCCCTAAGCACTTCTTCTAATTTAGATTTGTCTTTAAGTAATTTGAGTTAGCAGGATATTTGTTTACAGTAAATATTTTTTTAAATGGGAATGATCAAAGACCTCTTTCAATATTTTTTCTGCACTTACAGAGGGAACATTTTGACAATTCTTGATATGATAAGTATCTACTTCTCTCAGCTTTGTTTCTGATTTTAACAACGAAGCAGAACATTTGCAGAAATGCTGTAAGGCTGAATCCTTCTTACAGGAGGCAAGAACTGGAGCAGAGGCTGCCTCGCGGGATTGTTGGTCGGTGAACTGCTCCTGGCACTGGCCATGGGGCAGCAAGTGGAGCAGCTGGAGGGATGGCTGAGGGTCAGAAAGGCTGGGATGTGCATCTCATTCACTAGCTGTGAAGTTTTGCTATTCAACTTCCCTAGGCTTTGGTGTCCTCACTTGTAAAATGCAGAAAAGAACATTCTGCCCATTCTTTATTGATTAGAATAACAACAGGATTGAATAAAAAATGCTTATGAGCCACTTATTACATAGCAAATGCTCCATAATAGGGGTGATTGTTACCTTGTGTCCAAGCAAACATAGGGCCATCCCTTTGGGAACAATGAAATGAAGAACAGAATCCTCGAAAAAGCATCGAAGTGTAATTTGGTTTTCTAGTGTTTACTATTTTCATTATTTAACTCCTGTAATGTAGCAGTAGGGCTGACTAAGCAGTGGGGGAAAATGGCTTCAGATTTGTAGGGGAAGAGATAGCACTTACAAAGCCAGGTTGAGACTTGCTGGCACAGCACAGAGCTGTGAACTTGGAGGCGTGCTGGGGCAGAGCAGGCGGCAGCAAGCCCATCCGGGGTTCTGAGGCCATTGTGTCACTGTCCCTGGACATCACCAAATGAGTCAGGGAGCTGAGGGCCTGGTGTCAATGTAGTGGCAAAGCAGGAGCGAGCCCCTGCCCTGGTAAAGAGCAGTGTCATTCCTTAACAAGAGTTCAGTCTCACTGATCCCTTCTAGAACTCAAACCCAGCATGCACCAGAGCTAACATGTAAGGGCACAGTGACTTGCTCCCCATCTTCTCCCAAATGTCAGCAACCTCTGCCTTCTAAGAGTTGCTGAGTCAGCCATAAAGTTTTGCTAAATATAGCTTTGCCCAAGAATGATTTATTTCTGCATTGGCTGGTGTGGTTCAGTGAACTGAGTGCTGGCCTGCAAACCAAAGTGTTGTTGGTTTGATGCCCAGTCAGGGCACATTCCTGGGTTGTGGGCCAGGTCCCCAGTAGGGGGCGTGAGAAGCAACCCCACACTGATGTTTTTCTCCCTCACTTTCTCCCTCCCGTCCCCTCTAAAAATAAATAAAGAAAATTTTTAAAGAAAAAAGAATGACTTATTTCCCTTTTACTCCTAAACTATCAGATGACACCAGTTTTTGTATTCCTATTTTTAGAATGTACAAAAAAAATTTAACTTTACTAAATCCATTTCTTTGCCTTCACTTTAAAATACACCATCTTTTCTACACTACATACATACATGTTTATGGTTTGTTACTTGTTAATACTTTATATTTGGTAACTCAAAGTGCCCAAAGGATGGGCGGTTTGGTTTCAAGAGCCTTGGACATCATTTGAAGCAAAGAGGGGCCCACTATGGGGAAGTAGGAAAGGGGACTTGTGGTGAGGATGCGCCCAGCCCTGTGGCCTTGTCCATTGGTAGTTTTCACATGAGGGACATGCTCAAGCTGTCACCCTTCTAAGTGGAAATTAGAAAAATGAGGCCACTGGGAGGATGGCATTCAGAGATGCCATCTGTCCTTCAGGGCTTTCTAAGAAAGCTTGTTCTTGTCTCAGCTTCTGCACATGTGGCAAGATGAGGTAATGGTAGCAACCATTCTTTTTAACATCTATGAATAATACATACCAGCAACTTATGGCAGTACAGCACCATCTGACTACCCCTTTCCCTCCTTCCCTTTCTTTTTCCTTCTTCTACCCTCCCCCATTTTTGACATTTGACATTTTGCAAGTCAGTAAAAAATAAACATCTACTCCAGTTTAAATAGCCCCCCAAATAAGAACACTTGAGTTCTGGTCAATTTCTGTCTGCTACTCATTTACAAACTGGGAATGACAAAACTCTTCTTGAGGACATTATGGGCATTAGATAGATTTTAAGGATGATTGTTAATTACAAGCAAGACCATTCCTGTTCCAGAAATAGATTCACTTGTGTGGACTAAAAGGCTGGTGTGCTTCCCATGTGCTGAATTCACCTTTGATTTGGGTACCAGGTAGGATGGGCTCTTTCATAGCCATCATCCCATTAGTGGATGGGCCTCTTGGCTAGCAGAGCCTGTGGGCTGCTCACTCAGGCTTCCTGAGTTGTTGGGGGACCACCAGAACAGATGTCCCTAAAACTGGTTAAGGCATCTCTTAAATTTGAGAAGTCCAACTGGGGCCCCTAGGCTCTAAACCAGGGCCACATGGACCTAAACAGGAAAATCTTCAAGTCCCAAACGTCTGTAAAGGCAGCATGTCTTGCCAATGCCTGGATAACTGAGCCTGCATCCATATGACTCTAGAGGGGAGGGAAGCCCTGAACACTCCTGGTTCTGTTCTGTGATTACCTGTACCTGAAGCCAGGTGCTGGCTACCAGCTGCTCTCCTGGGATACTCGGTTTAAAGCTAAGTGGAGTAGGTATTGTTGGGAGGTTGATACTGTCCTTGGAGCTTACATTGTGCAACATCTAAGGTAAGAATTAGGCAGAATGAATTCAATCAGACTTTCTTGGCTCACCCCAAACCATTTCAGTGGTAAAATGTAGACCCAATAAGTACTAGTAGAATAAGCATGGGAGAGGATTCTGGAGGAATACTTTACCATGCCTGATGCAAAACACTTAGCAGACTGGCACACTGGGCTATTACTAAATGATGCCCTGTCTGGTAGAAATGGTAGAATTTTTTACTGAGTTTCTCTTATGTGCCAGGCACTGTGATTTATGCATATTCTTCTATCAATCCTCACACTAAACCTAGGCAGTAAGTAATATGATACCTGTTTTTGAGGTGAAGAAAAAGGCCACACATAGTGGATGGCAGAGATGGGATTTGGACCTAGGCACATTTGGCTCTGAAGTTCGTGGTTTTATGTGCGCATTACACATTACCCTGTAGGAAGACAAAAGTGGACATTTCCCAATGGGTGCTTCTCAACATGTGTTTTCTGCTCACATAAATTTGACAAACAGCATAAGCTTCTACAATGTTATTTTTATTATTTTGCATTTTATTATTATTTCTAGAAGGTGTTAATACCTTCTTTAATTGTTGTTCTATTACAGTTGTCCCAATTTTCCCCTGTTGCTCTCCTGTGCCCCTCCCATCCCCTCTCCCACAGTAAATCTCCACCCTGTTGTCCATGTCCATGGGTCATTTATACATGTTCCTTGACTAGACTCTTCCCCTTCTTTTATACCTTATTTCCCTCCTGCCTCCCCTCTAGTCACTGTCAATTTGTTCCTTTTTTCCATGCCTCTGGTTCTATTTTGCTCATTTGTTTCTTTTGTTCATTAGATTCCTCTTATAGGTGAGATCATCTGGTATTTGTCTTTCACCCCCTGGCTTATTTCACTTAGCATAATGCTCTCCAGTCCATCCATGCTGTTGCAAAAAGTTGAATCCCTTCTTTCTTTCTGCTCCATAATATTCCGTTGTGTAAATGTCCCAGTTTTTTGATCCACTAATTTACTGGTGGACATGTACGTTTCTTCCAACACTTTGCTATTATAAATAACATTGCTATGAACATTGGGATGCATAGGTTCTTTTGAATTGGTGTTTCAGGATTCTTGGGGTACAATCCCAAAAATGGAATTGCTGGATCAAAAGGCAGTTCTATTTTTAGCGTTTTGAGGAAATTCCATACTGTTTTCCACAGTCGTTGTACCAGTCTGCATTCCCACCAAGAGTGCACTAGGGCTCCCTTTTCTCCACAGCCTCTCCAGCACTTGCTATTTGTACTTATTCATTGCTATTTTTCACCTTTGTACTTGTGTTCTTGCGTGTCTCTCTCTCTCTCTTTTTCTTCGTTTTCTTAAAGTAGTCCTTTTAGAATGCCTTGCAATGCTGATTTGGTGGAGATGCATTCTTTTAGCCCCCACTTTTTGTCTGAGAAACATGTTACTTCATCTTGCATTTTAAATGAGAGTCTTGCTGGGTAGAGTAGTCTTGGCTGCAGGCCTTTGCTTTTCATTACTTGCAATATTTCTTTCCATTCCCTTTTGGCTTGTAGTGTTTCTGTTGAGTAATCAGCTGAAAGCCGTATTGGAGCTCCCTTGTATATCACTGCCTTTAAGATTCTCTCGTTGTCTTTAAATTTTGCCATTTTAATTATGATGTGTCATGGAGTGGGCCTCTCTGGGTTCATCTTGATTGGGACCTCTGTGCTTTTGGACTTGTGTGACTTCTCTCATCAAATTAGGGAAGTTTTCCATCATCACTTTTTCAAACAGGTTTTCTAACCCTTGCTCCTCTTCTTCTCCTTCTGGTATCCCTAGTATATGGATATTATTACATTTCATGTTGTCCTGCAGCTCCCTTAAACCCTCTTCATTCTTTTTGAGTCTTTTTTCATTTTATTTTTCTGTCTGGGAATTTTTTTCTACCTTTTTCTCTGGCTCGCTGATTCGAACCTCTTCTTCATCTAGCCTGCTTTTGATTCCTTCTACTGTGTTCTTCAATTCAAAAGTTGTATTCTTCATTTCCTCCTGGCTCTTACTGGTAGTTTCTATGTCCTTTTTCATGGTGGTGTAGTTTGCAGTAATTTCCTTGTAACTTCCCTGGAGTTCTTTGTAGTTCTCACTGAGCTCATTGAGCATCCTCAGAACCATTATTTTGAACTCAGTGTCTGATAGTTTGCTTGCCTTGGTTTTATTTAGCACTGTTTCTGGGGATTCCTCCTTTCCTTTCAATTGGGTGTTGTTTCTTTTTCTCCCCATTTTAGTTGACTCTTGTTTGTTTCTGCTCCTTAGATTGATCTGCTTTCACTTACCTTTTTTGTGGTGTGACCTTCTGTGGTAAGAGACCTGTGAGATTCAGCAGTGCATTCTCCTTGATCTCCTGAACTTGATGCTCTTGGGATGCCCTTTATGTCATTTATGTTGTCCCTGATTGTAATTGGGTTTTGGTTGTTTTTGTGTTATTCTTTTCTGGATCCTTCCCTCCAGCTGACTGACTGAGTCACTCCACCCACCATTTCTTCTATGCTGTTGTACAGGTGTTGCCAGAACAAAACCTAACAGCTCAGGAAACAAATCTGTACCAGCAAAAATAACTCTCACCCACAATCACACTATTAACAACCAATGAGCCAATATTAATAAAGGTATACAGAGATTTAGATTATTATAAGAAAGGAAAAATGAATGACATGACTAACTGAAAGAAAAATGATTTTGAGAGGGTAAAAGGAGGAGCAATAATAATAGTAGGGATAGAGATAAAGCAAAGACAGAAAACAAAATTTATATCATAAATAAAAAGGGGAGGGAAGAAGAAAGAGTGGAGTAAGGAAAGTATATAGTATTAGGTTTAAACAGAAATTTAAAAAATATATAATGAGAGATAGAAAAAAGTAGAAACCAAATTGGAGAAAAAGATCCACTACAGCATTATCGATAACAAATGAACAAAGATTAATATAGGTGAGATGGGAATAAGAAGGAAAAAAGAAAGAAAGAAAACCTTAAGAGACGTCTAGAGGAAAGAGAAGTGATTTTAAGATGATAGAAGGAGAAGGAACACTAAGTGTGAGGAATAGAAACCAGGCTAAGGCAGGAAAAATTAAAATTTAAAATGAAAAAAGAAAGGCTAGGAAGAAGGCAAAGTGGAGTAGGAGAGGGGAACAGTAAAATTTGAGATTTGAAATACAAAAATAGTGAAGATGTAGAAATAAAATAGAAGAAATACAAGAACAAACACCATATTCATAACCAATGAGCAAAGATTGATAGAGGTGGAGAGAAAATAAGGGTATTTTAAGAATGGGGAAAAGAATGTGAGATGACTAATGACAAGAAAAATGGTTTTGAGAGGCTGGAGATGGGAGAAATAGTAAGAGTGCAGAATGTTAACAGGTTGTAGCAAGAGAGAAAATAAAATTTAAAATGAAAATAAGAGGAGGAAAGAAGAAGGCAAAGTGGAATGAGAGAAAGGAGGAGTAAAATATGAGATTTGAATAAAACTATAACATAAAAACTGGTGACCTAATAGGCAAAAACTTGAAAAACAAGAAATGAATGTTAAAAAGCTATGCGGGAGAGAAAATAATGCAAATCATGAAGAAGACCATGGTGGAATTCATCTCAGTAAAATTTAGTGTTTATCATTGTCTGTTCTTTCTGGACAAGATGGTGTCCCAGTCAGCCTGTTTGAGACTACCAACAACTCACAGTCTGGGGCTGTGTCTCCTTCATTTGTTAATCTACTCACTCTGTAATCAGCAGTCAGGCTTAAGCACCACAGGGTAGGGCAGGTTAACTCCTCTGGGCGAGGCTATTGCTTCCCCTCAGGCTGATGCCACTTGGAGGTGAGTGCTCTGCCTGAGAAAGATGGTTCCTGTAGTATGGGGAATGACTCAGCACAAGAGTCCTGGTGGCTGCTCCCTCAGTTCTGTCCACAAAGCCCCATCCCCAGGCTCTCCTCAAGCATCTCTAGTCCACTCTGCCCCTCCTTTGCTAGAGCCCAGGGTAAGTGGCTGCAAATGAAATTGTGATTTTTGACCCTTTAAGAGGATCTCTGCATCTCCAGCTGTCTTTTCCTGGCAGACAGAAACCCTTATGCTTTTCACAGCTGGATGTTATCTGGGCTCCTTTCCAGCTCTGCTGCTACAGGCTGGGGAGCCCAGCTTGGGGTTTAGACACCACACTTCTCAAGGGAAACCCCCAGCTGCTGAAATTTCCACCCCCAGGGCAAGTCAGCTGCACCCATGGGAGCTCAGCCAGCCCTCTTGTGTCTCCTCTGCACTCCATACCAGTCATGTTATGGTGAAATGTTTTCTTTTGTTTGTTTGTGATTATAAGGCTTCTCTCCAGCTATCCTTTAGTTGGTTGTTCTAGGTGATTTCTCTACAATTTAGTCGTAATTCCAGATTGGTCCTAGGAGGAAGTTAGTGTAGCTTCCACTTACTCCTCTGCCATCTTGGATCTTGTTCTACAAGGTTATTTTTCTCACAAAGAGCCTCTAATTTTCTCTAGTGCATTGTGATTGTCTAGGAGAGAGAATGCAGTTTGCATAAATTATATGACAATAAACACTTTTGCATTGGGATTTATAGTAGCCTCTCACATAAAAGTCTTCCACACAATATGGTTTTATAGAATGCCAGCTGAAGGTACTTGAATGTACTGGGTGGGAAAAGATATGGGTAAATAAGGGTGGGGCAAAGATTTGGGAAGGGAAAAGAAAAGAAGGACCCCCAAAGCAAGAGATGGAGCCCAGAGGACAAACTTCATCCCACTCCTTGCCCACAACACACACACACACAATGTGCTAAGATTGGATCTACATATGCATTCAAGAAACCTGGAGAGAAAGGTTTTAGTAAATCATATTTCTATTATTTCATCCACAAAGAAATAAGATCATTCTTTTGAAAGAACCATTGACAAAGGAACAGTGGGCATTCAGTTCACAGAATTTCTTTCTCACAAACTTCTTGTTAGAGAAGTCATTTTTGCAAAGGGTGAAAAAAAAAGAAAATATTGGTAGTACCAGCCATTCAGTGTGATTGCTATGGTAATTGGTATTGGTAGTCAATAATAAGTACTTCCTCTGTCCAATGCTATGACAATTCCACAAACTCTGCTTCCTTATGGATGGCTTGAAAGTGTGGAGACATCCACTGTCCCCAACATCCATTCTCCCTATCTTCTTTTTAGTAAAGGAAACTCTCAGAGTTTGAATTGGGCACATGGACTAGATACTGTGTTTCCTAGCCTCTGTTGCTTCTGGAGACCATGTGACCAAGTTTGGGACAATGATATGAGAGAGGAAATGGAGGTACTTAGAAACTATGGGATCATCCATGGCTGCACATCCTGCCACTTGCCAGCTGGAAAGCCCTGACATTTGAAGTAGTTGCTGTAGCCCATTGTGGACCCTGCTCTGAAAGTGGCAGAGCTACTTTTGAGTCCAAGCTGTGTGCTTTCACCAGCCTTCATTAGAAATAAAACAATTTTGTCCACTGTAGTTTTGGTCTTTGTTACAGCCATTCAGCCTACATTCTAACCCACACAATCCAGTGGTGAAGGTCAGCTTCAAATTCTTCCTCTCTCTGTCTCTGTTTCTGTCTCTCTCAACATTGAAACCTGACTGGCTGTCTTTCATGTGTTGAAGTCTATGCATGAACTTTACTTTTTATACCCTAGTTAATTCACTAAATGCAATCTTGAAGAAAAAGATGAAGGGGGTTACAGAAGCAAGATAAGTCATGATGCTGACCACTCTGTTGACAACTCAGGGTGCTGCTTGATTTCTTATTTAAAAGCTAAATCTTATATTACTTTTCACTTTTATCTTAAATGATCACTGAGAAGATATTGTATGCATGTAGGACATAACAGGAATAAATAATAAATAAGCTTTCTTCTCTTGATTCAGAGAACACAGGAAGGCAGAACCAAACATTTAAAGAGAAAACACAAAATTATCTCTCTTTGAAATGTAAGTTGGAAGTGTGTGTAGCCTGGGAGAAGCAATATCGCTGGAGGTTTGGAGTCTAGGACAAAGCCCTGCACAGGGCTTTGGAGTTTGCAGAAGAAAGGAGGAAGCTTCTTCTGTCCCTTCCAAACTCTCCATGATCAGATTGGGAGCAGCTTGGATTTTTCAAAATGGAGTAACAATAGCCTCTTCAACAAATGGTGTTGGGAGAACTGGACAGCTACTTGCAAAAAAAATGAAACTCGATCACCAAATTACACCATACACAAAAATAAATTCAAGGTGGATAAAAGATTTAAATATAAACTGTAACACCATTAAAGTCCTAGAGGAGAACATAGGTAGGAAAATCTCAGATATTTCATGCAGCAACATTTTCACTGATATGTCCCCTAGAGCAAGGGACATAAAGGAAAGAATAAACAAATGGGATCTCATCAAAATAAAAAGCTTCTGCATGGCTAAAGAAAACAGTATTAAAATAAAAAGAGAACCAACTGTATGGGAAAACATATTTGCCAATGATACCTCAGACAAGGGTTTAATCTCCAAAATATATAAAGAACTTACAAGACTCCACTCTAAGGAGACAAACAACACAATCAAAAAATGGGCAAGGACTTGAACAGACACTTCTCCAAGGAGGACATACAAAGGATCCAGAGACACATGAAAAGATGCTCAGTATTGCTAACTATCAGAGAGATGCAAATTAAAACCACAATGAGATATCACTTCACACCAGTCAGAATGGCCATAATAAA
>CM052540.1:76352548-76412178 GCA_028533065.1 Trachops cirrhosus | reverse complement strand
GAAGCAATCTAGGTGCCCATCAGTCAATGAATGGATCAAAAAACTATGGTACCTTTACACAATGGAATTCTATGCAGCAGAAAGAAAGAAGGAGCTCCTACCCTTTTTGACAGCATGGATGGAGCTGGAAAGCATTATGCTAAGTGAAATAAGCCAGGCAGTGAAAGACAAATACCATATGATCTTACCTTTCACAGGAACCTAATCAACAAAACAAAGAAACAAGCAAAATATAACAAAAGACACTGAAATAGAGAACAGGCTGACAATGACCAGAGGGGAGAGAGGAGGGAATTTCAGGGGAAAAGGGGGGGTTTACAGGAACAAGTATAAAGGACACATGGACAAAAACAAGGCGGGGGGTGGAAACGGGAGGGAGGTGGGGAGGGCTTGGGGGATGGGCTGGGATGAGAGTAAAAGGCAAAAAACTGTACTTGAACAACAATTAAAATAATAAAAAGATGGCTTCAATGACATCTTCTGTCCCAAAATCTTATCTTCATTGAGATCTTGCTACCTGTCTCCTCAAGAGTATGGGGGTGGGGAGGATCCAAATCCTTCCCTGTGGGTCTGGCCTAGTCATACGGGAGTCTATGCAGAAATGATGACATGAGACTTCTGTAGCCATGGAGCTCCTACTTGGGGGCCCTGTAAAATTTAGAGGCTCCATAGGGATCATGCCATGAGAAGCCCCAGCCATGGGAGAGTCCATGTGCGGGTTCTTGGGGGATAATCCTGGATGGGCAGGCCTCTGAGTCATGCGAGAGAGGTTTCTGAATGATTCCAGCCCAGCCATCAGAGTCTACCCAGTTAAAGTGCAGGTATCATGGAGAAGAGGCAGCTTCCTTCATAACACCTGCATCGTTTCAAGGGAATATGTATAAACTCTTGGTTCCTGAACCCCTCACACTCCATCCCATCACAGCCCCCGGGAGGTTACTGCCTTTGAAGTCTGTCACTCTGGTACTGCCGTCCACAAAGACCAACACTGGGCTCAGCACCCACAGAGCACATGACCCTGGGATCCAGGACACTGTGCTCCGGGATTCCTTCAGGGCCTTCTCGATATTGCTTACTGCTCAGTGAGCTCTCTTCCAGCCACCAAATACTATGTGTGGGATGATTTTCCACTCTGAAATTGTAACTAGGAAATTTCCAGATGACTAATAACTCAAGGTATGGTTTTCAAGATGTGCTTTTCATTTTACTCTAAACTGAACCCTGCATGAAGGGTATTAAATTCTGTTCCAGTTATTACTGCCTAACAAGCCATCTTGACTTCGTGGGGTAAAGTAACAACTCACTCCCACAAACTCTGTAGGAACAGGCAGTATATTTGTTCTCATCCACAGTGATTCCACAAATATCCTTGACTACCCTGCACCTTCCTTGGAGAGTTTGGGACACCTGTCTCATGAGTAAAAGCATCAAAGTAGGGTCATGGTGTGAGGCTCCTCTGTGGGCATTTCCCCAGGACATGCTAGGGCTCCCAGTGAGTCTGAAGCTATGAGGTTCAGAAGAGCCAGACCTGAGGGCACAGAAGGACCTGTAGAAAGCAACCATGTAGTCATAGTCCTGTCACAGGACAGAGGACCAGGGACATGTGTGCAGAACCTCCACCAACACTGCTGCTGCTGGTTTGGCCCCTCTTAATGGTCTGGTCCAGTTCTAGGACCACCCAGAGCCAATAGGGTAGTTAGACGGCTTGGGGCTTCAGGATGCTGCCCTGGCTTTGGTAAGGCTACTGGAAATCCCAGTGCCAATATTTTGTGCATTTTGTCATTTCTAATTTTTTTTTGTTTTCCTCAGGATTAATTCATATCATTGGGAAGCAAATCTTCCAATGGAGAAACTACATGTTGCCATGTATGAATTCTCTGGAGCAGAGATTCACAAAAAAAAAGTTGTTTTTTTTTTTTTTTGCTCTTGTTGTTGCTTGTTTGTTTGTTTAAACTAGGAATTAGGCTCCAATTGATATTTTCCTTTTCACTTCACAAGTGCCAGAGTCACAGACTGATAAGCCCAAACAACCTGAGTGACAGTTCATCCTCACCCATCTCTGCTTCCCGATCCCCTCACAAGCTGCAGAACCATTCCACATTTTCTGTACATTAGTGCAAGCAAGTGAAATAATATTTCCTTATTTTCCCCTTTTCCCACAAAGAATAACATCTGTTGCCTTTGTTTCCAAGGGAGTAAGTATTTAACCATAAATTTTGGACTATTATTCAAATGAGATCACTTTGTCTGGTATTGAAATTGGGATGATTTTTGTGTCAATTTAGATGGGCTATGGTGACCAGCTGTTTGTTCCAGCACCAGTCTATCTCATCACTGTGAAGGTATTTCTAAGATGCAATTAACATTTAAATCAGTAGGCTTTGAGTAGAGTAGATTAACTTCTATATAATGTGGCTGGGCTTCATCCAATCAGTTGAAGACCTTAAAAACAAAGACTGAGGTTTCTCAAAGAAGGAATTCTGCAACGTCTGCCCCTTAGAAATCCTTCTAGAGTTTCCAGTCTGCAGATCTGCTCTGAGGTTTTCAGATTCAGGACTTTAACAACAACTCTTCCCTGAATTTCTGGCCTACTCTGCAGATTTGGGACTTGCCAGCCCCACAATAACCTGAGCCAATTCCTTCAAGTACACTTCTCTCTATGTACACATCTTATCGGTTCAGTTTCTTTGGAAAACCCTAACTACTGCAATGGTTACATCTGTTTTTAGGAGATGCCTGTTGAGGAATTTAAGGCTGCATTGCTATGTCTGTAACTTTCAACTGGGAGAGACAGAGAGAGAGAGGATATATGACAAAATGTTAATCACTGAACCCAGGTGGCACACACACAGTGTTCATAGCACCTGTCATTCAGGTTCTCAATATGTGTAAATATTTTCCTAATGAGAGACTGGGGACATCACTTCTCACCTCCATTTCCACACAGGGCCTTGTATGGGGCAGCAAAATCACACACATGTGCTCTGTGTCCCCAATGCCACAGCAAGGATGAGCGACATGGGGGGTGGAAAGAGAAGTGGTGCTCTGGAAAAGTCCCAGGTCTGCCGTCCTCCCCTCCTCACTGTGCTCCCCATACAGCTCACCTCTGGTAGTCTGTGAAAGACCTGAAAACTGGTCCTTTCCTCTCAGCGCATCACCGACACTGAGGAGAGCACTTTGGGAGCACAAGTATAAAAGCAAACTGGGGAGCCTTAGCCCGAAGACAATGCTTCCTGAGTGCATGTGTGGCTGTGAAAGTGGCATCGATGTTTCTACACAAGAACCCTGAGAGGAACATGAAATGGCCCATGTGCCTTAGCTACTGTCTACTGGAAACACAGTGGTGTGGGATGTCCACACCCCTCTCCTGGAACCTTTCTGGTGCACAGCCGTTTCCTTATCTGCACAACGGTAACGATACTTCTGCCCATCCCAGGGTTGTTATATTAACTACATTCATATTACAGCCCTCACAAGGAAAACTGCTCTAGGTCTAAGCACTCAGAACATCTTTTTTTTTTTTTTTTTAGCATAAAAATGTTTGTGTCTGGAAAGTTGTTATTTTCAAGCCCAGTGAGGATTGAAACTGGGTGAGGCCTACAGATCAGGTCCTGGAGTGGCTTTCTGCCAGCACCCCAGCTAGGCCAGGGGCTGCCATGTCCAGTCCAGCTGGATTCAGTTGTTTCCACTGCCCAAATACCAAAACACACTTTTCATGTTTTGGAGTTTAAGGAATATTGAAAAATTGGAGATTTTGTGTTTATTAAAAAATTCAAATTTCTGTACCCAGCTGGTCCTTGGTGGACTTTTATTTCCTCACATTTCAGGGACCCTGGGGGGTTACCAGCCTGCCAGACTCATTACTCTGCTGTTCTCCCACTGCCTCACTCCAGAATGTGCACTAGTGAGTACCAGCACCTTCCACATCCCTACTAGGCCCTGGACACCCCCTGGCTTCCCCAAGGCTTGTACAGGTTATTGATGAGGTGACATAATAGAGGGAAAAGCCCAAATGAGTTTAAAACAGTGTGAGGATTTAACCCACATCTATCGTGTTTAAACATGACTTTCCCTCCAGCTTCTGAAGGGATTCTTAAAGAACACCGAATTGGTTCACTGTAATTTTTTCAAATTAAATAAATCATGTGTAGAATCAAGTGCCTCTTTAAAAAAAGAGAGCTCCCTTGAGCTGTGGAGCAGGGCCCTGCCTCGGGCCCTGTGCTACACTTCATCTCCCACACAGTGTTTCCCAAGTCCAGTTGTTTGCCATACAGCATATGAAGTTGGCCATTATCTAAGATTTCACCTTAAAATGATTCTTTCTATGTAAGTTCATGAAGAAAACTTCACATCACTCCTGGAATCATTGATTGATGTGCTAGCTGTATTTTTCATGATGCGCTCTAAAACAACACACAGATTTGAGGTGACAGTATGTCTGTGTCACCTTTTGAATCACTTTAAGAAATTCTACCTTAGTATAAAGAATATATCTATTTATTTCAGCAAATATCACCAAAATATTTACATATGTGATTTTATTTTCCATGTTACATCTAATTTTCACACTGTGTACATGTTTTGAAAGTTTTCCAGGCGGACTTATACTCCGAGAGCACAGGGTCTTGCCGGTGGCCAAGTCCATCCCCAGCAGAACTGGAAGCGTGCACTCTTATGGAACTCACAATAAAATCGAAGTTCGCACTGCAAGTCCTGCGTCATTTCCAGAGAAGGAAACTTCCACACACTGAGCTGTTGTGCAGGTGACACGTTTGAGAGGCAATGTGAACCTGAAGACAGGTCTAGGACACACTTTGTGCTGTTCAACAATCTCACAGGTCCTGACTCCCTACAGTCCCCTCTCTCACACACAGCACCCCCTCCCCAGGCTGCTGCACACACTGCCTGCTTCTTTGTCAAGCAAGCCACTCATAGGCCACTGCCACTTCCTGGCCACCCTGGGGTTGCTAACAGGTGCTGGGTATGTCCCATGCCTGTTGCCAGCTCTGCCTGGGTGGATGCTGGAAATGACCCATGGGATTAGCAGAAAGCCAGTAGCAGAGAAGACCTCTCCAAGTTTGAAAGCCAACTGTGCCAACTGTGCAAACACAAATCTCATCCAGAATTTTCTGCACTCTCAAAATTCCAACCAGGTCAAGGTTTGGGGATGCCACCCAATGTCTTTTTGAGTTGAGAATTTTGCTGTGCTTTTGGTGTGGTTGAATTCATTATTTATCTCCTTGAAATTGTGTGTGTATGCATTGGCAGGACTTGCTGTACTGCTAATGTGGGCATTTTGGAGGATTTCTGGGTGGATGGAGCAGGTCACACCTCCACTCTCAGGGTGGAGGCTCCTTCATGAGGCATAAACACCACGCTAGTGACAGTTGCAGTGCAGGTTCTGCACAGACTGCAGAGGCAGGCCACCTGAACTAGCTGGGTAAGTCAGGGCAAATCATGTGAATGTTCCACGCCTCAGTTTCCTCATCTGTAGAGTGGGGAGGTACCATAGCTAGCTTACCATAGGGTAGGTTGTCAATATTAAATGAAGTGAAGCACACAGGGTGTAGGACAGTGCTCGGTTGGCACACAGTAAAATGTTTGTCAAAAGCACTGACTAGCCTGGCAAACTACAATTTCATAAAATTCCCAGTTTTAGCCTGAAGTTTGTGGGTCCCAGCATATCTTACTTCATCTCTCAAAACACCTTGGACTTTTCCTGTTGGAATTTGAAACTCCAAAAGATTCTAATCTGCCATCTCCCAAAATCCTCTTTTATTTTACATAAAAGAAACACCAAACATGAGAACCATTACTTCCACCATGGCAAACCCTGGAGGAGGAACACGAACTTTAATTGGAGTCATTTGTGGGGAGGTTGGCTTAAAGAGTCAGGCATCTGCTAAGACCAGAGAATGATATTTGTTCTGTGTTTAATTTCTGAAGCACAGTGAGTTTTTTTGTATCTCCTATTAAACTGTCGATTTTTATGTGTCATTGGCACTTGAAAAAAGTGATTAGTTATGTTATTTTTATCTTCTGTAGCATTTTTGTCCACTTACTCTGCTATAAACTGAAATCTGTTAAGATTTTTCTCTATGAATATATCCTCTGTGTAGCTTTTCTTGTATACTATATTTTATCCTTTATGAATGTTAATGCCCTCTCATTTGGTGTGTGGATATTCATACTGTTAAGAAGGGGAACTGCTGGTATCTCCTTTATGGACTTCGCCTTTGTCACCGTGGAGCACCCTCCCTGCCTCTCTTGATGCCATTTCCTTGAACCCATACTTCGTTAGATGTGGTCTTGCTTTCTTTCTACTTTGCATTTGCTGCTCTGCCTCCACTCACCCTTTTACCTTCAAACACTTTGACTCACTTTAGGTATGTTTCTAATATACAGTATATTGTTTGATTTTGCTCCATGATTTAATATTTGAGTTCTTTTCTCTTTATATGTTAATTTAATGCACTTATATGCATTTATTAGCCTTACTTATGTTTTGTTATACATTCTGTTTTAGTAGCTTTTAAATCTTTGTTTAGTTTGATGTATGTGTTTTCTTTGATAATTTGTTAAAGTGCTTACCTTTTAATTGTAATGAAATGGAATACACTGAATCTTCTATTTCTTTGAATAACATCCATTGACTCCATATCATATACTATGACAAATGTAGTGTATTTTCTTCTTGTTCTCTCCCTGCCAAGAAGCCATTTAATCTTGTTTAATTATTTTTCTTAATGTTTCCCTTTGTATTTTAAAGAGTGTATTTCTCTTTTAATTTATTCATCAATTTTATTGGCCTCTCTTGATCTTTCTCTGGTTCTCAAAGATTAAGAAACCACCATGCCTTTATGCTAAGCAAAATAAGCCAGGCGGTGAAAGACAAATACCATATGATCTCACCTTTGACAGGAACCTAAACAACAAAACAAACAAGCAAGCAAAATATAGCCAAAGACGCTGAAATAGAGGACAGGCTGACAGTGACCAGAGGGGAGAGGGGAGGGAATTTCAGGGGAGTTTCAGGGGAGAATGGGAAGGGTTTACAGGAACAAATATAAAGGACACATGGACAAAAAATGAGGGGGTGGAAATGGGAGGGAGGTGGGGAGGGATGGGTGGGTGGGCTGGGATGGTAGTAAAGGACAGAAAACTGTACTTGAACAATGATTAAAATAAAATTAAAAAAAGAGAAATCACCATGCTTGCAATAGCTATCAAATTACATCTACATACTCTCTCCATCACTCTCACATAAATCTTCACTACGTATAGTGACCCTTCTCCTGCATTCTTTTATGGACACATCATCCTGCTTTGTTTCCATCTTGATGCAATGGTTAAACAGGCAGTGCTCATAGCCTGTCCTCTGCTGTGACTTCTCAAGTGTCTCCTGCAGCAGTTTCTCAAAGTATTATATATTTGAAAAATGTTTTCCCCCTTGCCTCTTAGGTTAAACAACAGTCTGGCTAGGTTCAAATGTTTTTAATCACTTTTTCTGCTTTTGGGACTTTTCAGGCTGTTTCTCTCTCCTGGTGTTAGTTGATGTTATGGGCACACTGGAGGGCAGCCTAAGCCTCTCTAACCCAAAACTGTGATCATTTTGCAGGTTATGTCTCAGGGTTGATTGTTCTTTGTCATTATTTCCTAAGAAACAATGTGTCTTTTTAAATAAGAAAGTGTATGTCTTCTTTGATTTCAGGGAATTTCTCTAGCATTACATTTACAAATCTTTGTTCTGTGTTATTATTTACTGTATTATTCAGACTATAAGATGCACTCCCCCCACCCAAATTTGGGAGGAATAATGGTTGTTAATGCTGCTGTTGAGTTCTGTTTACATTTACATTGGTGAAATATTATGTCATTTATGTTATTAAATATTTTACCACATTTTTTGCTTCAAATTTTTTTTCCTATTTTCCTCCTCTAAAACCTAGGTGCATCCTATGGCCCCCAAAATAAGGTAGTTCTCTGCCCCAGAGAGAGTTATGTATGTGTTGGATCTCTATTGCTTGTCTTGCTTTCAAATCCCTTAACTCTACTTTAGTGTTTCCATTTTAGTGTTAGTTTTTTCAGTCCTGTGCTTCCCGCCATTTTCCTGCAGCATTTGTATTTCTTCGTACTGCTTCCAAAGTAGGCTTTGTTTCTGGAACAACACTTCTTTCCTGACCTCTGCTGGCTTATAGTTCACATCCTTCTGTCATCTTTCACATCATATCTAGACATCCTATATCTTTGCTCTCACATTTGCTTTACAAGGGCAATTTCTTCACTGCTTTGTTGATTTCATAGCAGTATGTTTATTCATAATTCATCTGATTTATAACAATATTTTTCAGGAGAATGTTCTCTGTCTGGAACTTGATCTTCTTGTCACATTTTTTCTTTTATTTCATGTGGTTTATTTGATTATATTCTGTACCAACTCATTTGACTTTTTATCTTTAAAAGAGGTGAGTTCTTCCTGAACAAGTCATTGGAAAGTAGTTCCTAGAGAAAGGGGCATGGACTGGTCCAAGTTAGTAGGGCTTTCTTTTATGAGGCAGGGCTGTGTGTGCCACAGTGTATTTTAACTGCTGTTTTCCTTACCAGCAGAGGTTCCAGCTCACAGCTTAGACTTTCTGTCCTCCACTCCTCCTCACCAGCAAACTGCTCCCAGCAAACCTGGCTGTTTCTCTGCCTTTTCAGCTTTTAAATACTTGCACAAAGTATGTTATAACAAAGCACATCTGCCATTCTATTCCCATCACTGAAGACTAGGGGTTGGTGGGTGGCATTCCAAGTGCATCCCTCCCTTTGAGAAAGAAGCCTTCTTCAGCAGGGTTTCTGATATCTTCCCTCCCATGTCTCCCCACACTCTTTGACCACTGATCTGGGCAGCCTTCCCTCTTATGTCATAGTTTGGTATTTCAATATCTGTAGGTTCATCAGAGAGGCAGTTTTTGTTTTTAATATTGTTGCTATTGGATGATCTCTCAGAAGGAAATAGGGAGACAAGGATTTTGTGCCATCATGTTAAAACCAAATGCTGTGAAGTTCAGACTAAATTTAAAACAACTTGTTTTAATGTATCCACTTTCCTTTATTAGATTGCCATATCTATACCAGTTTTTCAAAAACAACTCAAAGACAGAGACTAGCTTTGTTCTTTGATATGTTTATATTAGAGCCATTATTTCTCAGGAGGAGTGATATGCAAATGCCTTATAGACACTGACTCCTCCTCCTGGACACCACTCCTTTGTTGAAGTAGCCCTTACTGGGAGAACTACCATACTTGCTAGGGTTATATATACCCCATGGGGCAATTTAATCAAGAAATGATAAACTTGGGTAAATAAGACAAAAAAGAATTGTCTTGTAGAAAACTCTCACTGATAATTAAAATAGCAGGGTACTAACGATTTTCATTAAATTTTGATATACAGTTAGCCAGACAGCCAATATTTGTCAATAGTTTAAATAATTAGAATGTGGCACTCAAGTTTATTTTAAATTTTTTTAAGGACAGCATCATTGCATCCATATCACACAATACCTGGCACATAGTAGGTTCCCAATAGATAATTGTAACTTGATTTCTATCCATCACTGTGACACGTGCTTAATTTGAGACCCCTGTTTTGCTCTGTCCAATAATGTAGACCTATCTGGGGTACGTGACCTTCAAGATGGCTCTAAAGGCACAGCAGCCACTTTTGTCTTTACTGCCTGTCCATTAGTCAGGTCTGATGTTCACCTCTGACTTCTCTAATTAGATATGGAAGAGCACTCCCCTGGCATTGTTCTTTTTCTTCTCATTGTTGGGAGAATAGCAAAAGCCTTGGGTAACAGGGCTTGGTTGTTTTCATTCACTCTTTTTTGCCTTCTCGCATCACAGATAATGGAAGAAAACCCAAGAGAATACAGCAGGAATATTTATCTTAATCATTGTCAGTGAGACTGTTTTTCCCCAATCAGAATCAAAGTTGACCTTCATTAGCCTTATTCATCTTATTATTGATGCCAATTGTGTCTCCATCTGAGGACCAGGAATCCTTATCAAATATCAGACAGTTTTTTTCCTAAAGCAAGCTTGCAACTCTTTTTTAAAAACATTTTCCTTCCTTAGATTCCAGCCAGCAGGGTTCTATTTCTTTTGAAATAACTAAAATATTTTAGGCAGATGAGGACATCTGATGGAACAACATTTTCAAACATGTCTGTCCTAATGCTATTAGGACTTTAGAACTTTTGCATTAAAGGAGCCCCTGTGGCTGGAGACAACCTACTGCAGCCCAGGCTGGGATGGAGGTTTTCAGCTTTGATTTGTGAACTTATAGGAGGTGTGATACATTACTTTTGACTGAATTTGGTCATCATATTTTTCCAATGGCCCCACACAGCTATGTGCTTTGAAGAACAAATGCATCTTTACAGTTAACATGGTTTGAGCACTTTGTGAAAAACTGTGATATTTCAAAATACTGAGACCTGCACCGTCCAACAGGATAGCCAATAGCCCACAGCCCACACAGCGGGTGGTGTTTGGAATGTGTCAAGTCCAAATTGAGAAGGTTGCATGTGGTAAACAGAGAAAACAAAGTATCTCATAGTAATTTTTTACATTGGCTGCACATTGAAACAGATTAATTTTATTTTGTTTTACTATTTCAATGTGGCTACTAGAAAATTTAAAATTACATATGTGGCCCATATTTCTGACTTGTGTTATATTTCTACTGGATAGTACAACTTGTTTTAATGGGCTAGACACTAGCCCAGGCTCATTTCTGAATTGTAGGCTAGGTGCAGAGTGCAAGAAGGATAGGAAAATGGGAAGAACGAACTAGGCTGCTGGACAAAGACAGGCAGACTCAGTCCTACTTCCTCTGCTAACTGGCTATGTGAGCTTGGCCAGGGACAGCATTTCTGCACCTCAGTTTGTAGGACTGTGAAAATGGGCATAATGATATCTCTTACAAAAATAGTCAAGCTTTAGCTGGGTAATAACTGAAACATCTAGGGTACAGTAAGCCTTCACAAACCATTAGTTCCTTCTTTTTGGCAAACCGAAAGGACTGTTAAAACGTATCTATTTGTTGTTAAACAGTCCTGCCAGCATCCTTTATGAGATGCTGTAATGATGGCTTGGTTAGGGACCATTCCATCTTAGGTAAGTGATGCTACACAACACCTCAAGTCAGTCAGGCAGGGGGTTGGGGTGAGCACGCAGTGTCACCTCTGCCAAACCCCAGCAGGAGCCTTGAGCTATTGAGAAGTGGCAGTAGCATGCAGCCCAGAGCTCTCTGCAGCCACCACCAGCACAAACAGCAGTTTCAGAACTGCTTATGCAGGGAGATGGGGAAAAGGGACCATCAGTGTGTTTTCCAGGAAGTGGCCCCTGGACATTACAGATCAGCAATTCAAGGTTTGAACAGTGGGGATACTTTCTGCCTAGGCTACACTGTCCATAGGCTGAAGATGCCACTTTATTATGGGGATTTCTCACAGTTTTATTTGCTCAGGTGAATGTGCCACAATTCCTACACCTTCATGGTTGCCGCTTGCAAATACAAAGGCAGTAATTTCCAATAGTGGGACAGGTTGTTTGGGGGGATGCTCTGAGAAGTTCATGAAAGGTCAGAACAAGGCTTCTGGGCAGGCAGCTGGACCCCCCAGACCCTTGGCAAGGCACGAGCACCCATGTCCTTTAGGGGTTATGGCACCTGAGACCTCCCCCTTGGACCTCCCACTTCTGAAGTTTATGAGTGTTGCAGTATTCCTAAAAATATGTACTCTTAGAAAGTTTCTTACCACTGATGCTCTGAGTGGAGATCACACACTGTAACAGGTGGGACTCTGGTCTCTAGTAAGTTGTTGGTCCAGTCATTGAAGAAGAAATAGTACACAGAGATATAGAAATATTTTAAAAGCATTTATATTATTGTATGTATTCCTGAATATATGTGTTTGATGATTTCTGTATTTGTACTTATTATTTATTTATTATTATTTATTATTATATGTTTATTATGATGATGTGCATGTATTTATTTTGGTGGTTCATGATGTGACCTTGGTGTTCCTGCTCTTGCATTGTTCCCTCCTGATGATCTTGACCACATGCTTTGCTTTGGCCAAATGGACATTAAGCACCATGATGGAGAGACTGGTAAGAGCTTGCACATTGGGCTTGACTTCCTGGAAGTCTCTCCCTTAGAGTCCTGAGTCATATAATAAGATCCAGCTGCCCCACTGGGAAAATCACATGGAGTTCAGAAAGCATGCCCAGCCAAGTGCAGAAACCATCTTGGATGTTTCAATTCCAGCAGCCTCTATTACTCAGCCAAGATAGCTGAGTCATGAGGAATAACCATCATTATTCTAAGTCATTGAATTTCAGCATTGTTGGTTGCACAGCAATAGATAATTGAGACAGTACTAGTTATAAAAACTACAATAAGATAAAACATAAATTTACTTATCAAAATGCATAAAATAAGAGAAGATCCAATGAATCATTGAGGATGTTACATAGAAAAATTAAGAGTAGAAAAAATAATAAAGCCCTAAGTAAGATTAGCTCACAGGAAAGCTTACAATTACATCCTGAATGGTTGCAGGTCATGCTAAGCTTGGCGCCCTGAAAACAAATGAGGAGATGGGACCAGTTATGAGATCCACAGTAAAGAAAAGCCTCGGGAGTCCACTGGATTGCGTATCTATGAGTAAACTCTGAGTATCAGTGCTTGGCCTGAAGGCTTCATTCAGTGGTGGTTGAGTGCAAATTCTTCTATCTTCCTCTATTGTGAAATACAAAACACGATAAGAAAATTACACAGAGTCAAGATAATTGATCACAAAGTGAAGACCTGCATAACCAGTACCCAGGTCAAGAAGGAAAACAATACCACTCCCGGAGGACTCCACCCCCATTGCCCCTCCCCTAAATGAAACAATTATCCTGACTTTGATGGAAATCATTTGTTTGATTGCCTTTAGCTACTGAATACTATGGTTTGGTTTTGCCGGGTTTGATTTTATCAGAATGAAAGTATGTAGTAAGTATTCTTTTGTATATGGCTTGCTATACTTAGCTGTAGATCATTCTTTGTCATTCTTGTCTAGCACAACACCTTATGAAATATTGCTATTATTGATGTACATTTGGGTTATTTTCAGTTTAGGGCTGTGACAAATATTGCTGCAATGAATATTATTATATATGTGTCTTGGAATACATTATCATGCAATTCTGTTGGAAACATATATGGGGTAAAATTGCTGGGTCCTATGTTATTTGTGTCCTCAGCTTTTACAAATGATGCCAAGCTGTATTCTGAAGCAGCTGCACTGACAGAAGCTCTCAATGTGTGAGAGCACTGCCACTTCATATCACAGCAAAGCATTGGTGTTCCAGTGGGTAAAGGGCAATCACCTGTGACTTTAATTTTCTCTGATTATTAATAAACTCAAGTACCTATTCAGATTTAATGACCATTTGAAATCTCTTGCTCAATTTTCTATTTGATTGTCATTTTCTTATTTAGTTTGTAGAAATCCCTTATAAACATGGGAAAGAGCCCTTTGTAAGGTAAATATACTGCAGGTATTTGCTTCCTCTTTGTGCCTAATCTTTTCTCTTCTTACTGGTGTCTCTTGATACTAGAGGGTCTTAAAATTATTGTAGAACAATTTATCCAGTCTTTCCCTTAGTACATAATACTTTTTTGTACCTCGTTTAATTAGTCTTTCTCTATCCCATGTTCAAGAAAAAATTCATTGTATTTTTGTTGAAAAGATTTATTGTTTTGTCTTTCATATTTAGACCTACAAATGTGTTCGTATAGTGTGAGTTCATTCAGTTTTCTTTTATTTCCATGTGGATCTCCAGGTGACCCAGTGCCATTTATTGAAAAGACTTATCTTTTACAGTGGCTAGCTTTTTCTTAACTTTATATTTTTTCCATATCTTTTTTAAAAATCCTCACCTGAAGACATTTTTTCATTGCTTTTAGAGAGGAAGGGAAAGAGAGAGAGAGAGAGAAACATCAAATGGTTGCCTTCTCATAGACTCCCGGATCAGGAATCAAACCTACAACCTGGGCATGTGCCCTGAGGGGAAACCAAACCTGGAAACTTTTGGTCTATGGGATAATGCTCCAACCAACTGAGTCACACTGGCCAGGGCTATTTCATCCATACCTTGACATTCATTACTACCCTTTGAATCTGTTAAATGTGCTGCCCTGCCTCTCTCAGCTGCCCTCTCTGAAAGTGGAAAATACCCTGGGCAAGAGCAGGCATGAAGTGAGGTTACCTCTGGTCTCTGTCTTCACTTCAGTCTGGCTCAGTAATTCTTTACTTTGAGTTCCCTGATGCTCCTAAACTAATGTTTCTATATTGTATTCAGCCTTTAGCTTGTCCTCAGTGGCAATTTCATTTTAAATGACCTTATTCATCATTACTAGAAGAAGTTTGGCAATTGAGTTTTAAATAAGATTTGCAATACCGTTGGACATGGCAGGAAAGAGTGGGAAGACAAAGGTGTGGAGCCTTCAAAATACACCATGAGTTTATAGAGTACCTCAGCTTTGGGGGTGGTATAAATGTCACACAAGGGACTCTGTGGAGCAGAGAGGCCACACTTAGGAGAGAGAAGGCCTCAGGTCCATGAAGGGGTTTCAGGAGGTGGGCTGGCAATAGTGCAGGCCTGGGGCCATCTAGATTGACATGAGTCCTGGGATAAACTGCACTTGAGAGGACTCCTTGTCAATCCTGGCCTTTTCAGATGCAGCCACCCCTCAGAGATGATGGCAATCCCAACAAAACTCATATATTTAGACTCAGTAAATCCTTCATACCTGAGCTGCGGTATTGGTCATTTTAGGGTGCAGCTCCCAGAGTGAGCTGAGCTTCCTGACAAGTTGACTAGCTTGTTCTTTGCTCCCCCAGCTAGTTCTGGCCTGCCTGGAGCTGATGGACTGTTCATCTGGGCAGCATGAGGATCAGCCCGACTCTGGCTCACAGCTGTTCCTACACACATAGTGGCAGAGCTCTGGCTTTGCTTACTTGGTTGTGGGGGCAGATCTTAGGGGCCTGGGTTAAGCAGGTTCTCTGAGACTCTAAATGCCTGGACTAGCAAGAGTCACCACATATACATTCTCCCAGGTGTAACCAGCCTGGTCTTGATTCTGTGCAATTCAGTTGAACAAATGTCATGCCTAGCAATGTGACCTGGTAGTTAACAAGTCACAGTTGTTTCACAGACTATATGACTGACTGCCTGTCATCAACCCAGCATAGGACTTCCTGCTGACCTTGTATTTGAGGGTGTGGATCAGGGCCCAGCAGAACTTTTCTGGAAAGGACCGGATAGTAAGTGATTTAGGCTTCAAAGGCCCTATGTTATAATGCATTCTAGCTACTCAACCCTGTTGTTATGGCATAAAAATGGCCACAGATAAATGGTCAATGAGTGAGTGTGGCCATGTTTTCGTAAAATGTAAACAATTACAGACAGTGCCTGGATTTGGCCCACAGGCTATAGTTTACCAACTCCTGCTCTAAGTCGATCAGTAATGCTGTTTTCTATGGGAGAAAGAATTGTGTAAAATTGTGTTTAATTGTTCCTTTATTTTAATTCGCTATTTGACTTAAACACTTGTTAATGACATTTTTAATCACCATTCTTAGTAAACATGACACACTGCATTTTAACCTTTTTAAAATTGACCAACAGAGAGGAAAGGCAGCTTTGGAATTTCTTTTGTACCCTATAAGGTATCTGGTATTTTGAGTCTGTTTTCTGCCTAAATAACTCCACTGGAAATTTCTAATGGATTTACACAGTGGATGAGTCAGTTGCTAATGGTCTTTCTGTTCCTATTTGTGTGATCTCTGAAGAGAGTATGGGCTTTCCTGTTTATTGGCTGCTATCTCCACAGCCACCTGGCCTTGCATTTTTACTGTCACCTAGAGCCAGGGCCTACACAGGTCTTACATGTCCAAAGAATACCCATAGAGCATCTGCCAAGTAGAATGGAAAGCCTGACTGCACCCTCTGTGATGGAGAATTCTGTTTCCACCAGAAGCACCAGATTGCTCATGAAGCATCAATATTTAAATCAAAGCTTGGTGTCATAGCTATAAGCCCAGATGACAAAGTCCAGGGAAAGATACTTCAGCTTGGTGATGAAAGGGAAGGGAACAAGCTTCTTTTCTAAGAACTTCCTATATGCTGAGAAATGAGAAGTGAGTAGTGCATTTAGGAGTAGAAAACTTACACTCACATCTCTGTTTAAGCCCTATGACCGTGGGCAAGTCACTGAATTTTCTCTGAACCCCTCTTTTCTATAAAATGTGAATTTTACAGATGGATTAGAAAGCCCCAGTTACCCTCCCTATCTTGAGCCAGACCATTTGCAGTCAGGCAGTTCAGCCGTGCCACTGGGAGGTAGAGCCTCAGTCTCCATGTTGTGAACAGGGTTGCCTTATGACTTGATTTGGCCCTTGCTTTTTCCTGGAGAACAAGCCTCGGCTGGCCTGCTAGGAGAAGAGATGCTTGTTGGAGGGAATGAGGAGTCCCAGCTGACAGATCACTGGGCCACCAACACACTGCCTAGAGAGGTGTGGAGCAACAGTGCACAGCCCAAACTACCATACTCAGCCACCCCCTGCTGCTTCCAGCCTGAGTGGCCAACCAGCTGACTCATGAGCTAAATAAGCACTTGCTGTTTGAAGCAAATAAGGTTTGGGATGGTTTGCTGTGCAAAAGCAGCTAAATGTTATTCTTGCTGTAGCTCACAGACTTTGTAAAGGGCAAATGAAGTCATGTTATTAGAATGCTTTGTGAATCATATATGGTAAGAACTTATAAGTTGTTTCATCAACTTGTTAAATTTCAATCAGTATTGAGACCAAGCAGAATATACAAATCAATATAAACATCCCCTTCATTTCCCTCCACTTCTCACTTCAACATGTGGAAGGGCTTGTTTCTATCTCATATATCTCAGCCATCCTTCAGCCTCCCCAGGTTCACAAGCTTCAGTCATGCACTTAGCCAGTATTTATTGACCACCTACAATATGCCATCACTATTTTAGGCACAGAGAGTACAGGGATGGGTCAGGATAGCGAGACAAATAATTAAATGAATAAAGCAAAGTATCAGAAGGGAAGGTGGCATGGGATATAGGTACTGGGAGAAGTCATAGAGTAGTTGGGTTGCTACTTTAAGATGAGTGGTTTGAAAAAGAGGTGACAAGGAAGTGAGAGCTAATACAGGGAAGAAGTCAAGTGCATGGCATTTCCTTATGGCTACCAGAGTACACATCACTCTTGTAGTTCTTAACCATAGACTCAAACCTCTAAGCTGGCCACACCGAAAGTCTGGAGCTGCTGAGCCCCTGAGGTCCTGTTGTCAGCAGCGGGTTGGTGAAGCAGGCAGTGTTCTTTCCTCGCGACTTGATTTCACTGGCAGGGGTTGTGCCAGTGTCTAATGTCAGTGGACTACATATTTGAAAATGAAGAAGTTCATATGTATATTTATGACCTATTGCTGTGCAATAGACCATAAATCTATTTCCTTTCCCTGAAACATCCTAGTTTAAAGCAAAACTAATCATGTATGATCTTTCATAGTTGCTGTGGGTCAGAAGGTTGGGAACACTTTGCTGGCTGGCTCAGTCCCATGAAATCGCAGACAGAGGTTAACCAAGGATGCACTCATCTGAAGGCCCATCTTGGGCTGGAGGACCCACTTCTGAAGTGGCTGTCAAGTGGGTACTGTTGGCTGAAGCCTCAGTTTCTCCACCCATGGGCCTCTCCACAGAGCTGCTTGAGTGTCCTCATGACATGGGGGCTGAGTCTTCTCTGGTGTTTCTTGAATCAGTGATTCTTGAGACTAAAGTGGAAGCAGCAAAATCTCACACCATACTCAGGCCACATTCTACTGTCACAATAGGCCAGCCTGGCTTCAATAAAGGAGGGGGTGCATGCCAGGATGAGAGGGTCTTGGAGACTGCCTACCAGAGCACTATGATTTTCCTAAAAAGCAGATTACATGGGTGACTGTGGTGGGGATTTATCACTAAGTCACCCCACAGGGCTAGATTTGAGTCAGAGCTCTCATGTTCCATGCTGGCTCCTCTCATTTGGTAGAGACACGCAGCCTAAGTCTCAGGTGTTCAACTGTGAGATGGACTCTAACTCCTGCCTTGTGGTGTGATGTGAGAATTGGATCCAGGGTTTGATAAATACCCCTTTCTTTCCTTCCATTTAGCCAACTCCTATCTGCTAAGCAGCACACACTGGAGCACAGTTGTTAGAATGGGTACTTTGATTATTATAGATTTTTAATAATATTTGCATCTTGCTTATATAAAGACTGAGCTAGTGGATTTTTCCCCTTGGCTTTGCCTGACATCTTGTAAGTCCATATTGGAGAGCAGTTGGCTCAGGACTATACCACCTCCAGTGCAGAGGCAAGCAGACCTGTTGAACTGGCATCTGGCCACCTCTTCATTCGTGGAGTCCATTATTTCAAAGTTAATGCCTAGCCCAGAGTGAGTGTCCCTTTCTGACCTTCATTTGTCAACACTATCAGCTCCCGCACTGCACACTGATAAGCCATACAGACAGGTGTATATATGACCCTCATGGCCTGTGGGCAGCCATCTGAAAATGCACTTAGGACTCCAATCTATGCAGAGATGACTGGGACTGCAGATTCAGTGCCAACTAGCTCTGGTCTTAACCAACTGTTAAATATGTTTACAGATTAGATGTCAGTTATGCAACTTGACTTAAATTTTAAAAAATTCTTCTGAAAATTAGCTTTATACTTCAGAACCTGATAGCCAGTGATGTTCCTGGTCTTACATGTTCTACAAATTGGTAGTTAGTTCAGGCAACATAATGAGTTGATACTTCCTTGTATCATGTGGTCATCGAATAAATGTCTTTATAGCAATGTCAGTTGCCATGTGGGTGAGATGGGAAAATGCATTCTCTTCCCAGTCAACAATACCAGAATGATCCAGTTTCAATGAAATGGAACCATTGGGGGTGGACATCTAAGCTTAAACAGAAGTCAACTGCACTCTGCCAACCCCCACTCCCTCTTGTACCAGCAGGTCTTATTCTCATGGCCTCAGGAAACTATAATAAGAGACAAATAAGGTCTAACTGGAAGTTTTGGGTTCCACAGTGAATTGGTTGTGGTAGACATGGCTCCTGACCAAAAAAAAATCACATTAAACACTCTGGAACCAACCTTATTACTCCTTAATGTTTGTGCCTAACACAGGTTTGAATCTAAGGATAAGCTATGTGATCCTGTGGCTTTGCCTTCTTAATTTACTTAATAATACAGTTGAACTCATGGTCAGAACTGGGTGCAATTATGTGAAAGTTGTCCTGGGGTGACTCACTGTGCACATGGGTTGTGCTACAGGCTTAGGGTCTGCAGGATAGTCACAATGGTGAGTATCCTCATCTTATGAAGTGGTTAGTAACATGCTCCCTTTTCTCTTTAAATATTATTTAACTCAAAAGCTTCTTCTCAGTAGAGAATTTTGTAGCTGGGAGTTCAAGGTTTGTGGCAAGCCGATGTTTGCTCTCTGTGGTTGTGTGCTAGGGCCACTTTGACAAAGCACAATGGACTGTGTGGCTTCAACAACAGATATAAATTCCCCCAGTCCTGGAGGCCAGAAGTTCAAGATCACAATGTTGTTGGGGCTGGTTCTTTCTAAGGATAAGAGGAGGGTCTGCTCCAGGCTACTCCTGGCATGTAGATCATTGTCTTCTCCTTCTGTCTTCATATGCATGTCTCTGTATTCAAATTTTTTCTTCTTATAGGATGCCAGTCATATTAGACTAGAGTCTTTCCTAATTTTACCTTAATTGCCTCTTTAAATACTCTACCTGCAAATACAGTTACTTTTTGAAGTATTGGGGGTTAAGACTTCAGCTTATGAATTATGTGGGGAGACAAAATTCAGTCTATGACACTTTGCTTCATGCAGCCCCGTACTGTTTGGATAAACATACAAAATAGATTTAAAGATATATTATTTTTAAAAAGTAAGTCTATTGCCCATGTGATTTGGTTTTGATGGGTCCTATAAATTGGTTTGTCCTAGTGTCAGGAAGATATGGAGATAAGATTGCTCCGAGAAAAAGGAGGACAGTGCTTGTTTAACCTTAACAACCACCAGAAAACTTGTTAACACATAGATTCCTGTCCACCCCAGGAATTTCTCCTTCAGTAGGTCTGGAAGGGATCTAGAATTTTCTCTTCTGGCAAGTCTGCAGGTGCTGTTAGTGGTGATGGTGCTGGTGCTGGTGGTGCTGGTGCTGCTGGTGGTGATAGTGCTGGTGGTACTGCTGGTGGTGATGGTGCTAGTGCTGGTGCTACTGGTGCTGGTGCTGCTGGTGGTGCTGGTGGTTGTGCTAGTGGTGCTGCTAGTGCTGCTAGTTGTGCTGAAGGTGCTGATGGTGTTAATGGTGCTGTTGGTGCTGCTGCTGGTGCTGATGCTACTGGTGGTGGTGCTGGTTAATGGTGCTGGTGCTGGTGGTGCTGGTGCTTCTGATGGTGCTGGTGGTGCCAGTGGTGCTGGTGATGGTACTGCTGCTGCTGCTGCTGCTGGTGTTTCTGCTGGTGCTGCTGGTGTTGCGATGGGGCTGCTGGTGCTGGTGCATCAAGTTGAGGAGCACTGGGAGACTTTACCTAGGAGAGCAGTCATGGTGAATAGGATTTCAATCAGGGGAAAACAAATGGAATTTCTTCTCCTTGGGGTATTGACTTTATGGTTAAAAGTGTTGCAACCATTGTTAGACACAGAAGACAAGATGAGATGGGGTTGAAGAGACACTTGTCATTGAGCAGGTGTTAGGCATTGTGTCTTTGGCAGCTAAAATGGCCACTGTAGATTGGCCTGGACTATAAATCACTTATAAGGTGCAATGTAATTTATTCCTGGTTGACAGTAAACTTCACCTTCACTTCTCCAGGGTCCTTGACCTGAGTGGGGAGATATGTGGGTTTCATATCCCACAACGGGAGGAACACTACTCAGTGCTTTCCCTCAGATGTCTGCCTAGCCCCACATTTTTTGAAGGTACACAAATGTAAAAATCAAACGTTTAACTCAGGGTCCCAGGATTTATCTCCAGGTGCAACTAATGTTACTGACAGGATTGTTCAGAATTCTCTGTCTTCTAGCCATTGAGGGGATTAGTCAGGGAGAGAAGTGGTAATACCCTTTCTGTTTAATTCAACTAGAGTTTTATTAAGCTATAAAACAAGGTGCACTGTTCCTGCCAGTGATGAAGCTAGTGACATTTGTGTAAATGTCATCCTGTGACGTCAGTGATGGGGAATGCTCCCATCTTTACTGGGTCTGTGCTAATGCACAGAGCTGGGTGTGAAGTCCTTGAGACTTTGGGGCAAGCCAAGCGGAGCCCAATCCCTTTATACTCTACTTCTTTGTGGGTTGGCTTCCCGGGGTGTCAGGGAATGTTAGACACACATGGAAACCCCTCATGTAGAGCCAGGAGACAGACCTGGAGCCAAAGTCTCACACATCACAAGTGACCCAGACCTTCTGCCTCTCCATGCAATGAAAGGTCCTATGTTGTGTGTGCCTCCAATGTGGTCAGGAGGATCTCTGAGGTTGTGTCTGCCTTGGGCAGAGCCTATACACCCTCTTCTTCCTGGAGTATATCATAGGGCAAGGAGATGACTCAATGACTCAGGTCCCCTTCCCACCCTTGACTCAGCAGCTTCTCCTCTCATCAGAGACCCTGCTTACAGAACTGCCCCCAGCCAGTTGCACTGAACTCTACCCCACCCCAAGGATGACCTGAATCCAGGAGGAAGGACACCTGAGTTAGATATTTTTGTCCACCCAGCCCCATTTCCCAGGGTGTGCATGGAGGTCAGCATGAGAGGGCCATTATTTACTCAGAGGACAGATGCTGTCCAACCTCATGTGCTGGGATCCTCTTGTGGCACATCTTTGAGGGAGCTCCACTCAGATACCCAGCTATCTGCAGAGCTACATTCTCCTTTGTTTGTGATACCAGGCTGCACAAACTTTGGTGAGGACTGGAGTCACTGGGGGCTTGTGAATGCCCTGCCCCAGAGTGCTAAGAAGGTAGGTCTAGAGGGGATCTGAGACCATATTTCTAGCCAGCTCCTAGGGTCATGCAGGTGCTGCTGGTCACGACCATACATAGAGAGCCAGTGGATGACTCAAATCACATGGTCTGCTGCCCTCCCTTGCCTTACCTCCCCAACCCAGCACATAGAAAACACTCAACAATGTCAGCAGTTATTACTATTGTTGCCTTCTAGAAATGTCTTCCACAGTAACAGGGCTAGATTCCTAATCCAGATGTGGAAATTCCACAGAAATACATGACCTGGCTCTTAGACTAATGTGACAGTTAAACTGTGCACCTGCCTTATCCTTAGCCCTCTCAGGTCAGAGAAGCCTGTTCTTGTGTGAATCACCCATTGTCACAAATCACCTCACCACACCTTTGTGGGACGTAGTCCATGTTGGGGCGCCATCTCAAGGGTACATTATGGGCATGCTCAGGAAAGGCCTTGGAGGAGGGGCAAAGCAGGAGGGTTCCCCAGAAATGGCCTCTAGGCTTCTGTGGTTTTGTTCCAAGAAGAATAGAGATGCTTGTAGTCTTGGTGTTGTAGAGCCAGCTGTCACTGTGTGCTCACCGGACCATGTGCTGCCAGCCTTCCTGAGGACCAGCTTATTTCACTCTTATACCCCTGCTTTCAGTATAGTAATGGTCCCTGCTTGGTAGAAGTGGACACAGGACCTAGAGAAGCAGAAGGACTGCTCAGTGAATGCAAGTTTTCAGCACCTACTCCTCCTGGCCCTGTCTTCTCTGCCTTTGCTCCCATCGATGGCATGTGCACACACACACACGCACACACACTCACCCACACTCACTCATGTACACATTCACACACCATCACACTCTCACACTCATACCCATGCTTACACTCACACTCACAAACTCACACCCAGTCTCTCACACATCCACACTGATATATACTCATACTCTCTTGCTTACAATGTCCCTGAAACACACACACACACACACACACACTGGGAAGGAAGTTTTCAGGCTGACAATGGTCATGAATTCTGAATCACTTCAGCTTTCACTCCCGAGTCATGCTGCTCTAGTCCAGAAGCGTTAGGTCTGAGTTGAACGAATGTTTGGGGCAAGAAAATCTTACACTTTTGCTGAGAGCAGCCTGTGCTGGTGGCCATGGGGAGTAGTGTTGTGCTAGTGGCACCCCAAGGACAAGCCAGGGGTGGGGTGTCCTGTGCAGACTGCATGGAGATCACTGACTGCAGAGAATTTAAAAACAGTTATGAAAAGGATTTAAATCAGTGGCTTTTTATGGTCACTAGGCCCTAGGAATCCTAAACAATGCCAGGAATGACGTACTCTTCCCCAAAACATCTTTGTCAGTGCAAATCCTAGACCACAACTATAAAGCAGAGTTTGTGATTAGTATGTCAGCTGCTGCCAATTACTGTGGTCATTACCAACACTCTAGTGGGCTCCATGCTGATTCTGAGACCCCCTGTGGCTTGGTTTCCCCAACACTCAGACTCAGTTACACACTCCCTGTGGTGAGAGCACATTCTTAAGGGGTCTGATCATTCTAGTTTGCTCTGGCACAGCTGGTGTCCCCAGGCCTGAGATGCTATGTGTTGGGCCGAAACAGCAGATCCAAAATGCACAGGACACCCCGATGAGGAAAAGATGAAGAAACAGCCCTTGGGGCCTCAGTGGGGCCATTTGCATTTCTGTTTAAAGTTCCAAACAGTGACCTAAGTTAGAATTGTGAGGTGCAATATTTTTGTTTGCTAAGTTCAGATTTTGTTTCATACTTGAACATATTTATTTTGTTTCATGATTACTAAGAGCTATAGTTGTGATTTGTGGAGGAGATGAGTATTACCTGCCAAGTCTGCTCCACTGGTACCAATTTTTCCATGTGCATCCTGAAATATGTAAGATACATTACACATACAGCCACTTTTTCTGTTGCTAAGTTGTAACTGTCACTGTGTGTTATTAATCCTTTGCATCATATGTCTTTATTCAAAAGCCCAGAGCAAAGCTGCTGCCCTTTGGCACTTCTGGAATTTTCTGCCCAGGGGCCTCTAGAGCTTTATGGGAATTACTGCTTGAGGACCCCCATCCTTGCCTGTTAAGGCAAAACAGACTCTGGCTGTTTCCTCCTGTGCTGGCCACTGTGGGGTCGCAAATGGGTGCTCCATGATACTACAGGCCTCTGGCTGAGTCCTTCTCAGGAAACACCCAAGCCAGAAGGCACTGCCTCTTCCTGAACCACCTGTGTCCTAGAGCTGCCCCATCCAATGGGCCCCAGGGAATAATGAGTCCCAACCCCATTGGCTCCGTTGGGCAACCCTGCAAGACCACCAGCAGCACCTTCCCTAAGGCTGCCTCCACATTTCAAATTCTCCCTCTGCTGGTTCCAACTCCCGCCTTGTCCTAGCATCCATCCTGAATCCTGAGAGTGCTCCCTAGCCTACTGCCTCTGCACAAGGCAAGATCTGCTTTGGGGACCCTATTACAACACCTCCTACCTCCCTAGACCCTCAGGTGCTTCAACCTGGCCCTCTAGCCTGTGCCCTCTTCTCCAAATGCATGTGTGGCCCCCCTGGTGGCAATCAGTGCAGTGTAGTAAATGTTATGCCTCCCATCCCCCCATTCAGTCTTCCAGGCTCATGGGAGCCTTACCTTTCTGGTCTTGTGGCTGAGTAGAACTGTGTGAAGGGCTGGCTGATAAGTTACTGGCAAAGCTGATGTGGTCTGTTCAGGGGGTGGTTTAATTGCCTGCTCAGGCCTTTCAGAACTGTCTCTTCTGGCCCTGACTGGGGTCCTGGAGTGAGTATATTAGGTGCAGCACCAGCCACTTCTCTATGGGAGTGACACAAGAGTGGGAAACATACCTCCGGTGGCAGACACCCTGAGATTTAGGTGAACATTCTGACTGATACAGCCCACATGGGTTAGGGTCGCCTAGTATCTTCTGGCCTTTTTTTTGACCTGCTAAGTCCTGGACAAAACATACCCATTTATTTAAAATTTTGTCTAAATTCAGCAGGGATCCTGTGCTTTTTTTCTTTTTAAAAAATTGTGTATTGATTTTATGTATAGAGAGTTATTTATTCATTCATTGGTTGATTCTTGTACGTGGCCTGACATGAAACGTCAGTGTATCAAGGTGGTACTCTACCCAACTGAGCTACTGGACCAGGGCTCATTTTGTTTTTCTTTCCAAGTCTGTCTTCCCCACTGGGCTGATAGCACCTCCAGGACAGGAGGCATATCCTAGTCATCGATCCCTCATAAGACCTTGGTCATAGTGGAGACAAAGCTCATGAAGGACAACCTGAGTAACATGCTAGAGGTGGTGATGAATAGATGTGTGGCACATGAGACGGTGCTAACGGGGGCATTGCTGATGCCCTGGCGCTGGTGCCAAACACCACACAGTGTTCCTTTCCCTGGCCTGCAGAAGGGCACTGAGCTCCACCCGCCAGTGAGTGCCCCACACTCATTTCAGAGAGGCCTTCAGGGTGATGGGATGTAAGTGTACCGAAAATACTCTGTGACACATTTTGTCTGCATCACAGGAAGCTTAATATTGATATCAGATGTTCATAGTCGCTTCATGTACTGAGCAAATACCAAACATCCTGAGGTCCCAAAGATGGCTGATTGGACCTGGAAAAAGGCCAGTGAGTACCATTGGAATCAGCCCCAATAAGCTTCCCATTGAAATACAAGTAATGATACTGTCCTTTTGGCAGCTCTACATGTGTCTCCTTCCTCACTTTCCCTATGCTTCTTTCCTGTAGGGATCTTAGGTCCTCACTGGCAGCTGTTTGGTGGGGATCCAGAGAGACAGCTCAAACATTGCTGCACTGACCCACATGGGATGAGCTTGGTATTGTTTTCCTGCTTCAACTCTTCCTGTTCCTTGTCTCCATGGGAGAAAAAGGATAAAGGAGGGACTGGTCATTGTGTCATTCCAAGGGGTAGCTAACTTTGATCTTCTTTTCCCCCAGCAGACAAGTGATGGAGACTACATTGGTCAGGGTTCTTCAAAGAAACAGAACCAATAAGAGCAGATACATATTTACAGAGAGCATGAGAGAGTGAGTGGGAGTGAGGGTAAAGGGAGAGAGAAGCAGACAGAGAGAGATTTCTTATGAGACTCTAGCTCATACTATTATGGAGGCTGAGTGATCCCAGTGTCTGTGTCTACTAGCTGGAGGCCCAGGGGAGCTGAGAGTGTGGCTCCAGTCCACATCTGAAGGCCTGGGAACCAGCAGGATCAGCAGCATAAGTCCCAGTCTGAGGGCAGAAGAAGGCCATTGTCTTAGTTTCAAAACCATCTGGCACAGAGAACAAATTCTTTCTTCTGCCATTTTTTTTAGGAATTCTACTAATTATATGCTGCCTACCCACACTGGGAGGGCAATCTGCTTTGCTGATTATCTTCCTGAAACACCCTCATAGACTCCTCCAGAATTGTTTCACCAGACATCTGAGCACCTCATGGCCCAACCAAGTTGCACAAAATTATTCACCATCAAGGCTTTTCTTTCTGTCCATAGCTACAATCTCTGGGTGCCTGGGGCCTCATCTGTTGTTCTGGGGCACTCAGGAGCATTCTGGGTCATGTGAGGTTATTAAATAAAGCTGAGGATGGCCTTCAGTCATACCCAAGAACCATTCTTGTCAGGCAGCCAATGTGAGGGCAGTTGAGGGGTCTTCTGGTCAGCAGCCAGAAGGCTGATATCACTCCTCTTCATGGAACATGTGCTCTGAGCCCACTGGAGTGAGATAGAGGTTGGCAGGCATAAACTTGGCTCCAGCCTTGTTCTCTTCTGTCTCACAGGGCCACCAGCCTCATCAGAGGGAGGAGCTGATGCTGTGACTATAATCCTTGGTGGTCCTTGTTTCACTTACTTCACCCAGCCTTGGATAGGCAAGTCTTTCATCTACTACCTGTTTAATCCATTGCTTATGGGCCATTTATGACATGCACATTCACTTTTGGGTTTTCAAACCCATTTAAATGCCTATTTTTTATGCCAAAATACTCTTCTCTTACAGATTAAAAGCTTTGCCTTTTCATACTATTGTCTCAAAGTAGGCTGCCTGTTTAAAGGCCAGTGCTTGCACACTAACTCTTTTTTGTTTGATAAATTTCTTCTGTAACAACCATCTCCCCAGGACAGAACACAGCATGTCTGACAGACAGAGGAAGGAACCTGTGGACATGAGAAGAACCCACAATAAGTACTGCATGTGTGCTCTTCCAGCAGGAAGCTGGCCAAGGGCATGCTTTGGCTATGCAGGCTGTGGGGGGCTTTCAAATGTGTGGTCAGTCCCTTGCCCCTTTCCCCTGATTTTCTTTTTATTAAATTCAATTCTGTGCATAGTCAGAAGAAACATGTCTAGGTGATCAACTCCCCTCCATAGTTGGGAGAATCAGTCTTGTGTATTTGGGGCAGGTTTTCTGTATTGCTATCACATCAGAGGAGGGATTTCTGTTACTTCCTCCTTATCAAGCATTTATGGGTGAGCCTACAGTGTTTACTGAGATGCCTCTTATTGACAAATGATATTGACCCTTCTTCTTTCGTTCTTATTTGACTGGTTCGTGTCATGCTGCTTTGACTTGGAGGCCTTCAGTTCATTAGGCTTAGAAGGAAAGGGGTTTTTCAATTCTCTGTAGCACCACTACCTTTTCTCACATGTCTGCGTTGGCTAGGAAATCAGAAAGCATTGATTAACTCAACTTTAAAAAGTTTGAAAACACTGTACTCTTTGTCGATCATTTGATAGTCTGCCTTGGGGTCAATGGAGAGCAAGAGGCTGTGTTATGTGGCTGTAGGGAGAAACTGTGATAGGGACACTGGTGGCTGTGGACAAGACAGGCCCTGGCCAGAGGATCCCCAGCAGCCTGGATAAAGGTGGGCTTCACGGTGAGCTGCCCAACAAGGTCTGGACTCAGGAGAGAGCCAGGCCATGGGTAGACGTGGGAAGTTGCTGCTGGCCCAGGTGAGCCTGTCCTACGTGACACCCTCCCTGGGGAGAATGGCCTCCTGCTTGAGAATGGGCACACTCCTTGGCCACAGTCTCCTGGAGCACAAGAGACCTGGCAGTGGGCCTGACTGCAAGGTAGCTGCATTTGGGATAGGAGTTAATGGCAGCTGGAAACTCAATCAGATTTCCAGCTGGAGGTCAGGTCAATCTGAGAACATCAACTCCTCCCCCAGTGAACAGCTTCATTTACTTTTGTGTTCATTGACTGAATTTACAAATGACACTTTCTAGGCAGGGGAAATATCCTGCAGCCTGCAAATATCGGGTAAAACCATGCAGTTACTATACACTCAACAGAAGCAGTAATACTGAGGTTACATTGGTGTCAACCAAAGAATATGATCACTCAGAATTTGCATTCTCCAGTGTCAGAGGCCTCTCTGATTTACTGCCTTATAGGGTTTCATCTGGGTAGGAAATTTGATTTCTGGCCAGAAATTCCTAGGCAGCGGGTCCCTGGACTTCCTTGAATGACATGGTGTCTTGCTGAGGTTCCGGGCATTGATTCCTCGCTGACTCTGACCTCCTGGAATTCAAGGGGACATTTCTGAGGGGACAGCGAGCAGGCTTCTCCCATTTTCTTGGCAGCAGGGCAAGTGAGAGTGGTCCAATGTATTTTCCACACCTTCTGGGTTGGAGGAACATCTGTGGAGTCAAATGTGCAGGTTTTTCTGAAAAACATTCCCTGTGAGTGAGGCCATCTGTGCCTCCCTTCTTCCTGTCTTATCCTCTCATTCCCTCCATTTCTGATAAGTTCTTTCAGCAACTTGAGGGTGGAGACTTTGAGCAGCTTCTGCGGTATCACAAGCAATCTATATTTTAAAGTCTTTGTGAGCTCAGCCAGCACAATCTAACCAGAGAAAGGGGAAAATGAACTGTGATCCAGAACAGCTAGAAGTGGCTTCTGTTCCCACGTTGTGTGCTGATAGAATTGTGCATTTAGTGGGCTAGGTTTGGTTTGTTTCTAAAATCTTTAAACAATAGCCACTGGTACGACATGAAAATACTCCTGAAAGTACTGGCCTTTTGTACAGTGAGTGGGGTCTGGAACCTGTGTGCCCATCAGCAGAGGCCTGCACGGGCACATCGCAGTGTGTCCCCACCGCAGAAGTGACACTGGATTCAGTGAGGACACAGTGATCTAATGTGCCTGAAATAACACAGATGAGCATCTTACAAATGTAATCTGAGCCGAAAGAGATGGACAGAAAAGTATAAACTGTGTGATTGCCTTTATACAAGTTACAAAATCAAGGGAAACCAAGCCATGCTCTTAGAAATCAGAGTGAGGATGACCATGGCCCTGCTGTCACCCCAGGTGGTGACCTCCTGTGGTGCTGCTGATCTCCACTCTTGTTCTGGGGCTGGAGACATGGGAGAGTATCTTGTGAGACTTCAAAAAACTGTACATTTAGTAAATGTGCTGCATGTGTTTGCTACATGTATGTGTTGTGTGCTGCATGTGTACTTGTGTACACACATCTGAGATTTAACAATAATGAGCAGCGAAAGGAGAGGCCCTTCTCAGACACCACTGTCCTCAGCCCAGTGATATTTCTTTCCTGCTTGGGGCTCTGGTCTATATTTTCTCTCTTTGGCTGTGACAAGCTCGGGGACAGGAAGGGGTGGCCAGGGCAGATTGCAATGGAATCCCAGAGTGGTTCCCACTGTGGGACCATGGCTTTGAAGTCACTAACAAAAGGAAAATGAAGAAGTACTTTTGCTGTTGTTGTTTTCAACATTAAGACTCCAGATTATCAAAAAAAAAAAATGACAACCCCTAAGAACATTTGTGCTTGAAGTGGAAGACTCAGGATTCTTCTAGCATGTCTGCAAAAGGACAAAGAGATCAGAGTGTAAGAAGTGGAGGTTTGAGGGGAAGCCTCAGACCCTGGTTCTGTGGGCAGAGACCTGGGGGAGGACAGTGAGCTGAGCACCAGCCAGAGCCAAGGAAACAGAGAGAATTTCAGCTGCTTGCTTTTTTGAGGTGGTAACACAGAATTTACTACTATTACTATATTTGGTTTGGTTCATGAAAAACTGAATCTCTTATGAGGAAAAAAATAATTTTTTCTGTCTGAAACCTTACAAAAAGAACTATTCTCCTCAGATAAAAAAGAACAAACCAATTCAAAACTTTCACTTCCGCGTTTCTGTGCTGAATCTCAAGTGTACTTAAGACAAACACACTGAGGCACACAGACCTATTTTAAGAGCCACAGGTATTTCCACATTGGTGCTTTGGCCTATTTGTAGATCAGAAACTGGACAGCAGTTTCACAAAGCCCACTTTACCTGGCATTGGCTCTGCACAGTGGCTAAGGAAGAGTCGGCTCAGGACTGACAGGAAAGGCAGTTCTGTCTTTGCTCTGATAGAATGCCAGGAATTTACTAAGTTGTAGCATCTACTTTGGCATTATACACAAAGCCAGGATTGGAACTTCGCCCAGTCTTTCCTGGAAATGATTCCTCTGAAATCAGGAGATCTACTTAAAGATTGAAATGTAACCATGTGTTCCCCGGCAACTTGCATCACCACTGCCATTTGTGAATTTTTTTGGTGAGAATTTATCTGGAAGCCCTGACAAGGGTTCTGTTCTTATCCAGAGTATGATGGTGAGCAAGTCTCTGTGTGTCTATCTGCCATAGGAAGCCTTTCATTTCTAGAACTCTGCCAGAAGGAATGTGTAGGAAGGGCTTTCACAGACATTCAAATCTGGGTGCTTCCCACAAGGAATCATAATCCTGGATCTTGAAATGAGCGTCTGGACACCCTGGTCCATTAGCTGTTGGCCAGGCTGTTCAGAGCCTGGGTCACCTGGCTTAGGAGCCCCCCAGGCCTGTTGTGAAGTGGGGCTGCCAGACAGAGCTTGAAGGATCCAAGAGGGCATCTCCAGGGTTAGCACCTGCTGCAATTATCGCCACACCCCCTCCATTTACACACTGTGCTTCCACAAATAAGGTCCAATTTGACATTTGCCAAAGCTAAAAAGTTGAAAACCACTGAGCTACTTGAGGCCCTCATTTTACAAATAAGAAAACTGGGCACAGAGAAACATGCTGATCAGGGATTTCCAAACAAAAAGACAAGCAGTTAGCCAAGAGCTATCAAACATCTGAGCAAAATGCACCCTATGAACAATTGGCAATCAAATTCAACAAATGAAAAGAGCTCATCCACCAAAGTGTTACAGGTAATCATAATTAACATATTCAAGGGGATTAGAAAATATAAATTATTTGTAAAATGAAGAGTTTGTTATGAAAAAGAACTACATAACTTTAAATTTTAAAAATGATTGTTAATGAAACTTCAATAAATAGACTAAATAGCGAAACAGACCTAATTAAAGAATGAGCTAAAAGATTAGAAGGATTCTTCCAGATGGTTTGTAAGGACAGAGGAATGAAAATCAGAGAGAGAAATGAACACACAGAGAGCAGAACCAGCAGTTCCAGGAGAACAGAGCATCCAGGGATGACTGCCATCAATTAATGAATAGAAGGACATTGATTAGAAATGTTTCCGCTCTAAGCAGGGCTGGCCTCACAGCCGTGTGGCCTTTGCATCACATGGTGCCCTAAGCGCAGAAGGGCCTCTGCTGGGTCTAACACTCTGAAGTCACTACCCTAAAATTGTTGATTTGGTCTTTGAACAGTATTTTTTAGATGAAGTCCCTGTGACAATGGAGCGTGTGTGTAGGTGGAGATGACAGGTATGCTGGTGTCTGCCAGGTTCTTGCTGTCCTGTTCACAGTCACGACGTGCACAAGCACAGAACCCCCTCAGACCCAGGGAGTGTAGAGTTCAGAAAGATTCAGAGAAAGTTCAGCTGAGCATATTACTTCTGCAGCTGAGCGAGTGGGGCCATGGAATCTCTGGAAAGCCACACTTTCCACTCGAATGGGAATGTGCTTCCAATGCAGAGAGAAGGCATTGGCTTCTCAGAAACATGAGCAATTGAGGCACCCTGTCCTGTCCTCTCTAGCCCATGTTTTCCCTGTGTCTTCCCCGAACTTGCTCTGACAGTAATGTACAGAAGAAAAGGGAACAACAGGAAGACCTATCGTGCCTCCTCCTGAAGTCTCTTCTTCCCCCTTACGAAGCTAAAGTGTCAGGAAGTGAACTGGAAAAGGTAGAGTTAGTTCTGGGTAGCATTTCCACCACTCTGGTAAGAATGGAATACCCAAGCACATTAAGGTACAAAATAAAAACTGTAATTTCAATGGCTCCTCATGTGAGTTAAATGCTCTTGTGTCTGAATTTAAAACTAGCATTGCACAAAAAGGTGAACGCTAAAATTCATGCCAGTAATTGAAAATTTTAACTTTACTTGGAATGGCATGAAATAACAAAAATATCTGGCAAGTCAAGAAGAGACTGTGGAGGAAAGGAAAAGCTATGTTTGGTAACTTTAAGTTGCCCTGCTTTCTGAACAAGGGTCCCACATTTAATTTTGCATGGTTCCTGTGAATGAAATTTAAAAGGTCTGTCAAATTCAGAGCAGAATACATTTTCAAAACATTTATTTTTAACTTAAAAGGTAAAGCAGACTTTTTGAGGTTTCCAGAGAGAACAAGAAGAGTTCATTTACAAAAAATGAGAGTGCCCATGAGGTACAAGCGAGGGGGTAAGAGCTCTGTTGTTGCCCAGGGATTTGGAGCACTAGGACACCCATCGGAGGAGGAAGAGGGGCAGCTGAAGGTGACCTCTCCAGGCCTCCCTACTCAGGGAGGCAGCTTGGATGGAGCACAGAGCCTCTGAACACCTAAATGGTTCACAGGAGCAGCCCAGGTCAAGGCTTGTCTTTGTCTGACCTAGAAAGCAAAGGAGGTGGAGAAGACAGTAGCCTGGGTGGAGGGTGGGCAGGTTGGGAAAGCCCCTGGGCTTCTCTTCACAGAACTGGCAGGGCTACCGTGGAGCCAGCCAGGGTTCCTGGGAATGTGCAGAGAAGCTGGGCTATTCCTTAAGGGCTGTGGGCAGTGGGCCTTGCTTAAAGATGTGTGGGAACACAGTGTCCCCTATTCCCACCTCTGGACACCCCGGCCCAGCAGAAGGCTTTGGAGGCCAGAAGGCCAAGACAGGCTGTGATAGACATGGCTAGGACTAACCAAGATTCATGCTGCCTGGGAGACTCAGGCTGCTTGTGTCAGCAGATGGCCAGGATCAATTCTCTGGCCTGGGTTCACTCGTGGGTAAACACACACACCTACAGGCACACAATGATACCTAGAGACATACACAACACAAATATATAAACATACAAACACATATCTACAGACATACACATGTATATGCACATAGATACAGAGAAACATATAGGCACACATAGACATCTACAGACACAAATACACATATATAGATATACACACATATCATCCATGTATGTACACAAACACACAGAACAAACACACACACACACTCACAAACATACATACATACAGGCACATACAGAGCAATGGAAATTTCTCGTTTGGTCCTTCAAATGCTATGCAAACACTTGGGCCAAGCAAACTCCTGCCAATGTTAGGAGCTGATAAAGGACCAGGGAGCTGGGTTTCTGCCTTTCATCCCATCCCTCAGACCCCCTGGGGAGGCACTAATGAGCAAGCCTGGCCAAGTCCTCCAGGAGGAGGGATGCATAGCAATGACACATTGGGAAAAAGTCCAGCAGGCTGGTGCCTTGGCCAGTACTGGGCTCACTCAGCTGAGCTTCCTGTACTAGTCCAGGATGCAGTGTTGGGGGAGGGGGGCACATAGGGAAGGGACAGAAGCCTACTCCTACCTTCCAAGGGCCAACAGCCTAGTATCTATGAAAATGCACCTTCAACTGGCTGTAACATTGTGTTCTAGGGACCGGAAAGCTGAGGGGATGTGAGGCAGTGGATGGTGGCTGTGGAGGAAGGGGAATTTTGATGAGGAAAGCTGTATGCTTGGGCTGGAAGAGCAGGAGTAAGGCCAGGGTGTGTGGGAAGGATGGGCTCCCAGCCACAGAGCCTGAGGACACACAGGGGAAAAGAATGGAAACTGGTATCTGTGCTGTGGGAATTGTGTGCATTTTGAACTTATTTCCTGGTTCTCCGGTAGGGGGATATAATCTACAGAGATTTCTATGTGTATTCAATCACAGGACACCTCGTTTTCTGACAAGCAGAACGCAGTCTGAAAAACACTGCTTGGGAGCAGGCTATTGGGGTCATGAGGCAGGTGACAGAACAGGAGCATCTAAAGGTGATTCTAACACAGCACAGCTGGTACACCTGCCTGGTCAATGGTGAATGGAGCTGGAAAGCCACAGGTGGCTTAAAAGGGCCAAATGCAGGGCAGGAGTGGTCCCTAAGCCATTTTGCGAACTGCTCTTGGTGAACTGTGCAGCCCAAGCATGGGGAAATTGAGGACAAAATCCACTGGTTTGGGGCATAAATGCCTGTCATCTGTGTGGTGCTGTCCTTAGGCCTGCTGTCAGTTAGTGGAAGGAGGTGAAAGAACAAACATGTAGAAAATACATATCTTTTCACCAGCCTAGAAGTGTCACTCATTACTCATCTTGACATTTCTCAAATATTTTCTCGGATGTGTCAGGAGGGGACTTGTGTTTGGCTTTGCTTCCTGTTTGGAAATCTAGGAGACAGCAGCTGGCCCTGGGTGTGCTCTCCTCCCCAGGGGAGGCCCGGGAGCAACCCTGCTCTGAGCAGGTGGTGGTGAGGTCCCAGCTGTGGTCCACACCCATCTTAGTACCTTAGGTCTCCGACAGAGGGTGCATTAGACCTGGGGGCCTGTGTCACGTCTTGGGAACCTACATTCTGACAGGTCTAATTCTCCAAACCAAGAACTATGCAGTAGACCCATTGTTTTCACACCTTCCTGTAAGCAAAGGCCTGGGCTCTTCAAGCTCCATTTAAGGAGCCCATATATCTCTGCTATGAGGGTGATGTCCAGGCACATGTGACATGTCCTTTGGTTCCCAGGAACTCCAGGCCTGGATGAGGGGCCTGACCAGCTCAGATTCTCAGCATTCGCCTCAAAATGGGCACATGACAAGGTCCGGCTGACAGGAATGAACACGTGCCAGGCAGATCCTTAACAAGAGGACATAAACTTTTCCAGTCCCTTCACTGGCCAATGCCTAATGGTGAAGATTGAAAATTGCTTCCCTGAGTAGAGGAAGCAATTGCCAACCACTTACTTTGGAAATAAATCACTTACTACATCTTCTTACAGCTGTCAACATGTGATTTCTAATAGTGCATCTTGGTGTGGCTTTCATGCTTTCATAAAAATAGGTGGAACCTGAACAGCAGCCACTAGTGCGGAGGAGTTCTTGCTCAGGTGTGGTCTGCCACCTAGTGGGCACTTAGGGACCAGCTGCTCTGTGCCCATCCTGGTGCTCTGGGGCACCTAAATATCCACACTGTGACTTCTGCCTCCTGCCAGGGCCAGGCCAGCCTAATCCTCTTCTGGAGACATGGTGTAATGGTCATCTCTCCCTTATTTTTCTTCTTTTTCCTCCCCTCTCACTGCCTACAAAAGGCTGAACCCAAATATATGACCCCCCCTATGGAGAGTTTACCCAAGGTTGGTCTTAGTACAGGTAGACTCAGGCCTTGCCCTCCACAATTCTAGAGAGCAGCCCCTCCCCCTTGGCCCAGTATTTCTGCCCTGACCCCCAGAGCTCCAGCTGAAGTTGAATTTGGCCTCATCACCTACTGGATCAGTAGATTATTATAAGGGAGTGCCTCAGGGTCCGGAACTGGGCCTCATGTTGAACCACATGGCAATGTGGTGGCCTACAGTATGTGTCAGGCAGTGCCCCCCCCCACCCAGCCATGGCATTATACAGAGCTGCCCCCTAGTGGTTAGAGCTGAGGGACCACGCCTGGCTTCCTGCTCTTCAGGTTCTAACCAGTCTTCACAGACAGCACCTCTTCAGCACCTCCCCATGATCCTCAGGTGCATGACTGTTACTGATCTAACACCTGAAGCGGGGCTCATGGAAGGGACAGTGGGAACTAGGGCTGGGTCCAAGTCCACTAGCCATGGAAAGACTGAGGGAAGTCACCCCAGCTCTGGGTTCCAGACTCCACCTCAGGCCTTCCTTGCAGAGTTGGGATTCATCTTCACTGGAGCAAATGTCACCTGGGGCACTGCTTCAGATAACAGGTTCAGTCCTTCCCTTGGCACTAGGACTCTTACTGTCATCTGTTTCCTCTGTCTTTATGAGTTCTTTCTCACTCTTTGTTTCACACACACTTGGATGAGTACCAGAATTTTGGCAACATTTCCTTTGACTTCCAAAGCCCTCAGGCTCAGGCTGTTTCACATGAGAGGGAGCTGGGGAGCCCAGGGGCTCTGCTCCATGTCCTGCCTGGTGGGGTTAGAGCCCAACACATTGGGGTTTCCAGGGCCTTGTGGGGTCAGAAGGTAAAGCCAGAATATGCTGGCTGGACTGGGCATGATTGCCTCACAGATCTGGCTGGATAAACCCATGTGGTCCTGGGGAGACAGGTCCTAATGACAGCTAGAGAGCCATAGGTCATGGGGTCCTTCAGCACCTCCTCAGTGGATAAATTCAGGAAGCTGGAGACCACCTTCATGGCCACATTTCCTGGATCCTCTGCAGAGACCTGATCTTCAATATGGTCAAACACACAGGTACTTGGCTAGGGATCCAACTTCCTGCTGGGGACACAACAACACTTTGCCCAGTGTGCTCAGGGCAAGGCTAGCACTGCAGCCCTGAGATGTGCTGGAGCCACCATAGCTAGGTGAATGGAGCAAGTCCCCCAGGAGGCTGTAGCGTCAGTGTGTCCTGTGGGCTTCAGAAGTTCTCCTCATCAGCTCACAACAGGGCCTTGGGTCCCACTCAGGAAGAACTGTTGTGCTGTCAGCTAGAATCCCTGTGAGCTGGGAGCAAGGCTGTCTTCTGAGCCCTGTGGGGAAGTGTCGTCCCAGCCACTTCCAAGCACTTGACATGAACCAGTGAATGAAGGAGAAAGCACCCTTTGCACAGAGTCAAGGGGCTGAGCCATGTCCCTCAGATTCATGTGCTGACGTCCTAACCCCTAGTGCCACAGAATGCAACCGTGTTTGGAAATAAGGACATTGCAGGTGTAATTAGTTAAGATGAAGTTATAGGAGAACAGGTAGCCCCTTATAAAAAGAGGAAATCTGGACCCAGAGCCAGACACACACACAGGGAAGCCCATGTGAAGACACAGGGAGAAGATGGCTGTCTACATGCCAAGGAGAGAGGCCTCAGGAAGAAGAAGCCCTGCAAGCACTTTGATCTTAGACTGCCAGCCCCACAAAACCATGAGATGATAAAATTCTGTTTATGTCCCTCATAAGGGATACAAAGCTGTGGACTTTGTCAGGCAGCCCTGGAACATGGCCACACAGAGATGCTGACTTGGTGAAGGTTGGGTGCCACTGGCTTCAGGGAAGAGCATGTGAAACATGGCCTTGGGTCGAACCTGACGGTCACACCCAGCTCCAGACATACACAGGTGTGCAGACAGGTGCAGCACATGTGATCTGAAGACTGCTGTGAGATGTGGGCTTCACCCTTGGTCTGTGTGTGGACTCCGGGGCAGGCTGCCTTCTCAGCATCTCTGGCCTCCAGGCCACATGTGAGACCTGGGGCACTCAGCAGTGGGGTGGAGCATTTATAGGTAGCAGTGAGACAGGGATGTTTCCATCCTCTCTATGAATATGGACATGGTTCCACCCACATGTGGCAAGGCCTGTGGAAAAGGAAGGTAGAAAATGTGTTGGGCAGGGAGGGCCTTTGTGTAGCCTGGTGGTGTGCTGATGGGGGCTGAGCTCCTGATGGGGGGCCAGCCTAGGGCTGGAGAGGGAGTAGTGAGGATCCAGGCAGAACTCACACTACAGTGTGTCCCCAGCAGGTTACCTCTCTTTTGGGCACTACCTGTCTTCCTCTTCCCACTCCACCCACAACCTTCTCTTCCACTGCCCCTCTCTCCCCTTTTCCTCCCCCATTTTCTCTCTCTTGTCTTCCTTTTCCTTCTTTTTCCTCTCTTCCAGCTTCTCTCCATCATACTGGCTGTTGGCAGAGGCAGATGCTCCAGGAAGCTAATGCAGGGTCATCCTTGGAGCTCAAATTTGCATGGGCTTCTTCTGAGATCCTGGTGAGAAGGCTTAGCAGTGCAGTCACATTTTTAAAATAAAATTTCCCAGAGTAAGAAGTTTTATCTGCAATCTCTTAGGACAGCTGTATCTTTCCATTTCCTGGGCAGCACTGGAATAGCTGAGTGTAGGGAATAATTTTGCATGGCGTGGAAATGAAGCTCAGCCTCCACATGGAAAACCAGTAGAGTGTGTGTAGGCACACAGGACCACACCCTTGGATAGGTTTTCCCATGGGGAATCAGGCCTGCATTGTACCTAGACTGCTATGAGACTTGCTTTTGCTAAAACTCCCTCACTCTGAATTGAGGCAGCAAGGGCTTACTACAACTTCCTAAAATCTGAGCTAAACCTCCCAAGTATGGAGTGTGACTGGTTCAACCACTTTTCCCCTTGATCTGCAACATCCTTCTCTTTGAAGTAATTAGCAGCATTCTTTCCTTTGTTCTCTGTAAAAGGCAGTCAGTACCCTGCATTGAACGTGTGCATAGTAAATGAGGACTACCCTCCATGTAATGTTCCCAGAAATACAATAAAAGCCTGTCCAGGCAGGAGCCTCTGGTTCTGCCACACTCTCTCTCTCAGAGAGTGGCCATGCTGTCCCTTTTTCTCCACAGAGCTTCTGTTGTCTGTGTGTATTTGTTCACTGACAGCTACCACATACATGGATCCTGCAGTCCAGGATCCACCTCAGCTGAGGGCACTGTTAAGATTCTAGAAGAGAAAAGACCAGCTACAGATCCAATTGCTGGTCCGTGGGATGCATTTCCATGGTTTCCAGTCCCTCCTACATACACATAGTTACCCCAGCTGTCTAGTGCACCAAGAAGACCACCACCCACTTTTCTGAGCACCTAGTTTGAGATGGGAGGTGGCAGGTGACAGGTTTGCATCCTCTTGAGCTAACACGAAGAGTACGGGGTCTGCTCCCAACATCTGGGTCAAGTCTTAGCAATATGGGACAGCATGAGAGATGCTTAGTTCCCTGTTTAAGGGAGTAGCTCATCCTAGACTCCCAGTATGTCTGAACCGACCCATGTGGAGCCCTGCTGGGTATCTGTAAGGGATTTGCTTCTGGCCAAAAATACCTCGAGTTTTGCTCACTGCTGGGCACCTCCAAGCCATTGGGGACACAGGTGTTAGTTGTAGCATTTGAGCTGGTATCTTCTGGTTCTTCTCCTGGGCAAGGCCTGGACCCTACAAGTTTCTCTGAGTCCTTCTGGGCTGACCAAGGGTCCTCTTCAGGTCCCTGCTGACCTGTCCCCAGTTTTTCAGATGAGAGAGAGAGAGAGAGAGACAGACAGACAGACAGACAGACAGACAGACAGACAGACAAAGAGAGAGAAAGCATGAAGCCTGTTCCCAGGTCTGCTCCCAACCTGCTGAGTCAATGTGGATGGGCTACTCATGACACTGACTCCTCTGTGCTATAGATTTCCCTGTTTTTTCATGGAATGTTAAAACCCAATCATGAAAAGCTGATGTTTCACAGTGAAGATAAAAGAGATGGCTTTCCTATCAGCCCAGAGAATTCAAGGCCCTCATCAAGAGGCCATTGTGGAATTACTGGGGCATTCAGTGACCCACTGACATCAAGCCAACACCACTTGACCTTGATGGGAAAAACCCAACCTGGTAGAACTCAGGTCTGGCTCTGACCCTCAACTTCCTGTCCCAGGTCCACAAATTGTTCCAAGTATCCCATGTCAGAGTGCTGATAAGAAGGAGCCCAAGTGACAGGCCACACAAGGGCAATGAGTTGCAAGCCTTACCTCCTGGTGCACTCCTAAAAATTCTCACTGCCTGATTTCCCTGTGCCCACTCCAGATCACTGAAACCATGCCCAGGGATGGACTGGCAATCAGATCCAAGAACCAGCAGTGGGTCGTCCTTTTTTGGGGGTGCTCTTTTCCATGCCATGGCCTTTTCCTTTGTACAGTAAGGAATCAGTAGTAACAGTGATCTCAAAAGCTGATTGTTTTTAGACTTAAAATAGCAAATATACCTGAAAATGCTTTGCAAATGCACTTTCTATTACAGAATGTTCAAGAATAACAGTGCACAGATCTAATCACCCAAAACAAGCTAAATCTTTTGCATGTGTGAGCAATGCTCTGGGCATTCATATGCTGTTCTGTGTTTTTATTAGTCAACCCTTTGCATGCCGGTCAGCCCAGTGGTCGGAGGTACAGTGAATGGTGGCATCATATAGGCATTTGTTTCTGTGATCCACCTGCTCCCTGGATGCTTTCCGAAGGCTGAGAATGGGGAGAGAAAGACTCACACCCACAGATTCTAATGTCACTCTCAGGTGGCATGGTCTGTTTTTTCTCCTGGTGAAGCCTCCAAGAAATCACCAGTGGCCTAAGGCCTGAGACCACTTGGGCGAGGGCTGGCTGGGGTGTGAGAAACTGTGGAGCCAGTGCCCCTCCTTCAGGCCACTCACCCCTCGGGTAACCAGTGAGGGATGAAATGTTTGCTGTAAAGCCTGCTCTGCAGGTTAGGCCTCTTCTGGGGGAAGAATAGGCAGTCACAGCAAAAGGTCAAGTTCCACTGAGAAAGGACCTGCAGGTCTGAAGAGGACCCTCCTCACCAACCATGCTCTCCTGCTCTCTGTGCGCCACCTTTCATCTAGCTGTGGATGAGGCTGTTGTGCCCAGCACCTACCTTGCCCTCTGCACTCCCAGAGGGCCCAGAGCAGGGGTCCGCCATGAGCACAGGAAGAGCAGACCTGTCATTGAAGTGAGTGGGAGTACTCAGTTCTTAGGAAGATTTAAGTAAAAGTACATCATGCCCCAGGTCTAGACCCACCAGATGAGGTTGGGGATGGTTAAGTGCTGTGACTGCTAGCAAGTGGGGACACTATGAACCAAGTAGGTTAATAGTAGAAAGTTATGTTTATGTTGAAGGAGTATCAGAAGAACAACAAGATCTGAGAAAAAAAGACAAAGATGTCTGTTGAACAGTCACACACACACACACACACACACACACACACACACACGGGAATCATTACAAAAAAGTACAGAAGGCCCCATTGCCAGTCATTGGGCCCTGTGTTTCCAAATTACGATCCACAGAAGTAGGGGCTCTGAATACAATGAACTTAGTGGCACATTAGGGCACTCCCTCGCCTTAAATGAGAAAACAGTCTGTGGGAGACCATTACTTAGTGCACAAGTATAAAATGCAGAACATTAAGGAACAGATATCTTACTGACTTTAAGAGTGTCCCAGAATGAACAAATGTCCAAATATTTTGATTGCAGAGAAAAGTTGATTAAAATGCTTATTTGTTCACTGCTGAGCTTTAGCTCAGAGGAACCCCCTCAGCTCTCCACCCACCTCAGGAGGTTGGCCTCATCTCTGGTTGAGCTGAGCTCACTGGGATCCTGGTCTGCCGGAGTCTGCTGTGTTGTTAGCTCACCTCCTTTCTACACATAATCACACGAGGTACAAATCTGAGGTAATTGGATTGATTTCATCAAGCATCTTGTTTTTTTTGTTCACAGTTATATGTTGACCGAAGACAGAATTGGGGAGGTGGTGGGATGGGGCCAACGGGGCAGCTGACGGATTCTAGGGCGGCAGCGTGCTGCTATGGGGCACGTTCAGCACCAGAGGCCATGCCCTACCAGGAGCTTTCAGCATGGGAGCAGATGCTGACCTTGATGTTTTCTGAGAGCCTGCATTATGAAATTGAAAACTAATTTCCTGAGCATTGCATGCAGGTGACTTGCATCATCCAATGAAATCATGTCTTTTGGCACAATCCACTTGATAAGGACTTGAACTTAGCAAAATTATTTTCTTGATATGTTTCCTTAGCTGTTTACTCCTTGTGAGGCCCAGGCCTCTCCTCTGCCCTAGAGAAAGAAAGGAGTGTTTACACCTCTGTGACTTATAGAAAATCACAATGTCATTTGATGCAAGCTGTGGAGAAAAAAACAGCCCCGGACACTGGGTCTTTGTATAAACGAGGAAGAGTTGTTACAAACAACATGCATTTTTCACTCATTGTTCCACAGTTTAATGACAGTCATGGAAAACAGTCATTCAAAGCCCTGAAAGATTGCAAAGGCATGAAGTCTTATGACTCATGACTTCGGCTTAGTAATACCTACTGAGAAAAAATAGCTCCTGGAAATGTTCCCAGCTGAGTAACACGTGGGCTGACAGCATTACCTGGTCAGCAGATGCCCCACTGTTAGCGGAGATAGCTAGTTATTAATAAAAGAAGGGAGCAAAGGGAATCAGATATTAAGGAGCCAGCTTGCTTCACCAGGAAGCTACAGCCTCACACTCCCCAGGGGACTGCAGCATTGTCCCTCCAAGGGGATTAACACCCATTCCTTCCCCTAGGTAGGGAGGAGCCCACCTTCTAGTACTGGATTGTTGCGGGGAGCAGCTGCGGGGGGAGCACATGCACATTGGGAGCCAAAATTGTGACCATAGAAGGAAATAGATTTGTTGTAGTGGGTGGACCCATTAAAAGCCTGTGAAAGCTTGAGATATTGATTGGGTGTTTTGAAAAAGTGCCTGCCTAGTCCTTCCCAAGCCTAACATAATTTCAGGGAACAAAGCCCTTCTCTCTTGCCAGTAACACATTCTGGCCCCATTCATTTACATGTTCTCTCCATAGCAACCATGGGGGTGCAGCAGCACTGCCTGGGGCCTGTCAGACCATGTGGGCTCCAAAGGACTATGCTATAATACGAAACAGAAACTCTGGACCCTAGGCTTTATTGTGGCCTTGATAAAGACAAAATTGGACTTTTTCCATGGTGGGATGGACGGAGATGGGACATTGGAAACCAGGGGAAGGCTTCTATTGCCATTTGAACGAATCTTGCCACACCACAGTCTCCTGTGCGTGGGTCTGTGAAATGCTTTCCTCATGATCCTGTGGAAGTACAGTTTTCACAGGCAGCAGCATCAGGAGTGAGTGCAGACAAGTGTGGAGTGTGCTGAACAGTAGTAGCTCTTGCCATGCTGGTGTCTAAGTGGATGTCCACTGGACTAAGGGATGGTGGGTCTGGAGAAGTGCTCTTTCTTCCTCCAGGTTAATATTGTAAAACTACAAAATAGTAAGTAACTGGCCTTAAAAAGAGCTCTTTTTAATGAAACAAATGCCCTGGGTGGCCCTGCTATATCACAGTGCTATCATATTTTCTTCTTTTAAAGGAAAAATTTATTGTGTGTATGTGTGTGTTTGTGTGGGGACATGAGAGAAGGGGGCACATAATATGCAAACAATCAATGTCTGAGAACCTGATGTGCTGGGTTTTCATCTAATGGATAAGCAGTTTCCATCTTTTTCCTTGGCTGAGTTCAAGGACAGGACAGTATTACCTTCCCAGAAGCTCTCAGTGTCCTTCCCAATGTAGAGATCCCTCCTTCATGGGCAGTTAAGTGAGGTGTGTCCCAGTGTGTAAGGAAATCAGTCCATCTTGCTAATAGGCATTGAGCGAAATGGTGATTCTGTGGTCGAAGAAGTCAGACAAGTGTTAAGGTAGCAAAATGTGAACAAAAGTCTTTGTTACGAGACTCCTGGAATTCTGAGTGGGTAATGGGCACTGAGATCCTAGTTGGAAGACACTTGGAGTTATTTGATCAGGGAGCCTGTTGCTTGCACAGCTCTGTCCTCTTCACTCACATTCACTGGAAGACACCTGTGAGGTAGTGTTTGGGCTTCTCTTTGGGCAGAAAGGTGGAGGACTTGGGCAGGGGCCTGAGGGCCTCTGCTGGGCTCATACCTGAGAAAATGCCCTGATTTAAGGGACTGGCTGTCCCTGAGCAGGCATGAATTTCCATCCCAAGACAATAAGCCTATGGCAAGAAGGAAGCAAGCACCACCTAATGCAGAAGATCCCAAACTGAAAGAGAATTAGGAAGAGCAAAATCTCATTCTGGCTCTTTCAAAATGCTTCCTTCCTTCCTGGGAAGAACATGTTTATCAGTACTGACCCCCTCCTAACCTTGGAAAGACAAGCATCGGTCTTTACATCTCTCTGTGCCCGAGCTCACTGTATGCTAAACCCACCTCATTTTACCGATTCCCATGATCAACACGTATAGAACAGTGGTGGTTTCTGCCCCTCCCAGGGGTTGAACTTTCCGAAGTCCAAGGTCAGCTCCTCTCCTGAGCCATCTCATGGTGCCATCTGCTGGCCTGCAGAATCCCCACCAGCTAGACCACCAGTGGCCTTGGGGTCCAGACAGAGGCTCCCATTGTGAGAATATGGCCCCAGCCTTCTGTTCCCAGCCTTACATTTATCAATACAGGTTGATAGATAACCCCCACCTGCAATTGTGCAGATTGAGGCTGAATTCCTGTGACTCTCTCCCAGATCAGTGCTGGAGCCCCAGCTGTCCGTATTGTACTCCACGTGGCACACACACTCTCACTGCTCTAGGAGCTCTGCGCTAAGTGGCTGTCCGGCAGCCTGTGTCATTCCCATTTCAGTGCTGTCCCAGTTTCAGGGTTTCTAATGGGAGTGTGAGGCCAGCCAACCCAGGTCTCCTCCAAACCTCTGCGCCCCGGGGCCAGGGGACCTCCAATGTGCCTGGGGGTGGGAGAAGCTCGTGACCAGGCACAGAGTGTGTGGAGGAGAAATGAGTACAGCCACTAGCACATGCTCCCAGGCAGGACAACTGCCCCACATTGGCATTTAAGTTGTCCTCTGAAATAAGGTTCAGTGTGGTGTGTGTGTGTACATATGGTATTTGTACACATGCATGTGGGAATGTGTGTGTAGCCTCTTTTAAAGGAGGTGATGGAAGCTCTGGAATTCTTTCCCAGTCTGTCCCAGCACTCTGTATGCTATCTTTACAAAGCAAAGGAAAGCTCACAACCTACAGTCCTGCTTTGGGCCCTTTGGCATTCCTGGGTCCCATCAGTCACCTTCCATTAGGGTACAACTTGAGCTGTCAAGCCCTCCTGGGCAGATCTCATGCTCATGAGTGGAGGGCCATGGTGACCAGGGCCCTCCTCAACCAGCCTTTCCCTTTTGTGGTGGCAGAAGCTTGCAGACCAGCACTGAGGGGACTGCATACATTCATCATGTCAGGACATGCCTGGGACTTATTTAAAAACAAACAAACACTGCTTTGACAATGCTACTTAACACTGTTTATGTGACAGAGTGAGCTATCACATTCTAATAATGCCCATCAAAATGATCACAATTTAAAATGTTTATTAATAATTATAGTTTTAAAAAAGTCCAGTGACAAAAAGTAGCTCTTCTGAAATAGAAGGAGGATACTGCGTAAATGGTCAAGTGTGCTCTTTGGGAGGTTAGGGGTGAGGGGCTGAAAATCCAGTGGTCACCCCTGTGTGTGAAAATCTGGATGGAGCTTCAGTCTTTGGGTTGGTTGCTATAAATGTGAACTTAACATCCAACAAATAAAAGCAAGCCGGGTGACACCAAGTATGGGGGAAGGACATGCTCCAATGAAACACACATGATTATTTTAACCACAGAATAGACTATGTTTCTGTTATGAAAAATTTCGATCCCACTAGGGGTCAAGGTCATAGCCTCAGCAGTCAGTCGGTTCTGGCCTGGCCAGGGCAGCATATCTGTCCACAATGCCCTGGTGTTCCCACTAAACAAGGACCAGAAGGTGAAGGCACATGACCCATGTAAAGCCCAGACTCATGTAAAGACATGGCTAGAGCCACAAGAAGGGCAGCACCCATGTGACAATCAAGTATAGGCTAGATGCCCCTATGAAGTCTTTACCTTCCAAAGTTGGCTCATTCACATTGTAAGTCCTTCTTCAGTGAAGTTGCCTTTCCCTCTGTGCCCTCCTCTGGAGAAAGCACACATTTTCATTGGAAAGACTTCTACACACTGCCACAGTGGTAATTCTACACCCAGGAACACCCCACGCCACCAGGAAAGTCACAGGGGAGGACAGGGGCATCCACAGCTTGTAGGCTAGGTTTCTGGGGGGGCCAGGCCCCTCCTCCCTATTGCCAAGTCACATTCTAGATGGTCTTCATCACCAGAGTTATGGGAGTGGCAGAAAGCTGCTGGAGAGTGAGGGAACTACCCCCAGCAGGGAGCTCAGTGTGTGCCCCCAGATTCCTGCCAGTGCGGCCTTTCCCACAGACACTCTGGGGACAGAAGAGGGAAGACACCAGGAGTCAACAGGATATCCATTTTCTCAGATGCCATCACCGATGTGTGCAACCCTTCCTTTTAGGGTTCTAAATCTACATGTCATCTGACCAGAGACTGTCATTAATCTTTTTTTAAAAAAGATTTTATTTATTTATTTTTAGAGGGGAAGGGAGAAAAAGGAGGGAAACATTAATGTGTGGTTGCTTCTTCTGCAACCTGGGACTTGGCCTGCAACCCAGGCACGTGCGCTGACTGGGAATTGAACCAGTGACCCTTTGGTTCGCAGGCTGGCACTCAATCCACTGAGCCAGAACAGCCAGGGTTGTCATTAATCTTTTTAATTTGGGGGGCTCTAAGTGTGTATTGCTACTGTTTTTGAGCATCTGCTTAGCACACATGGAGTCTCCATTTAACAAAATTATTAAACCACCAGGTAGCACAATTCTAAAAGGCATGGATGGTTTCTAAAAGTTTCTTAACAGAAATTCCGTGAGCAAGTGATGTCTTGTTCTGGCCAAGCAAGCATGCCGACTGCTGCTTTCTCCATGTCTAGCTTTCTTCTGTTAGGAGCAGGCCTCCTCTCCTGTTCATGGGCTGGAAGTACACTTTAAACTGTCTTAGGCATAGCTGAATTCCAGATGGTCCAAGTTTATGCCTTCACTGACCTAAGAATGATGTCTAAATAGCTCTAATTTTGAGAAGCTACAGTAAAACTGATTATCAGTGGTCTGATGACTTGTGTAAGATCAGACATTAGTTGAGGATTAACTAAGACTAGGAGACTAGAAAATAAATCTTGAGTTTTGTATTTTCACCCCCACATCACACTCGATAAAGCCTACTTGTGGAAAGCATCAGGGTCTGTAACTTTATTATGAATTAATACTTTCTTCACAAACTCATCTTTACATGCCATTGGCCACCAGGGTGTCTCCCTGTGAATACAGAAAAAGACAGGAATTCTGTCTGCACCCTTTCTTCAAGGGAGAGGAAGCTAGGGTCACACTAACTACACGACAGCAACAGCCAACAGAGCCCTACTGTCTGTCTGACACGTGCTCAAGATGACGGATATCCTTTCCCCTGCAGGGTCTCTAGTCAGGCACGGTCTTCAGAGAGTCTGCAGGAGAGAGGCTTTCAGGGGACCAGTAAGCCAGTCCTTCCAGTAGGCCACACTTTTCATGCAGACACAAGACTCTGGCTCAGAACACACAGAGCAAAAGCAGTATCCAGACTTCATTCCCTTTAACTGGCTACACCTTAGAAGCCGCACTGGTAGAACTTGATTTTTAAGCCTTGAGGCACTTTTACCAACAGGAAAGCTTTTCAGGGGCAGGGCCAGTCACAAGGCCTGTTTAAGCCAAATCCCCTTCTCCTCTCCCTTCCAGTCCTCCACTGCAGGGATCACAGGTGTCATTGTGCCCCTTGGGCGCTGACAATGCAAGACCAGTGGCTGGATACCACATGGCTATATCTCCAGGCTGCAGGGGTGGGGGTCAGAGCAGCCCAGGAGCCAGAGCACTGGAAAGACAGCAAGGAAAGATGAAAACAGATCCTGAAAATAACCTGCCATGGAAACCACTCAGACAAGAAGCACAAGGGAATTCACAGTTGCTGTTGACCCTCTTGTCTGTCTTTCTCCCACAGCTTCTCCCAGTGGGTTTGTTCTATGGAGGGTATGTTCTCCGACAGGGTTTGGGGAACCAGCTTTTGGGAACCACAATCACAGGCAAGTGCCCATGAGAGTGGCTCTCCCGATGGGCAGTGGGAGGCGGAGACTCAAAATTTATGCATTGTAGTAAGTTTGCCTGTGATGACTCATTTGCTCAGAGGCTGCACAAACAGGCCCACCAGTCTTAGTTCACTACGTCATAGTAGTAATTGCGAAGCCGCAGTTCCACCGCTGCAAATCCGGGCCTGCTCTCCACACTAGAAAGGAAAGACAGATATTACTATTCATCATCACACTGGAGAAAAAACGTACTCACCCCTGGAGCCTTTCCAGGGCGAATGCGAATGGCTGCTCCCCCTGGTGGCCTTCTTTAAAGCCTGCAGTTCATAGCATATGTCTGCTCCCCAGCCCTGGGGGGTGGGGGGGGTGGGGGGGGTGGGGGGGTGGGGGGGGCGGTTACCAGAAGTCTGTGCAGAACACAGCGTCAGGACCACGCCAGACCTACAGAACCCCATGTGCATTCAGCAAGACCCCAGGCGGACTCATGTCCCCCTTAAAGAAGTTTTGCACTCAAAGTCTGGACCTTTTAACCCAGAGACTGTCTCCTTGTGATCTAGCAAAACAGATGTGTCTGAAATACTTAGCTGGTCAATATGCTGCAGACATACCTTTAACGTACGATATATAACCTTGTTAAGAAAAAAATAGACACAGTTTAAACTTTCCCTCTCCATACCCCAACTGGATGGCTCTGGATTTCTGAAAATGTACTGCTGTGAGGTTTTTTTTTATTTTTAAAAATATTTTATTGCTATTCTATTACAGTTGTCCCCATATGGATTCTTACTAAAACTTGAAACCTGTCACAGCAGAAGCAAGGACACAGGCATGTCTATTATACATCTTAACACAGCAAGACCTCACTTTTCTGTCATTTCTCAGGGGAGGGAGCAATGTAAGTAAACTATGGGAAAAAGTTTCACAATTTGCAATCTCTAAACAAACTTTTACAGACATCTTTGAACTGGATCTGTCATAAGCAAGTACTTCTTAAAAGTCTTAAGAATCTATCATTGTTTGGAAATAAATTTTCTTATTTTCTTCCAACTTTTGGCTATATTGCAAGTGGATAAAATTGCCCAATAAGTGAAACAGAACTTGAGGTCAAACTATGAACTGTCCACATTCAACCTCTTTGACCTAAGACTGCAATGTTATAAGGCTCGAGAGAACAGCCTGGGAGCACACATGAGGCCTCGGAATCACTCACCAATGTAAGGGCAGAGTGGTTTCTTTAGAAGCAAAATGTTTTCTTTTTCTTTCTTTCTTTTTTTTTATTACATGGCATAAAAATATAGTAAGTCCTCAAAAGGTTCCATGACTTTAAGCAAAACAACACACAATGAAACCAGTTTGAACACTGGCTAATTGATATACGCAAGAGTTAGGTTCCTATGGCATCTTATCAGTGTCACAACAAAATGATCCTATTTGAGAATCTACAGCTTTCAAAAACAAGCAAAAACTGCTTGAAAAAACCAGCCATCTGTGGTCATGGCTGGCGACTTAGACCTCACTGTGGGGGGCTGTGTATCTGGATGCCAAGTTGTATTCTAGGAGGGAATGTAATGGCCAAGCCCTGGGGTACAGAAATATACATAGAAAGCTCTGTACACACAGAGAGACAGCCTTAGTCCTGCTACAGAGCACAAACTCCAACCACATGGACCTGAATACACAAAGAGCCTGTCTGAATCTTGCTGTGCCTGTTTTATTCATCCAGCAGCTGAGCACCAAGAAAACTAATACAGAGAAACAGGAATATAGACGGAGCCTCAGGGAAGACACCTGGACAGGTGTCTTATGGAACCTCTCCTTTACTCCACAGGTGAGGCTACCATGAGGAACCTAGGATGACCCTGAGCAGAGGAGGGCTAAGTGCCTTGTGGTGGGTTGGTTCTGCCCACCCGGCCCAGAATGCTTTTCTACACTTCCTCTTATGACCAATGTACCCCTTCTTTTCTCATTTCCTGCACCCATGCTTCCCAACCTGCAGTTGTCAGGTGGAAAGATCCTTCCAAAAGAGGCCAATATGGACCCTAACAGTAGTATGACCCCCATGATCCTCTATTCCCATCCAGAATTACCCATGGTTTGCTCTATTGCCCCCACTGCAATATGCCATCATATGAGCATGTGGGGGTTAATTTGTTTCATGTTTAATTACATCCAGTCCAAAATTGTACCTCCATGAGGGAAGTGTCAACTGCTGCTTATTCACACCTACTGATTGCCCTCACTAACTGGAGGGCTGTCAACAGGTATGTCACTGATAAATCTAAATATGTATATTTATACATCTTTCTGTCTAAACTTTGATTATCTATCCTACCTACCCACCTATCCATCAATGCACCCATCCATCTATCTATCATGTATTGATTGATGGATCTATCATCTACCTATTATCTATAGATCTATGTACCTATCTACCTATTTTCTATCCATCTATCCATCATCAATCAATGTATCTATCCATCCATCCATTTACCCTCCCTCCTTCCCTCCCTCCTTCCTTTCCTCCTTCCACTATGTATGTATATGTGTATATCTTCTGTGTATCCATCTACCTTCCTACCTACCTGTCTATCTAAAAATCTATCACCTTGGTAAAGGTGGCTGATTATTTACAATGGAGGAAAACTTGGAGACTATACAGGGATCATTTGTATTTGCTTCATTGAATCCACCAGGTTCTGGAATCCACATGTTCCCACGTTTCCACATGTTTCCATGTACCAGGTAACTATTTCATTTCCTTCTGCAAATGACTACCTGCGTATGAGAGGTCCTCACACATATGTGCAGCAGTCTCCAGGCCCTATGTCCTCTGGCTTTGAATTGCCACTGGGCTTGTCTCCTTCCAAGAACACACAACAGAATGCATTTGTTTTATAGCTTACCATTCATTGCCTGCTGCTCCTTCTGCAACTGCAGATTCCTACAGGGGACCTAGCCAGGATCTCTGTGAGGTTTGCTGAGGTTAGGCCCCTGAGTTGTCAGACCAGCTCCTGGTGCTTTTGAGTTCTCCTTGCTGATGATTCCCCCAAAAATGTTTTGTTCTTTTTTCCATTCAACTGTACATCATTTACCTACTTATATTAAGACTGTCTCTGACTATGTCTCCCTGGATGGCCCCCAACATTCCAGGCCATTACTAGAAAACCTTTAACCCTCGGAAATATAGCTTATTGGAAAAAGAAAGTTTGATAAGGAGTTGTCATTCATAATTTTAGGCATGGTCCACAGTCACTTTTTCTACTCCACTGATACTTAAACACTGTTGCTAATTTCTAGACATTTGTGTAGAACTCACTGGAAAGCATTCCTGGGGTTGGAGGTGATGGGAAAGATAGCACTACCTATAAACCTTACTCAGACTGTGACTTAAACCTCCCGGTGGGAAAAGAAACTGGGAAACAGTGTTTTCTGAAAGAGGGGTGTTCTACCTCATTCCACCTCCAGTGAATACCAAGAACTGTTTCCTTCATCTCCCCTCATGGGCCATCCTGGCAATAACAGCACCGAGAGCCATGTGTGTCTCTGAGGACAAAGGTGGGTGGGCAGATGTGGTCTGGAATCCTGTTGCTGGAAGAATGCTCTAGTGCTATCAGTATTCAAGGCTCACCATGGCCACCCAACCAAGTGGGAGTGTGTCTTCGCGACATCATTCCTCCTACCATGGTTCACGGCTCCTAACATGGTTCACTCTGCCCGGCACGCTGCCTAACACCTCTCTTGCAGCCCTCCTCTGCCCACTCCTCCCCTCCTCACTGTTCAGCATCCACCACAAAGAACAGCAGACAGAAATAAACATGTCAGTGTTCATATTACGAACAAAACACTAACTTCAACTGTCTTCCTCAGAGTTCATTTTAATTCTAGTTATTTTCTTTTTTTTTCCAGAATGATTTAAAGTTCATTTTTCTCAGAGGAAGTGAAATCTTCCAAATGAAGCTGCAGGTAGGCAGAACTACCTGAGCGTGTGCCCTCCCTAGGGCTTCGCACATCTCCTGACCTGAGGGTCTGTTCTGCTCCCAGTGGTGCCTGACTGGCCACCAGGTCCCTAAAACTTGGCAGGGTGCATAGTGCACAATACCTACTAAAGCCAGGAAGGCCTGTGGTGTCTTCAGGAGCTTTGTAGGAACAGGAGCTATGAAGAGGAGATTGCCAGTCTACCCTCATTCAGGGGTTCTGGGAAAGTCTCAGAGGTGTTCTGTTCTCCTACTCCTGCCTTTCAGAGGCGCCTCAAAGCAGGACAGCTGGAGTCTGATTCAGCACAGGTGCAAGGTGACAAGGTCAAGGTCTGTATCAAGGCCTGTAACATCACTAAGGGGGTCATATGCCTTCTGTTTCCTATATGATGCCACCCCAACCACAATTTCTAGGCTAGACCTTTCATTTCCATTTTGAAAATAGCTGGGACCTACCTGTCACTGATTCTAATAATTCCAGTTTGGGCACCGGGGATGGTGATGTGGGAATTAGTCAAGACTTCAAAGACTGGACACCCCCCTTTACAATCTATTTCTAGTCTTTCTCTCCTGCTGCCACTCTGATAGTCTGGGTTCAGGAAGCTCCTCAGGGCCCAGATGGGTACCTTTGCTACAGAAAGGGCCTTTCTCTGAACAGGGTCAGCACCAGCAACTGGACATACCTGTCCTCTCTTTTCAGGGCTCACCATGTTGCTTCTAGACAATAGTGGGATCTTTTGTTTGCACTCCCAACTGTGCGGGGTGAAGAGTACTCCCTGTGGTGTGGTGGAATCCCAAGTGGCATCTGAGATCACTTGCACTATCCTTCATTCTTAGTATGCTCCTGCATTTCCAGCTGTTGTACCTCAGAGCAAAACTGATCCCTGAAGTATTAAAATTTACTGCAAGGATATGAGTTCCTCCCAATGACAGACCTGTAGTGTTGCCAAGCTGCATAAGGCAACATCAGAGGCACAGAGACCATGGCTTGGGGCCCCCACAATGTACTCACAGGCTTCCCCACCAGGGCAAAGTCCCTGATTCCCAGATGTGATGGGTTTCCCTTGCCTGCTGAACTTCCATAAGCTCATGTATGCTCCAGGCAGGATGCATTAAAGTGCTTAGGGCAGACTCTGAGGGCCACTGTTCCCAGGTCTGAGTCACTTCTCAGGAAGTGCTACCTTAGCCAATTCATCTGTGAGCCAGCCAACATCTGTGGTTGTGCCTCACTCGGAAAGGTGGTCGGAATTAGGAAAGCCGACATTGCCCTCTAAGTGCTTCTGCCATCCTCTGTCACCAAAAATTGTATGCAGCACTGGACCACACTCTTAGGAACATCTTTCTATTTTGACCACCCTACCACTGTGGCCAATATTACATACATTTAAATTTTGACATCCTGAAATTGGAGTAGTTGTCTTAACTTATTTTTTTTAGACTAAAGACAGAGTGTCTGGATAAAATGCAGGAAGGGGCAGTACTCACTCATACGTCCAGCACAGGTTCATCAGATCATACATCTCTCTCGGACACCCTGGAGGGCACCCCATCCTCTCTCCTTTCTCCAGCATAGCAGAAACTTCACTTCCTTTCATCCCCTAAAACATGCAAAATATACCTTAGCTTTTTAAACACAGTATTCAGCAAAACAAAGCAATAAATGCATCCCACTCTCCCCAAAGAAACAAAAGAGTACATGAAGTGTAATGTCAATTATAAAAAGTGCAAAAACAGCAGCACCTAACCTATGACCTAGAAGTTAGATAAGGTTGCCCCTGCAGGGAGGCATGTGTGCAGGGGGCAGAGGATTTGGGGTTCTGTTTTCTTCCTTTGGGGGTTGGTTTCATGGGTGTGTCCCATCTGTGAAGGTTCAACAAGCGTTTGTGCACTTTTTGGTATGTGTATTTTAATTTAAAAAAAATCTAAAAAATGTAATGAGCTCCCAATTTGATACTGGAAATAGCCAGTATAAAATTATTTCTACTTCAACTTTAATGCTGATTTGGTTATATCTTATATATATCTACATGTGTCATATACAGTGAAAAAAAGACACACTCTTCAGTTACCATGAAATATTTCTCTGGTTCACCCACTGTGGAAAACAGTATGGGGCTTCCTCAGAAACTTAAAAATAGAGTTACTGTATGACCCAGCAATCCCTCTTCTGGAAAAAAAAATATTTCTTTTGCAGTTGTGAATAAACTGAGGCTGTATTAACTTCCTACTGTCAAAAAACAGCCAAAGCCTCAAGAAGAATGCCCCGATTATGATTTTCAGGGTGCTGCCATGATAATCAGTGTTTCTCTGTTCTGAGGGCCACATAATTAATTAGGATGTGACACAGTAGTGGCTAACCCGATATGGCTTCTGCCCATAGGAAAACGCTTCCCACATTAACACCCCGAAGCTCCAGACATCACTCTTGCTGGAGAACTTGTAGTAGTTGATACACTCCGGAGCGTACCACTTCACGGGCCACTTCCCATGGGTCTGGGCCTGAAAGCAATGCAAACAGAGAACTTCCATTAAGAACAAAATTGTGCACACCTATGTTCATAGCAGCACTATTCACAAGAGCCAAGAGGTGGAAACAACACAAGTGTCCGCTGACACATGAATGGATAAACAAAATGGGGTCAGTTTGTACAATGGGATGTCATTCAGCCCTACAAAGGAAGAGGGTTCTGACTCGCTGAACAACATGGAGGAACCATGAGGTTATCTTTCATAATGCCAAGTGAAATAAGCCAGTTTAGTCACAGAAGGACAAATACTGTGTGATACTCATCTGTGGGCCATAGAGTAGATCAATTCATAGAGACAGAAAGTAGAATAAGGGTCCCCAGGGGCTGGGTAAAGAGGGAGGAATAGGGAATTAGTGCTTAATGATTATAGTTTCAGTTGGTAAGATGAAAATAATTCTGGAGATTGGTTGTAAACAAAGTGAATGTCTTTAATACTACTAAACTCTATTCTTTCTTTTAAAATACTTTATTTATTTATTTTTAGAGAGAGGGGAAGGGAGGGAGGAAGAGAGGGAGAGAAACACTGATGTGTGAGAGAAACATGGATCTGTTGCTTCTCACACGCCCCCAAGCAGGGACCTGGTCAGCAACCCAGGCATGTGCCCTGACCAGGAATAGAACTGGAGACCTTTTGGGTTTGCAGGATGATGACCAACACACTGAGCCACACCAGTCAGGGCTGACCTGCCATCTTGAAAATAGTTAAGATGGTAAAATTTATGTTAAGTATATTTTATCACAATTAGAAAAAAGAATAAAATAATGACTCACAAAATGCCAGTGTGTGTGCACATGTGTAAGTATTTGGTCTGAATCTTGAACATATGATTAAATCCTAAAATCTTAAATTTTAAATCCATCTTTTAAAAGATTCAGATCAAATTTCTTCTATCGTTCAGTCATTTTCTCTCACCTCTTCCATTTGCCACTCACATTTCATGGAGCTTGTTGTTGCAATGCAAGAGGCAAGCCTGAATATTATGTCATGATTATGGTCCAAGAAGCATTGGACTGTCTTTAAGTGTACTTGTCTACAGTTTTAAGCCAACACAAATTACTTGCGCATAGACTGTTTATTGGTATCATTTTAAACTGGTTTAAACTAATTTCAAAAGTGTTAGTAAAAAGATTAAAGTCATGCCTACCAAAACCCTTTCCTTTGGGGCTTGGGGTTCAGTGTGTTGTGGGTAAGTCTTGCCTGCCCCCTGTGGATGTCACTCTGATCTGGACGAAGTCTCTCAAAGCAGGGGAGGGAGGTGAATTGCCCTGAGGTGGGTTAGGAGAGGGCACCTTGGGACATCAAGCAGAGACCTAAGAGTCATGGTAGTTCTCTGTGTGACAAATTGATTATACCTCTGTCTCATTCACATTATGCATTATTTATAGATTTTGATTTCTAAAGTTGTGAACAATATAGTCATGGGTGTTATTTCAAGTTTATTCTGAACTTTGAACTGATAAAAAGATAAACCTTTGACAAATCTTAAATGTGATGAAAGATCAGTCTCTGCCTACCACCAACTCCAAATTCTTGTCTACAGAGATAACTGCATTTGATAGCTTTTCTTGGATCCTACCAGAAAAATGCATATACAAGTATAAATAGAAAATATATACTTTTGGGAGAATAATAAAATTAGAGGCATACTTTTTGTTCTTTTTAATTTTTCTACTTAGCCATGTATCTTAGATATATTTCTATGTCAGTATATGTAAATAAAGTTGATTTCAGAAGAGCTAATTGTATGCTTCATGTAAATCTTCTACAACTAATTTCACCAGTATCCTACTGAGAGGCCATTAAGTAGTTTCCTGAGCTTTGTTATTACACATCACACTAGACATTACTGACAGTGTGCAGAGGCAGACCTTGAAGACACTGTGAGTTCAGTTACAGATCGCCACAATAAAGTGAGTCACACAATTTTTTTGGTTTCCCAGTGAATATAAAACTTATATTTACACTATACTGTAGTCTATTGGGCATGCAATAGCATTAAGTCTAAAAAACATGTACGTACTTTAATTAAAAAATATTTTATTGTGGAGAGAAAAGATGGCAGTGTGGTAGGAGGGAGCAGATTCCACTTTCCCCTACACACGGGAGAAAAACCTAGCCAATCAGCGAAGGAACAGAGCAAAGAGCCAACAATATCACAACATACATGAAAATTGGAGATCAAAAATTGTAGCAGACATTGAAAAACCAGACAGTAAGGAGACTACTTCAGGATAATAAGGGCCCAGGGATCAGCACCGTGACCAGGGAGGTTGCAGCCCAGGCCCCATGCTCCAGGGTCTGCCACAGGGCTCTCAGGAGAGAGCTGGGTCAACCGCTCCCTCCCCGGCCAAACACATATTGGGCAGCACTGGAAGAGGCCTAGTTGCTTGAAAGCACTGAGAGGGGAGTGACATTTGAGTGGCACTCACACAGGGGCTGTGAGCACCTACTCATAGCCTTGGGAAGAGCATTTGCCAGAGCCTGTGCCACAAAGGCGGCCTGGCTGCAGGCCCACAAACCTGAGAGAGTGTGGTTTTGTGGAAGACCTGGAGCCCACACCCATAAACAAGGACAAGGCACAGGCGCTCTACAGGATGCCAGGTGCCCACAGCCGTGAGCTTGGGGAAGTGCTTGTTCCTCAGGAGCCCCAGAGCTCACACATGTGAATCTGGAAAAGGCGCGGGCACTCCGCAGGATCCCCAGAACACACAGCCTTGAACACAGGGAAGGTGAGCGCACTCCGCACACCACAGGATCCAGGGAGCCAATGGCCACGAGCTCCAGAGAGCGTGCGTAGGAAGACCCAGATCCCACACCCAGGGCCCTGCCAGAGGCACCCAACTGGTGCTAGGGAGAAGGCCCAGCTAGCCCTGGCTGATGGAGTTCTGAACAGGAAGGGAGAAAAGGGATTCCAGTTGCCCCTCAGCCTGCTGAAGCCAGCAAGAACAGAAAAAATGGTTTGGCCAGCGGGAAACCAACAAGAGGTTTTTTTGTTATTTTGTCTTTTCCTTTTTTTTAAGTAACTTTTTATTTTTACTTTTTAATTCTTACTATTTTTATACCTCTCAATTCCTTATGATTCTCTTTCTTTCTTTCTAGTGTTATTCTTTATTCCTTTCTTCCCAAATTTATCTCTTCTTCCTTCCATCTTCTGTTTTTCTTCTTTTTTTTGAACTGGCAAGTTATTGCATATTTCTATTATAATTTTTTCATTATTCTTACATTTTTTATTTTAATAGGACTTTGGTATTCCTCTTCTTTCTGTATACTCTTCTTTGCTTGGCTGGTTATATTGCATCATTTGATAGGTTTCCTCTGTTATCTCATTCATAGTGTAATTTACTGTCCTTCATTTGTTTTCCCTTAGGACACTACTCAAGGTTCTATATGCCCTATTCTTATTATCTAGATCTCTTAGACTCTGTCATATGATTGTTGCTCTAATATTCTTGTAAATAACAGCTGTTCCATACAATTGTAAATGCTTTACAACCCCCTCCGAGATCTTAGCCGACTTCACCGTCTCCTGAACTCTATTACTGTAGTGGTTAACTCTATTCTCTCACACACTACACCTATTTACTATCCTTTACTCTCATCCTACCTCAGAATCTGACCTCCCACAACCTCACTGCTTTCTAGATCCAACTCACAATCTTTCCTTCCCCAACAAGAACCTTATCTTCTCTCCATCCTTTCTAAAAATCAGCTAGTTGAGTGGACGATCATGATTAACACTATACACAGCCAAAGGATCTCCCATCTCTTCTCTACTGGCTGCTACTGTAAATATCACAGAATACTCTCTTGCTGTCTTATACCATTTTGTCTTACCCCTCCAACTGATCACAAAGAATAGTAGGGGGAAGCTGTGAACACCAAGATACCTGAAGGAGACTGCACCACTGAATCTCACAGGTATTCTACCATAGAAGTTCACACCATAAACACACGGAACCAATTCAGATTAATTTAAGAAACAGAGGCTATCAAGAAGAGTCCCACAAACAATGAGAAGACAAACAAACAATCTCCAAATGAAGGGAAAGGAGGAAGCCTCAGAAACAATGCTAAATGAAATAGAGGCAACTCACCTATCAGATATTGAGTTCAAAGCAATGATTATCAGGAAGTTCAATGAACTCACAATGAGCTACCAGAAACTATAGGGAAGCTACAATGAACTCACTGCAAACTATATCAACATGAAAAAGTAAATAGAAACTATCAACAAGGGCCAAGAGGAAATGAAAAATACAATTTCTGAACTGAAGAAAGCAGTAGAAGGAATCAAAAGCAGGATCGATGAAGCAGAAGATCGGATCAGCGAGCTGGAGGACAAAGTAGAAAAAAAACACCCAGAAAGCACAAGAAAAGGAAAAGAGGCTCAGAAAGAATGAAGAGGGATTAAGAGAAATGCGAGACAATACGAAACAATTATATCCATATAATAGGAATACCAGAAAGAGAAGAGAAGAGCAAGGGATAGAAAACCTATTTGAAAAAGTAATGACAGAAAACTTTCCTAATTTGATGAGAGAAAAAGTCACACAAATCCAGGAAACACAGAGAGTCCAAATCAAGAGGAACCCAAAGAGGTCCACCTTAAGACACATTATAATTAAAATGGCAAAATTTCAAGACAAAGAGAGAATCTTAAAGGCAGCAAGGGAGAAACAGGAAGTAGCATACAAGGGAGCCCCAATAAGGCTAGCAGCTCACTTCTCAATGGAAACGCTCCAAGCCAGAAGAGAATGGCAAGAAATATTCCAAGTAATGAGAACCAGAGGCCAGCAACCAAGGCTACTTTACCCAGCAAGGCTCTCAATCAAGATAGAAGGCCAAATAAGAAGCTTCCCAGACAAAAGAAGTCTAAAAGAATACACCTCCACCAAACCAGCTCTGCAAGACATGCTAAAGCGA
>CM052540.1:76299397-76352048 GCA_028533065.1 Trachops cirrhosus | reverse complement strand
GTGAAAGACAAATACCGTATGATCTCACCTTTAACAGGAACCTAAAGAAGAAAACAAAGAAACAAGTAAAATATAACAAAAGACACTGAAATAACGAACAGGCTGACAGTGAGCAGAGGGCAGAGGGGAGGGAATTTCAGGGGATAATGGGAAGGGTTTACAGGAACAAATATAAAGGACACATGGACAAAAATAGGGGGCTTGGAAATGGGAGGGAGGTGGGAAGGGAGGGGTGGGTGGGCTGGGATGGGAGTAAAGAACAGAAAACTGTACTTGAATAATGATTAAAGTAAAATTAGAAAAAAATATTTTATTGCTAAAAAATGCTTCAGCAAGTCATAATTGTTGCTGGTAGAAAGTCTTGCCTCAGTGCCAGTCGTTGCTGACTGATTAGAGTTGCTGAAGTTTGAAGGTGGGCTGTGTCAATTTCTTAAAATAAGATAACAGTGAAATTCAATGCATAGATTGACTCTCCCTTTCATGAATGTTTGCTCTGTAGTATGGGATGCTGTGACATAGTATTTTACCCACAGCAGAACTTCTTTCAATATTGGAGTCAATTCTCTCAGACTGGGCCACTGCTTTATCAACTTAAGTTTATGTAATATTCTAAATCCTTTGTTGTGTCTTCACGAGTCTTATAGCATCTTCACCCGCAGTTGATTCCATCTCAAGAAAGCACTTTCTTTGCTCATTTATGAGACGCAACTCCTCATCCCTTAAAAGTTTTATCATAACATGGACACAATTTAGTTACATCTTCAGGCTCCACTGGTAGTTCTAGTTCTCTTGCAATTTCTAGCTCACTTGCAGTTACTTCTTTCACTGAGGCCTTGAATCTCAAAGCCATCCGATAAACTTCTTCCAAACTCCCATGAATGTTGATATTTTGACTTCTTCTCATGAATTATAAAAGTTCTTAGAGGCATCTAGAATGGGGAATCCTTTTCAGAAGGTTTTCAATTTATTGTGTTGGCCAAAAAGTCCATTTATTTTTTTTTCCATAAAATAAAAGATACATTTTTCATTTTCACTAATAACTTTACTGATTTGTATATTTTGAGTATGTTGGCTACCTTCTGCTACTGGCTTCTAGTGGGTAGAGGCCAGGGGTGCTGCTAAATATCTTCCAATGCATAAGACAGCCCCACAGCAAAGAATTATTTGGCCAAAATATCAACATGGTTACCAAGAAACTTCGCAAACCACTTTTGACATGTTCGTTCAGCCACAGCACCTTCTCCATATGCTGCACAATTTTTTGTGTTTCAGCTGTGTTTTTACTTTTCTTAAAATAATAAAGCATAATATGCTGAAAATGTTGCATGTTTTCTTCCATATTCAATATTAAAGTGACTGTACAAAAATTCACCAATTTTGTTTTCTTTTTAATGCATGCTGATATGACAGCTGTCACAATATAATCTAACAAAATTGTTTTGAATGAAGTTGAAGACAGCTAAGCACTACTAGAACCATCCTATGAAAAAAAAACTAAATGAACTTTTTGGCCAACCAATACTTTGCCCAGATCCCTCAGAGGAATCATTATTAATGACAGCTATAGAGGCCATTGTAGGGTTAATAATAAGCCTAATTTCAATATTGTTGTGTCTCAGGGTGTAGGAAGGGCCAGGGAGAAGGAATGAGAGAGGGAAAGGCTGGTCACTGGAGCGATCGGAACACACATTTATTAAGTTTTCTATCTTATATGGGTACAGTTCATCTCACCCCAAAGTAATTATAATAGTAACATCAAATATTACTGATTACAGATCAACTAACAAAAATAATAATAATAATAATATTGAAATATTGCCAAGAATCACCAAAATGTGACACAGAGACACATAGTGAGCAAAAGCTGCTGGAAAAATTGTGCTCATAGACCTGCGCAACACATGGTTGCCACAAACCTTCAATCTGCAGAAAACACATTGTCTGCAAAGTGCAATAAAGCATGGTGTGCCTGCATCTGCCTGGGATGTCAGGCATTTGTGAGGAGGTGCTGTATCAAAGGATGTGTGGTTCACAGGCTGGTGCTGCACAGTTCAGCTGTGGTGTGCAGATCTCTGGGGGCCACACTCAGCTGCTTCCTTTGCTATCATTTCTCTTTAATCCTCTTCAACTTTTTATTCTTTCCCATCTCATTTTTTCTGATTTCTTAAGAAAAATCCTCCATGTCACCATCTTCTCTGAGTGTTCAGTCTCTTGCAGGTTCTAACATAGCTTTTAGCTTTTTATACACTGATAATTTGATGCACAGATACACTGTGAACCGTTTACAGCAATAACATTAGCTAACACATCCTTCACCTGACATGATTACCATTTTTGTTGTTGTTATGGTAAAAAAATTTAATATCTACTCTCTTGTTAACTTCCAAGTATATAACACAATACTGTTAACTATAATCACCATGCATTAGATCCCAGAACTTACTCTTACAGCAGGAAATTTGTACCCTGTGACCACCTCCACCCATTTCCCTCCCCCACAGTCTACTCTGTCTCAGTGTGTGCATTGTATTTTTGAGATTCCACATATAAGTGAGATGATAGCATATTAGTCTTTTTGTGTCTGACTTATTTCACTCAGCATAATGCTTTCAAGTTTCATCTGTGTTGTTGCAAATGGTGGCATTTCCTTCCTTTTAAAAGCTGAAGTAAGTGTGTGTGTGTGTGTGTGTGTGTGTGTGTGTGTGTGTGTGTGTGTGTTATACATTTATCCACTGATAGATATTCAGGTTGTTTCCAAATTTTGACCATTGTAAATAATGCTGCAATGAACATGGGATGTATAGGCCTCTTAGAGACAGTGATTTTATTTCCTTCCGAAAAATATGCAGAAGTGGGATTGTTAGTTTGCATGTCACTCTATTCCTAATTTTTTGAGGAGCTACCATACTACTTTCCATAGTGGCTGCACCAATATAGATTCCCCCCAACAGTGCACAAATGTTCCCTCTTTTCCACATCCTCTCCAGCACTTACTATTTTTTGTCATCTGACAACAGCCATTCTGACAGCTATGAGGTATTATTTCATTGAGTACAGGTCTTTCACCTCCTTGGTTAAATTTATTCCTACATATTTTATTTCTTTTGATGTAACTATAAATGAGGTTGTTTCCTTGATTTCTCTTTCTAATACTAAACTATTGATTCCCTATTGTTCCAATGAACAAAGTTTGAAGGATATTATTCTGAATAAATCTAAAATTGTGATATATTAGAGAATTTCCATTTTTAACAATAAATCAAAACTTAAAAAAACACTTTTGACATAGTTATTTTTAAATAGGGAATATAGGAAACTGGTCCACATGGCAATGGCGAATGCATCTCAGCCCTGGTTCAGAAAACCAACAGGCGCGAGGTGGCACACAGGAGCCGGTCTCACAGATCAGCTTTCCCATGGGAGCCAGGCCTGCATTGTACCTAGGCTGCTTTGAGGCTTGCTTTTGCTAAGATTCCCTCTCCATGAGTTAAGACAGCAAATGTTTAATGCATATCTTTGAAGTAACTTCCTAAAGTCTGTGCTAAACCTCCTAAGGACAGAGTGTAACCAGTTCAACCACTTTTCTTCTTGCATTTGCAACATCCTTTTCTTTGTTATCCATAAGAGGTAATTGGCAACATCCTTTTCTTTGTTATCTGTAAAAGGTAATCACCTAAAGCAAACCTGTGCATAATGAATGAGGACCTTCCTTGATGTAATGCTACTAGAAAGCAAAAAAAGCCTGTCCAGGCAAGGGTCGGCACATGCTCTCACTTATGCTGCCCCTTTTCTCCACAGGACTTCTGCAGTCCGTGTGAATTTGTCGCATCCACAACATTGTGGACACCTTGAGAGCATCAAGGAAAATTGCTTATTGAAACCTCACTATAATGAAATATAGAAGAGATACATTCTCATTTTAGTTTTTTACTACCTGCTGCTTTGCATACTGGCTAAGTTGTTCCTACCTTGTAGTAGTTTTCATCAGCACGAAGTGCTTTGGAAAGTCCAAAATCACTGATCTTGGCATAATGTTGAGTAACCAGCAAGACGTTTCTTGCAGCCAGGTCTCTGTGCACAAAATTGCACTCCTCCAAATACTTCATTCCCATAGAAACCTGATGAACCAGTTCTATGATGTTCTTGTCCTTGACATGCCTGCAAGTCAAGTATATCATTAGTGATGGTGGATAATAGTCCATTTCAGAACAACCAACTCTGCTCCTCACAGAGACAGAAGGCAAGTCCACTCATTTCCCATTCTTCTTAAGCAAGATTCACAAGTAGTGACAAATAACCTTGTTAACTTATAGCTGTTCAAAAGTAAACACCATTCTCCCAGTGTTCAACTGGTCCAGTTTTCAAGGCTTACTTTCAATTGCATGAAAAGCAGTATAATAGGGTGGTGATACCTGGCTCAAGGCAAGCCAGGCTTCAGTCAGAATCCTTGCTCCAAACTTGGACAGAAAACAAATCCAACCCTGAGTCTCAGTTTTTTACCTCTGAAGTTGGGGTAACACCTTCCTATTATGGAAATTAGAGACACAATCTAAGTCAAGTATAAAATAATAAATATAATGTAGCAAATGGGATTAAGTAACCAGTGGCAATTCCCATGAGTATTTCACACCAGTTCTTCCATTTCAGCAATGGCTTTAGAGAAGAGCACAGCAACAGATGTTTTCAGAATTACTTGTGGGAATGTAGAGGTCACCCAGACAAGTAAGTCATCACTGTTATGCCCTATAAAATATTTATTACATATTTCTTGGGAAAAGCAGGTTTTTCCTAGTGAGGTGATATTGACCAATAAGGTAGTGCTGATTCTGTCAGTGGGCCAATACAGAGTGAACAAAGGAGAATGAAAACCAAATTTTGATATTAGTTTTTTTCCAAGAAAAGCAAAACAAAACCAAAAACAAACAAACAAACAAACAAAACCCCCCACACACTTGATCCAAAGACTTAAGCTATCTCCCTCCTCTTGCAAGGTTCTTGGACAGCATGGGAGGACAGAGGCTTCCCGAAGAAACCAGACTACTATGTGCACCAGCGGGTGGGCCCTGCCCCTTGTAGTATAAACTTCAGAGGTCCCTAAAGATACCTGTTCTGCTGTAAATATTTATTGAGTGGACCAAGTTCTGCCATCTCCATGACCAGCATCCAGGACTCAGCTTCACAGATTCCAATCATACGCACAATGTAAGGGTTGTCTAGCTGCTGCATGACATTGGCTTCTGCTAACAGCTCATCCTTCAGAGCCGGGTCATTGGCCTCATTTTTCAGGATTTTCACTGCTACCGTTTTTGCACCTCTGCAAAAGAAATCATAATGCATAAGACACTTTTCCAAGTATCTCACTTCCAGATAAATATCTTCTAGAAATAGGGTTCTACAAATAAAAGCAACAGCATGGAAATGTATCTTAAGAAACTGTGCTACAAATGACTAGTTTTCCAACAATATTCTGTCATTTTATAGACAAAGAAAGTAACACTTCATTAGTTAAAAATAAAGAGGTAGGAGATGGAGCTGAAGAATATCCCGACCAAGTAGAAAGCCTAAATATAACAGAATATTTAAATAATTTTCAAATAGACCTCACTAACTATGACATAAATGGAGTCCTATAACATTTTGAGATTGACTATCTCACATTATATGTATGTAAATGTAACATCCTTTTAATATACAGATGCAGAAATAAAAAGCATATGTTGTTAAAGCTCATAGTTTACAAAGCACTTTTAAACTGAGCTTTGTTAATTTAAGCAAGCCTCAATGAGTTCGAAAAAAATTATTCTTTATTTTCTAATAAAAATATCACACAGGTCATGCTTGAACTCTTTTTATTTTTTAAATATACATTCATTACCTTTATTTATTTTAAAGATTTTATTTATTTATTTATTTATTTATTTTTAGAGAGTGGAAGAAGGGGAGAAGGAGAGAGAGAGAAACATCAATGTATGGTTGCCTCTCATGTGGTCTCCACTGGGGACCTGGCCTGCAACCCAGGCATGTGCCCTGACTGGGAATCGAACCTGCGATGCTTTGGTTCGCAGCCTGTGCTCAATCCACTGAGCTACGCCAGCCAGGGCCGAACTCTTCAACACATTCTAATATACTGGAGTTTACATAAATGAATGTAATTCAACTATGAATGACTTGAAAAACTGCATCTTTCTGTCATACGATTCCCGCAAGAGCAGGATGTATAGCTGTTCTGTTGAACTCCAAATGCGAGAATAAAACAACTATCCAATAAAACAGGTAGAATAATAGAATAGCAGATGAAGTCTGACATACATTCAGACAAGCACAGACAGCCTCAGTGTAGAACTGGATGTGGGCTTACACACGGGGTGCATGCTGTAACTCCCATACAGCGGGAGGTGTGGACTACGGGCACCGTGGGAGCCCCTTGGTTCCCTCCAAAGATCATGGAACGATTGTCCACTGCTCTCTCTAGACAGTTTATTGTTTTGCCTTCACATTTCATTCAATTCTCCATCTGGACTTGTTTTGTATATAGTATGAAGTAGGGGTCAAAATTAACAAGCAAAAAATCTTTTGATTCTTCCCAATGTTTAAGGGAAAAATAACACCCATTGCCTCTTCCAGGACAGAGAAGAGAAAGGAAACTTTACAACTCATTTTTATAAGGCCAGCATTACCCTGATGCCAAAACCAGACAAAGAAATCACAAGAATATAATTTACTGATAGCCCTCATGGACATAGATGCAAAAAATTCCATGAGAAATAATAGAAGGTTCAGTGAATTCTGAAAAATATATTATGAATATATAATTCATGAATAAGATGAGCTTATTCCAGGAATTCAAGGTGGGTTTTATATTTGAAAATCAATCAGTGGATAATTTATCACATTATACAATAAAGGAGATAAACTTATGTTTATTTCAGCAGAGGAAAAGAAGTATTCAATAAAGTGTAATATGCATTCATGATTAAAAATAAATCTCTCAGAAAAGAAAGAATGAAGGTGAACTCTCTTCATCTGACAGGAGCAGCTATAAACCTAACAGTGAAACACTAACAATTCTTCCCTGAAATCAGAAATGAGGAGGGACACTACAGTCACTTCCATCCTGTGCTGAACCACAGTCCTTGGCTGATACCACAAGGCAAGAAGGAAACATGACAAGTATTAGGATTAAACAGAATGAAATGTCATTCACAGATGATATACTCTGGGTCAAAGACTACACAGATAAGCACTAGAAATAACAAGTTAGAAATAATAGGTAAATTCAGCAAGGTTGTTGGGTATCTGGTCAACAGTCAAAACCATTTATATTTCTATATCAAACCAACACCAGAGCTAAAAATTATACCATGTATATTAACATCAAAAGTACTAAATACCTACAAATGAATCCAACAAAAAGTTTTGCGAGACCTCAACACAGAAAACTGAATAACGCTGCTAAGAGAAACCTGAGAGAAATTACAGATGATTCAAGGAAATGGAGAGTTGGGTGATGTTTACTGACTGGAAGACTCAGTATTGTAAAGACCTCGTTGTGCCCCAAACTGACCTTTAAGGCCTTTCCTCTTCCCAAACCCTCTAGTTGAATTTATGGACAAGAGGGACCCCCCAGAATGGAATTTATTTATAAAAATTGTGCATTTACTCTTAAATATTTAAACTTCAGTCACCTTCAAAATACTCTCCATTTGATGCAATGCACCTATGAGACATTTTTTCCATTGCTCAAGACAGTTTTTGAACTTGTTGATTTTGAATCCTTTTAGTGCTTCTGCCATTTTTTGTTTCACCTCTTCCACATTGGCAAGATGTTTCCCTTTGAGGACTTTTTTCGTCCAGGGAAACAAAAAAAAAGTTGTTCTTGGGGTGAGATTGGGTGAACAGGGAGGGTAGGCATGGGGGTCATGTCATTATTGGTCAAAAACTACTGAATACTCAGTGTAATGTGGGCAGGTGCGCTTGTAAATCCCCCATCATGAAATGGGCAAACACATGAAAAGAATCTTCAAAAAAAGTCACTGAAGTTGAATGCAGCCTCTTACAGCAATGCCAGCTACTACACTGATACAGATGGGTTCCTAGAACACTCACCTAACTGGGGAAGCCTGTACTACAAGGGGCCACCCTCCTGAAAATAATTCTGTTTTTTTGGGGTGTCCCCCCACTTGGTATCTATAATCATGTTTGTTAATTTACATATATAGTTAAGCCAGAAATTTAACTATCACAAAATAGTTGTGAAAATGTATACCTTAATACAGGATAATTTAAGCTCATCTTACAAAATGACTGTGGTATATATACATATATTTTAAATAAGTATATTATTCAAAAATATACACACATATTTAAAACACACACACATACACACACAAAAGGAGCAGGATTGAAAGCAAGACTTTCTGTGCTTTTATCTAAATTTTTGACTCTTGAATTACATAAATTACCTACTTAAAAATAATTTACAAAGATTTATTAAATTTAAAATATCATCTAACAACAAAACCAGCTTTATTAGTAACATACTAATTCAAACATTTAGAAACCAGTGTTTTTACTGCACACTCCATGTGGGTAGTCTTCCAAAGACCAAATGAAGTACAAAGAGATTTAAGTAGTTTAGCAATTCTAATTGTTATAATATGTACTGTTATTTGAGATTACAGGATAAAGCAAGTAAATAATTATACTAATAATATTTGGAATTAGGACATTTCTGGGTAAGAGAACTGAAACACAATTTTAAAAATCAAAGAAAATAAGTAGACAACACTGTTACTGAATGACTGCATTTTAGTTAAATAATAAATAGGTGTATGTGTGGGCATACAGAGATCCTATACACTACAGTTAGTTAACCATAGTAGTATTTGGGTGGTACAAATAGGATACTTTTATATTCTTATGTTTTGATTGTCTCTATTTTCTAATTCTCTACATGACACATGTACTATGTCCAAACTAACATAATTATTATATGCATACTTATATGCATATCCACATAATGGATATTTTTATGGTAACTATCAAAAATGAACAAAAATTATATTGTTAATAAAAACAGATTTAGCTATGATGGGTTACATTTTGTGTTTGGGATTAAGTGAACTTAATATATGCATATTTCCAGCATGTTAGCTCACATGAGAATAAGTGTGGTGTGATGGTGCAAAGCTTTAACTCACTTTTTCATCTGGTAATAGCCCTTCTTCACAGTGCCAAAGTTACCAGAGCCTAGTTCTTTGTCCTCCAGGGTCAGCAGCTTCCGGTCTAGGTAGACCTCTTTTGGCCTGATCTCCTCGGGGTCTGCATAGGGGCTTTCATATACTTCTGTGTCCATGGGTAAGGCTTCTCTGTGGGCTTCTGCAATGAATTCAAGAAACTCACAATCCTGGGACTGGATCCCTAGTGCAAACCCCAGCATCTACCACTCCTACCTCCTGTGTGGTCACAGCTTCCCTTTCAAGATCTTGGCCACTTTGGGTAGTTAGGATGCCAGTGAGTACTCAAGGTATGGTCTCACCCAGTTTGCAGGGGGGTAGTAAAAAGCCCCTCATGCCCATTGTACTTGACTCTCATTCTTGCATTAACATTTATTAAGAAAGGGTCTTTCATGCTAGAGGCAAAGACAGATGGGCCCTCCTCACAGGCTGTGGTGACTTTTACTGTGTCTGAAAATTTTGACCTTCCTTCCATTGAGAGCTGTAGTCTATGTCCCCTTGCCTTAGTGGCTTTTGTAACTCTGTCAACCAATAGAGCCTATCAGAAGTGATGCTGATGACATGTTCAGAAGAGGTGATAAAAGGCTTATTTTCTAGAAACTGACTCTTGAAGCTTCGGATGTCATACAAGGTATCCAACTGCCTTGGCACCTTCTGTGCTGTGAGACAGCACAAGTCATATGGTAAGACCAGGCTGAGAGGCCCCAACACTAAATGGAGAGGGGCAGATGCGCCAACCCTGAGCCCCCAGCCTCACCATGGCCTCCACCCCTGCTGGCCCAATCTGACTGGAGAGGCTTGAACCACAGCCACCCAACTGAGCCTTGCCCAAATCCCTGACCTGTACCAGATAAGGAGAGATCAATTAAAAGACTGCTGTTGTTTTAAGCTACTAAGTATTGGGGTGGTTTTTATAGCAATGAACAGACCAAGTCACCAATAAAAAATGATCTGGGCTCACCTAGAGAACCCAAGAAGGTCATCCAGAGGTTTCGCTTCTGATAACAAGTCCAGTAGAGGGCTACTGAGTTTACTATGGGCAGTCACCCTGAGCTGCAGACTCTTTGGCCTCATACAACCACAATTCCCTAAACATGTCTACAATTCCAACAGCTCAGATGTCTGTTCTGATTCTCCCAGCCATCCATTACTGCACTCAGCTGAAATGTATTAGTGCACACAAAGATCTTTGTGAGAACATAGTATCAAAAAATGTGAACTTTGAGCAGTATTGTACTGCAAGACATGAGTTCTGAAGAAGCAGCACTGAAGAACACTTTCAATGTGGCCAATTCATGGTGAGGGATGTTGTGCGGACTGCTTCGTCCAGCAGTAAATGGTGACTGAAAGGGCATCTCTCACCTCTTTCTGAGCCTCGGTCTGGCTCATAGGGGTTGAACATCACGGAGCTCTCTGGCCGGGGCCCCTGAGACGAAGCAGCCTGAAGCACACAAATAATATGTCACCCTTCTTCATTGATACTCTGTTGAGTTGATAGAATTATTTTTATTTTCAAGTAATCACATTTAACATATGCAGGGAAGACAAAGGGAGGAATGAGAAAGAAAACAGGAAAAAAACAATGTGGCTTATCTCAATCTTCAGGCAACTGCTTAGATCCTGTGAGGGCTGCATGCAGCTCACAATCCCATAACTTGCAGGGCCTGCCAGGGTCTCAGATGCTGCTGGGGGGAGTCACCCAATCGTTCAGGCAGAATTCCTTCCCTGTTACAGCTCTTTCAAATCCTATCTGCACCTCCCAAAACACACCACAGGTATTCTTTATCCTCTTGGATTCATTTTCCCCCATTAATTCTTTCAACTATACTGTATGGAGGTTATTTCAAAACAAACATGAAATATCCACTGATTGCTCTACCCACTCCCTAATTCCAAAGTGTCTATGCAGCTGGAGCTTTGGCCTCTGCCTTTAGCTTCTGTGAAGATGTAGCGACATGTGGGTGATGCCGGAGGATAGCACTGGACACTCAGTAACCATCATCATCATCATCATCATCATCATCATCATCATCAAGGACTCTGTGAGGTGAAAGCCTCTTGCTAACCTGAGAAAAGTAATTCTTCCTGTACCCAGAGCAGGTAACTGAAGTGTATCAAAGCAAAGCTTTGCTGGCTGTTATTACTGGCATCAATTTGCATCATGAAATCATGGGGGGGTAAATCTAATCTTGATATTCCTATAACCTTTCCCCTTTGAAAGTCTCTATCCCAAGTTAGCCTTACCCACCCACAAGGGTATTGCTACTAAATTTGGCTCATAGAAGAACCACAATTCCAACCATTTGTTTTTGGTGTGAGTTGAGTCTAAATTTTATGTATCCATTGACCTTATTACTGCCTAAGCAATGGCCACGAAGAAATGAGATACTGCCAGATTTTGAAGTTGTTTAAAGAAACAGACACTAAGCTGAATTGTACACAGTCACTTATCTCCCAGCACACACTGGTATCCTGGACTGCCTTCCTGATGGCACAGTGCCAGGAACCAAAGGTACAATAATGATGTCACAATGTGCCACAGCCACCACCTGGCCACTTGTCTCCTAAACCTGGCTTCCTTCTTCATGCTGTCTACTGTGTACTACAGAGCCACTGCTAAAGTGACAAAGGCCTGTCTGATGTGGCTAAAGGACACTTGCTTTCGTGTGTCAATAAGATGCCACTGGATCCATTTTCTCACGACTATCTCAGCATTCTAACTGAATTGTTTATAGAAGTAGCTATGATAGATCAGGTGTGAAAATGGAACCTAAGTTCCAGGGGACACAGTGATTCATTCACGGCATTAGAGCTTTGTGAGGCCCACTGCTCATGCTTAATAAAAATGTGCCAAACAGACACATGAAGGATTAATGAAGCTGGGAGATGTGAAGTGTAAACTCATGTGATTTAAAATTCTCTTTCAAGTCTTTATGCTAACAGAGGGAAACAGGCATGCATAATTTCAAATGACAATCTACCTCTTTCAGAAACTTTCATATGATTACGGGACCATTGGATGTGCTGTGAGTTCATGTCTCACTTGTTATATAATCACCCTGTGTCGGCAGAAATGTCCTACAAGAAACTAGCAGTTCCCAAGGCTCTCTATTCCCACCTTTGCTTCGTTCCCTCCTGCAATCAAACTCCAAGATAGAAATAGTTGGCAAATTTAAGAAAAGCCTCTTTTTGGTTCACATTCTATCATTTCAACTTCTCTGATTTTCCCTGCAGGTAGGTAAGTTATGACATACACAGACAAAACTTCAGGATACCAGGACACAAAGAGGGCCCTAGCACCCCTTCCCTTCACTTTAACCCCTCCTGCCCTCTACCTACTTAAGATCATATCCTGGGGCTTTTGCCTCTCCATCCTGAGAGAGAATGTTCTCCAGGGCAGGAGGACTTCATAAAAGCTGTTGCAATTAAGCCAGAATGCAATTATCTGACATATGACTCCTATGAAGAACTTTAAAACAGAGGTGGGATGTAAAAAAAAATACTGGAGACCATACAAGGGCCACAGGACTAAGAATGTGTAGAGATATACACAGCAAACTTGCTGTGGACAGAGTAATGCATACTTGGGTGGGAGGTGGGGTGTGCATCCCAGTCTGTCTGGACTATGGACAGGAAATGGGTTGGGGGTACCCTGTGGAAGGTGGGGACATGTTTTTACCCGAGGTGGTTCAGGGCTTCATTAGTGCTGCCCGCACAGACCACCACATGGTTACAGCCTTCAGAGCCTGGCCGAGCCCCACAATGCCCTCAATGACCACTGCAGCTTGCCACCTGGACCCCTGGCTCCTGCCTGCACCAGGACAGATGGTGTTACGCTTGGGAGGACGTTCTGTGGCACATACAGGAGGTTTCCTGTTGTGTCAGTTAGAAGGGCAGTGGTGACTTCATGGTGAAGATGAGCATGCAGAAAGCATATTTCATCTTTCCTGAAGTACTGGATGAATACGTCACTGGATGTATTGGATGAATAGGAGAACAGCAGCAAGAACAGAAACATTCTGAAATCAAAATGTTCAGGGGAAAGAAGAATTTAAGGACTATGAAGAATGAGATCTGAGGCATAATGGTAAATTATAACAGTATTGATTAGTATTTTTAATGAAATTTTAATTTAATAAAAAGCATATTGTTGTTTTACTGTACCACTGGTCATTCAGTCTGCTTTTTATTTGATTATTTATTTTGCCCTAATCAATAATCACCTTTTCTGCTTTGAGCACAAGGTATAAATGAATGTTGACAATTGCTTTTTTTCCCTATTTTTGCTAATACTCAAAACAGATGTCAACTTGGCAGGATACCACTAGATGGCACTAGCTACCTTAGTTTTCTACCTTGGAAAGAACAAGTTGTGATTTTTAAGTTTTATAAATTCTGATAAAAACAGATCACTCCACAATAACAAAATAAAAATTAGGTTAGGTTATAAGCTATAATTCCCAATCTCTTTTTTTCCAGAGTCAACTGCAAGTAGAAAATGTATTTGACAAATATTTGTTAAGTGCCTACTTTTAAGAAGTGGGGATTCAGAAGTGAACACAAGAGAAAAAACATACGGCTTTTATGGAGCTGACAGGCTGACTCAAAGTTTCCTGATATGAGAATATTGTGCATGTCCTAGGAACGTCCATTTCTAGACCTTAATTTTTAGACTTTTCAAAAGACATTTTTGAATCAGGCAATAGCAATAATAGAGATAAAGTCATACTTGCTAAAATTGCAGTGGCAAAAAGAACCAGTAGGTTTCAGAAACACTGGCTGCCATAAACTGATGCAGCTCTGGTCTCTGGTGGAACGCCTGTAGTCCCACAGGGGAATGAGGCCCTGCAGTTGAGGGCAGCCTCACCTCGGCCAAGGCATGGGGTAATATGGGGATTCCTTCAGAGCCACGAAGATAAACACTTGACCTTCACAGTTAATCTTCCCTCACCTAATAAGCAAAGATATACAATCTTGCCCTTTATAATGATATAAAAACACATTTCCTCAAGGGTCTGGCCCAGTGTTTTGGCATTACCAAACTGGTATGACTTAAGAACAACTTTTTCTGTCTTCCTCTCTCCCAGCTGAACCCTAGTGGATTGTACACTTAAATGTCTTAAAATACTCCAATCATCAATGTATGTGTTGGAATAAAACATGAAAAATGGCTTTTACTGTGTAATTCTGGAACACATTTCCACAACTAGGTTAAGATGTAAATGCTGTGTCTCAGAGAATATGCATTTGAAATGTGGAACTCAAACACTGTCCTTAATTCTTTAAGGATTCTGTTCAAACTCTGCCAATCGATTGCTTAACAGAATAATAGGTGTATGTACTTGTAATAGCAAACAAAAATATTCCAGTGCTAATAAGAGGGATTTTACTAAGTTAAGTGCTATCAGTCCTTAAAGTGAGTGTGTGGTGGGGCAGGGAGATGGTAAATCATGCTTGTGTTCTTTAGTTAAATTCAGTTATATTTTTAAGTACTGAAATGGTACTAATATCTAAAGAAAAGTTTAAAATACACCTGCCTTTAAGTTTGTATTATAAGCTTTAGGATTATTTAATAATCATTTTCAAATAATATGTACTTTTCATTAACTACCCACATGCTAGATTCAAGTCAAGTCTTAACATGTACTTTTTTGTGCCTGAGTTATTAAAAACTATTTATATTGATCAAACTAACAAATTCAAGAAAGTTATTTATAGAAATAACATGTTTACATGTGGAATAAGTACACATGTACTTATAGAAGTTCATGTGTATTATTTATAACTTAGCTAAATAGGTAGAATATTTGACATAATTCCCAGTAGTCTTTTCTCATAACTGGTTAAAAAATGGAAAATCCCCTTCTACTTGTGGAAACATTAATATTAGTTCTAAAATATTTTTGATGAGCAATTAAAATACTTTCAATCTATAGCTGAAATCACACAATTCTTTATTAACTATTGATATTTTTGGCATCTATGAAAATTCAATTGATACTTCAAAGTTGTTATAAATAGCCCCTTATTTTGCCAGAAAAGTATTTTCACAGTATTAATCAGAATAATTACTAATTTTTAATTCTTTTAAAAGTTGATTAAATAATTTTAATAGGTGCAAATTTAAAAAGGCACAATAGGTTTTGCAGTGAAAAGTGGGTCTCCTTGACACCCCTGTTGGCTACTCCCTAGGCAACTACTGTTACCAGTATTTTCTGCATTCTCCCAGAATGTTCTATACTAACTACATCAGCACAAATATGTGTGTATGGCATTGCTGTCTGCAGTTAACACTGGATTTTGAAAACAATTTTAGATCTCGGCTGCCTCCCATAGTATTCATTTTATTGTAAATAACTTCATTTATTTTCCATTGATAGACTTTTAAATTATTTCCAGACATTGTCAATTATGCAAAGCTGGAATAAACACACACATGATTACACATAAATGCAAGAATATGTGTATAAATACTTAGAAATAAAATTGCTTTTAAGTTATATGTGCTTTTAATTTACATGGGTGTTGTGAAAACACCGTTCTGAGAGACGGCATCATTTCACACTTCAATAAAGTGTGGACGTGCTTCCTCACCGCACTGCTGCCGCCCTTTGTGTTGCCGCGCTGTTTTATTTGAGTTCAGATTCACAGGTGGGCTTAACAAAGCACCACAGTTTTAACTTGCATATCTTATTAGAAAATGGAACATCTTTACCTATGTTTAAGAGTTATTTATATTTGCTTTACTATAATCGACCTACTGACATTCTCTGTCCAACACCCTGTTAAATAGTTAAAACTTTTATTGATTTTAGACTCATATATTAAAGATAGTAATCTTACACGTATCATTATTACAAATACTCCCAGTTTATTATTTGTTTTGCTGATGTTATGATTCTTATCCATGATTCCTTACTTTTATGTAGCCTTACTAATATTTTCTTCAACTTTCTTTAGACACTTTGTCCTTTAAAGACCTATTAAAACTCACTTGCTAGATTTTACTTTGGTCAATGTGAGTAACATGAGCTGGCTTCAGCCTACCTGGGACAGTGATGGGGGTGGGAGAAAGGCTCATCTCCTCACAATCCCAGCTTCTTCTATGTCAACCTGGCTAGCCTGAGCTGAAGTCCTCCATTTTTGCATCAAACCATGATCTTGGCATTGCTGTAAGGGATTTTGCAGATGTAATTAAAATCCCTAAATTTAAATTAGTTGATTATTTTGGGTGGGCCTGGCTTACCCAGTTAAGAGTCCTTAGAAGAGAGTTGCAACTTTCTGAGAGAGAAAAAGGCAGGGAGGTGTACAGCTGACCGCTGGCTGTGGGTGACACTTCAGTTGTGCCTGAGGGGTCCCATCCTGTCCTGATTGTCCCTTCCTCATGGCCTGCTTATATAGCCCCTGCAACTGTGTAAGGTAAGTCCTTGTGTTATATCTATATATGTGTGTGCTGGTGTATATGCATATATTACAAATATACATGTGTGTATAGATATTATGTATGTACATGTGTATTATATATGTACCTGTATGTATGTGTGAGGGCATGTCTGTTTTATGCATAAATCTTCAATTAGTCATGCTCCCCTGGTTGAACTCTGAATGATGATACACCTGCAAACCACAGAATTAAGATAAATGTGGAATGCTGTGCCTACTTTGTTCACAGTGAATCTGCTCACCTCTGGACTGCACCTGAGCTGGGGGGCGTTGGCACACAGGCTTTGGGTCATTATAAACAGCATGATGGATAAACAAGGGTACTCACTGGAGGTGTGACCCTTGTCCACAGTGGGCTTCTCTGTGGCTGCCAAGCAGACCCTGTGAGTGGAGTGGCCAAGGAAGCTGGGGGAGCAAAGGGTTTTGAGGCTGCTGATGGGACACCAGCCACACTGTGTGTCCTGCCCTGTGTCATTCTGTGAAGCTTTATCAAAGCAGCATTTGATTAAGAACTCCAGTATCTTGGGTTTGACTGCCACACTATGGTGGAAAGTCACTAATGTGAACTGAATTTGTAATCATAACCTTGAAAGGATGATTTATAACAGAAAAGCACCCTAAATCAGAATACACTTTGAATCACCTTAGTTGATGGGGCACCATCTGGCCTATTTCCTACTGGATTATAGTCCTATCAGGTGCCATCCTGGTACTGAGTGGAGCCCTCTCCCACGGAAGGGGCTAATGCTGACACGAGGCCAAGACCAGGTGGGCTAGAGGTGGCAACAGTTGAGGAGTCTGCCTTGGATCATAGGGAATGTGGACCTTTCTAAGTTTAAAGTCTCAGTCGCCTCCTGGCCCTGATCTTGAAACAAACATCAAATTGTGGAGCAAAAGGAACATTGACATAGAGAATGTATCACCTTGATAGCCTGGTCCCCTACTCCTAACATGTGGCCCCCTTATGGGTAGCCCTCACTGTCACCCCCAGAAGTGACCCTTCTGTGGGCTGATCCACACTGACTGGGAGTGCAACATTAAAATAAAATTATTATTCAGGTTTATCACATAACTTTCTCCTCAAACACCACCTTAAATTCACTTCTGTATGGCCTATGTTCTATGGCCAACAAGACTGAGAACATCTTGAGTATGAATGCCCTCTTGGAAAATTTTCAGTAAACAAGATCTCAGGGTTTTCATGCTTTTATGAGCAGGCATCCCAACATACCTAGTATTTATTTATTAAAAATTATGTATGTATTTTTACATATTTAAACATCAGTCACCTTCAAAGTACTCTCCAATTGATGCAATACACATATCAAGACATTTTTTTCCACTGCTCAAAATAGGTTTTGACTTCATCAATTTTGATGCCTTTTAGTGCTTCTGCCATTTTTTGTTTCACCTCTTCCACGTCAGCAAAATCTTACTGCCTCATAAACAAAACTGGTACTTCTAATCCTACAATCCCATTCCATCTTTATATATGTTATATTTAAAGTTCTGTGTTGGAAATTTACAGCCATAATGAAGTTATTGAAGCACTTTAGGAAATATACACACTTAGGCCTTCACTGTGCAGTACTCACAAAACCTTGGTGTTTCATCCACCAACACGTGATTTATATCATCAGTTACCATAACACTGCAACACACAATTCTGGAAACTCATAAAGTAACTTGGCTCACTTGGAAAAGATTTTCCAACATGAGAATCAGCCCCCACTTATGCTGACCGAGATGACTTTCAAGCACACATGTCAGCGGAGATAGCATGTGCATAGTGATGGACTTTGCAGCAAAGTGGCCAGGACCCACATGGAAAGCACAGTGCGTGCCCAGGTTGGCTGCCCATTAGGGCTACACGCGGCAGAGACACGGGGCCAGAGCAGCAGGAGGGGCAAGGCAGCGCACATGGAGGGCAGCCAGTGGGTGGAGCACAAGGGCTGAGTGCGGGTCAGTCCTACCACTCAGGGACAGCAAGCAGGGGATGTTTTAGCACCTTTCTGTGGCCAGGCTTTGGAAAGGAGTATGATTTGATTCTTGAGATTATTCCACCGGGTGACCAAGTCTAGAAACCATAATGGCAAAGAGGAACAGTAAATGTTTCAGAAAACAAATAAGCCTAGGTACATAATATGCTATTTTAACTTGCTTTATAACCATAAGGCCAGACCCTCCAGCTTTTGCTGATGTGACTCAGTTGATCATTAGGAATATTTCAAGGAAAGCTGAGCACCTGAGCAGGAGGACCTGGAAGAGCATTTGGGTACTATTTCCCACAACAGGCTATAAAACTAGAGCTGTTATATTAAATGGCCCATGTTGCATAGCGAATTATTAAGTCGCAAACTCAAGTAAATCATTGTGAAGAAACTAAGAGATAGTTTGCTCAATTTTTTTTACTTGTTCAAGGTGACAGTCCCATGTGCTTGGGGGAATTCACTGAGTTAAACACTTAGGGCACATGCATTTATTTTTTCTGTATATATCTCATCAGTCCATAAAAAATTGTTCCAAAAAAACCTAACTTCTTGGAGCCAGTAGGTGATATATGGCTAAATATAGGGCTTCATATTCTTTTAGTTCTCAGCACCAATTTATCCTCGAGGACAAAGAATCAGTCTCCAAGCACACACATGGTAGAGCTGACAGGCCCAAGAGCCATGAAAAGAGTAAAATAAAATGACCCCTTAAAAGTGCCATATTTTAGACAGTGATCATAAAGTTCACCGACAGTTTAGCAAATTCCAGGTCCCCCAGTCTGGTGACAGGTGCTGCTCCTGGAGAGACCCAGTTTTAACACAGGGCACAGCTTTTGAGCAGTCCCTGGTCTCCATGGGGCCAGAAAGTGCATTCTGCTCTCTGCAGACTTTTTTAAGGGGTAGTAGATGAAAAGTGAAGTGTAGAGCACACAGCCCACACAGAGGTAATTGCTACACTTCATGGATGGCATAAATGGGAACTGAAGGTCCACAGTGAGGTCCTCCAGGAGGAGCAGGAAACCACATCATGCTTTGAGTCTAAAACTGTGTGGCAGTGCATCACTGTCAGGGGGAGGAGAGGGTTGAGATCCTCTCTCTGTAGGGGCACCAGGTACACTCTGGGCAAACCCACATGGAGAAGTATGGATGGACCACATTCTTACCTCCTATTGACAGGGCAGGGGAGGTGGGTTCAGACCTAGTGCCTGAATCTATACTTCTCTAGGGCTCCTCTCTGACGCCACCCTTTCCTTAGCCTTCCTTGGCTACGCTACTCTCAAGCCAGCTCTCCTCGAAAGGGCAAGGCCTCTAATAACAATATCTTGGTTGACGTAACCAAACAAATTGGGCAGAAAACATCACTGAGACATCATAATGCCAGACCTTGGTTGCACCAACCAAGGTCATGTGGATCATGCTCACGTGCCCACACAAGGGCTTCAAGACTGAGCTTGAAATCTGCCAGGAAGCACATTTCTGAGTTAACATTGGGTTTCATGGTCATTTTGTATACTTTTAGCAAATGGAGAGAATTTAACCTACCAAAAAAGTTAACTTGGCTCGCTTGGAACTGGAATCAGGCTGATTCTAGCTGACATCAGCAATCCCAGTTTATCAAGTCTGATAAAACAACAATCACCACTACTCCTGCTAGCCAAAACATGCTTTCCATTGCACTAACATACAACTGCTTTACCTCCAGTGGTACTTTTAGTAACACTTACCGCCGGATGGAAACTTGGAAGTTGTGGACGATTTTCAAGATTACTATTTCCTGGTGAGAAAGGAGGATGATTACTGCTGTATCAGTGAAAACTGTCACATACCCACTTTCCCACAGCAGGTCAATCAACGTGATTATAAAATCGTGCTTCTTGAAAAGCAGGTATAGTTTCTGCATACATTTCTTTTTATTGTTTTACTCAACTTTCTCATTATGCAATCAGCAGTAGTTTTTTAAAGTAAGCAGCTATTTTTTGATCAACGATATTATGTAAAATTGGAGCAATCTGACACTTATAATCAGTCAGTACAAACAAGGCCTCATCTCACCTGAATTGCAACAGGCCAAATCTAAAACAAGGCTGATTACTATCAGATTATTATGTTATTCTCTAAAAGACTGAGATTCCAATGTCTTAGTCACTCACCCGTTTGCCCGCCAAATTTTTGACATGGAACTGTAAGAACTCTTAACAAACCATCTGGTTTATAAGAATAATGTTCGACTAGCTGAAATAGAAGAAAGTAAGAAAGTGCAATCAATAACAAGGCAGGAAAAGGAATCCTATCTGGAGCAGCTGACGCCCCTTTTGAACTGTAGAAGTGATTCAGGGACAACCCTTAACAACAAGGACAACCCATAATTTCCTTGTTGGTCTGTCTGATCCGTCCCATGTCTCTCTTTCCACCGTCAGACTCAGGACAGAAGTCCACATGCCGCCTTTCCTTAGCGATTCCACTCTGCTCTCCACTCACCCCTTCTCTCTCTCTCTCTCTCTCTCTCTCTCTCTCTCTCTGTTTGTCTCACTCTTTCTTTTTAGTTAGCAAGTTGCATTTACAGTATTTGTTTGTATTATCGTACATCTGTGTGAGATTACAAAGGTGAACTCAGCATTCATCATCCAACAAACATTCTGCTTCCCTAGGCCCTGGGTGAGGACAAGGTAAACTCATGTGAATAACACGCATTTCTTGCCCTGGAAGTGCTCACTTTCTTGTTGGAGAGACAGATAAATGCTATTACAGTACCATGGGCAAAGGCTTTGGAGGGACCAAGTCATTCAGCCCAAAAGTTTCAGAGAAAAGACATTGCAGCACAGGTGACGTAGGAGCTTGGGACATGGGGAAAGATCACCTCTTGGAAAATAAACTTGTATCCACAGGGCATGGACATCTTTGGCTAATGGCTCCCAGAAAACTATGATTATGACATCTAATTTCTACATTAAAAATAAATTAGTGGCAAATAGATTTGCTTATATCTTATCAAAATTATGCAATATTTTTCTCATAACAGACATTTTCTCTTCAGACAATCTAAAACATTCATATCTGATATCCTCCCTTGTCTGCTTATTGGTACTTTTTCCAATCCCAAAACTTACCTACTTGTGTGAATGTTTGTTGAATGAATATATTTTACCTTTCCAGGTAACATTCTTTTCTCAAAATTTTAATTATTGTCGTTAGAATGTAACATGAGATCTACTCTCTTAACAAATGTTTCAGTCATGATCAGCCCTAACTTGCTACTAGAATGGGCCCTGAAGCTTTCCTTTTTCTGTAAAATGCTGTAGCATGTTCTCAGGCCAATAATATTGAGGTCACTAAAACAGGTGAGACATCTCATCCACTTCTCCAGAGTGATTCAAAAATCTCCTTCAATGCTTGTGTTTTTAGACAATGCATCCCACAAGGGTGGCTGGGAGGTGGGTGATTTTCCCACATGTAGGAATTTCCCACTTAAACAGGGGTCTGCAAACTCTTTTGTAAAGGGCCAGAGAGTGCTATTTTACGCTTTTTCAGGTCACACACCATCTCTGTTACATAGTCCTTTATTTAAAACAATCTTTTAATGTATAAAAGCCACTTTCCTCAAGGACTACACAAAAACCAGCCAGGGGCCAGATTCAGCCCCTGTGCACCAAAGGAAAGAATGCTATTGTAATAATTACCAACTCCCAGAAAAAAACAGCACCAGAGTGGGTGGGGCTAGGGCATACAGGTGCCTTATACTGCTGTTGAGAAAAACACATGAAATCATATCTGTAAAAATGAAAGTTACTTCTAGCATTTTTGATGCTCTTTCTTAAACACAGTGGCTAGAAAATATACAGTGCAAAGAATTTAATTAGGGCCAAATACTACAATATGCCAGAGAAATCAATAAACATGGAACAAAGTCTTGGGAAGGAACTTCCCAACAACTAGCAATGTTTGGCAGCATAGGTGCACACAGACTCTGAAACTGTGAGTGGACTCCCAGGAGATAAACCACCACTGGGGAGAAGCTGGATGGCTGTACAGGTGATGGAACCAAGAGCCTTGGAGCCTTTAAATGCACACCATCAACATGTCATATAAGAGTCAAGAGACTTTGGTGAGAAGTTAATGCTTCAAGGCAGCATTCTCTACTCATCTCTCTAATTTTCAGTGGACTATTTGATAGGCTGAATGCTCTTTCAAATCAACATCATTAAAATAAAGCAAAGTCTGTGGTTGATAATTAGCCATATGCTAATGAGCTACAAACCAAAAGACAAGGTCAGTGTTATAACTGATATGAATGATATTGTAATACCCAGCATTTGGAGAAGAAGCATTTCTTTTACTCACTATAGCATTAGGAACCAAAATAAATCATGTGGTGGTTCCTCTAAGCGCATTAAAGGTAAGGAGGATCCCTGGTCTCAGTATTTAAAAAGACGGGATTTTGAGTTGGGACCTTTCCTTCTGTTACCACATATGAGGCTCCTGGCCAGACCTGGGCATGGATGTTTGTACACATCCCTCACTCACAAAAGCTCAGTGTAGTTGTTGCTTTCTGGGTGGCAGAGTCCCTTGGTTTTCTCTGTCTCTGCCCCACGATAGTATATGGGATGCTTTGCTAAAATGTCATGGACAGTGGTTTCATTTCTGTATAGAGTCTGTGATTTAAAAGAAGACAAGCTACTTATGCCTGTGACAGCTCCATGGAAACCAGTGGTGAGCATGGGTTTAGTGCTCACTCTGCTAAAGCAACTCTCAAACTGTGAGTTGTTTCAGGGTTACTGATGGTTGGGTCAAGAATAAACACTTCAGAGCAGAGTGGAACAGTCCCACGCAGGGGGTGGTGGGAGCACAGGAAGTGCTGCCTTACTTCCTAAGTTGTCTCACTTTCAATGGAGACTCATTTTGCAGCAAGAATGTCCCTCAACATTTTATATTCAACTCAGCCTCTCACTGCTTAAAGACAGTATGACTGGCCATCTCCACCCCTTCTTCCCAACCAAACACACCTTTATTTCGTGTGTATTTGTCTTAAAGGCTGTTTTCTAGTCCCCAGTACAAGGTTCCTGTTGAACTCTGAACACAGCCTTGAGTGGCACCACCCTGAGGTTCCAAGTCCTGACTGGCCCTGGAGAAGATACAGAACCTTCTGGAGCCTCATTAACCTAACATGGTGACTAGACCAGCACTTCTTAAAAGTGGACATTGGTATGTGACACCTAGATGTAGAAGAGCAGGTTCTGGTTGGGCAGGTCTCAGGTAGGGACCTAGGAGGGTTTCTCTAAAAGGCTCCAAGGGTCCTGTGGCCCTCATTTCCCAGGGTGCTGCATACCTGCCAGAGTGTGTCAAACTTCTTGCCATCTGGGATGGAGAGCTTCCCTGTCTTGTCCTTGTCGATGCGGTAGTGCAGCACTTTGCCCTCATGTAGCAGGCATAGGGCATAGGACCCGTTGTTGTCCCGGGCCCTGATCCTGGAAGACAGGAAGAGTCCATCATTCCTGATCCCATCCCCCACCAGAAGCACCCTGAGCAGGCTGCTGGCCATGGTGTCCCCATCTCAGGGTCAAGGGCTTTGTCCACCATGACCAGCGAGGCCCCAGTCACAGCTCAATGACACCAAGAGCCCAGGACAAGAAAATTCTATGGCCTGGGGCTGGACTGCTGCCAAAGCTCAGGGGGCAAGGAGCCCTGGCTGGGCACAAGAAGCCAAGGATCTCCTGGGGCAGCAGCATCTCTTGGGGTACCAACACCTGAGACTCACAGGGCCCTGGAGCTGGCTGAGTGGGGGTCTGTGGAGATCTATGACTCACCTCCTTTCTTCCCTGAGGTCAGATCTCAGCCAGTGCTTTTCCCAGCCCAGGAAGTGCAGGGTGGGGGTGTTTCAAGGGCATTTTAACTAGGAACTTCTGAATATGACACAGTGAGATGAAGTCATTAAGAAAGAAAATGTCATCCACTGAGAGTTGGAGAAGGGCAGGCAAAACCAGAGCTACGCTGGACTGGCTGACTGCTCTGGCTCTGATTCCATAGCCTGGTGGGGTCAATGGGAGATCCCCCTCACCTTACCCCAGGGAATGATAACTGTGAGTCCAAGAACCAGAAGGGAACACACACTACAGTGTACAAGAGGGGGGACTTCTACCTATAGGGAAAAGAGAGGCCTGCTGGGAAAGCCAGGTGGGGGTGCTGCAAAGGCACAGAATAGGTGTGACCCCTCCAACTTAGCTGCTTAGTCACAGACAGTCATCCTCAGCCCATTGTCCCTTTCTAGCAACTTGAGCCCTTTGGATCATGAGATCTGAGAAAGGGTGGGTCCCAGAGGTCCTAGAAAGCTATCAACCCTGGCATTTTCTAAAATGAGGGAACTGAGGCCCCAAACATTAAGTGTCCAAATGCACTATATTTAGGGAACAGTTCAAATGTTGCCAGGAACTTCTGTATTTGGGGACATTTGTGATGACTCCTCCCAGCTGCAAGAGGTCACCAGTACAGGGTCACATGAGACAGGCTTTGGAAATAGATATGGTCATATTTTCCTGTCCTCAGTCTTGTAGATTCATCTCAAAAGGCTAACGGAAGACTGTAGAGCTGAGCTGTGTTGTGTGGGATGGGAATTTTGTTTTAAAAATAAAGTTCTTTTCAAGTTGTGCTCATCTGTGCACAATGGACAGGCTCCCTGCACGCCTCACGGCTCAGGGCAGCTGGTGTGGGTGGAGGGATGTGCACAGGCCCTCCTAGGCCTCAGCAGGGGCCAGTTCTGAAACCTCTGCACTGTGACAACAGCTCCTTCCTCCTGACCTTGAGGGGTCACCAGCACCCTGAAGCATAAGCTACACTTCCTGGTTACATGGCTTATGAAGGCCAGTTGGTTGCTATCAAACTAAGAACTGACCATACAGAAAAGGCAAAACATTTTTATATGGGGGAGAACTGAGTCCATTTTGTAATGTGGAATATGGGACTACTTAAATTTTGTTTATTACCACACATAAGCATTAGAGAAAAACAAATATGATAGTTTGCAAGTACAGGGAACTGTATAAATTCTTAATACTAACCATTAAGAATTTATGCATATACACATGAAAGGATAATGGGAGCATAAAGTTCACAGGCCATTCTAAATGTCACTGTCCTTGATTTACAGTCCCTCACATCTTTGACTTCAGAGGTGTGGAACAGTAAATGGGACCTGAACTCTGCTTTTCAGGTTGATGTCCAATGTCCACCACTACATCTTGTCTTGTACCTTCACTGACTTTTTCTCATTATAAAACTGAGGCAAAGAATCACAGATTTCCCAGGAACATGGTTGCAGTCACTTCATTAGAAATCTGGAAAATGCCAATTAAGACCACACTGGAAAATGGAACCATGGCATACTGTTCCACATGGCAAACATTAAAAGACTTATCATATTAAGTGTTGCTGAGGATGGGGGCCACAGGATCCTCTGTATACAGCCAATGGGAGTGTGAATCTAACCACTTTGGAAAACAATTTGGAATTTTCTACTGAATTCTAATCTATTCACCCTTTGTGAGTCAGCAGTCCACTCCCAGCTGTACAAAATTTGTGTACTCTGCACCCTGAAAGTATGCTGGGATGTTTACAGCAGTTTCATCTGTGATCACCAAAAACATTGAACCTGAATGTTTACTGACTTCAGAGTAAATAAATAAATTGTGAGATATTCATACAAAGGAAAGCCACAGAACAAACAAATGAACAAACAGCAGGGATACAAAGAAAAAATGACTTTTGTGAACATAAAATATACTCAGGATTTCCCATACAAAAATTCCAAACAGGCAAAAGCAAGTGGTTTTGTTCAGATGTGTATAGGTCTTAAGGTGGTAACATAAAAAAACCCTAAAACAGGAAGAAGAAGAAAGTGAGGGCATGCTGGACACAGAGCCCAGGAAGTGGTGTCCTCCAGGGGCGGGGTGTGAGTAGGGACCTTCTGAGATGTTGGTGTCTTCTTTCTTGACTCCAGTGGTGTTGGCTCTATAATTATTCATTAAGATGCACAAAGTGACACTCTTTTGTGTGTTTTATACTTCATAATAAAAATGGTATAAAAAGAGAGCTGGTACAGGTGGAAATGGAGTGTTTTTGCTTTCGGACAAGTGACTGCTGCAAAGACACACACAGTTCCCAGAGGAGAGTCTCCCTCCTGGAGGAGAGTCTCCATCCTGCAGTACCAGCCAGACAGCCTGGCCAGTTCCCAGGACAACAAGGGTGACAACTACCCTATGAGCACACTCTAAGGATGGCAGACACAGGGACTGGCTGCAGACATGCAGCCTGAACAGCCCCCCAGGCAGCTGGCAGGAAACGAGGGCACAGAAGAGAAACCCACAGACCCAACAGCTGTAGGTGGCAAAGACCAGAGGTTTGGTGACATTAACGGCCAGCAACTGTGAGGTGTTTGCTGGCTACAGTCAGATTCTGGGCTGGGCTAGGCTACTTTTAATTTAAAATATGGGAAATATGGTTTGGAAGCTAAAGCAGCTTCTCTTTTTAGCTCACCATTTCTCAGGAAAGTGCCCCTCTGCCTCACACACCCACCAGGTTTGTCACACAGGCACCCAGAGAGGCGAAGAGTGAAATCTAGTCTTTTTGATGTCTCTCAGGGCTGCTGCCTTCCAATCTCAGTGTCAATGGCCTCAGGCATGTCTACATAAGCCCTAGAATACTTTTTCCCAGTGATTCTCTTGGAAGAGTCCAGCTAATACAGATTTGTATTTTGCTATTACAGAGCATGGGATTTCAGTGCTTTGAATTAGAGCTAGGCTGTGAATTTTCCTTGACTAGCCTTGAGACATCTGGATGTCATGTGGTATGCATACTCCTCCTGGTGAGAAAAAAGGAAGCCACCTTCCTTCAAGGTAGACAGCCTTAAGCTCTGTGATGAGCGATGAGGTGGGGAGAGTGGTTATTCTGAGAGGTTGAACCACAGACCCTCCTGAATGGGACAGAAGGTGTGGTCATGATGCCCAGATACTGGCAGGGAAGTGAGGACCTGGGAGGTGGTAGCACCCTCCAGGCAGCTTCCACCCACCAGGGTCACAGGACATTGAACTATGTCTGCTGCAGACAGAAAAGAATAGCTGGGGAGGAGGGGACAGTTTGTGGGAGTGGCATGCTGGACAGTGTGCATGTTGATACAAGGATGAGTCCCCTAACTCAGGAGAGGTACCAGCCCTAATGATTCACTAAAGACAAAAGAAAATGTGCCCTGGCTGGTGTAGCTTAGTGGATTAAGCGCGGGCCTGTGAACCAAGAGATCACGGTTCGATTCCCAGTCAGGGCACATGCCTGGGTTGCAGGCCAGTTCCCAGTAGGGAATGCACAGGAAGCAACCATACATTGACATTTCTCTCCCTCTCTCCTTCCCTTTCCCTCTAAAGATAAATAAATAAAATCTTTTAAAAAAAAAGACAAAAGAAAATGCCACTTCTGGGTGCTACTGTTTTCACCACAGTAAAATTTAGGCACATGTGCACTCCATACACATAGTGAAAGCAGATCAGTACAGAATACAGATTCAAATATGGGGCCATGCCAAGCTTCTTTCCCATACCTGCCTTTTTAAAGACTGTATCACAAATTCCCCTCTCCATCTTCCTGGGCACTAGTTCATGAGGTGGAACTAGGTCACTATTCTCTGTCAGCTTCAGACCAATGAAGTTGGGGACCTTGATCAGAACAATGAACTGACACTGACATCAGTCCACAAACTCCTTTGAACTTTTTACTTCAGATGGGTTGGGACCATTTATGTTGATCTGTGGCTATAGAACCACACGTCAAATAAAATGGTGTACTTTGATCATAGCACATGAAGGTGCTGGAAGAATTTAGCTTTTATTGTCACATCTGAGGCTCAAGATAGCCATATGCTGTCTCATTCATGAATGAACAAGGGTAAAATATTTTCTAAACCCACATTTGCTTTTTAAATTTAAATATATAGTAAAAAGTGAGTTGAAATTTGAGCAGGGATAAGTGAGTGGCATATAAGGGCAAAAAAAAAAAAAGAGAGAGAGAGAGTTTGGCCTAAGGGCCAATACCAGTACCAGCATTGGACAGAGAGACAATGTACTGGGCAAGCAGCATGGTGCACACCTGAACCTCAGATTCCCACATTAAAGCACATGCCTGTGTAGAAGATAACCTCTTCAGCTCTTGAGAATAGCATTCTCAACGTAGGATGCTCCAGATACCCAATGATAAATATTAATCAAGTACAAGATCAAAAAGGTCACAAAAAATATAAGGAAACGTGAGTTACTAGAGAAGGAGTAGAGAGAGAAAGAGAGAGGGAGATAGAGATTTATATGTATTCCCAAGGACTTTCAGCATTGTAGTCATCAGGCATGGAATATAGATTAACTACGTATGAAATCTTCAAAGAAACAAAAGACGGAATCAAAAAAATAGCAAGCAATAAGATATCCTCAAAAATGCTCAGGGATATTTGAAACAACAGCAACAACATCAAACAGAACTCCTAGAAATGACACAAACATGTAATTGGTGGGAAGAAATTCAGTGAATGAGTTTAACACCAACTTAGACATAGATGAAGCAAAAATTAATAAAATGGAAGGCAAATTTAAAGATATTACCATAATTTAGCACACAGAGAAAAGACAATACAAAATTAGAAAAATGTGGAGGATAAATTGAGAAGGTATAACATATGTTTAATAGAAGCTTCTGAAGGAATACATGGTAAGAAAAGAACCAACAGTAATATTTGAAGAAAAATAGCTATTTTCCAGAACTGAAGAAAGAAAAGCACTTGTGGTTGTAGGAAGCACAGATACCTGATCACTCACCACTGGCTTTGAGTTATATACATTACTTTGTTCATCCCCAAGACAACTCAGAAAAAACACTAGTTTCCCCATTTTATCATTGAGTAAACTAAAGTCAGAGAGATGAATTAAGTTGTCTTCACAGAGCTGTTAAGTGGCTGGGCCTGTTGGACTTCATGGCCTGAGTTTCTCTACTACTGTACTTAAGTTTCTACAAATAGACGTAGTATTAAGGTACGTATATCAACCAGTCAAATAATACAGTATTTGGGTTGTGTTGCAGGACCCTCAGAAATGACAATTTTCTAGTGCACATATGGTTAGAGACTGTCCAATGAACTCTGAAAACCTCAAATGATCAATGTTCTTAATCTAGCTTAGGTAGGTAACAGGCTTCTCCAACAGGGTCCAATGTGGTCCTCAGACCAGCAGCATAAACATTACCTGGGAACTTGTTAGAAATGCAAGTTCTTTAGCTATTACCCAGACCTAGTGAATTAAAAGGTCAAGGAGGGGGTGACCCAGCAATCTGTGCCTTTAACCAGCCTCCAGGTGGTTCCCACCCACACAGAAGGTTGAAGACCACTGCTTATATCATCTCCTCTGGATTTCATATCATCTTGTGAAACATAATGGAAGGTGTAGCTTTCTCATTCTTCATTTTTCATCCTAATTTACATTTGTTCCTTGCTCATAGGGAATACAAGTGTATGTTCTTATAAGTTATCTCACTGTCTCTGTAAAATGCGCCATGTTGTGAATACTTTTTTATGGCTACTTTACACCGAGTTGCACTTGCACTGGGAAAACATTCCTTATACCTATTTCCAACTCAATGCATCCACCTGCAATCCAGTTCACCTGCCAGGGCAGAGGCAGAGAGAGGGTAGAACATTGGTGGAAGGTATTGTTCTAATAGTCAAGGGTGATAGGTATGCCCTCAGGTGTCCCTGGGCCAGGTCCATCCTGGACAAGGACTACATGACTCTGATTTGCACTCTTCTGATTCCGGGTGGACACAACCCTTTTTCTTAGAGAGACTTGTCACTGAATCTTCTAGTCCCTAGTTGTGTACAGAGCAGTGTACACTCCTGCTAGACCATCTACGCATCTTGCTCATTGCTTCAATGGCAGGGCCAAAAATAAGAGGCATAATGGATGACTGACTTGTGTGTGTGTGTGTGTGTGTGTGTGTGTGTGTGTGTAAAGGACAGAGAGGATGGAAAAGGATATGGTAAAGAAGGGAAGGGAGGAAGGATGAAAATCATGAGAGCTAATACAGAGGGTATGACTCAAAGATCAAAATGTTGATTTCTCCCTGAAAGTAACAGGGGCAGAAAGGTCAGGGGGCACCTGAATTTCAGATGCAGAGCATGTAAGCACAGGCCATGCAAACAAATCAATTGCAGGGCTGTACTACTGAATGCCTCTGAGGGGTAAGCCACACTTGTACTTAGTCCCTGCTCCAGAGGCTTCTGCACATAAGGACCAGAGGCTTTTGGGGATGGTCTTAACTAACATAAAGAGCTGTCATGGGAAAGGAGAGTGTCTAAGGGGGAAAGGAGCATGTTTAGGGGTCTTACACATTGTGTGCAACAACCATAGGCCAGCACTGTGAGTTAACCCATGAAATGCACAGGCCATACCTCCTAGTACCTTGCACACTCCCCAACTTGTGCGTCTCTCAGATCACTGACTTCAAACTGTCCTGGACTTCTTCTCTGCCTCAGTTTCTCACCATCCCTGCCCTGCCCATATGACCAGCTATCACATAGGCAATGCTTTCTCTTAACCCCTGCAAACTTCTGTGTGTGTTCTAAGACTTGCCTCTCAGCCACCTTTCTCTGGCAGGACCCACAGGATCGCTGCCATGCCCACTGCAACCCCAGCCCCCTGCCCGCTCTCCACACTCTGAAGGCCATCCAAGAGGTCAGGGTCTGTCTCAGAACCTGACAAGTCTCCCAGAGGTGACCAGCCCACTGGTTTGGTCCAGGAGGCTCTGCATGGCAGCATGCACTCTCCATCCTGCTTCCATCCAGGAAACCCCACTCTCCTATGACTTCCTTCTTAAATCCCTTTCACCTCCTGTCTCCATGGCAACACTGGCCTGGCACTCAGCAAGCATTTCCAAAGTAATATATGCAATCAGCACCTGGAACTCACTCTTGGCTCTGTAAGATTTATAAGAACTTTAGCCAAAAACAATAAAATATTTATCTGGGTACTAAACAGAAAGTGACAATTCCATTGTTTTTTCTTTTATAGGACATACAATTTTTGGAGCATTTTCATGGTAAAATACTTTACATAATGAAACAAAGAGCAGAGCACATTACATTGAGGGGATGAGATATGCAATTGGAAAAGCATTTGTGCACAAGGGCTTCGAGCTGCCCTGTGTGAGCCACATAGGGAGGTATTTCTGCCAGGGAGGGTCAGGGGCCTCAGCCAGCCCCAGCAGGGCCCAGCAGCATGACCACATACATGGCTTTGGGGTTTTGTCCTAAGAATGTGCATGTATTTTTTATAATGAGTTGTGAACCTAGAAGAAGGGCTTACTTTGCTTTCTCTTATAAGTGGAAAAATATATTACCAAATTATTATTAAAGGAAGAAGCGGTCAAACACTATGTAGTCAAAAAAAGAAAATAAAAGGTGCTACTGAGAGGTGTAAGGAAGTAAAAAATTATATATTTTTTCCTCTAAATTTTGTGTTTGTAGTATTTACCAGCCTTAAAAATTTGTGATTTTTTTCTTATTCTACAAGTATATTTTGTACCTAATTTTGTACTTTTAAAAAAGAGGGTCTTCAAATTGTATATGCTTTGAACCCTACCAATCCTGGATCCTTCCTCTGGGGGATGGAATTCATAATTTTTGGAAAATAAGCTTTGTTTCCCTTTTCTGACAAATTTGCATTTTAGTCACAGCTGAGCTATGACTAATTTCTCAAAATGGCCAATTGTACCATCACACAAGGCCTCAGAGAGCCAAGGGTATGTACCCCTAACAGCATCTGTCCCTGGAGTCACTAATGCAGCCGAGCTCTGAGCCCCACCCATAGGACCTGGGCTGGGAATCCCTGCCCGGTGTTCACATGAATGTACAGAGTGAGTGTGCTTACTCCCAGACTCCCCACTGTCTCTTCCTACATCCAGTCAGACAAGTCCCATTGAACTTTAGTTGGATCTTCCCTAACACATGACCCAAAATGGACAGACCAACTTGCCCAAAGCAAGTCCTTCCACTTCCAATAAGCTTCCAAGCATATTCCTGCTTCAGAGCACCCACAGGTGCTATTCCCTCGATGGGTGGCTCCCACTGCCTTCAGGTCTTTGGTCAAATTTCTGCTTCACAGCAAGGCCCTTCCTCACCACCCAGCATGAGACAGAACCAGGTGCCCTGGCCAGCATGCTCTGTTCCCTTCTCCATATGCACTGACGTCCTGTGAAGTTCCCATTCAATGGCTCAGTGTCTGTTTCTGCCACGGAGATGCAGGCTCCATGAGGCAGATGCTGGTGTGGCTCACGTCTCCACCACCAGTGCCCAGAACGATGTTGGCATTTGGTGCCTCACATAACTATGGACACCAGTAAATATTGGTTCGAAGAGGGACAATCCAATTTAAATGGTTGGAAAGTAGGCAGGTAACACATTCTTTAGGAAAATGTGAATGAGGCCTGAGAAGAATCAGTGGGGAAGGAACCAACAGCTAGCAGAGCCCCTGGGAGGTCCCAGGGCAGGTACTACTTGCAGTACCCCTTGTCTAAATGGCGAGTGGGCAGCCCTCTCTGATTGCAGCTGATCCCCAGTGACCTGAGAGTGGGCATCTGAACCAGCAGACACTTATTGTTTAGATTATGCAATTTGGGGCTGATAAAACACCAAGAGGCTGTGTACATAGTCTCATGACATTTGTGTTGGAAATTATTCCTAACAAGATTGTAAAAGTCCAAACCTGAGGTGCTACACCAAGAAAAAAGTATCTTCCAGAGCACAGTTTCTGCTGGCAGCCCTTACTGTATCCACTACGTCATTAATCCATTTACTGCTAGTACCAACATGGCTCTTTGCACTTATTTTTGGGATTACTTTGTTTTAAAAAAGTATGTGTTTAAGAACATTTCTTAAATAATAAGTATTATGGCAAAGTCTAAGGAAAATTGTTTAAACAGATACTTCAAGACAACATATTTCTAGGAAATGGTTACAAAGTCAGCTGGGTATGACTGCCTGTTCATAAGGCTGCTTGGCCCTTTGTTAAGTGTCCAAGGTGAGAATGGGACCCTTGTCCACTGGAACACCCAGTGAGCATCTCTGGAGGGTCACTGAACAAGGACAAACAGCTGACAGCCCTGCCTGCAGTGCTGCTGTGTCGCCTTAGCCAGGGCACCTTGGGGAATGAGATGGACACCTGTCCAAGACAGGTTATTCCTTTCTCTTGACCACAGACCCTGTCCGGAGGTGGCTGGTAATTCTAAGACCTCAGTACTGAGGTCTACCTTGACCACTAAAGATAACAATAAGCAGGACTTGAGATGCTTACCTCATCCCTGAGATGATAAGGTTGAAGTCCACAAACCAGCTTGTGATCAAATGCCTGCACTATCTTTCCTGTGAGCTACTCTCAGTGAACTTTCTTTAATATCTGCGCTACTGGCACTTAGTTCCAAGTAAAACAGAAGTAAAATCTAAGATCTTCAGGGAAATGTGAGTGAACAAACTATGGTATGTTTGGCTTAAATGAATAGCCACGGATATTGCTATGCATCCTGTATTTGCCATTAAAAGCAGACTATGAGGCTGAATAACATTGTATCTTTAAATTATGTCCCTCAGTGCCCAAGAAAACTGTTCACTTTGGGGTCCGATGGGGCAAAACAAACACTGAATTACAAGGGATAGCTTTGACTGGAAACATCTCTTGGCAGGCTCACATGTGTGGCTCCTTCTCCAGTTGCATGGGTCTAGTAATGAAAAGCTTGAGTTACCCGATAGTCCAAGCAGGCCTGGAGGTATGAGTGGGAGGAAAAGACATAATACTTACAAAAATTTTCCATTTGTCTTTGATCCTATCAGGACAATTTGCTCAGATTCATCCCGGGAGATTTTTCCGTGGAACCAGGGCATTTTCTCATGGGCCGTGGTGGCGATCAGCTTCTCCAGCTGAGGCTTCTGGCTGATAATGGCCTGCTCCAGAGCTTGGCCCTGCCACGATGGGGGAGAGCAGAGCAACACTGCGTTAAATGAAAAATGGCAGTGAAACCATTTCCAATTTTTTCTAAGTCCTGACATGACAAAATACAATCAAATGTGTTTGTTTGTTCATTCACTCAATAAATAAAGCCAATAAGATCTTATAGATTACTTAAATACCTTCAATGTGTAAACAGCAAAATAGACTTTACAATATTGAGATGTATTGGTCTTTTAAAAGCTGCACTAGTTTTAGAAACCACCTGGTACAATCCACAAGGTGAACATGTCTCCTACCCTCCTTGGATTAGTTGTCTACTAGAACTTATTGTTCTGTATTGAGCTTGATCATCTACTAACAATTAAGAAGCATTAAGTGTGCTTTCCTGCCTGCCTCTTAAGGCTGCACTCTGTGCCCACACACACTGGTGCCTGGAACTGCAGGTGCCATGATCACAGAAAGTGCAGGAACGACTGGTGTGAAAACAAAAGTGGCAGAAAGGCTGACAGCTGAGTGGATTTGCATTATCATTGTTCTGAATGGGAGAGAAATACATATTCTGTACAGTAACAAATAATCAACCAAAGTTTGATTATTTGAAATTATAAAAAGAACCACAAAAGCTTTGGCTGGGTAGCTTAGTTGGTTAGAGTGTCATCTCAATAAGCCAAGGTTGCAGGTTAGGTGCCCAGTCAGAGCACATACAAGAATCAACCAATGCGTGCATAAATAAGTGGAAAACCAAATTGATAGTTTTTTTTCTCTCTCTCTCAATTCAATGCAGCTAAAATTCTTTTAAAAGAACCACAAGAAATAAAAAATATAACCAACACAAATGAGGAGATGAAAAGGAGGAGGGAATATGAGAACTTTCTCATGCCTCACAAATGAAACTAGAAAACCAAAGCAGTGATAGGCTGCATACCAGAGAGGCCTGAAAGCATAGCAAGCAGAGGTCAAAGTGAAAAGAACGTGGGATAATACTCACCCATGACAAAGAGATCTGCTGACAGGGGAGCCACACAACTGAACAGAAAAGGTACTGTATTGAGTGAAAGAAGCCCATCTGAAAGGGCTACATACTGTATGAGTTCATTTATATGGCATTCTGGAAAGGCAGAACTATAGAAAAGAAATCAGATGAGGGGCTTCCGGGGCTAAGGTCGGGGTGGTACAAGGATGCTTGATGGATAAGAGAGTTGTTGCATACCTTGGTTGTGACAGGGGCTACCTTATGGTATGTGTTTGTCAACATTCATAGCACCTGTGCACCTAAAAAGGATGGATCTTATACCCATAAATTACAACTCAATGAATCTGATTTATGTAACTTTATAAAGAGTAAAAGGGTGGTCTAACACATATCCAAAAATGCTAGTGAAAAATACCGGGCACACAGTGTCTGCAAGATTCAATTTAGTATAGAACATATTAAAGGAGTAAAGAGAGTCACAGAATATAATCCTCAAAAGCCTACGTAGTTATAACTCTGTACGTTTCAGCTAACAGCAAATTGTGGGGCACACACATCCAGGAAGCTCAGGAAGAATGGTTGAGCACAGAAGTCTGAGCAGGAGACCATAGGAATATAAGTTGTCACAGCCTATGGGGTGTTTCTGGATAACAAGCTATCGATACACACATATTAAACACACAACCCCTTCTCTGTGGCAAACCCACCCTGTTCAAGTTTATCTTGAAAATATTGCCTGACAGCTCAGAGGGATGGGTATGGAGAGATCTTACTAACAGCATTATTTGTAAACAATTAAAGTTCAATAAATTACAGTGCATAGAAGAGAATATCAGGCAGCCAAAAGAGGTTAATAAATATGTGTGCCGGCACAGAAAGTTCTGCGAGTTTATGAAGTTATAAAATCCAGTGCCCATTTTATCTAGTATGACCCCCTTAGGTAAACAAGGACCAAGAGATGCCTATGAAGTCTCTCTGAAAGGGCTCAGCATGAACTGGGTGACAGTGGTTTCCTGCGGTGGAGAAACCCACATCGCTGGCACAGAGGAGACGCCCTCTCAACTGTGACCACAAAAAAGGAAAGGCTGCCTTCTTGGAGCAAAGCATTTTTTGGTTCAAGTTGATGACTAAGGCTGCTTATCGGAGGCAGCAATGCTTAGCTCTGCTGCAAAGGCTAGGATATGGAACTGCAGGGCTCACACAAGACTGTATACAGTGGTGGGACCAGTGCAGCCCACCTGCAGGTTCCAGGTCTGCTTCACGTACTCCCGGATAAGGTTCTCCTTTAGGTCCTCGAAGGGTCCAGTCTTGGGCTGCACCCCAGGTGGCCGGTTGAAGGGCTTCTTGAGGAGGCAGATGAGGCCATCTGACTCTTGGGAGTGGTAGTGGCAGAGCTCAGCAGGGCTGGCATGTGCCCTGCCACCCGCGATGGCATAGGTCCCATTCAGCTCCCGCTCAATGGTGTAGTGGTGTGCTTTGTGCCCATGTGCCACTGACAGGGCAAAGCCACCCAGGTAATTGCGGCTCTGGCGTAGCAGGTAGAGTCCATCACTCATGCCACCCTGGACCAGGTAGTCTTCAGCCTCCTCTCGGGTGATGTTGCCAAAGAAGAAGGGCAGGTGGTCAGCCACAGCTGATGCCATGCCTGTCTCCCCTCACGGCCAAGGGCACACAGTGTCTACCTGTCAAAACAAAGAGGGACATCAGTCAGCACCCACATAGTAGAAACAGTTGTAAAACTGACAACCTTTGACACTGGAGCCAGGCTCTCCATCGGCGGAGGCCCCTTCCTCCGGGGATTTGGCCTACAGCTCTAATTAACCTGATGTCCATCCTTCTGCATGCATAATCATTCAATTTCAAACCCACGCTCTCAGTATGGATGCATGGAACTTCCAGTTATGTTCCTGCAAACAGTCTTCAGAGGCCTGCTCCCAGCTCTGCTCCAAGCTCACACACCCTCCCTCACTCAATGTTATTCCAGTGCATTCACTATCCTGGTCACCTTACCCCACACAGTTCTGTTTTGCCCTAGAGCCTCTTAGAAAGGCAGCAGCTTTGATGCTGCTGCTGCCACTGAGATCTAAACACACATGGACACACACCCCTCCTATGTCCACACTCAGTGGTCCACAAATGTGGCCAGATGGCCTCAGCTCCCCAACAGCCAGGCCTGGCCTCAGCTAATGAAAAGCTGCCTTTCCAAATAAGGCTCAGTTTACACACTAAGACAGCTGCATTACCCCCACACTCCTTTTGCTGGAATCACCTGTCTCCTTCATCTCCACTTCTATCTGGAAGATGGTCAGAGGCACTGGTCCCTAAACCTTGCAAGGGCCACAATGTATGAGCCTGGAAAGCAGGATCAGAGGCAATCCAAAGTTCAGATTAATTTACTGTCACTAACAACATTATAAATCACCAATGACCACAGTGTCATTTCTTTCCCTTCTTTTCTCTCTTCATTTTATCAATATTACTATTCTTGGCTCTATTCTTGTCATCTTCTGCATCTATAGTCAATTCTCATTATTCATGGTACTTAAATTCTATAAAGTCACTGTGAACACTGAATTCTCAAATACTGAACCATTCATTGCTCCTGGGAAAAACAGAGTTATCCTCCTACAAGCCTGTGGTCATGACGTTTTAGTCAACCAGTCAACATATAACCTTGTTTTATGTGTGTTCCTATTTAAATAAACATATTTCATGTGTGTTGTTGAGTTGTTACCATTGAGCTCAGGACCAAAAGTGCTGTGACTCAGGATCAAGTGAGGCTTACCTAACACATATGTTTTCTCCATGAGGCACATCTCAGCCTCCCTGCACTGAGGATCTCCAGGCAGCACTCAGTGCTATGCTTGGGGCCAAACAGCATGTCACCAATAAAGAGCACAGCAAATGCAAAAAAAAGAGTAGCTCTAAGTAGACCATGAAAAGGACACTTATTTGCCTTATGAGCTGAGACAAGAAGGTATGAGTCATCTCTTTTGACCTCAGCTGGGAATGTGCATGTTGGGTGATTCAGATTTTTCCCTTCTCCGTGCATGTTGACAAATGAGCACACAAGTGCAGTGAGTATTGATTTGGAGCTTCACATACATGGTAGGGAGAAGGTAAATTTGTAAATGTGGATTTCAAATTTAATGAGGGTCAACTATAAATAATTTTCTTCTGCTCTTCCCACCTCCTAAAAAGACCCAACCTCATCTATAAGGATTCACCATTTTGCTTTTGGTATAAGACTGTTTTCAAATGCAGTGTTCTTGTTCCCGAAATCTGTGTTCATTTCAGTGCTTTTAAACTTGGCATGGAACCAGAAGAAGTAGCCTGTCTTTTTATTAACACTATCTGTCCTGATTATCAGAGGCCAAGACCTGTGATTCAAGGCTTCTGCTTTTCTTAAGACCCACTGAACCATGGCACCAAACCAAAGGGTGCAGCCCCCTCTCCTCCCTGTAGAGCAGGGATCCCTAGCCTCTGGGCTGCAGACAGGTATCAGTGCAGGCCTGTTAGGAATCAGGCTGCCCAGTAGGAGGCAAGCTTGAACGTAATGTGCTTAAATCATCCCCAAACCATCCCCCACCTCCAGTCTGTGGAAAAATTGTCTTCCATGAAACCGGTCCCTGGTACCTAAAAGGTTGGGGACTGCTGCTGTAGAGGGCATTTCCAATGGTGCTCAGCACATTCAGGTGGCTGCTTTCACTTCACCGGCCATTCAGCCTTCCCAGATGACATGGACTAAGGTGAAAGTAGAAGAAGTGGATGGTGCTCTGGGGAAACATCTGGGGATAATTTCTGCCATATCGTACCAGGTTGGGAAACAAAATAAGGAAGATGCAGAAAGCTATCTGACCTTCTCATGCACAAAGCCACAGAACCACCTCAATGCAAAGCAGCCTTGATAAAATCTGCCTGGGAATTTCCTCTGTAGCTTGAAGCTGAAAAATTTAAGTGTCAGTACTTGGGTAAAAGGAAAATTATTATTTGTGGGTTTAGTTAATTTGCATAAAAAAGAGAAAAGAGCCCAGCCCAGAGAGAGAGTGAGTCTGCTGGGCTCGTCAAGGATGGCTGGTCAGTTTTAGAGATCTGACTGGCAAGCTCAGCTCTGTCTGCACTGGGAAGAGATGGTTTGTTTCCTCTGCACTACTTCTCCACCAGTCTCGTCACACAGCATGTCCATTATGAAGCAACTGGTTATTAAAAAGAGCACTAGACTTAGTGAACAATCAGTGAACATGGAGTCTATCCAAGGTGTCACTTGCTAATGTTTCTCTTGAGTGGAAGAGGAATGGTGGGATTTCATCTAGTGGGCTGAGGTGGCATTGATCCTGGGTGGGTGTGAGGACATCTCCCCAATGAATTTCACCCAGCCACTGTGTCCCAAATGCCATCTCATCACTCACTCTCCTCTGAGAAAAGATAAAAACAACAGACAAAATACCTGTAATAGATAAGAGAACACACACTGAAAGTCACTGACAGCTTTTACTGGCTTTCTCTTCATCTGGGCAAACCACACAGGAAAGATGGACAGACAGAAAAGTGACTGAGCTTCCAGGATCCTGCTCTCAATGACTTTCCAAGACCCCTTCCCACTCAGAGAAGAGAGGCTCCTGGGAGGCCTGGGTCCCCTCCCAGTGATATGGCTTCCCCTGTCAGATCCATTCGCACTGTGTTACGGTCTTTAGCTTTAGCCCTCCCCTCATTCACAAAACCTCTGCAGGGACCCTGCAGCCACCGCAGAAAGCAAACCTCCTGATTTACACAAAAAGGACACATGACTGTGGATGAAGACATCTACAGAAAAGTTTTACTGAGTATATATTTAAAAAATCACCATAATTTTTCTCTAATCAGTTAAAGGATAGTTGTGGATGACTCACTGCAAAAATATTACAAAATCATGATAGTGTCCTTAGATTTCATAAACCTGTGACATAAGTAAGCGGTAAAGGTTATATGACAGAAAGAAAGAACTAGGCTGGCAAAGGGCTAACCCTAGTTCTTAGGAGCATGTGCTCAGTAGGGAAGTGCTGCACAGGGGGAAAAACCCAGGGACATAGTTGTGAACCTGTTGAGACTTTAGTATCCTTCCCATGAGTTACAAAGGTCTGGGGTCATGGTTCTGTATCTACTTGATTCCTATACATTTGACCTACCTTTATTTCTTGGACCCAAATGCAGGCCCAGAATCAGAAGCCCAGAACAGCATGGAATATGGGAAGAAAAAAGCCCACAAAGTGAGAGAAGTATTTAAAAGACCAGTGGAAACAGAGAGAGCAGCAGATGAGCCCCTACAAAGTGGAACACTCCCTGTTGCCATGTAGCCTGTGACTGGGGAAGGAGGCTTCTCCCCAGTGTGGGCATGCAAAGTCAGCCAGAAAGCAGAAGTGTAGGTCTCCCTCCACACAAAGGACCTCTTTTAATTTCACACTGAAATGAAACAAGGACACCCCAAGGATAAGGACAAGGATGTGGATCCCACAAAACAGACTCAAGTCTAAGAGCATGTCAATGAACTTGAACTACACTCTCACAAGAGTTCTTACCAAATGAACTTTATCTCAAATTGCTAGGTGGAGCATACCAAAGAGAAATAACTCTTTGGTTATTTCATATTTTTAAAAGACCTAGGACTCTGTAATATCAAATTCCAAATATGAGAAAATCCTATAGAGTCCTTAACTGAGATCTCAGGATGCTAACTCAAGTGGGGCCTGGTAAGGTTGAGCAGGCATGACCTTTATGTCAGGATAGTGAAGTGCAGGTCAGAGCTGATATGCCAGCTCTCTCTGACTCAGATCCCAAATCTTCTGGCACACAGCTGCTCATGATACCAGCAAGAGGTACAACTTTACAGAGGGCTTCTGGCAGGTGATATCCCTCAGGTTGATACCTGAGGTGCTTTTCAAGCAGCTACTAAACATATGCATAGTTCACAGTAAGCAGGCTTTTGAATTTCTCACTCCAGGATGTGTTGTCTCCCACACTTGGAAAAGCATCTAGGAGAATCCCAGCCAGGCTTCACTCCACAACAGGTAAGGAGACATCCCTGGAGACACAAACTGGACAGAAACCCTCTACAGACACAGGAAACTGGAAGGACTCCTGTGGATAGGCTTACTAGGATGGAGCAAGGGGACGTGTTCCAAAAAGTAACAGTAGCCAACCTGCATCCCAAGTCTGAAAAAATGATAGCTCTATGATAAAAGCATCACAATTTTGTATATAATAAACTTGAGCCAAAAATGCTAGGACAGCCAGGAGAATGATGGTGACAAAGATGACAAGGATGGCAACAAGAAGCAGCTATTCCATAAACAATCACTTGCAGGGTATCAGCTGATCTGCACAAAACCCTAAAAGTAATGGCTATTTCTCCCAACTGACAGAGCAGATATTCATCTCAGGAATGTTGGTTACCTCCTGAAGAACACAGAGGAGTCAGTGGCAGAGGCAATGCTGACAGTCAGCATTTTCTTCTTTCTTGTTAGTTTGGTTTCTTTTTGCCTTATTGATTTTATTTTGTTTTTAATCATTTTTATTACCAATTACAGTTGACACACAGTATTATATTAGTTTCAGGTGTACATCCCAGTCACTATACATTACATAACTTACTAAGTGATCATCCCAATAAATCTCACACCCATCTGAACCCATAGTTATTAGAATATTGTTGACTATATTCCCTATGCTGTAAATTACATCCCCATGACTATTCTGTAACAACCAATTTATACTTCTTAATCCCTTCACCTTTTTCACCCATCCCCCTGACACACCTCCCATATGGCAACTATCAAAAACATTCTCTTATCTATGATACTGTTTCTGTTCTGGTTGTTCATTTATTTTGCTTTTTTAAGATTCAGGTGTTGATAGATATATATTTATTGACATTTTATTGTTCATAATTTTTTCTTTTTCTTAAAGAAGACCCTTTAACAATTCATATAATACTGGTTTGGTGAGGATGCACTCTAGATTTTTCTTGTCTGGGAAACTCTTTCAGTCGTTTGATTCTAAATGATAGCTTTGCTGGGCAGAGTAATCTTGGTTGTAGGTCCTTGCTATTCATCACTTTGAGTATTTCTTGCCAATCCCTTCTGGCCTGCAAAGGTTCTGTTGAGAAATCAGCTGACAGTCTTATGGGAGCTCCCTTGAAGGTAACTGTCTTTCTCTTGCTTCTTTTAAGATTCTCTCTTTGTATTTAACCTTTTGCATTTTAATTATGATGTGTCTTGGTGTGGGCCTCTCTGGGTTCATCTTTTTGGGGACTCTCTTTGCTTCCCGGATTTGTATATCTATTTCCTTCACCAATATAGGGAAGTTTCCTGTCACTATTTTTTCAAATAGGTTTTCAATTTCTTGCTCTCTTTCTTCTCCTTCAAGCACCCTCGTGATGCAAACATTGGCATGCTTGAAGTTGTCCCAGAGGCTCCTTACACTATCCTGGTTTTTTTGGATTCGTTTCTCTTCTTGCTGTTCTAATTGGGTATTTTTTGCTTCCTTATATTTTAAACCACTGATTTGATTATTGGCTTCATCCACTATACTGTTGACTCCCTGTATGTTATTCTTTATTTCAATAATGTATCTTCATTTATGACTGGTTCTTTTTCATGCCATTGGGTTCTCATTAAGTTTATTGAGCATCCCATAACCAAGGTTTTGAATTTTGCAACTAGATTATTTGTCTCCATTTTATTTGGTTCTTTTTCTGGAGTTGTGTTCTGTTCATACTGGCTATGTTTCTTTGTCTCCTCATTTTTACAGCCTCTCTCTGTCTGTTTCTATGTATTAGGGAGAGCTGCTATGTCTCCCAGGCTTGGTAGTATGGCCTAATATAGTAGGTGTCCTGTAGAGTCGAGTGGCACGGCCTCCTCTATCACTCAAGCTGGGTACTCAAGGTGTGCCCACGGTGTGGGCTGTGTACATTCTCCTCTTGTACATGAGCCTTGATTGCTGTTGGGACAACAATGGGAGGGATTTACCCAGGCTGATCAGCTGTTAAGGACTGGCTGTGACCACTGAACACCAACCTGCGACCACTATGGGGGATCAGATATGCACAGACCTACTCCACAGAGCCAGACTTACTTCAGCAGGGCTCTGGTGCCCACTGAGTCCGCCCCTTGAGTATATCACTTGTGTATACAAGGTGTATACAAAGTGGTTGGGTAGTGGTGCTCTGATGTGGTGTGAAGCTGTCCACTGGGTGCATGGGCTCTGGAGACTCTCAGGAAGTACAGGCCAAGGCACTGCCTGTGTTCTGCCTGGGGCCACCCAGCATGAGCTACAAAACTATCTGCAGATGGCTACTACTTGTGTTGGGCTTGGAGGTACCCAGGTGAAGTCAAGCTGTGAACCGAGGCCAGCTCTGCTAGTGCTGGGCCTGGGGCCACTTAGTGAGAGGTACAGGGCATGCTGAGGCCAGATGCTATTTGTTTAAGAGATTTTAGAAAAATCTGAAGCATGAGCCAAGACAGGCCATTTGTACAGAAAAGCCACTGGAAACAGCTTGGGTGGGCCTGACATGGAGTGGGGCAGGGTCTTGGGGAATCACCAGGGTGGGCAAACAGTGTCAGCCAGGATGATGGAGTCTCACACATGGCACCTGCCTGCCAGCTCTATGGGGAGAGGGCTCATAAAAGGAACAATGACCTCAGCCAGCACTTTTGTCTGGGAGAAACCTGTCCCCTAACTCTTGCATTAATGTCAGAAAATTCAGTTCCTTCCCATATGTCTCTGGTGCCTTTCAAACTGCTGCCCCAGTGCTGGAGCTCAGAGGGAGTGAGTCAGAATAAGTCCACCCACAGGTCCTTTAAGAGGCACTGCCTGGGACTCCAGAAGTTTCCCTCAGCCTCAATCCCCACTGGTTTTTACAGACATAAATTATGGGGAATTCTCTTCCTGGCACTTAATACCCTTGAATGCGGGACTTGGTGTGAGGCTGGGACCCCTCACTCCTGAGATATCCCTCCCAATTTTTATCCACCACACATGGGTGTGGAACGGCCCATTCTTTGTCTCCACCTCTCCTACCAGTCTCCATGTGGTTTCTTTTTCAATTCCCTAGATGTAGGACTTCCATTCACCTCGATTTCTAGCAGTTCTGAATGATGGTTTTTCCGTAGTTTAATTGTAATTTTGATGTGTTTGTGCAAGGAGAACCATGTTTACCTATGCCACCATCTTTACTGGAAGCCGTAAGTAAGCACTTTTCTTGGTCACAACCTATAGACACCCGCAAGTTCATGTGAACAGGCACCTTGATCAGCACATGCAAGCTCAGGCTTTACTGCCAAACTGGAGTCCCTGCCTTGTCACCTTAGAGTAGTTGTTTTTAGTACACAGCCCTGGGATGAGTTACATCAGCATCACCAAGAAATTGCAAGAAATGGAAATGCTCAGGGCTTTACCCTGACTTGCAGAATCAGGAGCTGTGGAATTGGAGACCAGCAATCTGTTTGCACAAGCTCATATTTGAGAACTTTGACAGAAGAATGCCATCTATGTAACGGCTAGAGACAAAAATCTAGGTTCTCTTAGGTAGCTCCCTCCTCCATGTCCCTACAAGTAACATGTCACCAGTCCCATCCATCTTACCTCCCAAACTTTCAACCGTGTTCTCTCTTCAAACAATGCCTGAACACACCATTTCTCTATTAAAGATCCGCCACAGTTCATGCTGGACCTCAGGATAAACATGCCCATCCTTCAGCATGTCAGCTCACCCTCAGATCTCACTGCCACTAGTCTTTCTCTGAACAGCATCCTCGGATGCTCCCAGACTATCCAATCCCCCTCAACATTCCCTGTGCCTTTCTTTTTCAGTACTGACTACAGTTCTGACTTAATTTTAATTTACTTTTACTTAGATCTGTGTGATTATTTGATAAATTCCTCGTCTCCCCAACAAAGGCAGAGATGATACATATCTATCTCTACTCTTTAAGTAAACTTTTAATTCCCGAATGTACTTAGATTTATGGAAAAATTGCAAAGATAGCACAAAGTTTCCATATTCCCACCATCAGTTTCCCTATTATTAAAATCTTACATGACTATTATGGTACACTTCTCACAATTAGTGAGCCAATAGTGAAACATTATCATTAACTAGAACCCATGCTTTATTACTTTGCCTTCAGTTTCACCTTTGTTTTTCTGTTCCAGGACCTCACCCAAGATGTTAAATTATATGCTGAGGCACCTATTGGCTGGGACAGGTTTTTAGACTCTCCTTGTTTGTGATGAGTACTGGTCTGGGAGTTTGTTGAATGTCTCTCAACTGGTCTCTATCTGATGTTTTTCTCCTGGTTAGACTGAGCTTTTGTGTTCAGGGAGGAAGATGACAGAGGGAAAGGGTCATTCTCCTTGAGTCATATTAAGGCTGTATGCTGTCAACATGGCTTATCACTGTGTATGCTAATCTTTGACACCTGGCAGAGATGATGCCTGTCAGGTTTGCCCATTGGAAAGTTACTTCCCCACCACAGTCTCTTTCCATCCATCGTTTTTCAAAGGTATGTGCAGTATGTGCAGTCCATACTGAAGGAGAGAAGAGATGTTGAATGTGAATATTGTCCTAAGTTACTTGGAATTCTTCTGCAGAGTAGGTTTGCCTATTCTCCCTCATTTATTTATCCAAGTAATCATTTACTTATGTAAATATGAATTCAAGGGTATTTATTTTATACAGAAGGTTACAGTCCAATAGCATTTATGTTATTGCTGAAATTGTCCCAGCTTGGCCACTGAGAGCATGTACAGCCAGCTCCCATGTTCCTATGACATCGCTACAGCAAAGTGAGTCTTTTGGTTTTGCTTTTTGAGCACTTCCTTACTACAGGATACTCCAGGTGCATCTTGTATTTTTAGTGCTCCAGTCCTATAATCTCTTATTTCTCAATTCTTTTAATTAAGAATGGTATTAGAAACCAAGGTCTAGGTGCTAGATGAGCTCATTGATACAAGGATGCCATCAATTCTAGATCCTCTCAGATGACAGAGCAAGGAAATATATGTGTGTAGACTCGACCGATATACATACACATATCTAATGTATTTCCCTATCCATCTGTATCTACATCATCTAAATGTGATTTCATACTAATATCTCTGTCCCTCTGCTTCTATTTTCTGGAAGGAAACATTGTTGAAAATTGGTGTAATTGCCTCCTTAAAGGTATGGTACACAATAATTCACCAATGAAACCACATGGGCATGGTACTTTGGGGGAGGGTATTAATTGTTGATTTAAATAGAAAAGACAGGGCTATTTAGGCTACTTCTTTATGGCAGTTTGTATCTTTCAGGGATTAGTCTTTTTCAAGTTAGTTATCACATTTGTGGGTATAGAATTGTCTATAGTATTCTGCTACTGTCCTTTTAACATTCATAGGATCAGTAATGATGATCTCTCTTTTATTTCTGATAATGGTAATTTTTGTTTTTGTTTACTTTGGCTAAAACTTATTAATTTTATTGATCTTTCCAAAATCCCATCTTTGGGATTTTTAATTTTTTCTATTGTCTTTCTGTTTTCAATTTCAATGATTCTTGCTATAATTTTAATTATTTAATTTCTTCTTGTTGCTTTAGGTTCAATTTGGTTTTCTTCTGTCGTTGTCTAAGGTGGAAACACAGGTTATTGATTTTATAATTTCCTTTCATCTAATATATGTGCTTAATGCTATAAATTTCCTTCTAAGCACTGTTTATGCTATATCACACACATTTTGATAAGCTACATTTTCATTTATGTTCAGTTCAAAATATTTTTAAATTTCTCTTCAGACTTCTTTTTTCCACAGGGGTTGTATTATAATTTGAAACAGTTTAATTTCCAAATGTTTGGGGAATTTACAGATATCTTTCTGTTACTTATTTCTAGTTTAATTACATGTGTTATGAGAACATAATTTGAGTGATTTCTTATTCATTTATGTTTATTTATGCATGTTTCCCAAGAATGTGGTCCATCTCAGTGAGTGTTCCATGTGAGCTTGAGAAGAATGTGTACTTTCTCATTGTTGGGTTGAATACTGTCAAAGTGTCACGTGGTCACTGGTGCTGCTCAGGTCACCTCTATCCTTCCAATCTTCCATCTGTTTACACTATCAGTTCCCAGCAGAGGGTGATGAAAATCTCCAGTTATAACAGTGCATTTGTCTATTCTCCTATTGGTCTGTCAGTGTTTCCATGGTGTATTTTTATGCTCTTTTGTTATGTGGATACACATTTATGTCTCCCTGGATAATTGATCTCTTCATAGTTATGCAACTCCTCTCTTTATCCCTGATAATCTTCCACTTTCTGAAGTCTGCTTTGTATTAAATTAATATAGCTACTCCATCTTCCTACTGATTAGTGTCATGGAATATGTTATTTTTAATCTGTATGTGTCTTTACATTTAAAGTGGGTTTCTTATAGACAACATATGGTTGGGGTTTTTTAATTCACTTTGACAAATACTGTGTTTTAATTAGTGTGCTTAGACTATTTACATTTAAAGTGATTATTGATTTAGTTAGATTAATATCTGCCATGTTTGTAACTATTTTTATTCATTGCATTTGTTCTTTGTGTCTTTTTCTCCTCTTTTTTTCTTCTTTCTCTGGTTTTAATCAAGCATTTCATATGACTCCATTTTATATATTCCCAGTATATCTTTTTAAAATTTGTAATGGCTTCCCTGGAGTTTACAACATACATTTTAAAATCTAAATTCCATTTTCAAATAATACTCTACTGCTTCATGTATAGAGCGGGTACCTCATAAAAGAGCATTTCCAATTCCTTCCTCCCACCCCTTATGACAATGCTGCCATTCATTTCACATACTGATATGATATAATCACCCAATACATTGTTGCTTTAAACATACAGTTATCTTTTAAGATCAATTAAAACAAAATAATATTTTAATATTTTAAATATTAATAATTTTTGTAGGGCCAGGCAACCAGTGATAACCTTTCTGTGTTTGTCTAAGCAAGTCTTACTTTTTCCTCATTTTTGAAGGAAAATTTAGCTGGATGTAAGATTCTAGGTTGGTGCTTATTTTTCCTTCCTAGACATTTTAAATCTTTCACTACTCAATTCAGGTTTGCATTGCATGTGATGAGAAGTCTACTGTAATTCTTAACCTTGTTTTTCTGTATGTAAAGGTCATTTAGTTAGATGATTATAATAGATGGTCTATAAGCATTTGTCAGGTGAAGAATGAATACACAATCCAGACGTGACTGTTCCATAAAAGATGGTGCATAATCATGTCAGATGTATGAATGAATGAATGAATGATTGCTTCATATGAGATTATCTGGTCCACAAACATTTGTCAAATGAGCAACAAATGAAAGAGTCAGTGACTGAAATACAATTGCAGTCTTTTCCAGACAGGAGCCCCACTTGTTCATCTCCAATCTAAGGTAGCCACAGGTACTTGGGTCCAGTTCACCCTGTTTTATTTCAAGTCACAAGAGAGCCCCACATCCCCCAAGGCCCCAGAGCTCATTCTCTGACATGCAGCACACGTCCTTTCTGTATATATTTTTCATACTCCCCCATCCCCCAAGGCAATACAGTTTGCAAACCTTGACATGTCCTATTTAGATACAATCTAGTGTTATTTTCTAGTAGGCTCATTAATAAAGCATAACCCTACCTCAAATTATGAAGAGACTATGGGTCTTACTGTCTTCCTTTAACAAAATTTGAGGTCTAAACCCAGAAAGCTACAATGACTCTACAAAATTCTGTGCCTGGTGCTGTGAAGGCAATTGTTCACTTTTCTCTTTATCTCAAGGGTAAGGTACATTTTCCATGCCTCATTTTAGGCAGAACCTTCTTGTAGTCATAGAAAGCTGTGTGTGTGAAGTCTGAGAGGTGGTCTGTGCTATGGTCATGAGTCACAGCTCAAGACAGACTCCCTTGGTACAAACACAGATTCTTCTGCCCCTAGCCATATAGCTGAATCTCAGTTTCTTCATCTGCAAAATGAAGGTTATGGTAAGGCCCACCTCAAACAGTGGTTTGGTATTCCCTGACCAAGCCTCCTGACGTGCTCACAGCAAGTGGCCTGGCACCTGGTTAATGCCCTGGGTTGGCAGTGACAGGCATAGTGATAACTCAGTGCACACCCTCACGCTTTGGCTGAGAGACCCCTCACGTAGATTTTCTCACCAGCTCACCATGGGAGGGCAGGTCCACACACTCACCAGCCTCTTTGATTCAGCTGCTGCAAAGCAGGCTCAGAAATTGGCCCATAATTACAAGTCTCTTGATGAGAATTCTGTCAGGTGGGAAAATTGTATTCTTAAAATGTCTTTTTTAAGGAGAAGTATATTGAAGTGTTTAAGGGGTGAAATTTTATGATATCTGTGATTCACTTAAAAACCAAAAGTCATAACTATATGCTTGGTCATATACTATTTTATCTACCTGAATATTAGAAAATATTCACTATGAGAAATGTAAGTTCTTTTTATGTAAAAATATAAAAACAAAGCATAAAACTCACTCTACATAATATGAGCTTTAAAGGTCCACACTGGTCACTGCTCTGATTGCATGAGGGCCCAGGCACATTAACTGCAGGCAGCAGGGCCCAATGAGCAATGAATACACTGTGCTTTATGGACCCTATTGAAGAAGTGGGGGTGAACACCAACCCCAGCTCCAACCCCCCAAGCACAATGAGTGACAGAGATGATCCAAGAATAGTGTGTAAGAAACTTTGAAAACACAGAGCCTTAGGGAAAACATTCTCTGTTGTCAATGACGTATGTTCACTAAAACCTCCAACTGCTAAAATGACCAGTATTTTACCTTGCAGGGGACATCCATGCCTCTTCACAAGCATGGCTCAGGTTCCACATTTCCAGGAAGGAGCAGGTGCTGGCCCGACCAGAGGATGCCCTGCCCTTCATCCTAGCTGTGTGGCACTGCTTTCTGTCAGGCAGCACTGGTTATGACAGAAATGGCCCCTCATTTACAAATTGCATCTGGACTGAAGGAACTGTAAATATCTGATAAAAATCAAGGCTTTGGGCCTATTTCCAGTGAGACATGGAAGCCCTGCCTCAATTGTGTTAAAAAACTGGCAACCTGGGAGCATTCCCAGTGTGCACTTGTCCCTTCGCACCTGTGCTGTCTCATGTAGTACAGACCCACTGAAGGAAATGCTTGCTGCCGCCCTGCCGTACAGAAGGGGCTCCTGCTCAATGGCCTTCTGAGTCAGTCTGGGCCAAATATGAGCTGCGATGACTTGGAGGTCTGAATACTGTGAGCTCTGGGGACCTCCTGGTGGGGGCGCATTATATCACATCATCAGTCTCCACTTGTGAAGTTGGAAATATACCTGCCATCAAATCACTCTCTGTTTAGGAGAAAAATATTTAGAAAACGTGCTATTAAAAATTATTCTTTCATAAGAAAAAAACACTTGTGTAAGAATTAGAAGATTCTTACAGCACTCACTGGGCTTGGTACCACAATTAAACAGAAATATCAAGTGCGGATACAGCTCTTAATCTGATGCCTGTGATTTGACCTCTGCACCTGTTCACTGATGTCCTCCTGGTACCAGAACAGTGTCAAGCATGAAGTAAGAACTCAAGAAAAATCTGCCAATTTAATTAACTAATGTGAAATGCAAGGCTAAGAGATTTGCACTGTGTTATAAAATAGTTAATTTGTTTCAAGGCCATGTCTCATAAAATAGTCAAATTTAACTTTAAAATTATTTCCTTGCTTTGTATGAGAAATAAAAACATACAGTCAATTCTCATTATTTGTGATAATTAGGTTCTATAATGCTGTCCTGAACACTGAATTAATAAATACTGTAACACTGCTTCTTAGGAAAATAAAGGGTTAGGATCCTGAGAGCCTCTGGTTACAACATTTCATCAACCAATCAATTCATAACATCTTTTTATGTGTACTTCTGTTTAAAGACACTTACTTAATGTGTATTGTTCTTTAATTAACATTGAATTCATGGCTAATAGCACTGTAACTCGTGGATGAATGAAGCTTATCTAATACAGTTTCATAAGGCACATCACAGCCTTCTTCACTTAAGAACCCTGAGCAGCACTTTGTACAATCCTATGCCTGTGGGCAATTTTAAACAGCAAAATCACCAACAAAAAGCACACAAATTTGGCAAATGTGGCACTCAGTTGACAGGAAAAGGACACTAGGCAGAACACCCTAGTGTCCCCCCTCAGCTGGGCATATGCACACCTGGTGACTCAGGTGTTTTACTGCTCTGTGCACATCCACTGAGGTCCAGTTGAGGACCATGAGGACTGATGCAATCTCACACCAACTCTAGTGAGTAAGCAAATTCACAATACAGATGCATAAATGCTAAGGGCAGACTGGACATTATCTTACATGAGAGTGCTAAATATAGATCTTAGATTCATAATTTAGCCATTTTCAGTGACATCAAGAATATTCACATGGGGCCTTGTTGGTCACAAACAAACATGATGGGAAAGTACAGGTTATTATAAAAATCAATACAATGGTGAATAGGTATTAATGTTGGAAAATTCAAATCTCAGTTGAACTTGGCTTTTGATAACCATGTCTTGTCATGCTTCCTTGGTCTCTAACAAAATGCTTCTTGGTACTCTCAGAAACACAGGTTTTATTTACGAAATAAGAGAATACATAAACTTTGCACCCAAAGGGGCCTAAGCATGAAGCTCAGACCTGCTCTCACCAGGTCTCTGGCCTTGACAAGTTACTCTTCACAAAAAGGGTACAGCTTCTACTTTATTTGGATTGTTCTTCTTTTAGAAGAACTATGGGCACTTGTTGTCTGTTGTTTTATTTATGATGGCCATTCTGACTGGTGTGAAGTGGTACCTCATGGTGACACAATTAAAGTCCTAGAAGAGAACATAGGCAGGAAAATCTCAGATATTGTACGCAGAAACTTTTTTACTGACACGTCCCC
>CM052540.1:76249141-76298897 GCA_028533065.1 Trachops cirrhosus | reverse complement strand
GGGCTGGAATGGGAATAAAGGATAGAAACTGTACTGAATAAACTAAAATAAAAAAAAATAAAAATTAAAAAAAAGAAAAAAAAGAAATATCATTTTTAAATAAAAAAAAAGAACTATGGGCAAATATGGCAAAATGCAACATCTGTTAATTATGTGTGGTACTGTTCTTTTCTGCACTTGAAAAATTTTGTTCCAAAAAAGCTGGTTGTGAAGAATAAATGAAGTTACATTTGATCAAGATGTGGTGCTGGGCTCCTACTCTTTCTTTCAACCAGACCGTGAGCAACTCGAGTGCAGGGAAGGGTGTTGACTACTGGTATGACCCCAGCACTCACCTCCATCCTGGCTGGCGGGAGGCGACGATAAACAAATGAGCTGAACAGAATGGAGAACCAGCTAACAACATGGCCCAGCTCGGCCATGGTGATCAAAGAGGCTGAGAGCTGTATGAATTTTTTTGGCTATTTTGAAGTTGTTTTGTCTTTATTTGTTCTTAATTGTTCCTGCAGACACTTAGTTGTTCAAGAAAAATACCAAAGACTCTAAGTTACTCTGTAAAATAATATCAAAATATCAGATAGCTTGGGTGTTGACAGTAAAGTTTTCACAGCCCCATTCTCTCTGAAATAACCCACTGTGAGAATAAGAAAGAGAACTGCCATGGGACTAGTAGATACTTCTAACCCCAAACCTACAGTGAACAGAGCCCAATGCAGCAAAGGCTGAACCTGGGAGTGTGAAGATCTGTAGAGAAGATGGTCAATGAGGGGAGCAGCCGCAGACCTCAAAGTCTGCAGAGCTGAGGGCTCCACACAGCAGTGGGGAAGCCAACATTTTCTTGAAGACGGAGAAGAGATTTTAAATGGCTAGGAGCCTCCCTGGGAAGAAATAAATATCCTACAAATCCTCTCTCTGTCACACACACACACAGCATTAGTAAGAATGAGGAAAACACTGTTAGACTAGAATATTTTGGGCTGCTCCCTAACATGAGTCATTTCCAATATGAGGAACCTACAGCAAGTCTCTACAATTACACTAGATAAAAGGAGAGAGGCAGTAGGAGAAACATACGGCACATAAAACATATTCTCCATAAAACCATTTCAAGAGGCAGATGAAATCAAGACCACCCACACAGCATGAAATCAAGAACTTTTAGATAGTAGTCACTTTGTTAAAACAATAGCTCCAACTACAGATATAGAAGTTAGGAGATGACAGGGAGAGGCAAGAAAAGCCATCAGAAATAAGCTGGTGGAGATCAGGAAACAAAATGGGAAAGAAATGAGTGTTAATTCAACAGCAAAAGAGCACAGACAACAGACTGTAAAGAACCTGGTGGACAAGATGGAGTAGCTTGAGAAAATGAAATGGAATTAACAAAGATTGAAAGAATTCAACAGAAAAATATTAGGACAAAGGAAATCCAAAATATGCAAGGTGGATATCCATGAAGTAGGGAATTTAAGTAAATGAGTGGAAGATATATTCAGAGTTACAATTAAATGTCCAGAAATAAAAGAGGAATTTTCTCCTGGATTCTCTTCTCCAGGAGCCAAGCCAGTAGACAGAGTAACATCCCCACAGGGGTAAGTGTGTGCTGAGAGCTGGTGAGCACATAATTCAGCATGCTGACCAAAACAACTGTAGCCAGTAGTTTTGATCTACAGGAGAATCAGGCCAAAGCAGGGTTTTATCTCAACTGGACACCTGCTTTAAAATCACTCCAGGTGCTTCCAAAACATTAGACACCAGGCCTGGCCTGCTCCCAAGTGTTTCCTCTACACATAAAATTGTTAAGAGTGACCGCTTTCATCATCAACTCAATTCATGACAAAAAAAAAAAAGGAAAACTCTAGACCAGAACAGTGATTCTCCACCCTTGCTACAGGTTAGAATCATGCGGGTGCTTTGTGTTTTTTAAAGCACTGGTGACAGGGTCCTGTGCCAAACTTACTCAAAACCTACAGGGCGAGGCCCAGACCTTGGTATTTTTTTTTTTTGTTTTTTCTTTTTCACATTTTTTATTGTTATTCAAGTACAGTTGTCTCCATTCCGCCCCCCCCCCTTGTTCCTACCTTTAAAAACAGTGAGGTAGGGTCAGACCTCAGTATTTTTAAAACTTTCCACTGATACCTGCCTGCAGCCCAGATGCAGAATAATTGCTCTAGCACAGCTGCCTCTGCAGTGATGGTCCAGGGACTCAAATGCATCCAATAGAGCTGACCACTGAAGTGGGCAGCAACATAGGCAGTAGCGACTGAGGGGAATGACAGAGTGAAGAGTTTGAAATTTCACATAGAAATTGAAGGAAGTAATATTAAAGCCATAATTCAAGAAAACACTTGTAGTTAAACACCACCACCCCCAACACACTAATTTTTAGCCATTCTGATTTTTCTAACATAGTAACTCAGGTGGAGGGCCCTGCCCACGTCCTTAGGTTGACAGCACAGGCCTGAGATCTCCTAAAGGAAGAACACATGTATTACTCCACTTCCTGATGTCAGGATGAGTCATGAAAGGAAGTTCTGTAACTCTCAAACCTTCCAGCTGCTCTCTGTGGCACTTTATCTTCCCTCAAATTTAGCAGTGCCAGAATTCCAGAGACAGCAAACTGCATTTTTCACCCACTGCCCAGAACGAGAAGCAAGGGTTCCAGCCAAGGGGACAAGACCACTGTGTCACATCTTCCAGCCACAGGCTCCTCAGGTGTTCCTGCCTCTCACAGGTGCACCTGCCTCTCATCCCCTCATGTTCTGTTGCTCCCAGGGTTCTCCAATGAGCACATGGCACACATTCCCAGAAATGAAAGTCTTGTTCTCTTGTATTTGAAATAATAGACATGGTCAAGCAATATACCTTCTTCATTTTACCTTAATGAGGGACATGTTCCCTCTTCAGATTTTTCTTTTAAATGGATAGAATCTCGGATCCCAAATATTTGGCAAACATTACTCTGGACTTGTTTTTACTGAAGAGAAATGAGTAAGTACTAAGGTTTCTCCATTACCTCTAAATCCTGTTGAACAAAAACTAATTTATTCTTTCTGAAGCCATACTGAACCAAGTGTGCTTAACCCAGGGATACATAAACTAGTGACCTCTAAGCTTGGGCTCCCATTAGACTGCTCCAGGGCAAAAATCTGGAACCATTTCGGTTTCCATCAGGGAGCCAGACTGTAACAGTGCATGTGTGTGCTTGTGTGATGTGTGCCATGTGCAGGTGTGTGTGACACTGTCATGCTGAGTAGGAGACTGGAACTATGGTGAGGGTGAAAGGGCCAGGCCAGATCCCGTAGACAAGACTCAGAGTACTGCCATCACTTCCCGGGGTCAGATCCCTTCAAGGAAATGGAAGCACTTAGGGTCCACATGGTAGACAAGTGGCAAGTGTTATGTCGCGATCACAGTGGCATTAAGTTAGGAAAGGGGAAGGGGTAGAAGCTGGCTTCCCTCCCTGACTCCCCAAGATGTACCAAGTGTGGCTCCAGAACAGCATGCCATCTGGGTCTGTCCCACACACCGTGCTGCAATGACTGAAATGCTTGTTCTTCTCTGCTGCCCTCAAAATGTGGCTAGTGTGACTGAGAACTGACTTTTAAATTTTATTTCATTTAAGCACTTCAGTGTAAATTACCACATGTGGCTGGTGGCGATACATCACAGCACTCGATTCTTGGCAGGGAAGCTGGGAAAAGATCTCTGGCTTCACCTGGGCCAGGTGTAAGAGGCAGAGCAGGACCAATGTGATGGGGCTACAGGTGGACAAGGTCACCCAAGGAACAGGCTGTGTGGTCCAGACACCTCTCCTTTCAGGACCTGTCTCCTATTTGGGCTAAATGTGGAGGCCTTAGGTTTTCTTTTTATTAAGGAGAGACACATTCTACTGCAACCACCCCATTGATTATATCCAAATTACATTTGAATTATTGAAATACAAGGAGGGAACTTTAAGAGTGCCAACATGTGTGAAGCAGGCACCACGATGGAGGCAGGGAGCACACAATTTCTACACCATAGTTTCCATCTGCACATTTAAAAGTGCATGACCAGGGCCAAAATAATGTCACAAATTGTTTCAGTGCTTCTGGGTAAGAGTGATGCCATGATCCCTGGGGAGGGGGTCCATGTTCAGAGAGGAGATGGCTGAGGAAAGCACTCCCAAGGTGTTGCTTGTTAAAACTCAGCAGAGTTCTCAAATACATTATTAGGAATAGATTTGCTTCAGAGTCAAGTGACACTGTTGGGAAAGTGCTACTGCTTCTGTGACCCTCCTACTAAGTCTTCTAGTCTTGATTTCAAGACTAAAATCATCTTGTCCCTAAATCACTTGTTTTTTCAACCCCTAGGTAAGCAGAGGTTCTTTCATTCTTTGACCTACTGCAGCTAACCATGGCCATCTTGCAGGGGCCTGTTCTTTGCCTGCCAGTTGGCTCGGTGCTTTGCTCAGCATGTCTCTGAGCTCCATGACCCCTCAGAGGCAGGTATTTGGAACCTCTTTGTGCTGGTGAGGCTGCCAGAGCCTAAGCCCTTTCAACAAATGATGGAACCCAGAGCCATGAGCCAGGTTTGCTCCTGCCACCCATGCTGCCCCCAGAGAGAGGCTTTAGAGTCACTTTTTGGAACTAGACATTTGTAAGTCAAGGCCCTACTCCTAAAAGTTTTTATTACAAAGGATAAATGCAGGTGCATGGGTGAGCCCTGGGGCTCCTCAATGTGACGGCTACATGGTGCTTGTGTGTGTGTGTGTGTGTCTGTGTGTGTAGACAGAGTCAGAACCAGGGAGTACACAGCTACAGAGCATCCCAAAATGGCCCTCAGGTCACCATTTGCTGCAGTCCCTACGAGCCAAAAGCCAAGCCACATACACCAAGAAACCATTGCCCTGCTTTGAGCCTGAAGCTGTGTTTGTCCTTATGGGAAAGAGCCCACATGAAACAGACCACAAACTGGCAGAAAATATGTACGGTGGAAAAATGCCAAACACTATTCTTAAAGATGGAAACCATTCAAATGACCTTGTGTAGAAAATGTTACAGGTGGGTTTCTCTATCAGACCAGTACACATGTTCTTTTTCTGGGATCATTTCACATTCATTCATCTCCTATAGGTCTCACAGCATGTATGAGAACCCATGGTTATTCTCACTCAGCAGTCTTCCTCTGAAACTTCCACAGACTCCTGACCTCATGAATACAAGTGCCCAAGGGACAGAGAGTCCACAACATAAAAACATCTGATATCCTTCTCTCCCTCTCTCAATCTCTGTCTCCTCTCTCTCCCTCTCTCTCTCTCACACACACACCCCACTCTAACTTCTAATGCACCCAGAGTCTTTGCAATCAAGGGCACACACAGCTGCCACTAAAACCAGCATACCAATAAATTCAAATTTGGTGGAAATTCTGTTAGGTTTTAAAGATGAGCTTGTGTGCCATAAAACTCTACTAAATAGTTCTAAACCAGTGGTTCCTAACATTGGTGGCTCCACTTAGTGGGGAAGGTGGTGAGAAGTCTTTATAATTAAAGTTCAAAGGCAGGCTACAGGCCAGACCACATCGGAATCTTGGGAGGCAGCCTGTGCACCAGTGGGTGAGAGCAGTGTGGGGGATGGCCATGTGCAGTCAAACTGAAGAACCTGGCTGTACAACTCTAGACAAGTCATCTACCTTCTCTAAGCAGAAGCTCTTGCTTAGAGGCAGAATGGTCCCAACAGCCATAATGGATGTCTTGTTCTAAATTAGTTCTCTTCCTGGTCTTATCCTATGTGCTCTCCCTACCCCAGGCAAAGATTCTTATTTTATTATGATCACTACAAACTTCTATGTGCCGAATAAAAATGTATATTTCACCTTTTTCTCTAAACCAACTCCACTGTTCTCCCAATTGCTGCTTGAAGTTTTGTGCCTTTGCTTCCAGACCTCTCTGCATATTCACACACACACACACACACACACACACACACACACACACAGCTGTATAGGCAGACCTGCATCTGTATGTAGTAAATAACATTCACTGTTATTAAGAGACTACATCATTAAGAACATGTATGTGTTTTTAAAAATATACTACATCTTGCTTTTTAACTGACTATAACTTGGATATCTTTATATTTTGGCTCATAAAGACTGTATAGTTTAATTTAAAAAAATATTTTATTTATCTTTATTTTTAGACAGAGCGGGAGGGAGGGAGAAAGAGACAGAGAGAAACATCAATGCATGGTTGCCTTTCATGCACCCCATACTGGGGACCTGGCTTGCAACCCAGGTATGTGCCCGGACTGGGAATCAAACCAGTGACCCTTTGCGTTACAGGTCGGCACTCAAACCACTGAGCCACACCAGCCAGAGGCAACACTGCACACTTTTAAAAAGACCACATGGGATTCCAATGTATGGACATACCATAGTTTATTTCACAGTCCCCCTACTGACATGCATTTCTTTTTTCCTTTCTTCTTTTTATTGCTATTACAAAATAAAATGTTGCAATGAATTACTGTGTGCATATATTTCTCCACTTTTGTCAATTTATATGTGTAATAAGTTCCTAAGAGACAAATTAGTGAGTCAAAGCACTGGGAGCATTTTAAATTTCAGAAGATTTTGCCCATCAGCTGGGCCAGTCTCTGTCCACAGGTCCAAGTGTGCCTTTCCCCACATCTTGTCACACAGCAAACCTTCACCTGCAGGGAAGCAGGGAATGTCCATGCACTTGAGGTTCACCTGCCATTTTTAACTGCTTGTCAGTGTCCTTGACTGATTTTTCTCTTGGATTGTTTATTTTTCTCACTGATTTGAAAGAACTCACTGCATATTAAATCTATTGATACTTTACAACAGACATTAAAACTAAATATATCTTATAGTTTTTCCCCACTTATCTCTATATATTTTTCATTTGTATGGGTATTTGCTTAAAATTTTAGTAAGTCACACTCATCAATTTTTTTCTATTAGGGCTTTATATTTTCTATCATATTCAGAAAGTCCTTCCTCACCCCACAAGTTTTTAAAAATTCACCTAAGTTTTCTTTTAAAACCTTTATGATTTCAGTTTTATTTTTCTTCTTTGTTCAACTTGGAATTTATTTTGGTATAAAGAGCAAAGATTTATTTTTTCCAAATCATTAGCCAGTTTTCCCAAGACCATTAATTAACAATAACTCATTCTGTCTTCCCTGACTGCTGGGAAATGGCATCCTTGCCTTGCAATATTTTCCAGGTATATATATATACATTATTGCTTTGCCACAGCATCTTGTAGAATTTGTCTCTCCTTATCACTCCTATTTCCAATTTTTTCTCTGGGTCTTCTCCTAAGTTCCTTTACAATTTTTTTTGATCTAGAGTAGAAAAAATTGTATCTTAGGCATTTTAATTTGCTTAGTTTTGTTTGTTGTTTACAAACACAGTGTTCTACCACCATCTGACACTCACTTCAGCTGGCCCAGACAGGTCTCCCTTGTACACAATGAGGCCACCACAGGGAGAGGCCAGACTCCATGTAACCACCTGTGGTGGGCTGGGTCATCATGTTCCCCAAATCTGTATGTTTGAGCCCTAACCCCCATACCTCAGACTGGGACTCTGTTTAGAAACAGGGCTTTTATAGAGGTGATTAAGTTAAAATGAGGTCATTAGGGTGGGCCCTAATTCATATGATTGCTGTCCTTCTAAAAAGGGTAATTAGGATAAGACACACATACACAGAGAGATGACCATGTGAAGACACAGGCGAAGACACCATCTACAAGCCAAACAGAGTCCTCAGGAAAACTAACCCTGCTGACACCTTGCTCTCAAACTTCCAGCCTCCAGTACTGTGAAAAAATAAATGTCTGTTGAAATTCCACCTGTATCACAACTGTTTCTGCAATAGAATGGAAATGAACTTGAAACTGTCCTTCTTCCTCTGCCCTACTGCAACCTGTAAGGGCACCTTGTACTTCCCCTCCCAACCCTAGGACAGTGGTGTATGCAGAGAGCAGCACTTCTTCCCAATGCAAGGAAAGCACAGACATGATGATCTGCTGTGTACAGGACAGAGGACAGCTGTGCTCTCTGTGGGTGGCTTAGAGCGTGCTTGGCACTAGCTTCCCACAGTACTCTGTGCACTCTGGAAGTCAGCTCAATTTTTGTTGAAGTGATGTTGTCATAGTAACCTCTTATGGATTTGGAATTTTTTTTGTCCAATTCATATTGAATTGGCTTAAGTTTTCAACACAAAGCTATAAAGATACATTATGTTTTCTAGGACTACTGGTTGAAGAGTGAGACTGACATAACCCACTGTGCTCGTGGCCTTGTGCTGCCCTCAGCTTCCCCATGTCCACTCACACAACTTTGTATCTCCTCAGCACTAAGCATGGCAGCAGACCTTTTTTCACTCTTCATTGGAGTAGTGGGTATGCATTCTGGTTCTGAGTTAGAAACACCTCAGTGTGAGGCTTCAACTAACAGCAATATTCAGGTTGGATGAAATGGTTCCTAGATCACTTCCACCTCTAACATTCCATGCATCCTTAAACATGCTCCTATGAAATTAATGATTTTGCACTGGTGATTTCTAAAAATCTGAATGGACTTGACGATGCTGCCCTCTCCTTAGACATACTTTTTGCCCAGCTCCCAAGGCAGCTGAGAAGACCAGAGAAGCCCCAATCCTGGGATCCACCCCTGCTCTAGCAAGTTCTTCTCCCCCCTCATTGTCACTTCCTTCACACAGCTACAACCATCAGCTGATTGGTGTTGCTAAAAAAAAAAAAAGGAAGTGGTGGACTTCCGCTTTAAGCATATGCAGCAGCTATAAATGCAGAGAATGAAAAGAAACAGCAATAAAAACAACAGCACAGAATATAAATCCATACCACTCAGGGGAGCAAAGGAAGCACATCACTAGTACATTGGAAACTATCACAGTTCTTGAAAGACACAAAGCAAGATGGTCTCAAACTGAAGAGTGAAAGCACAGCCCACATACAGGCAGGGGGACAGCTGTGAGGCAGGAGAAACCCTGGAGAGGACAGAGGCCTGGGATGGGGTGGGGTGGGCAGGGTGAGGGAGGAATAGCCAAGCCCTCTCCAAATCCTTAGCTGTGGGCACCCCTAAGAGCAACGGAAGTCCCTCTTTAGGAAGACCTTCTTGTGTAGAAGCAGGGCCTGGCTAGCTCTGCAAAGAACAGAAAGCAGAGGCCCTGTTCCCACATACTGGTTACTGGCTCATGCTGCCCTGTGCACATCTCACCTGCCTCCTCTCTCATGGGCCACACAACAGATGCAGCCTTAAAAGACCAACTCCTAGCCCTCTGCCCACCCCACCCCCCCCAAAAAAAAAGCAGCCCTGGCCTGGGAATGAAATCCCAAGCAGCCCAGGAAAGCTAAGCCCATGAAGGAACAATACCGAACAAGAGGATGAGGAGGTGTCAAAGGGACAGAGGTCAGGGAGCGGCAAGATAATGTCTGCACTGGAGACAGCAACAAAAACCAGAAGACTAATGTATCGTTAAAATTAAAAATGAATCACATTCCTTGGAAATTAACCACCTGCTTGCCAAAATGTAAAAGAACAGATGCACTGAATAAGAAGATAGACAGGGCTGAAGATCTTTCTTGAAAGAAAGATTAACCTGATGGTTTCATGAAACCCGTGTGAAGGGTAGAAGAGAGAGAAAGAATTAAAGAAGTACATCCACTAAAGTTCTGCTTATAATATCAAAGTTAGAGAAAACCCCCTAAATGTCTATCAGTAAATGACAGTTTCCATTCTATCAAATAAAACACAATGATTACTGATAAGAAGGGCTCCCCCAAACTTGGCATGCTTTTTTTGTTGGTTAACAAAAGCAAGTTGTGTCCTGGCCAAGGTAGCTCAGTTGGTTGGGCATCATTCTGAAAATTGAAAGGCAGAGGGTTCGATTCTAGATCAGGACACATGCCTGGGTTGTGGGTTTGGTCCCCAGTCAGGGTGCACGCAAGAGGCAACCAATAGATATTTCTTTCCCTCTCTTTCTCCCTCCCTTCCCCTCTCTAGAATCAATAAAAGAAAAATAAATTTAATAAAATAAAGTTGCAGAATGATATTTGTATGAAGAAGACATACACACACACCTGAAAGTTTGCACCTTCTGAAGTTACACATGCACATACATAGGATGAATAAGTGCCCCCTATGGTGGGATGGGCTGGGGCTAAGAGGGACGGTCCAAGAGGCTGTTACTGCTGCCTGTCATATCTGAAGTCTTCACCAGTGGATACAAACTTGTGCATCAGTTACACAGTTTAACATTTTTCAAAAAGAAAATGATGGAAAGTACTCTGACCTTGGAGGTCAGAGAAACTAACTTTTTTAGAAATGGTGAATACTCATCTATGATCTGCTTGGGAGTTCTACTATTAGCCACCATCCAAGACTTCAGAGGCAGATTCCCAGAGCCACCCACCTGAGAGAGGCTGTGGCAGTTATGTCAGTTCTAACTACAGGCCAGGTATGGGCACTACATGCGTGATCTCCACTGTGCATCACAGTGAAGCCTTCTGTGACCGACCTATCAATGGAGACTAAAAGTAGCTTTAAAACACAGAATGGGATTTAAACCCAGTGAGGACTCAGACCCCTCCTCTCAACCACTGTCAATACAAATAATGTGACTTTGAGGTGATAAGCAATGATTAAAATATTCTTAGCATTTAAGATAAAATTAACCACAGTATTCTACCTCCACCCAAGCAAAGCCTGAGAATCTTTGTAAAATGGCAGCAGAGAGTCACCTGGTATTTCTAAAAGTGTACTTTTGGACCCTGGTCCCCAAGATGCTCCAAGAACCAATGCACCCCATGGCCATGAAGGTGTGCGAGAACACAGACATATGCCCCTCCATGCATATCACCTGCACACCAGCTCTGAATAATCCCATTGCATTATCTGTGGTTACCCTTTGTATGCAACTTTATTCTGTCCAGCATTTCACTTACTTGAGCTCCCTGAGCAACACCACTGAAAATGCACAGCACCTGTTCAGGAATCAAGGACATCTGGGTCAGCCATCTGATGAAAGCCATGGACTCAACATTCCCAGGAATGTACAATCAGATCATAAAACATCAGTGTCAGATCAAATACAGAGGTAATATTCAGACTGGTTTTAAATGGAGATGCCATTTAAAATGTTCTGATAGAAGAAATTATAAAAATTCTCCACTACAAATAAATAAATAACCATGGAGATAAGAAGTATGGAAAAATGTTTTCAATAATTGAAACAATGAATTTACAACAGGCATAATGTATATGAATGTTAGTAAGAGGTATGTTAAGACCCCAAAAGATAAAGCAAAGGGTCTGATAAGCAATTTGCAGGAAATGTATTTTCAACTCCCCAAACCATGCTTCAGTTATTAGTGTTTATGCAGTGGGGCTGAAGAGAAACTGTCAAACTGAAGCAAGATGGAGGGTTCCAGAAAAAAAAGAAAGAAAGAAAAGTGCAACTGATAGGTTGCTTGATATATCTGACTCAGTGGGTTATTGAGTCAAGAGGAGTTTCAGCTTAGTCTCAGAGTTGGGAAGACAATTGTAATAGACACAGGGCCCACCAGAAAAAAAAAACCCACAAACCAGAACAAGAGTTTACCCCAGGGAAAAATAACAAGGGGGACAAAAAAATTTAACTATATTATATACCTCACTTTAGAAGTAAACATCATCACAATAAAGTAAACACTAAGTAGACCCTAACCCTCATTCTAGAATGATTATCCTGGGTGGTGGACAGTTTAGGAAAGCCAGGGGCTCATTTCTCAGAGTAGGAAGTCATCAGACATGGTGTATAACAGAGCCAAACAAAAGCAAATAAGCATATTATAAAAAATAAGGAGAAATAGCAATAAAAATGAAAAAGATTGCTTTGGGTGAGCAATACTACAGGATAGGAAAGTATTATCCTCAATTAAAATTAAATAAAAAGAAAAATTAATTCTAGTCATACCAAAGCATTTCCATGACAACTCAACAGAAATGAATGGACTTAATAAATTAAATCAATCAAACTGACCAGGACAGAATGAAAACTTATCAATTAAGACAAACAGCTGGAGTGAGAAAGCTGAACGTCGCGTGTTGGACATTCCAATGCTCTTTGTAGCCACTCAGAGTCTAACTAAACAAACCAACGCTCAGGCCTTTCCTGAACCACTGTGGCCTTCAGGCCCTGTTCCATCCTTTACACTCAACCAGTGACTGCCTCCAGACCTGGTCCCACTGACCCTGACACAGGCTGCACTCCCAGCAGACCCTGCTGCCTGCTGCTGCCTCAGCCTTGTCTCAGACTAGGGCCTCTCCCATATAGCACACCAGTCTGAAAGCCCAGCACCCTTTGGCATCTGTGCTCCCCCCTCCAGTGCTCCAGCACAGCAGTGAGGGCTACTGTTACCAGCTTAAGGAGCAAGGACTCCAGTTTCAGAGCTAGGTACCTGCAAGACAGAGGATGCTGTTCACCAGACACTGCCTACCATAAAGCTTTCAGTGCACCCTCCTTGTCATCAAGGCATCACCAATATTCTAGATCATTCCTACCGTCCTCCTCTCATCATCAGCCTTTGGTAGCCTCCAAAAATAAATATATGGCTTCTCCGAGAAATAAAAGAGTCAAGAAAGAGTAATTTTTGATTTGTTAAGTCTGCTGCAACATAAACTAAATGTTCTTTCTACTGGTATCTATTACTTTGGCCGAATGGGTTATACTTAAGATTCCAATTCAACCACCTTTCAAGATTCATAGGGCAAAACTTAAATAATTAATTAAGGGCAAACAAATTCAAATTGATACAAGATAATTTTGTCAGACAAAGTTGTAAGCTAATAAAAATTTTTCCTTTTAATATAATATTAAATGAATAAACTTTTCTTTAAAATGTAATCAGCTAGTTTTATTTTTAAAATCTTCCTGTAATTCCTCAGTTAAAAAAATCTCTTTTCCAAGTGAAAAGAAGCCAACCTGTTCAAATCAAAGTAGAAAATAAGATGATAAGACATGTCAGGGAGTTTAATGCCAATCTCCTTTTAAAACTCTACCTTTTGATTTCAATTGCTCTTAAAAAAATAAAGTATGTAGACATTTAAGAAAAATTCTCCCCAAAGGCCTAAATTCCTAATTTTTTCCTACACTCATTTACAGCTAAACCATTCCAAAAGTGGAAGAAAATGTTAAAATTTGCAAACCAGGAGAGAAGAGGTAAATTAGGGTGTAGTTAAAAAAAAGTTCATTACAGTTAAAGTTGAAAAAGCAAAACTTAGCTCAGATTTTAAAAAGTGCCCTGCCATTCATTCCTTAGGTACAGATGACAGACAGAGTCAACTGCACAGTGAAGAGGAGACAATATTTCTTCCCAGGACATACTGCAGCTGGAAATGATGATAATACCCTTTCCCTGAGTAAGTACTGTATTTTGCTCTACAGTCCTGGACTATCAGAAATTTTGCTGTTCAAAAGTACATCAGTAAGGATAAAACATCCTATTTTCACTTGCAGGATTCATGTTTTGATGGTTATCATAAAAGATTCAGTGAAGTCCTGCTATTTCAGACTCTTCCCAAAGGGGAAACTGCCCATCTAATTACTGGAAAGTGAGTTACTGGGCAGTAGAAAAACAATTTGCTTTCAAAATCAAACAGTAGCTTGAGGGAGTCTAATACAGATTCAGTCCTTCACCCCAACTCCAAAGAGCTCTGAAAAATAAGTTTTTTAGTAATTTTAGGAAACTTCTTTTAGTGACCACACCTGCCCTAAACTGACACATAGTTTTTATTATTCTACCTAGTGAGATTATTCACAGAATAGGTGTAGAAACAATTGTGTGGGGTTACAGGACACTGTATTGGAGTGCTAGGTGTCAGTATGCACATGTACCTTTCTAAATTCTGAGAAATGTCTTTTTCAATGATGAAATTCAGATTCTAACTTTGAATTTTATATTCTGAAAAACCCTGAATTCCAAAACATATCTGAGCACAAAGGTCTTCAATAATGATTATGAACATGCAATGTGCTGCCTAAGTGATGTCCTAGTAAGAAGTCTGGTTTTAAAACAGAGAAATCAGAATGGTACTTAGAATATTAAATATGAGCCTAAGGAAGGCTAAGGCATTATTTCTTAAATACAAACCTAGCAACAAAATGATCTCCCTGCCAATTTTGTCCCTCAGAAAAGGCAACACCTAAAATTAGGTACGTACCTAATTTTTATCCTAGCTTAAAACATTAAAAAACATTCTAGTTGAGACTATTTATGTAAGTCTACATATCCGGGCACTACAAACTTACAGAATACAAATCAATTTCTATTTTACTACAAAATTTTTCTAAGCACATCGAAGGAATGATGATGATTGAACAAAATGATTTGATAAAATAATTGTAACAGATTCCTCACTTAAAGCACCTAATACTTTACAAGTATTTAATTCTTTTAGTTCAAATACAAATATATCCATGCACGAGAGGCAGGGAGCGAGTGGGGCATTAATGAATTTAACTGCATTTTATAGAAATGCTACCTGTGTAATACCATAAATATGTTCTCACCAAAACAAAGAAAGCAGACAGTAGAGGTAATTCCATTTCTTCCAGAAAATTTCCGTCATCACGTGATTTTTTTTAATTATGAAAATTCAAATGTCTGACATCTTCAACTCTCGACTACATGCTGAAATGCTCCAGCCAACAGTTTTACTGAGGTTCAATGAAATCTTTGGCGAGTCAAGCCAACTCATTAAAATAATCTGCAAGGCTGTTTTCAACGTACAAACATTTAAACTGTAAAATCTCCAATAACTGTCTTTCTTTTCTTGAACATTCAAACACACTGAAAAAAATTACTCAAATTTCCATTTTACTATATAAAACTTTACTGCTCTCCAAATCACTCACTGGCCATATAAGCTACTGTTTCATGACAATATTCCGAAGGAGTAATCATTTTAAATTTGAGTAGTAGTTACGAAAGTTTCAGTGTTTTATACAACTGCTCTCCCTTTCTGTAGTATAAGAAATAGTTTACTTAAAACTTCTGCAGGTACACTGAGTCACGATAAACACTGTGGAATTTTCCAGACCATTCGGGCCACAAGACTGTGTTCTTTGGGAGACCCAGTTTCTCCGTGCCTGCGGATTCCCGCTCGCGTTTCCCAGGACCGCCTGCTTCCGCAGGGTCTGCGCCGCCGCGGCACCTGGAGCGCCGCGTCCCGCACAGTCCCCGGGCCCAGGCCTGCCTCCCAGTACGGGAGCCGGACCTGAGAGGATCTAGGTTTAGGAGAAAAGCGGGCACCACTTACCTACATCAATTTTCCCTCCTTTTTCAAAAGACGAGGGCTCCGAGCGTGCCACCAAGGTGCCTGGACACCCAGAAACCCGCCAAGCGGACGCACAGCCGCATCCCACCCTCGCCGCCCTCCCCAGCCTCGTGGAGCCCTGGGCTCCGAGTCCCCGCGCCCGCGGGAGAGAGCGCGCCACACCTACCAGGTGAGCCGAAGGCGGGGAGGCGCGGTGTCCTACCGCAGGGGTGAGTAGAGGGAGACGGGCGCAGGGCGGGCGCGTTCGTGGGGCTCTCGGGGAGCAGCGTGAGGAGTGGGGCTCCTGCTCGCTCCTCCTGCCGCCAGCGTGTCCTCAGCCGCCGAGCGCATCGGGCTTCCTCATTTTGGGCAACTTCCTCAACGCGCCGAGACGGGCCCCGCATTTCCTCCCCGCCGCCGCCCTGGCGCCCGTTGGCCCCCAGTGCCGAAGCCCGAACCAGGGCGGTGGCAGCGGGACCGCAGGGGACCCGACCGCAAGGTTGGCCTGAGAGGCGGGAGGCCGGAGGGAAGAAGGAGGGAAGCCAGTTGGGTCCTCTGCCCGCCTTTCATGGCTAGAAGGCCAGGGCCAGGGGTCTTCATATACAAAGAGGGCCATTGCCAACGACAGAAACCTCTTCCCTTTGTCGCCTGCAGCCCATTCCTGCTAAGGACCGTAGGCCCTCCAGGCAGGCCTGTTCCCGCTGCTACTGCTCAGGAAGAGAATCTGGTTCCCTGTGCTGTGTGTCTTCCCAGTCACCAAGCCAGGACTCCGTTGCTAACTCGTAACCAGGAAGCCATGGAGTCAGGCCAGGTGGCCCTAGGTGTCGCCAGACTTCCCCACAGGCCTTTGGGATATCCCAGCCCGTGCAACGCAGCCTGTTGTTGAGGGCTTCAGTTATTTCAAAGTTCTTGATAGTGCATTTAACTTGTTTCCTTTACCCATAGCGGCCTGCTGTCTGGAGCTAAATTACATTTAATCCTTTTCTGTAGTTCTTCAAATGGTTTAAAAACACCTACCTGGTTTCCCCTCCTTATCCTCTTCCCTTGGCCTGTGTTGGGCAGCACTTTAAAATCTTTCCATAAAAGTTTCCAGCCTCTCACATTCTTGGTAACAGTGGCTGGGGGTGCCTGATTTTAAAGCCTGTACCCTGAACCCAAATACAATAACCAAAATAAAATATGTAGTGTGTGAGATTATAATTGCCATGGAGAAAAATAGGTGATAGGGAATGTTTACATTCCATTGTAGCCCCTCGACCTTTTCACGTGGACATTCTCTTACATTCATTTTGCCATTAAATGTTTTTATTTATTGTATTGTATTTTTTCCATTACCATTTATCCCTCCCGATACCCTCTTCCACCTCTACCCTCCTCTCTTCTGCAATCACCAGGTCCATGAGTTCTTTTTTTTTTTCCCCCTTTTTTTGCTCCATTCCTTGTTCCCTGCTCTACACCACCCCAGAGCTATTAGCCTGCTCTCTATCTACAAGTCTGTCTCTATTCTGCTTGTTAGTTGTTGGTCCATTAGATTCCACACAGGAATGAAATCATATGGTACCTGTCTTTATCTGACTGGCTCATCCATGCTATCACAAAGGGTACAATTTACTTCTTTAAATGTTTAACTCAAATGAAGGATTTTTATTATGGTTATATGTGTTAATCGTTGGACTTAATTACACTTCACTAAGCCAGCAAAATAGACATCGTTCTCTAAACAAAGGCTTAGAACATCGAGACAGGTTTTCAGAATTAGTGAAATTGTTGGAAATGGGCACTAGAGGACCTGTTTTGAGTTTACTAAGATTACATATTTTTTTAGGGACTGCTCCTGCAGATGAGGTGATATTCTAGGTGCATCTTCATGCCACCCTTTAGCACTGCTATAGTCCTTTTTGAGTAAACTTTAAAAAGTTAATCAGTATGCTTATAATGATTTTTTAAAAAAATGTTAAAGTCATCCCACAAATACCTGAAGAAAAATCTTCCTAAAAGTCAACACATTTCTCCCACACTTCCTTTCTTTGCCCCATATTTTAACTTTGTTTTTAATCTTTCACTGCAGTAATCCTTAGCTGTGATTGTACGCTGAGTCCTGGAAGCCCTCTTTAGCAAAACTTGAACTAGGATGATCTCAGGGACACCCCATAAATCAGTTTTTAATGTGTCCTGTTTCCTGGATTCTTCATCTATTTATATTTTATTTCTTTCAAAGACGTCAATATATTTTTCTGGTTTTGCTGTGTGAATTTCACCACATGAAGTCTCACATGTTTGCTGCATGGTCTGAGTGTTTCCGTGGTTCTTGTTCAGGGTGCCTGGCTTTCTTATGTACTTGGTCACATTCGGTTGGGAGCCATTCATTCTCCCTGAAACATTATTTGTGGAAATTAGTTGAGGCCTGGGAATAAGGTATTTTATTTCAAAGAGAATTTATCTTTGCTTCTGTGAGAAGCCTAGGATCCAACTAGTGTTTGAACAATTTAAGAAAATTTCTTAGCTCATGATTTTTGGGCCATCTAAGTGATATGAATTTGGGCACAATTTCAGTCAACTTATGGTTACAATTTCTCAAGGATGAACATCTTCTGTTTCTGTTCTGTGCTTCCTTTTGCTTTTATTTCAGAGTCCGTGTTTCTTGTATTCATGCCTTCCTCTTCTTTAGTTTACTCCATCATTTTGGTGGATCACAAGGCCCAACAGTTTCCTGAGAAATGGAAGTAGATATTTTAAATAACTTACATATCCAAAAAGTTCTATCCTCAAGTTTGATTGGTGATTTGGATTGTATAGAATTCTAGTTTAGAAATTATTTTTCTTCACAATTTGAAGTTATTATTCTGGGTTTTTTTTTGTTTTTTTTTTGTTTTTTTTGCTTTTAGTGTTACTGTTGAAAAATCCAAACCATTCTGAGTCTTTACCTTTGTCTTTTCATTCTGATTCTTTGTCTTTGGAGCATCATTACTAGTTTGTTGTTTTACCTTGTCCAGGCTTGCCAGCTTTCTCCAGACCTTCTATTTGCTTTTCTCCTCTCTGGTGACACCTCCTTGATCCTTACATCAGATCCTTTTACTTTCCCCTTTCTAGATGATGGTGTGAGGGCTTATTAGTCCCTTTCTGCCTGATTTTCCATAGCCTTTGAGCATGGAGGGATGGAGTTGTGTTGCAATGGCTGGGCTTCTCCCTCCTGCATGAGACTGGGTTGAATATAGGAGGGTTCACTACTCCTTGGGAAACAGAAAGGGGATAGCTTTCCCCCTGTTTTGGAGGCAGCTATAAGCATCAGCTCAGTCCCTCAATTGATGTGTGGAGGCTTCCGACTTCTGATAGTCATGCAGATGGCTAACATTTCTTTTTTTCTTTTAACTCCACTGCAGCCATTTTCACTACTCCTTAGTCAAAAATGGGAAAAGCTAAGAATAAATTATTGCTCCTTTTTCTTTTATCAATATTTGAGTGAGAATTGTCAGGCTTTTGTAGACTCACCAGATGTGGTCTCTGGGAGGTAGGAGCATGACCTCACCTTGATCCTCTCAAACTTCTGTTTTTTACATGAGCCAGCACTTTTCCGACTTCATCTCATTAAGCCCTTCTTTTCTTGTTTGGTTACTGTTGGTAACTTGTACATTTTTGTTTTCTCTTCCTTTTCTTTTATCTTAGGTAGCACAGAGGGAGGAATCTTTTTTTCCCCCTAGATATCGAGGCCTTGATACTCCCTGAATATTTCACCACTTTTATCCAAAATTTAATGTTACACATTTTTACCATAGAAAACCCATTGTACATTGTAGGTTTTAGAATTCTAGGTCCTCATTTTATTTCTTTCAAATTAAAAATATGCAAGTTACACATGGTATATGTTAGGATGCTTTAGATTACAAGTATAAGAATACTTAATTCCAACTTTGACATGATAAAATTTTATTGGCACAAAAAGGAGAAATCTCCGGTTAGGATAGCATCAGATGTATTTTAATATAAATCATTTTAAGTTGAGATAAAAGCAATACAAGTCAAAATTCACCACTAGAACTGTTTTAAAATGCACTATTTAATTCTATCTTGTGTTATGCAAGCAAGTTAATTTCGATATGCCAGCATTGCTGAGTCTCAGTGATGCTTATCACTTGGTTACATCTATCTGCCCAAATGTCACAGAATGGCACAGGAGGAACAGCTTCTTCTGCTGTCTGGTTCCATTGCTAGTTCAACTCTGATTTAAATGTGACTTTTCACCTACAAATGGTGTACTTCCTTCTTTTTCTGTTGTCAGTGAGGTTTTGAACAAGGAAGAAAAAGTTTCTTAAGGCCCTATGATAGCATCTGAACTTCAACCACGTGCATCTAAGCCCAGTGGCCAGGGGTTACAAGTCTGGGCTATCGCTCCAATGCTACTCTTTTCCTGGGCCTGTGGCCCTTTCACATATACCTCAACAGGTAGCCATGCATTCGCCTAGGTTACTTTTTTAGAACTATAATTAAGTTGGCCCTCAGTACCTGTTGGTTGAACCAAACATGGATCAAAAATGTTGGGGAAAAAAGAACGTTGGTGCGGCTTAGTGGATTCAGCACCGTCCTGTGAACCCAAGGGTTGCTGGTTTAGTTCCCAATTTAGGGCCCATACCTGGGTTGCCAGCCAGGTCCCCAGTAGGGGGTGCATAAGAGGCAACAACACATTGATGTTTCTCTCCCTCTCTTTTTCCCTTCCCCTCTCTCTAAAAATAAATAAATAAAATCTTAAAAATATATATTTGGGAAAAAAATCCCAGAAAGTTCTAAAAAGCAAAACTTGAATTTGCCACATCTGAGCACTACACTGAATCCACAGAAATAAAGTGGTGTGTAGGCATATTTGTATATACCTTATTTTCCTACAATACAAATATAGATTACATGCAATTGACTCACTTATCGTTTTTATTATCGAGTTTTAAGAATTTTTTGCATATTTTAGATACAAATCCATTATTAGATATAGGATTTGCAAATATTTCCTCCTACTTTGAAGGTTGTCTTTTTACTTTCCTGATAGTATCATTTATAGGACAAACATTTTTAATTTTGATCAAATTCACTTAGTTTTTGTTTTGTTGCTTATGTTTTTGTATTATATCTAAGAAATCACTGCCTAGTCCAAGGTCATGAAGATTTGTTCCTTGTTTTCTCTAGGTGTTTTATAATTTGGTTTTTACATTTATGTCTCAGATTTATTTTGAATTCACTTTCGTGTGTAGTTTAGAACAGAGGCCCAACTTCAGTTTTTGGCATGCACATATCCCATCAGCACAACAGCAGTTATTGAGGCAACTACATTGACCCTTGAACAGTGCTGGGGTTAAGGGTGCCAACCCTCTTACAGTCAAAAATTTGCATATAACTTTTGACTTTTTGAAAATTTAACTAATAGCCTGCTGTTGACTGAAAGCCTTATCAATAACATAAACAATCAATTAATACATATTTGGTATGTTACATATTTTTTTAAATTTTAATTGTTCAAGTACAGTTTTCTGCCTTTTATCCCCATCCCAACCCACTCCCCAACCCCCCACCTCCCTCCTGTTTCTACCCCCTCATTGTTATTGTCCATGTGTTACTGAACACAGGGGGCCAAGGGGGGCTGAAGAGCAATTACCGAAAGGAGCCCCCCAGGTTCGTTATGTCCACCGCCTTATAGGAAAGACATCTCTCAATGCCAGAGATTTGTGAAAAGGAAAGGAAATGTTTATTTAATGTTGTACATACATTAGTGACCTAATGTCTTCACCAGAATCCCAAAGTCCCTTAAAGCGCCCACAAACACACACACAGTCCTTTCTTCCCCCTTTGCCCAGTCTGGGGTACCGTATCACAGGAAAAGAAATAGAAGTCCATGGCTCAGGCAGCCCCCGGTTCTTCCCAGCAATCCATCTCGGCTGGTAGACCTCCCTCGGTTCCCGGCACCATCAGCTGTGTCGCCAGGACCTCTGCTAAAGCTGGGTGGGGGTTTCCCCTTCTAAAGCCGCAGGGGTCCCCACTCTGACAAAGCCGCGTGGTTCTCTCCTCAATGGCTGCCGTGTCTTGGTTTAAATCCTCGCGCCAATCTTCCTCTGCAGCCCCGTTTCCGACTCCTCCCACCATCTGCTACACTTGCCGCGTGGCCCCATGTCCTGGAGCCAGTCATCGCCAAGCTTTCATGCAGGCACTGTAACTTGGGGGACCTGCCCCCAGTTACTTCTTGGGGGGGAGTTACTTCCATTTCCCTGGCTCACAGCACGGGCCACAGATATTTAACATATCTATGAGACCAGTTAAAGGTTATAGATATGTTAAATGACCAAACCAGAGGTTTGTTGCAAAGCTGTTGCTATGCAAAACAGCTCTCAATGGCCCTGCTCCATTTGTCCCTCCCCACAACCCACACCTGTGGGGTGGGGGTGAGGACATCCTAATATTTCCTGGACACCTTGAGTTCTGGGCCCCATTCCAAATCCCTATCTGGGGCCCCCGCCTCTTGGCTACACCTGTAACACATGTGTCCTGTATACTTGTTCCTGCAAACACTTCCCCTTTCCCCCGAAATTCCCTCCTCCCTCCTTTCTGATCACTGTCAGCCTGTTCTCAATTTCAGTGGTTATATTTTGCTTGCTTGTTTGTTTTGTTGATTAGGTTCCTGTTAAAGGTGAGATCGTATGGTACAGTTGTCCCTTGCTATATTGCGGTTCACTTATTGTGGCTTCACTGTATCATGGGTTTTTCAAAAAATATATATCTAATTCTGTATCGTGGAGTTTTTGCTATATCACAGGATTTTGCGGTATATAGGTTATATAGGTATTTATATAATATTTATGATTTTAATTATTTTTGCCTAAAAATTTAAAACAATATAAAAATATAAAAAATGTTAATTCAAACATATTAAAAGAATATTAAATTGAAATAAAATACAGTATGTATCTCATCAGCAGATAACTACCATACTGTACACAATGAAAATGCAGTATGCCACTACCTCTTGTGCAAGTTTGCCAACATGAGATTGTACACGGAACACTATTGGCTGCTAGAATGGAAGGCGACCAACCACAGCACTGTGTTCTGTATCGTGGGTGCTGATTGGCCCAGTGACCGTAGCATCCATCTCTTTGCTCCCTGGCACTGTGCCCATACCTTCAGCATCTCTCCTTGTCCACTTCACTTCAACGTCTGATCCCTGTGCATAGTGTTGCTCCGCGGTGTTGTGTTTTTATGAAATTTTAATAAAAGTTTGAATTTATTTCAAGCCCTATCATGCCACCGAAATGTTCTGCACCTTCTAAGGCTTCTGGCAGTGAACCCAAGTGCCAGAGGACTATGCTTACCACCAAAGAAAAGGTGGAACTTCTCAACATGTTAAAGGAAGGCAAAAGCTACATGGCTGTAGGCTGCCATTATGGGATCAACGAATCTACTGTTCGCTACATAAAAAAGACGAGAAGAATACTAGGTCTACGGCAACAATGACTTTTAACAAGACTGCAAAGAGGGTGATCACTTCCTGCAATAAGGCCATTGTGAGGATGGAGTCTGCATTGGCCCTGTGGATAAATGACTGCAGGAAGAAGATTACCTCACTGGATACCAACACCATCCGAATGAAGGCCAAGAAACCTTATGATAGTTTTGCCTAAAGCACAGATGTTCATGACGGTGATGAAGATGAGGCTGACGATGCAGAAGCAGGACCGTTAAGTGCTTCTCCCACCAGACCAACCCCATTCAGTACCAGCACAGGCTGGTTTGACAAATTTCAGAGACACTTTGGACTCGAGCATTTTTCTGCATGGAGAAGCTGCCTCTGCGGATAAAAAGCAGCGCCAGCAACTCCCCATAACTATGATCATCACGTAGATGAAGAGCTCAGTTACAGGTTTCTGCCTTTAGCGGAAATAGAAGTTACAGCCTAGGGTGAAGATACTTCACCACCTGATGAAGCACCTGATGAAGTGGTGCCTTCAGAAGAGCTGTAATGCTCTTCTTGGCTGTGCAGTACATTCATCTCGTCGTCATCACCTTCATCGCCATCAGTGCTGCACAGCTACATAATTCATGATCTTCATCATTCAAGTTGTAGTATATTTCACTGTGAGTACCCATATAGAATTTTACATGTTGTTAAAATCACATAGGTTTAAGAGTGTAGAAAGTGTTTAAGAGCATATGAAGTGTTTATAAGAGTATGGGAAAAGTTAGGAGAGTGGGAAAGGTTTATTGGAGTGTGGGAAGGGTTTATAAAGCCTTAAAATATATATAAATAATAAAATAAATATAACACCACTACTTTGTGGATTTTCACCTATCGTGTGGATCTCTGGAACCTAACCCCTGTGATAGGTGAGGGATCACTGTATTTGCCTTTCACCAACTGGCTTATTTCATTGATCATAATGCTCTCTAGATCCATCCATGCTCTCACAAAGGGTAGGAGCTCCTTTTTTTCTGCTGCATAGAATTACATCATGTAAATGTACCATATGTTTTTGATCCATTCATTTACTGATGGGCACCTAGGTTGTTTCCAGCACTTGGCTATGGCAAATTGTGCTGCCATGCACGTTGGGATGCATAGGTTCTTTTGGATTGGTGTTTCAGGGTTCTTAGGATATAGTCCCAGCAGTGGAATTGCTGGATCAAAAGGCAGATCCATTTTTAGTTTTCTGAGGAAGTTCCATACTGTTTTCCATAGTGGTTGTATCAGTCTGCAATCCCACTAACAGTGCACTAGGGTTCCCTTTTCTCCACAACCTCTCCAACATTTGTTGTTTGTTGCATTGTTTATGATGGCCATTCTGACTGGTGTGAAGTGCTATCTCATTGTAGTTTTAATTCGTATCTCTCTGATAGCTAGCGATACTGAGCATCTTTTCATGTGTCTCTGGATCCTCTGTATGTCCTCCTTGGAGAAGTGTCTGTTCAAGTCCTTTGTCCATTTCTTAATGGGTTGCTTGTCTTCTCAGAGTGGAGTTGTGTAAGTTCTTTATATGTTTTGGAGATTAAACCCTTGTCTGAGGTATCATTGGCAAATATGGTTTCCCATACAGTTGGTTCTCTTTTTATTTTAATATTGTTTTCTTTAGTCATGCAGAAGCTTTTTATTTTGATGAGATCCCATTTGTTTATTCTTTCCTTTATGTCCCTTGCTCTAGGGTGCATATCAGTAAAAATACCACTGCATGACATAAATGACATTTTCCTGCCTATGTTCTCCTCTAGGACTTTAATGGCGTCATGACTTATATTTAAATCTTTTCTCCACCTTGAATATATTTTTGTGTATGGTGTAAGTCAGTGCTCGAGTTTCATTTTTTTGCAGGTAGCTGTCCAGTTCTCCCAGCACCATTTGTTGAAGAGGCTATTTTTACTCCATTTTATGTTGCTGCCCCCTTTGTCAAATATTAATTGGCCATAGAGACTTCGTTTTATTTCTGAGCTCTCTATTCTGTTCCATTGGTCCATGTGCCTGTTTTTACGCCAGTACCAGGCTGTTTTGATTACTGTGGCCTTGTAATACAGTTTGATATCAGGTATTGTGATGCCTCCTACCTTGTTCTTCTTTCTCAAAATTGCGGCAGCTTTTCAGGGTTGTTTATGGTTCCATGGGAGTTTTTGAAGTGTTTGTTCTATGTCAGTGAAATATGTCATTGGTACTTTAATAGGTATTGCAGTGAATCTATAAATTGCTTTGGTAGTATAGACATTTTGATGATGTTAATTCTTCCAATCCATGAACACGGTATATGTTTCCATTTGCTTGTGTCTTGATTTCTTTCCTCAGTGTTGTGTAATTTTCTGAGTACAGCTCTTTTACCTCTTTGGTTAGGTTTATTCCTACGTATTTTTTTGTTGTTGTTGCTATGTCAAATGGGATTTTTTTCCTGATTTCTGCTTCTGATGTTTCATTTTTGGTATACAAAAATGCCTTTGATTTCTGCATATTGACTTTGTATCCTGCTGTTTTGCCAAATTCATTTATTAGGTTGAGCAGATTTTGGCTGAGTCTATAGGATTTTCTATGTACAATATCACGTCATCTGCAAACAATGACAGTTTTGTTTCCTCCTTTCCAATTTGGATGCCTTTTATTTCCTTTTCTTGTCTGATTGCTGTGGCTAGAACCTCCAGTACTATATTGAATAGAAGTGGTGAAAGTGGACAGCCTTGTCTTCTTCCTGACCTTAGTGGAAAACATTTTAGTTTTTGCCCATTGTGTATGATGTTGGCTGTAGGTCTCTCATATATGACCTTTATTATGTTGAGGACTGCTCCCTCTATTCCCACTTTGCTAATTGTTTTTATCATAAATGGGTGCTGTACCTTATCAAATGCTTTTTCTGCATCTATTGATAGGATCATGTGATGTTTGTCTTTGCTTTTGTTTAGGCGATGTATTACATTTATTGATTTGTGAATATTGTACCATCCTTGCATCCCTGAAATGAATCTTACTTGGTCGTGGTGTATTATCTTTTTCACATATTGCTGGATGGGATTTGCAATATTTTGTTGAGGATTTTAGCATCTGTGTTCATCAGCGATATTGGCCTGAAGTTTTCTTTCTTTGTTATGTCTTTATCTGGTTTTGAGATTAGGATGATGCTGGCTTCATAAAAAGAATTTGGAAGTCCTCCATCATATTGGAGTTTTTGGAATAGTCTGTGAAGGATAGGGGTTAGCTCTTCCTTAAATGCCTTGTAGAATCCTCCTGTAAAACCATCTGGTCCAGGGCTTTTGTGTGTTGGGATATTTTAGATTACTGCTTCAATTTCATCTGCTGTTTTTGGTCTGTTCAGGCTGCTGCTGCTTTCTGCTTCTTCATTGAGTTTTGGAAGATTATATTTTTCTAGGAATTTGTCCATTTCACCAAGGTTTTCAAATTCCTTGGCATACAGTTCTTCATAGTAATTTCTTACAATGCTTTGTATTTCTGTAATGTCAGTTGTAATCTCTCCTCTTTCATTTCTGATTATGTTTATTTGGGTCCTCTTTTTTTTCTTGATGAGCCTGCTTAAAGGCTTGTAGATTTTGTTTATCTTTTCAAAGACCAGCTCCTGGATTCACTGATCCTTAGAACTGTGCTTTTAGTCTCTCTGTCATTGAATTCTGCTCTGATCTTGGTTATTTCCTTCCTTCTACTTGCTCTGGGGTGTCTTTGTTTTTGTTACTTGAGTTCTTGTAGCTGTAGGGTTAAGTTGATTGTTTGAAATGTTTCTGTCTTTTTTAGTTAGGCCTGTATCGCTATGAACTTCCCTCTCAGGACGGCCTTACCTGTGTCACATAAGTTTTGGTTGTTGTGAGTTCATTTTCATTTGTTTCCACAAAATTTTTGATTTATTCCCTAATTTCATTCTTCACCCATTCGTTGTTTAAGAGCATGCTATTCAATCTCCATGATTTTGAGTGTTTTGGGTTTTTTCCTTTGCAGTTGTTTTCTAGGTTTAGTCCCTTGTGGTCAGAGAAAATGCTTGATATGATTTCAATTTTCTTGAATTTGTTGAGGCTTGTTTTGTGTCCTGTCATGCGGTGTGTCCTTGAAAATGTTCCATGTTTATTTGACAAGAATGTGTATTTAGCTTCTTTGGAATGAAAGGCTCTCTCTATATATATCAGTTAAGTTCATTTAATCTAGGGCATTGTTCAATGCCACAATATCTTTGTTGGTATTTTGTTTGGAAGATCTGTCCATTTTTGACAGTGGGGTGTTAAAATCCCCCACTATAATTGTGTTGCTATCAGTATCTTTCTTGAAGTCCCCCAAGATTTTCTTTATGTATTTGGGTGCTCGTATGTTGGGTGCATATATATATATGTACAAAATTTTTGTCTTCTTGGTGCATTTTTCCCTTGAGTATGATGAAGTGACCTTCTGGGTCTCTCTTTATGGTCCTTTTTGGAAGTCTATTTTGTCTGATATGAGTATTAATACCCTGGCTTTTTTTTCCTATCATTTTGCTTGGAAAATATGTTTCCAGCCCTTCACTTTCAGCCTGTGTAGGTCTTTGCTCCTGAGGTGGGTGTCTTGTAGGCAGCATATGTGTGGATCATGCTTTCTTATCCATTCAGCTTCTCTATGTCTTTTGATTGGAGCATTTAATCCATTTACATTTAAGGTTATTATTGATAGGTACTTATTCATTGCCATTTTCATACCTGTGTTCCTCTCTGTCTCTCTCTTTTCCTTCCTTTCCTTAAAGCAGTCCTCTTAGCATCTCTTGCAGAGCTGGTTTGGTGGAGGTGTATTCTTTTAGACTTCTTTTGTCTGGGAAGCTCCTTATTTGGCCTTCTATGTTGATTGAGGGCTTGCTGGGTAAAGTAGCCTTGGTTGCAAACCTATGGTTCTCATTACTTGGAATATTTCTGGCCATTGTTTTCTGGCTTGGAGTGTTTCCATTGAGAAGTCAGCTGCTAACCTTATCAGGGCTCTCTTATATGTTACTTCCTGTTTCTCTCTTGCTCCCTTTAAGATTCTCTCCTTGTCTAGGAATTTTACCGTTTTAATTATGATGTGTCTTGAAGTGGGCCTCTTTTGGTTCCTTTTGATTGGGACTCTCTGTGTTTCCTGAATTTGTGTGACTTCTTCTCTCATCTAATCAGGGAAGTTTTCCATCATTACTTTTTCAAACAGATTTTCTATCCCTTACTCTTCTCTTCTCCTTCTGGTATCCCTATTATATGCATATTATTATGTTTCATATTGTCCTGAGTTTCTCTTAATCCCTCTTCATTCTTTCTGAGCCTCTTTTCCTTTCCTTGCTCTTTCTGGATGTTTTTTCTACTTTGTCTTCCAGCTCACTGCTCCCATCTTCTGCTTCATCAATCCTGCTTTTGATTCCTTCTACTGTGTTCTCCAGTTCTGTAATTGTATTCTTCATTTCCTCTTGGCCCTTGTTAATAGTTTCTATTTCCTTTTTTATGTTGATATAGTTTGCAGTGAGTTCATTGTAGTTTTCCTGTAGTTTCTGGTAGCTCATTGTGAGCTCATTGAGCTTCCTGATAACCATGGCTTTGAACTCAATATCTGATAGTTGAGTTGCCTCTATTTCATTTAGCATTCTTTCTGAGGCATCCTCCTTTCCCTTCATTTGGGGATTGTCTCTTTGTCTTCCCATCATTCGTGAGACTCTTCTTGTTAGCCTCAGCTTCTTAAATTTATCTGTTCTGTCTCCCTGGGTTTATGGTGTGACCTTCTGTGGTAGAATACCTGTGAGATTCAGTTATGCCCTCTCTTTCATCTCCTGAGTTCACTGGTCTTGGGCTGTTGTTTATGTTAGCTCTGTGTTTGTCTTTGTGTTTTGATTGTTGTTGGGTATTTCTTTGTGGGTCCTTCCCACCAGCTGGTTAACTGAGGGTCACTCTGTCTACCACCTCTTGTATTTTGTTGTGCGGGGGAGGGCAGTTTGTGTTGAAGGTGGTTCTTCCATGTGTACAAGGTTTTGAGGATTCTCACTTGCTCTTGTTCAGTTGTTTGTTCTGAGTAACTTCTCCACTATTTACTTGTATTTCCAGATAGGTCCTGGATTGAGGTTAGTGTGGCTTCCACTCCCTCCTTCACCTTCTTGTTTTGTTATCTGTTGTTGGTTTGTTTGTTGTTGGGTTTTGCCTTCCAGTGGGTGTCTTGGTGTTCACAGCTTCCAGCTACTCTTTCTTGTGATCAGGTGGAGGTGGAAGGCAAAATGGTTTAAGACAGGAAGAGTGTATTCTATGATATTTACAGTAGCAGCCCATAGAGAAGTGATAGGAAATCCCTTGTTTATGTATAGTGTTAAGCATGATATTCCACCCAACTAGCTACTTTTTAGAAAGGGTGGAAAGAAGATAAGACTCTTGTTGGGGAGTGAAGAATTGTGAGTTGGATCTAGAAAGCAGTGAGCTTGTGGGAGGTCATATTCTGAGGTAAGGTGAGAGTAAAGGATAGAAAATATTTGTAGTGTGTGAGAAAATAGAGTTAGCCACAACAGTAGGAGAGTTTAGGAAACTGTGAAGTGGGCTAAGATCTGGTAGGGTAATGTGTAGTATTTACAATTGTATGAAACAGCTATTATTTACAACAATAATGGAGCAACAATCATACGACAGAATCTATGTAATCTGGATAACAAGAATAGGGAATATAGGACCTTGAGTAGTGTGCTAAAGGAACACATGTGAAGTGAAAGACAGTGAATTAGCAATACACTATGAATGAGAAAACAGGGGGAAATCTGTTAAATGATACAATTTAACCAGCCAGACAAAGAAGACTAAACAGAAAGAAGAGGAATACAAAAATACTAATAAAATAAAATATTAAGAATAATGAAAAAATAATAATACAGATATGCAATAACTTGCAGGTTCTCTGTAATAGCGAAGTGAAATTTGTCTCACTGTCTCAGCTATTGGGATGCCTCCTCTTTGGGTCCAACTCTGTGGTCTTTTCACAGTTCCAGGTTTTTTTGTCTCACTTGTGGGAATTAGATAAAAAAAAGAACAAAGGAAGGAAGAAGAGATAAAATGGGAAAGAAAGGAAGAAGAAATAAAACAAGAAAGAAGGAAAGAGAGGAAAAGGTAGTTAAAAAATAAAGAAAATAGTAAAAATGAAAAAAAATAATTACTTAAAAAAAAGCCTCTTGCTTGTTTCAAACTGGCTAAACCAGTTTTGCTGGTCCTCCTGGCTTCAGCAGGCTGAGAGGAGATTGGTTTTGCTTTACTCTCTTCCTGATCTGTACTCAGTCAGCCTCCAGCCCAGCTCCCCAGCAACCTCTGGTCCCTCAGGTTCCAAAGGTTTGGGTGAGCACTTTCCCTGGGGCTATGAGTGGTGCCTCACCCTGGGGCTTTGGGTGTGGGGTTGGGGCCTTCTGCAGAGTGCACTCCCCCTGGGTTGTGAGTGTGCATGCTCCGCCAGGCTGCCTCTGGTTCCTCAAGTTTGGGAATACACTCTTCCCAGGGCTATGGGAGTTTGTGCAGGGCCTTCTGCACCACCTTTGGAGTGCAGCTCGGCTGGGTGGGGAGGAGGGTGGAGTGGAGTGGCTGCTGCAGGAGAATTCCCCAAACAGCCACCAAGTGTCTCTTTATTCACTCTTTATTTTTGAGAAGTTCCTCCTGCTCAAGCCTGCCTCTCCATACAGAGAGAGGCCTGGCCTCTCGCACAGTCCCATTCTCCAATCACACTGGGGAGTATCTGTGTCAGGGCCTGTCACCTGAACTCTCAACTCTCCCCAGCCCGTGTCCATAGCCTCAGTGGGTGCTCACAGCCCCTGTGTGTTTGCCACTTAGTCCTTATTCCCCTCTCTGGGACTTCAAGCAACCAGGTTTCTCCCTGTGCTGCTCAATCCTTGTTTGGCAAGGGAGGGAGCCGTTGACCAGCTCTCTCCCAAGAACCCTGTGGCAGACCCAGAGGGTCCCAGGCCTGGGGCTTCAGCCACCCTCATCCCAGTACCAGTCCCAGGGACCTTATTGTCCTGAAGCACTCTTCTTATTGTCTGGTTTTTCAATGTCCTCTAATAATTTTTGGTCTTCTATCTTCATATATGCTGGGGTACTGTTGGCTGTTTGCTCTGTTCCTCCATAGATTGGCTAGGTTTTTCTCCGGTGTGTAGGGGGAAGTGGAATCTGCTCCCTCCTACCTTGCCACCATCTTCAGTCTGTTACATATTTTATATACTGCATTCTAACAATAAAGTAAGCTATAGAAAAGAAAATGTTATTAAGAAAATCATAAGGAAAATAAAATACATTTACAGTACTGTATGTATTTACTGAAAAAAAAAATCAGCTTGTAAGTGGTCCCATGCAGCTCAAACTTGTGTTGTTCAAGAGTCAGCTGTATTCTGTCCACAATTAATTGTCTTCACACCCTTGTTGAAGATGACTGCAAAGGTTTACTTCTGGACTCTAAATTCTGTCTCATTCATCTATTTATCTATCCTTACACCAGAATTACAGAGTCCTAACTACTATTGTTATGTCGTCACCTGGGAAATTGGAAAGTTTGAGTCTTTCAACCTTGTTCTTTTTCAAGATTGTTTAGCTATTATGCTTGTTTTGCACTGTGATAAGAATTTTAGAATAAGCTTGACAGTTTCTACAAAAAACAAGAGACTGAGATTTTGACAGCGACTGTGTTGATTCTATAGATCAGTTTTGGAATATTGCCATATTAACAGTTTTAAATATTCTCATCCATGGACATGATCCATTTGTTTTTGGATCGTCGTCAATTTCTTAATTTTTAAGCACAGTTCCTTTACTTCTTTGAACATATTTATATAACTCCTATGGAATCTTTGTCTGATAGGTTCACGTATCTGGTCCTAAAAAGGCCCTTTCTGTTGCCTGCTTTCTGTTCCTGTGTGCAGGTGATGCTTCCCTGATTCCATGCATGTCTCATTTCTTTTTTGGTTGAAGACTGGACACTTTAGGTACCACATTTTTCAGACTATAAGACGCACGTTTTGACCATGTTTTTTCTTCAAAAATTTTTGCCCTATTTTCCTCCTCTAAAACCTACGCGTGTCTTATGGTGCGGACCCCAGACACACCTAAGTTTTAGAGGAGGAAAATAGGGGAAAATTTTTTGGAGGAAAAAATGAAGTCAAAAGGTGTGTCTTACAGTCTGAAAAATACGATAACATATATAGCAAGTCTGGACACTGGCCTCTCCCCCCACATGCTTGTTGATGTCTGCCTGTTGGCTTGTGCATTTCTCTAGTCTCCTGACTGGACTAGTTCCTGGCTGTGGGCAGCCTATGATGTTGCTCCCCCGAGGGTGCAGTCTGGGATGTGGGACAGTATCTCTGCCCACCAGGAATGACTGTGGTCTGAGGCTGCTCTCTTTGACTCTCTGATCTTCCTGATGAGCTTATGGCTGGTTTGCTATTGGTGTCATATCCAGGTTTTAGCCTCTGTCAATTGCCTGCTGATTTCTCTGTTGTTTTCTATGACACACTGGGATATAACTTACTTTACCCTCTCATCCAGTTAAAATGTATTCTCTTTGCAGGGACAGATATCACCAATCTCTGAGGTTTGCCCCTACTCAGAAGGGTCTTTCTTAGTTCCTCTTGTCCTGCTTCTCTCTGTTAATCTTCTGGAGGGGTCTGTGTTTGCTTGTTGCTACTGATATCCTGGTTAGCAGCCTCCTTGTAATTGCTCACCTTCACGATGCCCATTGTTTTCAACAAAAACATTAAGTGTGAACTTCTGAATGTTCTTTTCTAATGAACTAACATTAGTGCCTGTAGGGAGAGCTGGGAGCCTGTTCTTACAGCCTACTTTTCCCCAGGGAGAAACCTCTGTGTTCCTGTACTGGGGCTGGGGTTGAGGACTGTGGCTTGCTCCTGCTGGAGTGATACCTTCTCTCAGCAGGACATTTGGTGGGGATGGTAGCCTTAGTCTTTTCCCAGTGGAACTTCTGCTGTACATGTGGGGGCTAAGTGGGCAACCCTATGTTCTTTTGGATGAAGTTGCCTGGCATAGAATTTCTGCAACATGGAGCTGGACGTGGGGGTGATGAGAGATCCCAGTGACCTTCACCTTCTGGGTGAAACCACAACTGTAGACTGGGAGCTGGGAGAGGGAGCCTGTCTTCCTTGCTGTATCCACCCAGAGTGAGGCTTCTGTCCTGAGGAGCTTCGGGTCATGGCTCAAATAACACACTTGCTCCTGTTGTTACTGAAATTTTGTAATTTTCTTGAGTAAATATTTTTCTTTTTGCTGTGTGAACTTAGGACAATTTTGAAAGATTTGAAATTGCTTGGTTAAGAAAAAATATATATATTTCCTTCCAGCTAAATAATAGTTTCACTGAGTAGATTTTCCACAAAACTCCTCATACTTCTCATTTCAGAATTCTGACTCTCCTTTTCTTTTTTCTTGAGACACTGAAATTTGAGGGTTTTTATGAAGTGTCTGGGGGCAGGGAGAGCAACATGTACCTCTCAACAGAAGGGAAGATAGAGCAGGTGGTTGCTGAGGAGGAGGGTCTTGACTAGAGGGAAAAGGATCCAGCAGTGGGAAGAGGCGAAGGACACAGACTGCCTATGTGTGATGTCACTGGGGCTGAAGTATTAGTGGCAACCTACTCATATACCCACCCAGACAAATAATCTTTGTGTCCTCTGTGGCTGGTGTACTAGAGATTATCAATGCCTATTCCAGGCAGTAGAAAATTAAATGTACAAAATTGACACTGTATGACAAATTACTAGTATTCTTCTTTCATTTCAGTAGTACTCAAATGGACTTTGCTCCTTTAAGACTATATGTAATCTTAGAGTGATTCTTGGAAAAATTAAGTCTTCTAATGTAAAGCATTAAGTGTATTGGAATGAAATCATATTAAATATCACTACCCTACAAATTATTAGGTAGGATAGGTAGTAAACTAAGGTCAGGAGGAGGAGGGAGACATGTCTCACCCATTCACTCAGCAGTCTTGAGCCTGGTCTGGTAAGATTGCCTGGTGTTCCAAACATCACAAGCAAGGAGGAGGGGAGTCCTTGAGACTCTGTGCTGGGAAAGGGAGCCTTTATAGCAGCTTCAATAACCAGAAAAAGAGCCTTTACTAGCTGAGAAACTAAAACCTTTATAGCTATACATTATTCCCAAGGTTTAGAAGGGAAGAGCGAGGGGGAACCTAAAAGCTGACTAAGGTATGTAACCCCTGAATCCTAAGAGTTGGCACAGTCAGATTAGCTGAGTGCCTACTTGTAGCCTCAGCTCAAGTGTATAGAACAAACTTACTAAAAAACTTACTAACAACTTCATTTCCTCTATATGTGGGGCATCTAAGACAAGCTGGGCACTGGCTTACAGCTTTGTGTTCATATGTGTTTCATAAATAAACTTGTTATCGCATTTCTACTATACATGTTGCCTCTTGCTTGAGTCCTCTTTCAAGCAAGGGAAGAACCAAAGAACAAGCTTGTGGTGGGGGGCCTGACTCAGGTCTCTCTCAGATTAAAAATCATAATCTATTTTAAGTGTACCCAGAAAAAAGTATGCCTAGAAACAAAGAACAGAAATTGTGTTTTCTAACTCAAATATGTTTCAGTTCCATGAATGGGCATTTCCTGCTTGCCCACACATGTGTTCCCTTGATAATGTTTGAAAAAGTTGACCAACTTAAATTTTCAGGACTGACTGGGCTAAGGTTAGCACCCTGAAACTCAGATAAGAATGAAAAGTGTTTTTCTTTTCAGTCATATAGATGGCCAGTGGGTATATGAAAACATATAGTTGGCTGGCAGGTACATGAAAAGGTGCTCAACATAACTAATCACCAGGGAAACGCAAATCAAAACCACAGTATGTTATCACTTAACATCTGTTACAATGGCTATTATTAAAAAAAACTAGAAATGTGTTGGAGAGGACATAAAGAAAAGGGAACCCTTTGTGCACTACTGGTAGGATTGTAAACTGGTAGAACCACTATGGAAAACAGCATGTAAGTTCTTCCTCAAAAAATTAAAAATAGAACTACCATAATCTAGCAATTCCACTTCTGGGTATTTATCTAAAGAAAACAAAAACACTAACTGAAAAAGATATATGCACCCTATGTTCATTGCAGTATTATTTACAATAGGCAAGATGTGGAAATAATCTTAGTGTCCATTCACAGATGTATGGATAAATAAGATTTGATATATATACACAGAATATTATTTAGTCATAGAAAAGAATGAAATCTTGCCATTTGTGACAATATGGATGGACCTTGAGGGCATGATGTTAAATGAAATAAGTCAGACTGAAAAAGACAAATACCATATGATATCACTTCTGTGGAATGTAAACTATACACACACACACACACACACACACACACACACACACACATACACCAAGTTCATAGGTACAGAGAACAGATTGGTGTTTGCCAGAGATAAGGGATAGGGAAATAGGTTGAATGGGTAAACTGGGGTTTGTTTTTAGTTTGAATAAGTCATATTTATTTTTAAAATTAAAAAGTTTTCAAAATAATGTCTTTTGTAATTATTAACAGTTTTCTGTAAAACTTGACTGGCAAATAGAGGTTGAAGAAAGGAGTGATTAACCAAAGTTACCTACACTCTTTGACCTTTGAGTCTATGGGCCCTGAAGGCCCAGGTCTCTCTTCTTCAAGTTGGGGCTCTTTGATTTGAGTCAAAGACAAAACTGATTATAAGCAAAGTCTAGGGGCCATTAGACAGGTAGGGATAAATGGAACAAAATTTACAAGCAGAACTGAGTCCATAAAGAACTCTGGTTTTCCAAAGATGATATGTATCTAATAAAAACCTTACTAAAGAGTAAAATATAAAAATCAACCCAAATCACAACCCTAGAGGCAGCTACTCTTAAACTTGTCTTGATGTGGTTTTAGTTACCTGTCTGCACATGGAGACATGTAACTATAAGTGTGGTTATATGTTTTGTCACCTGATTACTGTATTAAAAAGCATGTTGTGGAAATACTCTTATTCCACCTCCTTTTTGTCTGCATACACAGTATTGTCTTGAATATATGAACCATGAGTTACAACCCTGATGATACAGTTAATTGCTTCCAGGGTTTCGCTGTTATGAACAACCTAGCCACAAACACCCCTGCCTCTACATCTATGATCCTTGATGGATCTTTTGGAATGAATTCTTGAAAGTGAACTCAGAGAGTTAGAGGAGATGCTTGTAGCTGAACTACACTTGGGACCTAGTACTCTGCACAAGGTTGGAGGGGCTCAAGGCAGGACCACACTCTTCTTGACTAACAGCAAGATGCATAGCCAGAGGACAGGTGCCTGATGCTTCCTGTGCACAGGTGCGGCCTGGCTGGCCAGGCCCTGGTGATAACCACAGCTTCTGAGGTAGCTCCTCCTGCTTCCTGTGGTAATGAATTCCAAGCTCTATCCATGCTTCTATCCCAGGCAGTGTGAGGTGGTGAAAGAAACCTCATTTGTGTTTCTAACTTGTATCTTTTTAACTGGAGAGTCTGAATCTCATTGTGAAATGCCTATTTATCACCTTGTCCAATATTTTCACCAGATTCTAATTTTTCTCTATTAATTTAAAAAGTTTTATTGGGCTATAAACCTTATTCCTATCCATATTTATCAATTATGTTGTAAACATTTTCTCCAACTTGCCCTTTATTTTTAACTTTACACATTTTGTTTATTTATTTATGCCAAAAATAAGATTTCAATTTTTTTATGTAGAAAAATCACCTATGGTTTCTAGCTTGAATGCCTTTGTTATCCTCAAACATATAAAAATGCCCACAACTTTTTACATTTAAATCTTTATAATACATTTGGAATTTATGTGCTTATAAGCAATGAGATAGGTATTCAGTCTCCCCAAATTGTTTGTCGGTTTATTCAGCAGTCCACCTCCTTTTTTAAAAAAAATATTTTATTGATTATGCTATTACAAATGTCCCATTTTTTTCTCCCCTTTAATCCCCCTCTGCCCTGTATTCCCCCTCCAACCAGCATCTCCCCGACCTTAGTTCATGTCCATGGATCATACATATAAGTTCTTTGGCTTCTCCTTTTCCTATACTATTCTTAACCTCCCCCTATCTATTTTGTACCTACCATTTATGCTTCTTATTCCCTGTACCCTTTCTCCCCTTCTCCCCCTATGCTTCCCCACTGATAACCCCTGATGTGATCTCTATTTCTCTGAATCTGTTCCTGTTCTAGTTGTTTGCTTAGTTTTTGTTTTCGATTTTTTAAATTTGGTTGTTGATAGTTGTGAGTTTGTTGTTTGTATTTTTGATCATCTTCTTTTTCTTAGATAAGTCCCTTTAACATTTCATACAGTAAGGGCTTGGTGATGATGAACTCCTTTAACTTGACCTTATCTGGGAAGCACTTCATCTTCCCTTCCATTCTAAATGAAAGCTTTGCTGGATGGAGTGATCTTGGATGTAGGTCCTTGCCTTTCATGACTTTGAGTACTTCTTTCTAGCCCCTTCTTGCCTGTAAGGTTTCTTTTGAGAAATAAGCTGATAGTCTTATTGGAACTCCTTTGTAGATAACTATCTCCTTTGCTCTTGCTCCTTTTAAGATTCTCTCTTTATCTTTAATCTTGGGTAATGTAATTATGATGTGCCTTGATGTGTGCTTCCTTGGATCCAACTTCTTGGGGACTCTCTGAGCTTCCTGGACTTCCTGGAAATCTATTTCCTTTGCCAGATTAGGGAAGTTCTCCTTTATTATTTGTTCAGATAACTTTTCCTCTTGTTGTTCTTCCTCTTCTCCTTCCGGTACCCCTATAATTCAGATGTTGGAACGTTTAAAGTTGTCCCAGAGTTTCCTAAGCCTCTCCTCATTTTTTTTGATTCTTGTTTCTTCATTCTGTTCTGGTTGAATGTTTATTTCTTTCTTCTGGTCTGAATCATTGATTTGAGTCCTTTTTTCCTTCCCTTCACTGTTGGATCCCTGTTCATTTTCCTTTATTTCACATTTCATAGCCTTCATTCTTTCCCCTATTTTGTGACTGTCCTCAACCATTTCTGTGAGCATCCTGATTACCAGTGTTTTGAACTCTGCATCTGATAGGTTGGCTATCTTTTCATCACTTAGTTGTATTTTTTCTGGAGCTTTGATCTGTTCTTTCATTTGTGCCATTTTTTTGTCTTGGCACACTTGTTATGTAGTAAGGGGCGGAGCCTTAGGTATTTGCCAGGGTGGGGCAACCCACTTGGCTGCAGCACTGTGATGCTGCATGTGGGTGAGGGGTCTGAGAGAGAACAATGCCTCTTGCTCAGTTCTCCCTCAACTTTCAGTCACTTCCTCTGCTACCCACAAGCAAATTGAGCCCTTCTGGTGCTGATTCTGTGGTGGGTGGGTTTGTGTATGTTCTAGGACTCTGTGGGTCTCTCCAGTGAACTCTGCCGTGAAGCTGGGAGTTTCTCCCTCCACCTCAACTCCCACAGATTTTTTCAGTCAGTGGTTTTGAGGCTTTATTTCCATGTGCTGGAACCGTGGGTTGTGCAGTCTGTCTTGCTCCCCAGTTCCTCCCAGTTTATCTGCACGCAAAGGTGGGACTGCCCGCTCCACCAGCTGTCACCTTGCTCGCCTGGGTCCACCACCCGCTGCCTCACCTGGTCCACCAGTACTGCCTTGCCGTGAGTCCTCTCCACCTCAGCTGCCGATCTGCACCCCTCCTGCTGGCCTGGATGAATGTTTCTTCTTTAACTCCTTGGGTGTTAGACTTCCATACAGTTCGATTTCTGGCAGTTCTGGTTATTTTTTGTTTTTAAATTTTTTGTTATCCTTCTTTTGGTTGTGCAAACAGGCAAAGTATATGTACCTACACCTCCATCTTAACAGTTCATTTTCTCACTTTGGTCGTTAAACTTTATCAGATACTGAATTGCATAAATACTTGAGTCCATTTCTGGCCTTTCCCTTCTATTTTATTCATGTGCCTATTATGTTAGTATTATTACTGCTTTAATTGCTGTGGGTTTGTAATTTTGCGTCATTGTAATCTTTTTTCAGGATTTAAAAACATTTCTTGGATGTTTTTGAACCCCTCCCCCAACATATTAGGATTTTTACTTTTATTTTCCATAGACTGAGAAAATGCATATGTATGTGGATTCTTAGATCATAGATGCTCTGACTCAGTTTTGAGGAGATAAAGAAGGAAAACAGAGGGAAGTTGTCCTCCACTTAATTGCTATTAAGCAGAAAAGTAGGTACAATGGTAGCCCACAATTCTCCAATAGTGATGTGTGTTGAGTTAAATTTTTGATGTTTCTGGTGACCTCCAGCAGAGTGAGCAGCTAAAAGACAAGTGTAGATTACCCTACACTTTATTGTTTTTTTCAAAGAAATTACAAAAATTTTATTTTTCAAATCCAAGGCAAAAAAAATCCCAGGTTGGAATCATCTATTGGGAACTACTATGTAGAGACATATGAACACCTATTATTAATGAAGTATTATCACAATTTATTTCAGAATCAAGCTAGTTTAGTAGATGACTGACTGACACACATAAAATAGACAGATGTGACAAGGTTCAGATTTTACTTATAATTGACTTGAATGAGATCAGTATCTCCAGCCTAGCTTAGTTCTCCTAAACTATGGATTATTCCATGTCCTTGGCCTGGGGGTAAGAAGAAATCAATAAAGAAAAAAGAGTTGTGAGTGAAGATGCATTATGATGTTGTCCCAAATGCATGAGTTATTGTCTCCTTGGAAAAGAAGACCTCAAGGCCTCCATTGCACTTTTATTTGAGACAGTTGTCCTAAAGGGCTGATATTTCCCAATTAATCTGAGGTCATAATAAAGCAAGCAACAAAATAGTATTGGGGATTTTGGTTTCTCACCCTTATTATCAAGACTCACTGCCTCCCATCATCATTATTTATTGAGCATTTACAGTGTACTAGGCACAATAGAACGTACCAGAAAACATTGTCCCTGCTCTTGAGGAGCTTACATTCTAAAATTAAAAAAATACACCTCTTTTAAAATGGTATTTTTGTTTGGCGTTTTTGCAAGGTACTGAGGAAATAGTCTATAGGGTGAGCTTTGGGCATAACTTAGCCCCATCATTTAAAGAAGAAAGGAAGAAGGAGGATTTCAAAGAGCCCATGACAGACCTTTCAGGATGGTAGTTTTACAGGCAGGTAACATAACCTCATCAACTAAGGAGACTTGAGGGAAGGAAATAGTTTGTGGGATGCAAGCAAAGTAAGTAGAGTATCCTTAGACATTCAGTGGAGCCAGAAGGATCATGCGTCCTTTCCCCCTAAGTATATGGCCAACAAGTAGGAATGGTTGCAGACGAGACAAAAGGCTAAAAAAGGTAATCCTGTGCACCTGACAAATAGAAAGGCAGGCTATAAGAGTATCAAGAAATTCTTAGAAACAAAAGTGATTTGGAAGCACAGAACTTACAGTTAACACAACCCAATGTCATGATAGGCCAAGAACATTGTGACTTCTGAATTTAGAAAAAGCCATGTACTAAAATTTTAAATGGAACAAACACATTACCCTTTTTTTAAAATCAATCCCACCTCTTAAAAACAAAAACAAACCCCAAAACTATCTTTTTCCAGGGGATTGGGTGGGGGGAGCAGAATGGGATGTGGTTGGGAACAGTAGTTCTAGTAGTAGTATTTTATTGTTATGATAAACTTTGTATTTAAACTTGGTAAAGTCCACTAGCTGCCAAGAGGGAATAAGGAATAAATTTCCAAAAATGTACAATTTCCTTGAGAGAAGTTTTAGAACAAAAAGACTAATTTACATGAAAAGCTGTAGAGAAGAAGGTCAAGAGTTCATTCATAAAACTTTTATTCCACTTACATGAACTTAATACACATGTTCTTAACAATTATGCTTAGATTGTTCATGAAAATTTCATAAGACATTAACAAAGCTAGCCATCATCTCAAGTTATTTCCCTGTTAACTATTTTTTACAGCACATGCATGTTAGGCAAGTATCAAAAAATAAACCCCAAAAAACAAACAAAAAACCCCAAAAACAAAAAAAAAAAAAAAACACAAAACAAACCCTAAAAAAGTTAAATTCATGCATTTTTGTTTTACTGCTATACTTGATATACATACAGTAGTGAATATCAAGCAATTAATTTTACTGCATCTTGTACATTTGTTCTTCGGTTGCCTAAAACATTTAAATACAAACAAAATGTTTGTATTTAACATTTTAAATACATTAATGTATTTAATGTATTTAAACTATTTTTCCATTAGAAAAAATAATGAAAGCAAACAGCAGATACTTTACAAATAATGGAATGTGAACCGTTTCTGCCCTTGTCCAGAGTAAGTTGAGTCACAACTAAAGGAACGCTTCTGCAGCTGTAGTTAAAGGTGTGCACATCGAGACTGAGCATTCCACAGATACACACATGGTTCAACATGTATTATCCATGGGGCAGCCATTTCTACTACGACCCAAAACTTTAAGTGCTCACAACAACTACACCTGTGACTGGAACCAATGATCCCTTTTATTCCCCACCAGGACAAACCAATATGTAGGCAGTTTTCTTTGCTTAGACATGGAAGCAATTTTAGCACTGGCTCTTGTGAAGTCACAGTGTACCAAAAGTACTATGCTAAACATAACTTGTATAAAAATTCCACATCCCCATATTTGCCACCTCAAGATGAAAACATAACTCCCTTAATATTAACTGGCTCTACTCCCCTAATATTAAACATAAAAACCATGTGGGAAATATAGAAATTCAAATAGAAGTAACATAAACCTGTCATAAATTGTAAACAAAAAACTATTTGTGGGACAGCATGGATGACAGATTGTCTACTGTGTAAATTTTAAAATGAGTCAGACAAAAGTTTGAAGGCTGATTAATTTTCTCCTCCTTCTCCTGCTTCAGCTTCATCTCCTTGGGTATCCGATGTCCACAATGTCAAGTTGTCTTTCAGTAATCGCATTATTAGCGTGCTTTGTATGACTCTTCACTTAATGTTTCAAGTTCAGCAATGGCTTCATCAAAAGCTGTCTTTGCAAGAGAGCAGGATTTCTCTGGGGAGTTCAGAATCTCATAATAGAACACAGAGAAGTTAAGGGCCAAACCCAATCTGATAGGATTTGTTGGCTGCATTTCCTTTTTTGCTGATATCAAAAGCTTCTTGGTGTGTTTGTTGTGACTGATCCACAACCCCTTTCCTGTCATCCCCAGCAGCAACCTCAGCCAAGTAATAGTAGTTGTCCCCTTTCCTTTTCAGATGGAAGACTGTTCTCTGCTTGTGAAGTGCTGGGGATCAAGCACTTCTCCAAGAGAGACCCAATATCATTGCAGATCACCTCTGAGCTTGGTCTCAATCTTCTCTCTCTATTTCTAAGCCATCTGCTGTTTTTTCTCAGCACCTTCCGTCTTTTGCTCAATACCTGAGACAACCCTCCAAGATGACATATGGGCTCCTGCATTTTTATAAGCAACCCAGAGAAGATTCCTCTCATCATTGGATGATTTGGCTCCTTGCTCAGTTGCAGACTTCATGCAGGCTGCCATGTCATCATATCGCTCAGCCTGCTCGGCCAGGTTGGCCTTCTGCACCAGCTCCTCTCTATCTGTGGCTGTTCTGTGTCCCAACTGGGTGGTGGCAGAACAACTGGGGCTCAGTAGTCTCTGGGCGGCAAGGCTGAGACTCTGTCCCTCGGTCTTACTGCTCACAGGTCACTTTATTGTTTTTTTACAAATGTAGTTGAACACATAATTTTTAAATAAATTGATTAGATTATAATTGATAATATAGAATATATTCACATGAATTTCCTTTATAATTCAGAGGTGATGGTTGTTGATAATTTTTTTGAGTGACTGATTTAACTGTTTCCCCTTTTCAGTGTTTGTTTGGCATTGTGAACAACCTTTCACTTAAATAAAACAGATGTTCAGACTATATAGGACCTCACTACTTACAGACTTCTACTCTTTATTTCTCCTGCAGTTAAGAGGAATACAGCTCACAAGGCAACATATTAAACATTTCCATATTAGAAATTGTAAATTTTAGATATTTTTTTAAAGATTTTATTTATTTATCTTTAGAGGGGAAGGGAAGGAGAGAGGGAGAGAAACATCAATGTGTGGTTGCCTCTTGTGTGTCCCCTACTAGGAACTGGCCTTGCAACCCAGGCATGTGCCCTGACTGGGAATCGAACCGCAATCTTTTGGTTCGCAGGCCCACGCTCAATCCACTGAGCTACACCAGCCAGGGCAGAAATTGTAAATTTTAGAACATTCTAAAATCTGGGACCCTTCAGGATTTGGAAGAGACAGTGACTGTGGTCACAGCCAGAGGATAGGCAGCTTGAAGCAGCAGGAAACAGGAGCATCAGTGTCCGGTTCTTGCCACATGGTAGGAAGGCAGCTCCTGCTGGGAGCTCTCAGCAAGGGAAAGCATCAGTATCCAACCTCGGTACCTGGGAGATGTGGCTTAGGGCATCTCAAGCACATCTGTGTCCTTCTCTCTTTGTCAGAGGCTGCAAACACCCTAAGCAACTGGGGCATTGAATAACTCATTATCAGTAAGCCAATGATGGTCCCATTAAGACTGGACAGTCCTCTTCTGTCCACCTGATCTCAGCATCCTCATAGTCACAGTGGGTCTCACAGGAGACTCAGGAGACCCTGCCTTGGTGTGCTGTCTGAACAGGTCAGGAAGGGGAGGGGAGAAGGGAGGCAGCCAGCCATTGAGCTCAGGTGCATGACAGGTGTGCACCTTCAGACTCACATATGTACCTGGGAAAGAGGCCAGCCAACCCTCCATTCTCCAGGGACTGGAGCCTCCATGCCCATTGAGTTATGGGGATCCTCTGAGCCACAAAGAACATCCTTGAGCCCCAGGTTGTGTAAACCTCTGACTGTCTGCACAAACCCCACCAACCAGCTGGAACCCACCGAGGCCGTGGTCTGAACATAACTGACTCATCAAATGGCCCTGTAAATCTGAGAGTGTTTTGTCATCTCAGGAAAAGGTTTTTAACAGGACTTTTAATATGTTTTTTCCTTTGAGACATTTTAATAAAACATAATAATTGGAGACATTGTCAACAGAGATCAGGGATTAGCAGCCATGGGCCGTGTCTATGTCTTGTATGTGCCCTTCCATATTCTATGCCCAGAGTAGTTTTCACATTTTTAAAGGGTTCTTAAAAATACACAAAACTGAAACACTTTGCTGTAGACAGTCTATGTGGCCCACAGAATCTGAATTTTTACTCTCTGGCTCTATAGAACAAGTGTGCTGACTTCTGATGTAGCTGGTCTGAATTATTCAAGAAGCTTCTCAAGTATGAGTGTTATGGTCCCTTAATGAGTACATGGATTCCTTACACTCTGAGTCAGTGCAGCATTGGAGGTGATGCATTAATTTAATAGATGTAAGTAAGGTTATACTTTGAAAAGCATATTCAAGTCACAGTCTCATCTACCTCTGAGCCTAGTGAGGCTGCCTCTGGCCACAGCCTGCCATCCCTTGCCTATTTCTCTGTGGCCCTTTCAGAGACAGGGTCCACCCACCCTGCCTGGCAGTCCTCAGAAGTCAGGCATTATGTCTTGGGTTATATTAAATCTTATTTTAAATATGATTGTTAGTTTAATCTTTGGAAATCCTGAATGAAGATGCTGATTTAAATATGCATTAAAGGATTAAAAATGTCTCCACTCAATATAGAAAACAAATTTGACTCAGAAAAATATATTAATGAGTGGAAATTTGTTCTTTATTTTTAATAATTTTATTTGGGAATGGTTTTAGATTTACAGATAAGTTGCATAGATGGCACAGATAGGGGCTATGTATGCTTCTTACAGCTTTCCCTGATGTGTACGTGAGCATGGAGCAGTCACAAACCGAACAACTATTGCTGGTACAATGCTATGAACTAAACTGCGGACTTTATTCAGACTTCACCAGCTTTTTCACCAACAGCTGTTTTCTGTGTCAGCATCCAGTCCAGAGTCCCATGCTGTGCTCAGCTCAGGTTCCTTCCATGTTTAAAATTCACTACCGACCACATCACATTCACACAGCCTTTTAGAGCAAGAAGACCAGATCTTCTGCTTTCAAATATTCCTTTTAGATCTATTTTTTAAAATTTTGTAACATGAAAACCACGTAACAGAAAGAGATAAAAAATTCTTCAGCTTACATTCAAGTGCTTTTAAAGATCTTTAGATAGACGCCCAGCCCATACTGACAGAAAGAAACCCTTCCTTACTAATTTTTGTTAGAGACTCAGAACTCTCATAATTAGAAAATTCTTCTTAAGTTACAAATCCTTCTGTGACAGTCTACTTCAGCAGTAATGACAAAGACTTTATTATTGTAATTATTGAAAATATAATCACTGGTCATCTGATTTAACTTGTCCTGAGAACCAGCGCCCTGGCAGCTTGGTGGTCATCGGAGAGGACAGGAGAAGTCAAGAACAGCAGGCGGGCACTTTGGGGCTGCAGCAGGGAGGAAAGGAGGGCACCTCGGAGTAGGCTTTGCCAGGGTGCTGCTTCTCTTCACCTGTGAGTATGGGGAGACCTGGAGGCTGGGGGTTCATGGGACAGCAGTCCCGCTGAGAACAGCTTGGCAGGGGAAGAAAGCATTGGATTTTTTTGTTGCAGATGCCTGGAAGTCAAAGTTGGGAGCCCAAAAATCTAAAACTTACCAATCCCTCTCTACCCCCTCAAAAAAACCTCTCAGAAAAAGTGTCAGTTATACCACAGGAATGCATTAGTTTCCTCCTGCCAACTGAGCTTTCACATTGAGCATGAGCTCTTGTATTTAAAATCATTTCCCTCTTTAAAACAGTGGGGGAAACTGGATTTGAAGAAACTGTGTGTTCTAATGTTTCCAGACAACATCCTCCTGTTGATGACCTTGGGAGAGAGTTGAATTCACTCATCCTCCATCAGGAAGTCAATGCTGCTTCCAGATACACAGCCCATCTCTGCCTCCAGCCACTCTTGCTCTCAGGAGCCCAGCCCTGGCTTAATAGACACCCCTTTCCTGTGGGGATAGGGACAGCCCAACCCACCATGAGCTGGCTTGTGTTGGGGGACTTGTGCTTGCACTTACGAGAGTAGGGCAGGAGCACCTCTGAGCTTGATACAGTGTTGGGCACTCGACATCCTAGTGTGCCTGTGCCCACAGGGAGCATATGGGGCCCTGTGGGAAACAGCTGGGAAACAACTCTGCTGGGGTGGGGGGACCTGTTTGCTTCATCCACAAAGTCAGAGGAGCATCTACCCATTCTTTTCCTAGGGAGCTCCATCTGGGATCAGAGCAATCCTGGAATTTCTGTTCCATTTTTGGAAAACTCCAGTTTTTACGAAGTTCTGTCCTATGTTGATCAACACTTGCATTTCCTAAGACTTCTCTTCTTTGGTGTGAAGGCTGCCTTCTGGAGGCAGGATTTAACCCTCTTTTGTCACAGCAGTCTAGTTTGGAGACCACAGTCACCAGCATAGAGCTAAGTCAAGAGCATAGGCTCCAAATTGCTCTGGCTAGACTTCCAGCACTATATTGAATAGAGTGGGCATCCTTGTCTTGTTCCTGATGTTAGGAAGAAGCTTTTAGTTTTTCACTGTTGATTATGATATTAGCCATGGGCTTTTCATTTTTTTAAAAGATTTTATTTATTTTTAGGGAGAGGGGAAGGGAAGGAGAAAGAGAGGGAGATAAATATCAGTGTGCGGTTGCCTCTTGCACACACCCTACTGGAGACCTGGCCTGCAACCCAGGCATGTGCCTTAACTAGGAATTGAACCAGTGATGGGTTGGTTTACAGGTCCACACTCAATCCACTGACCTATACCAGCCAGGGCAAACCTGTGGGCTTTTCATATATGGCCTGTGTTAAGTTGAGGTCACTTCCTTCTATTTATTTCTAGCTTGTATGTATGTGTGTGTTTATCATGAAAGGATGTTAAATTTTGTCAAATTCTTTTTCTGCATTTTTAAAAGATGATCATTTGATTTTTCATTTTGTTAGTATGGTATATCACTTTTATTGATTTGCATATATTGAACCATCCTTGCATTTATGGATAAATTCCACACAATTGTGGTGTCTGATCCTTTTAATGTACTCTTGAATTCAGTTTTCTACTATTTTGTTGAGAATTTTTGTATCAATAATCATTAGGTATATTGGTCTGTAGTTTTCTTTTCTCATCGTGTTATTTCCTGGTTTTGGTTTAAAGGTAATGCTGGTCTTATAAAATGAGTTAGAAAGTATTCCCTTCTCTTCAATTTTTTTGGAAAGATTTGAGAATAGGTGTTAATTCTTCTTTAAATACTTGGTAGAATTCACCAGTGAAGCCATCTGGTCTTGGGCTTCTTTTTGGGGAGGTTTTTGATTACCTGTTCAGTGCCTTTACTCATTATTGGTCTGTTCAGATTTTCCATTTCTTCATGATTCAGTCTTTGTAGAATCATATATATAGTTCTAGGAACTTATTCATTTCTTCTAGATTATCCATTGTGTTGGCCTATAATTGTCTAGAATAGTTTCTTATAATTCCTTTCATTTCTGCGACATCAGTTGTAATATATCTTTTATTACTCATTTTATTTATTTGGGTCTCATCTCTTTTTTCTTAGTCTAGCTAAAGGTCTGTCAATTTTGTCAATTTTTCCCCAACAAAAACAGCCTTAGTTTTGTTGAGTTGTTTATTTATTCTATTTCATTTGTTTCTGCTGTTATTATTTCGTTGTTATTCTAACTCAGGGCTTAGTTTGTTCTTTTTTTAGTGTCAGTCAGAGCACCCCATGTGCTTAAACCTGGTGACTGGACAAATAGTGGGCATGTAACTCAGGGCCCAACTAGATGCTTCCTTGAGATCTGACATAGGAATCATGAAAAAGGGAGGGCCTGTCTTCTGGTTGGATTGTGTTCTCCAAAAATATAGCCCTAGGGCTTCCAGAGCCATGTTTCTTGGCTCACAGAGAAAGCCTGTCTGAAGTAGGAGGGAATGAGGCCAACAAATAAGAAAAAAGAGAGAAGCATGTACCTGTAGCTGAGAGAATGGAGCAAGAAAGAGAAAACCATTTAAACATCATTTAACCTCAGGATCTTCTCATTTTCCCTCTCTCTCTCTTTCTTCATCCTTCCATCCCTTCCTCCCCTCTCCCTCCCTTGCTCACTTCTTTTTGTCTTTAGCCATTTTGAGTTAGGCTTAGATCTCTAGTAATTAAAAGCATACTGAACAATGTGCAATGGTATTTTGTTATCGTGAAAACTAAAAGATAACTTGTGTAAGATCCCTGAGATCAATGAATATGTTTATTTTATTTATACCTCTCTAGATTCTAGTTCCTTTTTTTTCAAGCATACATAACAACTTCTACATTTTGTTTTACTCAAGACAGGGAACTTCCCTCTTTTCAATTCACTTAGACCATCTATTACCATAGCCCTTTGTTTATAAAGATACTAAATATATGTATGAAGGCACTTTGATATATCCTTTACACACAGTATCTAATTTTTTTGATCCAGATAGCCTGTGAAGTGGGACCTATTATTATCTCCATTTTACAGATGAAGACCATGAAGAAAAGGAGGTGAAGTAACATAGGCAGGAAGTTGTAGAATCAGGATTTGAACCCAGATCTCTGCTCTTAAATCCCTCACTCCCAGTTTTGTTCTTTAATGTTCACGACACCTGAGCATGTGTGTATAACAACCAGTGAACAGTTTTTGGGATTATGTGTTCAATTACTTCATGATACCAATAATATCTTTTCAAGTTTGAAACACAAACTAACCATTTTGTATTAGTTTAACAAATTACAATGTTATTGTGCTATAGGCAAAATGAGAACGGGGAGGTGTCACCAGTGGTGACAGCTTGAGTCTTCTCTGAGCTCAGCACTCACACAGGCTGCCACTTTCATCTTGGGAAAGACACAGGGTCCAGAGCACACCAGGCACCAGGGCATATGACTTCCTTCATCTGGACAAAGTAACCAGAAATTTTCCTTGAAGTCCAGGGTGCATGTTGGGGTGGTACCAAAGGAGACGGGTGGAGGAGAGGTTATTATCATTCTTCTTATGGGATCAAAGAAGAAACACCGAAGTGAGAATGATGCTCACATTTACATTTCACATTCCACAGCTCTTTTCACTTAGTTGTTCAAAAATGTGCCTGGGAACTAGATTTTCTTGTATATTTGTCAAGTTTGGGAGCGTTATTTGAAAGCATGTTATTTCTTTGTGAAATGTAGTAACTTCAGCCTTGGAAAAAGTTCTAGGAGTTGCTCACAAGGGATGTCATTATTAGTGGATAGTTGATAAGACTATTACAGATTGAACTATGGTAATCTAGCTACCAAGGCTAATTAATATGATATCTGCCATCTATACAACTTACCATCAAGATTTCTTAGGTTAGTTTTTATAAATTCAACTTCTTCCTTTTTTTCCTTTTCTTCTTCTCTCCCTTCTCCCCTCTCTTCCTCCCTCCCTTTCTCTGTCTCTCTCTCCCATCTGTATGTATGTATGTATACATGTATATATGTTTATTTATTTATTTATTTATTTATTTCTGTGTTTCTTAACTAAGGGGTAAGTCATTTTTTTCTATTTATAATTGAGGTATAATTGAAACAATCTTTTTATTTTTTTAATTTATTTTTTTAATTTATTTTTTTATTTTTTTTTTATTTTAGATTATTCACTACAGTTTCTATCTTTTAATCCCATTCCAGCCCATCCACCCATCCCTCCCCACCTCCCTTCCATGTCCAAGCCCCATAGTTTTGTCCATGTGTCCTCTATATTTGTTCCTGTAAACCCTTCCGTTCTCCCCTGAAGTTCCTTCCCCGCTCCCCTTTGGTCACTTACATCCCGTCCTCTATTTCAGTGTCCTTTGTTATATTTTACTTGTTTCTTTGTT
>CM052540.1:76200989-76248641 GCA_028533065.1 Trachops cirrhosus | reverse complement strand
AATTGTATGTAATAGCTATTATTTACAGTAATATTAGAGCAACAATCCTATGACAGAATCTGTGAAATCTAGATAACAAGAATAGAGAGTATTGAGCCTTGTGCTCAGGAGTAGAGAGTATTGTACTAATGGAACACAATTGAAGGACCGTATATTAGCAATACACTAGAAATGAGACAACAGGGGAAACCTATCAAATGATACAATATAATCAGCCAAGGAAAGAAGTCTATACAAAAAGAAGAGGAATAACAAAATACTATATAAGTAAAGGTGTAGGAATAATGAAATAATGATTATACTATTATGCAATTACTTGCAGGTTCAAAAAATAAAAAGAGGAATGAACCAAGCAGAAGATGGAAGGAAGAAGAGATAAATTTGGAAAGCAAGGGAGAAGGGTCAACACTAGTGTGACAGAAAGAGAAGCATAAACAATCGTTAGATCACAAATAATACAAGTTGAAATATAAAAGCTTACTTAAAGATAATTAAAAGAAAACACACAAAGAACCAACAAACAGCAAAAGAAAGAAAACACACACACACACACACACACACACACACAAAACACATACACCTATTATTGATTTCAGACTGGCCCAACCGGTTTTTCCAGCTGGCTTCCGCCCACTGAGGGGTTACTGGAGACAGGTTTTCTCTGTTCCCCTTTCAGGACTCAGTCAGCCTCTGAGGTACTGTTCTTAGTGCAGGCGCTCGCCTTCTCCCACAGCTGGTCTGATGTCTCCTGGAAGGTACCCGTGTGTGGGGGCTGGGTACAACTATGTGCGAGCTTGGGAGTTCACCACAGTGTGCTCCGATGTCCCGCGCAGTGCCTGTCCCTCTTCCGGGTTCACGCTTTCTGGATCCCAAAGGACACCCACTTGCCCCCAATTCACAGCTTGGGTATTGTAGGTCCTGGGAAGCACCTGTGCCTTTTCATTTTTCAATGCTGTGGTTTCTGAGATTTTCACCAAACCACGCTCTCTCTCCTGCTTGGGGGTGCAGGCGTAGAGGCATTGACTTTGAATGCAGGGGATGAGATGCACACTTTCAACAGGGCTTTGCGTAGGTGCTTACAGTCCCTGTGTGGGTGCCTCTTTGTCCTCACTCCTCTCTTTGTGCCATCTGGTAAACTGGCCTCCCCGGGTGCTGCTCAGTCTTTGTCTGGCCAGGGAGGGAGCAGATGACCCAACTCTCTCCCGGGAGCCCTGCGGTCTGGAGCTGCAACCCCCCTGGTCCCCTCGCTGATCCACGCAGTCTCCTTACCCTCGGGATTTCAATGTCCGCTGCAAATTTTGATCTCCGATTGGCGATTATTTTTCCCTCCCTGGGTGTGGGAGATGCAAAATCTGCTCCTTCCTACCTCACCGCCATCTTCCAGCCCCCCACAATGTATTTCAAATATGTCAATCTTTTTATTTTTAAAGGAAAGTGATCCAAGTCAGATACTTCTCAGCCAATATTTTTATTCCCAGTTGAGGTCAAGAACAGCTGAACTTGAATATGAAGTTGGCACACTTCTTTATCTTCAAAACACTCTGTATTCTGCTCTATAGCACATCTTGTGGACACAGGAAGTGGGAACCTCATGTGGAGAAACAGTGCTCCTGCAGAGATTTAAACGAACAACTTTACAAGATCTCCGTTTTTTAGTAGGAAAGTTAAATACTCTATGTAATCAAACCAGTGAAAAGTCATCATTACAATTCTCTGCCCACTCTCCTTGTTCAGCATGTCTGTCTCTGTATATGTGTATATATGTATGTGTATGCGTGCATGTGACTGCACATGTGTGCATATGCATGTGTGTACATGTGTGCACACATGAGTGTGTGAGTACATATGTGGGCCATGTCTACTGTGCATCAGGCAGTTCTAAGCCCTGGGGATACAGGACTAGCAAGATCTCTTCAGAAGCTGACACTACAGTGGGCAGGGAGACAATCAACAAATAAGCTTATAAATATGCAGTTTAATTTCAGGTAGAATTAGTACTATGAGGAAGTACAGGCAATGGGAAGGAAGGGATAGTGTGTCAGGGTGGTGTCTCTGAAGTAGACATCTGGGGTGTGAGTGAATGAGGAGATTCATGCATTAATGGTCTGTGAAAAGATATGGGCAAGAGTAATCTAAAGAGAGGGGGTAAGAAGTACAAAGGACCTGGTGTGTTCAAGCCAGGGAGTTTGGGTGAGTGATGGGAGGTGAATGTATAGAGAAGGAGAGAGGCTAGATCAGGGCAGCTTCATAAGTTACAGTAAATACCTTGATTTTGTAGTAAGGTCAAGAAGAAGCCATAGGAAGATTTTAATAAGGGGAGGGATTCATCTGGTTTTTTAAAAAATTATTAAACATAGGAAACTATGGCAGTGTAAAATTTCAATTTCATTGGGTTGACCTTGGTCTGTTTAAAATATCAAGGTCTCATTTGCATACAACAAGTACAAAGTTCATGGTTTGATTAGCTTTGACAAATATGTATAAATATACATACATAGGTAACCACATCACAGCAAATATAGATAGGATTTCCATCACCAAGAAATTGCCCCTTTAGAACAAGATTCTACCATCCCAGGGTTGATCATAATTCTGATTTCTATCACTTTAGTTTAGTTTTCCCTGTTTTTGAACTTTGCCAAGTGGATATATTTATCCCTTGTAATATCAAGAGTATTCATTTTTCTTCTTAAGTATTAGACTAAATATTTTATACACAGAAATAGAAGTTGGTATGCATGTTTTCACATTCATCAATGTGTGTGTAATGTTCTATGTACACAACACATGTGTATGCATTTTCTATAGATGTGAAGTAATAACAATGGCTACCATTGACTTAGTGCACACACTCTGTAGATAGCTGGGGACTTGACATTTACTGTCTAATTCTCACAACAAGTGTGCAAAATAAATATCATTCCCATGGTCTGATGAGAAGTTAGAGACAGGAAAGATTAGACACTGCTGAAGGAACATGGGTTGCAAATGGCTACACTGGGACTGTTCCTGTAACTCCAACCCAAACTCATTAGAGGTGGTGATTTAGATCCGTCCTCGTGTGATGACTCTGGAGTGCTGTGAGGGCCTGATGCTCAGCAGTGGCTCTGACTATGGGATCTACTGGAAGGACCCCAAAAGGACTACTGTGTGTACTGAGACACTGCATGGACAGCCCCTGCTAGCACCTATGTCATTTTTGTGGCATAAGGTTTTATGTCAGTATGAACTCTTGCCTACTCAGACTTGTTTACAGGAGAGACTGCTCACTCCACAAGATATTATGGGATGCCCTAGTATGGGTTTTGGTCTCAATGGGGGTGTGACAAACCACACAAAAGGGGAACCAGTCCACCCAGCAGGTGCCCAAGGGTGTGGCACAGCCCATCTGCAGCCCCGCCAGCACAATCCTTCAACATGAGTGCTGAGAAGACTTGCTTGGCAAGTGGTGGTATTAAAAAAATACTTGTGAGTGAAGGAATATAAAAGTAAGTGAATGAACTCTCCTTTAGTTCAGCAAATTTAGTCAGTTGACAGTCCTTCCCCTCAGACCTCACTGCCCCATCCCAATTGTTCATGGCACAGAGAATTTTTCCCCTACTTTGAGAATTTCACATTTCCCTCTGTACAATAGCACCTGTAGTACCTCTGGGGAAGTGCTCTGCTGGGGGAGAAGGCAACATTTTTTTGTGTGTGTGGAGCGGTGAGGTTGCTTAGGCAAAGGGTCAAGGCCAGGTGTCTGCTGAGGCAGCAGCTAGGGAGTGAATAAAGCTCATTGGAGCCCAGGACAGTTGCAGGAGGATGGAACATTCTGACCCGGTATTACCCCTCCTTTGTTCCTATACAAACGCATGACTTTGGGACTCTTGACCAAGTCATCTGCGTTTCTGCAGAAAGATTAAAGTAATAATCATAACTGTTTACTGAAATACTGTTATACACTCTGATGATGACTTTGCATACATTTTCTTCTTTAATCTTTGGGCATCCTTTTGATTATCCCATTTCACAGATGAGAAATCTGAGGCTGAGAAGTGTTGACCAACTTGCCAAAATGATATCACTGGGACAGACAGAGCTGGGACTCCAAACCCCAGCTGTCCATGCAAATCCTACCATTTTCCGAGCCTCAAATGCGGCATTAACGTCCTAATTTTGCCTCTGTAGAATGAGAGACTTTGCAACTGTTACAGTCCAACTTCACTTTCCATGCAAAACCTCTCTATATATTTTATAAAGTTTATTAAAAATGAGGGAAAACTTCCCTGAGAATTTTCCTGCCTTATTGGCTTCTGATCCCCAGCAGAGGGCAGTGTAGTCTCAGGCCAGTGTCCTTCTATCCCCTGGGTGGGGAACCAGCAATCAGCTTCTAGCAAAAACCAGTCTCAGCTTGAAAGGGTTAAATCTACCTGGAGAGGACACTGAAGAGTATATAGCAATAGGTTCCTATGAGATACTATCTCATTAAAAGGCATAATTTGAATATTTTTCCTTAGAAGGTGTCAGAAAGACATTTTTCTATTAGAGAGTTCTTATGCATAAAAAATGAAAAAGATTTTGTGCTTTCCCTCATCTCTGTTTATAGGAGTTATTAGCAGTCCTGTAACAGAAGCCATTTCACCTTGGCTGGGATTGATGGTGAGGCTAAAGGAGCACAGGGGAGCCCTGTTACCTAGCATTGGCTATGAACAAATGCCTTGAAAATTGCCAATTTCAAGAAGTTGAGCATGTCACACTTGCTTTTAAGACCTTATACATTTTTTCTAGATTATTTTCTTTTATATCTACAAGCTACTAAGATTTAGAAATGAATGCCAGATTATCACAGTAAACTGGTAGTGGCTGTTTGTGTGACAAAGCTACCCTGCAAGCAACCTCTACCACCAGCTCACTGGCCACATGCCTTCCCCTAGTTCTCTGGAGCCCAGCTCATTTTCACAGCAATGCCTCCATCAATTCTTGGCTCATTATAGTGAATGAGCTGTTGTTCAAATCTTTGAGCGCTCACTATATGAGAGCATTTATGAACAAAAGCAATTGACAAAAGATTTGGAATAAACATTTTGGCACTTGTTATGGCTGGGTCCTTTTTAAGTGTTTTATTTATGTCAACATGTTCAATCTTCACAAGAACCTTACTGGGGAGCTGTTATTGTCATCTCCATTTTATGAAGGGGAAAAGTGAAGCGCAGGGATGCTAAGCCAACTGCACAAGATCACAGAGCTAGTAGGTGGCAGAGCAGGGATTCAGTCCCTGTCTGCCTGCAGAGTCTTTGTCTCTCCTCCTTCTACTTTCTTCCCTCAATGTCAACACCAGCAAGTATATCCAGGGTGCCTTTGTGAAAGAATGGTCTTCACCTGGATCTGTCTGTGGTGGGTTCCAGAATCTTCTTCCTGAGTGCTGTGGAATGAACAGGCCTGGCTGTGCTTCCACCATGACTGATGGGTTGGTGTATAAAGACCCAGCTCCCTATTCCTTCCGGCATAACTCTGAGGTGTGGGTTCCACTGTTTTTGGTGGGGTGGAGCTCCAGTGGTCTTTAATGCTGCTGGCCCAATCATGCCCCCTTGACTGCTGCCTTCTCTTTCCTTCCCTTCCCTGGCTCACATCCCTGCTTCCCACTGAGGTACTCTGTACTACTAGATAAACCCCTTCTGCTGATGTCTCATTTCTGGGTCAGCTTCTGGGGAAAGGAAGACAGCTATAGTGTCCACATCTAACAGTAACAAGACTTGCTGAAGATACCAAAAGATTTTTGGGGAATGACTTAATTCCCATTCTAAAAACCCAAAGAAAAAACAGGGTCTTCAGATTCTCTCTGCAAAGAGCAGGTTCTTTGTCTTCCTCGACCGGGACACAGTTTACAGACAGATAAACAGCTCTGGAGGGAAGAATCTCTTTTGCTTGGATTCAGAACTGACCAGCATTCTCTCTGGGTGACCAGTTTTCTGCCTTGGGAGGGCATATCATGAATAGTACTAGTTAATTCATGGGGCCTCTGAACCATAGTTCATCTAATAACATTGACTGTTTACTATGTGCCAGGTGTTATTATGGGTGCCTGCTGGGCTTCAAACCCAGGCTGTCTGTGGCAGATCTTGGATTTGTAACTATTTCTCTACTACTTTCTGTGTCATCTTCAAATGACAAGAACATAACAAAAGGCAGAAGAGGTTCCATAGTTCCTCTTTTCCTTATTCACACTTGATCCCATTCCAGTAATGCAAGAGTATGCAGTTAGGCATAAGCAGAGCAGGAACGATAGGCCAGTTACAGAATGTCACCAGGGTGGGAAGTCCTGGTGCCTAGCAATGGTCAAAACTAGAGAAAACAACTATTACAGGCTAGGACCTTGCCTCCAGGGTGACCTTTCCTCCATTAGCATGTCATTAGTCATGCTGTTTAGAACCTCCTAGAGGAGGAACAATGGGGCCAGAAAAGAGCCTCATATGACTCCCATACAAGTCATTGCACAACTACTCCCTTAAACATTAAGCCCTCATGACAATGAACTCTGGCCAGCATCAGATAATTTTAGGAACAGAGCCTCAAGTCTGTTGAGCACAGAGACAGAACTTTGGTCAAACTGAAAATAACATCTAGGCCTCAGTTGTGTGTTAGCTCCAATACCAGAAAAGTAGTAAAACCAGGCAAAGCAATGTCACCGACCAATCTGTAGAGACCATGATCCTTAAAGGACACATCTGAAAAGCTGATGAATATTGATATCCCCCCCAGACCTCCCCTAAATCCCAGACTTTAGAAAACAGATAAAAACCCTTAAGACAAGGGACCCAGTGCATTCTCTCTCTCTCTCTCTCACTCAAGCATGTCCATGCCTCGCCTCTCCCCTTCTTCTTCCCTCAGACATGTTATCTTTGCTTTCTTTCTGCTGAGCTCCAGAGGCCCTTCTTTTGCCTCTGTAACTTATTTCCTGAGTCCATGCAGCCCAGCTGGCTCACTTGTTCTACCTCTGTGACTATTTTTTAAAGATTTTATTTACTTCTTTTTAGAGAGAGGGGAAGGGAGGAAGAAGGAGAGGGAGAAAAAACATTGATAGGTTGCCTCTTGTACACCCTGAGCTGGGGACCTGGCCCACAACCCAGGTACGTGCCCTGACTGGAAATCAAACTGACAACCTTTTGGAATTCACTGAGCCACACCAGTCAGGGCACTTCTGTGACTTTCTAAATAAACTTTATCTTGCATAGAGTTCTTGGCTCTGAATTCTTTCTTAGCCAAACTCAAGAAGTGAGGTTCAGTTCCCCATTAACTAACACACTGGCGATGTGTTTTACATAATTTTTTCTCCAGTAAAAACATCTGTGTCTCATAGTTTTTAGAAGTCAAATCAATGCATGCAGACAGTAAAAAAGAATCTAAAAAGTACAGCCTCAGGGACTGCTTCCTTTAGTTGGCACTGTAGTGTACCTCAGCGTACAGTGCATGACAGGATCCGAAGCAGCAACTCATACCCCTGCTGTCTACAGGATTTGGGTCTGTGGGTTCAGGAAAGCATGCTAGGCCTGCACTGATGTGTCTCCGGAATTTTTGGTTCCATGTAGTTAATTGAGCGTGCACTTGTGCCTACCTTACCTCTCCCCATGCCCTAACCAGGATTTGAAGAGAGGGAACAAAGCTTCAAACCAGAGCCCACTGGACAAGCATGGTCAGCAGATGAGAGTGTCTTTATTTCCAGAAGGTATGCTCTTGGTTTGTGAGAGATAAGCAAGGGAATTTTGCATAAGGCAGGTCTTGAAAATATCCTTGCTCTCTGGACATTTTACTCCAGCAAAAGAAAAGTGCAAACAAGCAAACAGAGGGGTGGGGGAGATTGTTTTGAATTTTAATTCTGTTAGCAGTTATTTCCATAGCTGTAAATATGTTTTTGTGCTGTTTTTTTGAGTTCTTCATTTTGTTCCTTTAGGTTCACACATTGACTACACATTCTTAATGGTGCCATATCGGCTCACTTTTATTTTTTATCTGCTATTTAACTTGTCTTCACATGCTTCCAATTTTTGACATGAATTGTTTCAATTTTTCTGCTGGTTATCTAAAAACTTTAAATAGCACTTAGAGTCTCCTCTTTGGTCCCATGTAGTCATTATCTCCAGACACCCTTTGCCATCCTCCCATGTAGGATGAGGGGCCTGTACTCCTATAATTCCTTCTCAATTCTATTCAACTATGCCTTTGCTTTCACACTTTCCAGCCCTTTATCATATGGTAGACCAAATATTGGTCCCCAGTGATGTCCACATCAGTTCTCAGAACCTGCGAATATATCACCTTATGTGGCAAAAGGACTTTGTGGGTGGAATTAATAGGATTTTGAGTTAGGGAGAGTATTCTGCATTATCTCAGTGAGGTTGATGTTGGCACAGGGGTCTTTATAAGGGAAGGTAGAAGGCAGAGGGTTGGAGTCAGAGAACAGATGATGATGGAAGCAGAGGTTGGAGTGAGTCTGATCGGGGCCAGGAGGCAAGGAACACATGTGGCCTCGAGATGCCAGAAGGCAAGGAAACAGATTCTCCCCTAGAGACTCTAGAAGGAGCTCAGCCCTGCCAACACCTTGATTTTAGCCCAGTGAGACATGTGTCAGACTTCTGAGCTCCAGAACTATAAGGTGATAAATTCTGTATTGTTTTAAGCCACTAAGTTTGTGGTAGATTGTTATGGCAGCAAAAGGAAACTCATACAGCACCATGACCAAGCCTTCTGGTGTTTTGTCCATATGGTGTGTGCTATTATGCCTGGGACATTTGACATATGTTCTCCTGTTTGGTCCTCTAAACCACCAGAACTCCTATTTTATAGAGAAAGAACCTGGAATTCAAGGTTTTATTACCTCAGTAAATGTCACACAAGCAAATAGTTGGTCTGGGGCTTACCCATACCTTTTGGAGACCAAGTTTTGATGCTTTACATCCTCTGGTTCCCCTTTGGAAAAGGCAAAAGCTACTTTAAGGGCTCACAATTCACAGAAAGTGAGATTTGGGTAATGCAGAAAAGAAGAGAAAGACAAAATTGCCAGCCTCTCTGAGAGAATAGTGCAGTTGGTCTGTCAGTGGGTCAGACCTCTGTGATTTGACTGTTTTTTGTTGACCCCAGATCTGGAACTTCTTTGTCCTTTCCTTTGAGAGCACCTACATCTGGTAAAATAAAGAGTAGCCTGGTACACCTCAGCTCCTCCACACATACAGAAGTAAACCAGGAATGGGGTATGTAGGACACTCTCAGAAGCCAGAGAAGTGTGGCTGCACAGTCTCCTCTCTCTGGAAAGTTGACCAGTTTGGGGAGATGAGCAGCCCTGGACATCTCTCTAAAAAGGGGGCTTACATCCTACCCCACTACATCAGGGCTTCTCTGGCATCTTTCAGACCCCTATAATTAGGGAAACAAGACAGTATGACCACAAGCTGTGATAGACAGTCCTCTGTAGCCTTGCAGGGCAGGAGACTGGGCTGGGAGAGGGGCTCACACCCTGAGTGAGGTGGGCAAGTTGGAGCTGAAATAGCTGTTGGTGTCTTCCTGGTTTTTTAAACTCATCTTCTTATTTCCCTTTTCCATTTTTCCTTTTTTTTGCTCTGACTCAACATTTGCCTTTTTATCTCCTTACCACCTCTCTCTGAAATTAAATCTCTCTGGAGATTTCTCTGTGAAATACCCCTCTCACTCTCTCTAATTCTCTAATTTTCCCTCCCTCCAGGTCATCCTCTGAAATGACTGGGTAGAACCTGCACTTACAAAGAAGCACTGAGAATCTCCAGTCCTTACAACTGATCACTTTACTCAGCTAATGTTCATTTACCAGGAGCTCATCATTATTCTAGTAAGTGAAAAACAAGACAAAACTGAGAATTTCTAGTGATGCCCATAGCAACCAGTTTTTTCCTAACATTTCTTGTCTTTTTTGGTGAAACACAGGTAAGGGCTTATCACTGTCAATTAGGTTTTTGTGTCCAAAACTTTTGAAGAAAAAAGTCCCTTAATTTTTCTGGTATACTATATTTCTTGTAAGAAGGAGCTTCTCATTTTTCCCCCAGAATGCTAATGAGTTCCTATATTAATTGGGTGTATGAAATGATGCTTTCAGACTGAGAATACTTCTGTATTTACAACTTTATTTATATTTGCAAAACAGTTCTATATTGTTGTGGTGATAACAAGACTACCATCTTTTTACTATGTAATTTTTTTCCTATTTTAGCCGAGTGAATACTCTCTTGCCTACTAGAATGATTTGAATAACAAAAGATGCAGACTGGCAAGAACAAGCTGCCTTAGTTAATTCAGCTGAAGACTTCTTACAAAGATGTTTCTAGAATAAAATGATAACCCCACCACAGAGATTTAACAGCTGTGAGAGTGGAAATAGGTCTAAAAAAATCATGGGCTCTGTTGAAGCAAAATTTAATTTTGGCTTTTGGCAGAAGAATGAGAATTGTGAACTATAGACTTCAAATTTCAAGTTTTTCTTTTCTTTTATACAAAGCTTAGTGAAGAAGGAGGCTGCAGCCACTGCAACATAAGCATGTGTGCTCATTGGTAAAAATGGGCACTTCACATCCATATTTCTTGCTTTACACCTATCTTGAAATACACCATTGTGTTTTTGAAATGCATCTGTCTCAGGAATGCAAACTGCAAAAAACCTGATTCTTAAAACTGCATTTGTATTTGAAATGTTCCTTCTTGGAATAAAAGCACAAGTATTAGATCTTCAAGTGACACTGATATGCAAGTATTTTAACACGTTTAGTTTTGAAATACTCCTGTGTATTCAAATGTGCCTGTTTTGTTTTAACTTGTAGCTTAAGACATATCATGTAAGAACTGTAAAATGACTACTTGTGATTCCCTGGTTTTCCCTCACTCTTTCTTAATAATTCTGTATACTTGAATCATGTTTATTCTCCTAATCCTCATATTCGTGATGTTATTACATTTGTCAAAAACTCATCAGATTTTCCCTACCTATATCTGCTAAATGTAGTTCAAATTTCTTCACCAGGTATTAAAATGTTTCTACACTTCAGCCTTTGTTGAACTCTTGAACCTATTTCTTTTGTACTGAATACTTATATTTTATTTGTAATTACAACTGGATCAACCCCACTGGTTTTCTCTACTCTTTCATATCTTGGCTTTCATCGAGTCCTCATTCCCTGGACAACTATTATTAGTGTAGATAGCTAGATATTAATAGAGAAAGAGAGCAAAGGGAGCAAAAGAGAGCTTCACTAGGAAGTTGTAGCATTCATAGCCTCCCCAGGGGACTGCTGCATCCTCCACCCTTGAGACCTAATTTCCAAAGCAGTCAAGAAGAAGTTACTGGCTATTATCCAGGGTTACCAAGGGAGAGATAAAACAAAAAAGGGGAAATTCCTCTGCTGGACACATACCCAGTGGCCAGAAGGTACCGAATGGCACAGAAGGAAGTTTTTCCACTATGAGACATGCTCAGTAGGAGCCAAGATGGTGACCATAAAGGCCTGGCTGTCTATCCTAGGAAAAGGATTGGATTGGATAAGGGACACAGAACCTGGGAGATCAAGGAAATAGATTGGTTAGGGGGAGGGCCCAACACCAGCCTGTGAAGAAATATGGAAGTTGATTTGTTAGTTTGAAAGAGTACCTGGTCCTTCCCAAGTTCAAGATTATATAATCAGAGTCCAACAAAGGCAAGTTCCCTCTTTTGCTGAGTAACATGAGCTCACCGCACATGCTCACACATTCTCTATCTGTAGCAGCCATGCTGGTCTAGCAGCTGCCTGGGGTCTATCCGCCACTCAAGCTCCAAGCATAATCTTCAAGTGCTCCAGCCTGGTTACAATAATGCAGCACCAGCAGAAGCACAGCTGGGTACAGAAACTGTGCTAGCCAGACAGGGGAAAGGCTGAACTGGACTAAGCTTTGATATAAACTAATCCAATGGCACAGAATTTCTGGACCTTGGCCTTTTTTCTGGGCTTGATGAAGACAAGGCTGGACTTCTTCCACAGTGGGATGGAGCTTAAACTGGGACAGTCCTTTGTATTTGCTCCAGCTTCAATAAACCTTACCACCATACCTCATCCTCCCATGCAGGTCCCCCAAATGCTTTTCTTGTGATACTGCAAGGACCCCATTTCTATTGGTTATACTGTCCTTGCTCTATAACAAAGATATCTAGCTTAAGTTTACTTCCATGTTTTCAATAAAAGAGTAATGATTTTCCTTTCACATGCAGCTGTAAAATATCACTCTTGAGTTATTACATTATTTTGCACCCATTTCAGTGATTTCAGTATTTCCTTAGCCAGAGAGGAGGTACATTCCACCACTTAAGAATAAGCCATACAAAGTGGTATATTGATTTTCTTGACAGATGATTTATAATGTTTAGACAATGAGTTTGGAATTAGATTTGGTTTCTTAAGACCTTTTGCTTACAAATAATAGAGACCAACTCTAACTACTTTAAGCACAAAAAGATAAGTTGATTATAAAGGCAGAGGCATTGTTAAAAACTCTGAAAGCTCTGAGATTTTACCCTATTGCAAGCTAAGAAATTAGATTGCCATAATTTCATGGATGCTAGCAGAAGATAGGACACTTCTGGATCAAAGACAAAAGATAATTTATTACTTCATCAATTGCAGTAGCTGGGAGATCAGAATTTGTGCTCATTTACTGAGTTCTAAATCCCACAGAATGACTTGAAGACTGTCAGATGACACTTGCACATAGTGTGGGTTGTGTTATAAGTGAGGGATTCTGACCTTAGGGAGCTCAAATCTTTTATAATAGTCAATACATATGCATGCCCATTGTTCTGGAATGAGATATGATCTTTATCTTCCAAGACCGTTTGCTCTGCAAATATCATTGCATAGATAGTCTGGAACAAAGTACAATTATTATCTCACTTGCAGGATCTGCATAAAACCAAGAGACACATGGAGAACTGTCCCTCAAAAATATTGGCTTCTGGAAAATTTTCCCATTAGTACTCTACTTCTTTAGCCAATCTGACTTATTCAACCGATAGAGACTGGAACCCAATTTATTAATTTTTTTCTCATACAGAATTTAGTCAAGGCTACTGTTAATAGGATTCTTAACTAGAAGGATGATGTTAAACTGAAATCTTGACATCATCCATGACCACAGGGTCTCAGACCCAACCAACTGAATAAAACTTAAACACCATCAGGGTCTACCTTATAAATAAATACAGGTGGCCTTTCCCTAATTTCTGCATTGATCTTTTCCTTTTGCATGAGATCTCTTTAACTTCCTCCATTTGTAATATAATTATGTCAAATATTTTCTATACATATATTGAGAATTTCATCAGTGTTTTAATCTTTGCCTCAACTATTAAACATATTTTATAAAATTCAAGAAAAAAAGGAAGTCTATTGCATTTAACCAATTTGTACTATTTCTTTTGTTTTCCTTCCTTCCTGATATTCCAAGTCTTTAATTCTCTAATTTCCTTTCTAGTTAGAAAACTTTCTTTATCCATTTTTAAAATGTAGATCTGCTGGAGGCAAAATTTTCTTACTTTGTTTCATCATTTGAGAATGTTTGATTTCTCTTGTTTTGCAGATTATTTTTGCTGGATATAAAATTGTGGGTGAATGTGTTTTCTTTCAACACTTGAGAAATGTTGTGACACTTTTAAACCTATTTTTTAATTAAAAAATACCTTTGTTGGAATTGCTGTACCATACAGGTAAGATGATTTTTTTTCATCAGTATTTCGATGTTTAATTGTGACGTGTCATGGTGTGGATTTCTTTGGATTTATCATGCTTGGGATAATAAGCTTCTTGAATCTGCAAGTTTATATTTTTTGTCAAATTTGGAAATTTTTGAGCTATTATTTGAGTATTTTTTCAGCCCCATCCTCTCCACTTCTCCACTTCTTCTCCACTTCTTCTCCACTTCTTCTAGTACTTCAATGTGATTAATGTTAAATCTTTATTAAAGTCCCACACATCTCTGGGGTTCTGTCCCTTTCATTTTGTCAGTTTATTTTCTTATGTTGTTCAGACTGTTTAATTTCATTGTTCTGTCTTTCAGCTCACCCTTTCTTTCTTTTGTCTTCTCTAATCTCCTATTCAGGCCATCTACTGAGGTTTTTTTTTTTTTTATTTAGATTACTCTGTTTTTCTAAAATTTACACATGGTTCAACTTTATACCTTTTATCTCTTTTGTCAGGCTTTCCTTTTTTTTTTTTAACTTCACCTGAGGATGTATTTTTTAAATTGATTTTAGAGAGAAAGGAAGGGGGAGAGACGGAGAGAGAGGGACAGAGAGACACACAGAGAGAGAAACATTGATGTGAAAGAAATGTCAATCCATTGCTTTCTGTATGCACCCCAACCAGTGAATGAACCTGCAACCTAGGTATGCACCCTGACTGGGAATCAAACCCACTACCCTTTGGTGCATAGGGCAACATTCCAACCAACTGAGCCACCCAGCCAGGGCTCCATATTTTTCTTTTATTTTACTTATTTAAAAGTTCTATTTATTTTATTTTCATTTATTTGTTCCCTACCGGCCTCAATTGATGCCCTAGGGAGACGGAGTACCTCATTCTGCTGGATGGAGATGGGAGTTTAGGTTCTGGACTTGGCCTCTGATGATGCCGCTATTTCTGAGGGAACTAGGTTGCCTTGTTGCTGTATGTATCCAATGCATTCTCCACTGACACTGAAAGGAGATGTGCCTTATTATCACTGGGTCAGGATGGAAGTCTAGGCTCTGTACTTGGCCTCCTATGACACCATCCCAGTACAAAGAGTGGAGTAGAAAGGGAGAAACTTCTTACAGCCGGTGAGGGTAGACATCTAGGCTTCCCAGTAGACTTTGCTGAGTTTGCATTTGGAAGTGCAGGTTTTTCTGTAGTGTTTGGCTGAAATAAAGTGGTTATTGTCGGAGAGTTTTCTGTCTTATGATGCTGTTGCTTTGTTCGTGATCTGGCTAGAGACAACAAGCTTTTTAATGGGTTTTTGTTTGTACTGATTATATTTTTGGTGTTTCTGGTTGCTCAGTTCTTTAGCATCTGAGGGCCATATGAGGACAAAGAGAAAACCATGGAACTCACTGTTGTGTTGTTATATGGGTTCCAATATTCTTAGCCATCCTCTATCTTCCAAGGGTATTTGCTGTACAAATGTTTTTGGAAATATAGTTAAAGACAAGGGGCAGTCAGTGCCTTGTTTATGAGATAAGTACAGATGTGAGAGAACCATAGAGAATTGCTCCCAGTACTCATTTGCATAAAGATCTAAAAACTAAAACAGTGTGAGGAATATGCATAAAGAAAAAGTATTAAATATTTGACATATTTGACATAGAAGCTAGATGTAGGGAAGGAAATCTATTATGAATACATTAGTTTACTCATCTATGTTGACAGAGAGTAAAGAGGAAGAAAATGATCTTATTTGGTATTACAAAAGTATCTACCAGAGCTAAAAGTGATAATATTTATAATTAAATTGCTAAGCACATGAGAAAAGTAAAGGTATATGGGGTATGTCTGGAAAAGTCCAGCTAATGTTAATATGGCATGAATGGTTTGTGTGACATCAATGTAACCTGGTAGCCAAGGAGAGTGGAATGTAATGTGCATGCGTGATCAATGATGACTTCATTGTACTAGTCAGTGGGGGCAGTATTCCCTGCTGAGTGAGCATGTGCACTGTGTGGCCATTGCATTCACAATGACTGAGTAGAGCAACCAATCTGTCTCAGATTTTGTATTATGTTTGAACATTGCTGCATGAAAACTATTTGGATGATTGAGAAGTCTGTAGCTGTGGGCAACTGGTGATTGGCAGCTTCATCACAACAATGCACCGCTCACACATCATGTCTCATGCAGAGTTTTTTGGCCAAACATTCAAAGCACCCAGGTGACTCAGCCCCCTACAGCCCATGTTTGGTGCCCTGCGACTTCTGCCTTTTCCCAAAACTAAAGTCACCTTTGAAAGGGAAGAGATTTCAGACTGTGGATGAGATTCAGGAAAATACGATGGGGCAGCTGATGGTGACTGGGAGAACTGTGTGAGGTCCCAAGGTGTCTACTTTGAAGGGGACTGAGGCATCATCATCCTATGTACAATGTTTCTTATATCTTAAATCTTCTTCAACAAATGTCTCTATTTTTCATATTACATGGCTGGATACCTTCTGGACATACTTCATACTTGTGCTATTTCTCATATTTTCTGAATAGTCAATAGCTTCTAATCTTACTAAATACACAGAAGTTTATGTATAATATTTAAAGTTGTAAGAATAATGATAGGAATAAAAAATGAGGATATAAACCTTCAAATTTATGAATGTCACACACACTATATTTGTTGGGTTGGCCAGAAAGTTTGTTTGCTTTTTCCATAAGATGGCTCTAGTAGCACTTAATTGTTTTTAACTTCATTTGAACCAATTTTGTTAGATTGCATTGTGACAGCTATCATATCAGCATGCATTTAAAAACAGTCAAAATTGGTGAAATATTGCATAGTCATTTTAATATTGATGGAAAGAAATACACAACATTTTTGGCATATTATGCTTCATTATTTCAAGAAAAGTAACAGCACAACTGAAATGTAACAAAAGATTTGTGCAGAGTATGGAGAAGTTGCTGTGACTGATTGAACATGTCAAAAGTTGTTTGCGAAGTTTCATGCTAGAGATTTCTTGATGGACAATGCACCGTGGCTGGGTAGACCAATTGAAGTAGGTAAGAATCAAATTGAGACATTAATTGACAGTAATCAATGTTATACTATGCAGGAGATAGTTGACATCCTAAAACTATGCAAATCAATAAAGTTAGTGGTAAAAGCAAAAAATGTGTCTTTATTTTATGGAAAAAAACGTTTGGGCTCTTTGGCCAACCAAATATGTATAGGGGCACACATATGCACACGTGTAATCACACTAAAAGCAGAAAAATATTAATAAAAAAAGATGAATTTCAGTATAAAGTAAAATAGGGTGACTAAATTAGGTCATATCAAAATAGCATCAAAATAATTTAATTGGGACAAACAACAATTAAAAAAACTGACTGAGTTTGGGTTAAAAAATAAGCCCTACTCTTTTTTTTAAGGGAGCATATGTAATTTGTTTTTTTGTTTTTTTTAATTGTTGTTAAGTAATTTTCTGTCTTTCCCTCCACCCCTCTCCACCAGCCCAACTCTATCTTGTATAAAAATCATATATACATATAAAAGAAACAGGACATGCCAAAATGTTAACCATTAAAAAGATTAAAAAAGCATTCCAGGCAAATGATAAATGAAGAAAAAGACAGAAAAATGAAAAACAATGATGATGATGATGATCATAATCATGATAAGAAGGAAGTAGGACAAGCAGGAGAAGGTGATGAAGACAGTGGCCTAAATTCTTGCATATCCTATTTGACAAGTTTGAATAAAGTCAAAAATTGTTTACAAAGGTAGAAAATAAGATTTGAGAATGACTAATTTTTATATGCTTGGTGATGTAAATTATTATGCACCTAATAATATTGCATCAAAAATCAATAAGCCAAAAAATAGCAGGGAATATAGGGGAAACCTGTTTAAACATAGTAGAATCTAATCTTTATTGTTATTTGACAGTTGATTTACTCAAGTAAGTAAAAGCAACAACAATACAAATAATATAATTAACAAGGAGGATCTAACAATAAATGTATATTGATTTCCATTCTTGATAAAAAAGAATACACTTTATTTTCAAGTGTCCATTTTATGAAAGTTATCCTATGATCAGACAGGAAATACCTTAGTTGGTTATAAATATATATGTAAAAACCAGAGACCATAATCTCTGAACATAATCCAGTAAAGTAAAATTAATAATATAATCAGAGTAACTACATTGATATTAAAAAACCATCAATAATTTTTGAGTCAAAAAGAAACAAAACATACATTTATATATGAGTATACACATATAGAATATTTAGAAAACAACGATGATTTAAAAACCTACAGATTAAAAGTTCTGAGTTAAACTAAAGAAAATAATAAATAAATTAAACTTTTAATATTAGAAGTTAGGAAAGGAAGTATTTTTTAAATTACAAATAAAAAGTTAATAAAATAGAAACTAGAAGAATGGAAAGAGCTAATTCTAAGACTTGATCCTATGGGGGAGGGGCAAAACCATTTCTCAACATAATGAAGAGAAAAGATGTAATTGCATGAAAAAAATTTTAAATTAAAGAGAGAAAAGCCAATATCCTAGATACAAATAATATGTAAAAATTCAACAGAGAATTTTTAAATTAAACTCTTTACTTTAAGATAGTTATATATTTATATGCAACCAGGATATTGACATCCATATAGTCCAGTATGGAATATTTGCACCACCACAGGGATCCTTTATGTTGTCCTTTTATAGCCAATCCACTTCCTTTTGTTCCCAGCCCCCATTGACCACCTGACCACCACTAATCTGTGTTCTATTTCTTTGATTGTGTCATTTCAAGAAGGATATTTAATGGAATAATATGTAACCTTTATAACTTTTGGTGCTGGGTATTTTTTAGAGTTGTTTTAGGTTCTCAGCAAAGTTGAGAAGAAGGTGTAAAGGTTTTTTTCAAGCACCCCATACCCCGACACATGTATGAACTCCCCCATCATAAACATCTCCCTCTAGAGTGGTTTGTGACAAGTGATGGACATGCATTGATACATCATAATCACCCAAAGTATAGTTTACATTAATGTTCACTGTTGGTGTTGTACATTCTATGAGTTTGGACTAATGTATAATGACATGTATTCATTATCATAGTACCATGCAGACTATTTTTACTGTCCTAATACTCTTTTGTGCTCTGCCTATTCACTACACATTTGCCCCCAAACCAGTGGCAGCCACTAAACTTTTTACTGTCTCCAGGGTTTTACCTTTTCCAAAAGGTCATACAGTGTATAACTTTTTCAGACTGGCTTCTTTCACTTAGCAATACATATTGAAGATTCCTTCATGTATTTCATTTCTTTTTAGCACTGAATAATATTCCATTGCCTAAATTTATCCATTCACCTACTGAAAGACATCTTGGTTGCTTCCAAGTTTTAGCAATTATGAATAAAGCTCCTATAAAACAACTTGTGCAGGTCTGTCATGGGTGTAAGTGTTCAGCTCCTTTGGGAGCACCTGATTGCTGGATCATTTGGTAAGACTGTATTAGTTTTGTAAAAGTCTGCCAAACTATTTGCAAAGTAGCTGAACTGTTTTGCTTTCCAACCAGCAATGGATGACAGTTCCTCCTGCTCCACATTCTCATCAGCATTTGGTATTATCAGTTTTTAGATTTTTGCCATTCTAATAGGTGTTTAGTGGTGTCTCATTGTCATTTTAATTTGCATTTCCCTGATGATATATGATATAGAGCATTTTTATATGTTTGTTTTCAATATACTTCTCTTCGGTGAGGTGTCTGTTAAGGTCATTTGCCATTTTTTTGTTCATTTTGTTGCTTGTTTTCTCATTAAGTTTTAAGTGTTCTTTGTCTGTTTTGGGTAACAGTTTTTTGTCAGCTATGTCTTTTGCAAATACTTTCTTCCAATCTGTGGCATGTTTTCTCATTCTCCTCACAGTAGCTATTGAAGAGAATAACATGTTAATTTAAATGATTCCAGCATACCTTTGGTGTTTTATTTCAAATCATACCTAAAGTCATCTAGATTTTCTCCTATGTTGTCTTCTAGAAGTTTTATAGTTTTGTATTTTACATTTAGATTTATAATACATCTTGAATTAATTTTTGTAAAGGTCTGTGCCTAGATTTACTTATTTTTTGTATATGGGTATCTGATTGTTCCCTCACCATTTGTTGAAGGACTGTCTTTGCTTCAACATAGTTCCTTTGTTGCTTTGTCAAAGATAAGTTGCTTGTATTTATGTGGGTTTATTTTTTGGTCTCTCTATTGCTCCATTTTTCTATTTGACTATTTTTTGGTCCATAACACACTATCTTGCTAGCTTTCTAGTAAGACTTGATGTCAGGTAGTGTTAATCCTCCAACTTTGTTCTCCTTTAATATTGTGTTGACTGCTGGATCCTTATTTCTTCATATAAACTTTAGAATCAGTTGTTAATCTCCACAAAATAATTTCATTGAAATTTTATTTAGGATTGCATTGAATCTATACATCAAGTTGGGAAAAACAGACATATTGACAATATTGAGTCTTCTTATCCATGAACATGAACTCTCTCTCCATTTATTTAGTACTACTTTGATTAATTCTTCAAAGTTATATGGTTTTGCTCATATACATTTTGTACATATTTTAGCATATTTATACCTAAGATGGTCAGCGAGGCAATACCTTAAGGAAGAAGAAGCAGGAAGGTGCATCATTCAGCCAAGCTTTGTACACAAATACAAAGTATCAAACTTGAGATAGCACATAGGGCAAGGTAACTCTCCCATGTGTGGGCCATGGAGGTGGGGGTGAGAGGCTGGGCTTGAGCTGCCAGGTGAGGATTGAGGAAAGCAAGAATGTGGCAGCACAGACCTTGGGGCAGTGTGGAGAGCTCAGAGGAAACTTCCTTTGTATTTTGGAGAGTTCCTGCCCACACTCCACTAGGTTCTCCTGGTGGGGGAGGAGCTATTTATCAGGTAGGTGGTCTTTTGTCAAGGACTCAAGATGTTTACAGATAGCCTGCTAGGCACTAAGCATGTGCGGTCCTCAAGCTGCATCCTGGTTCAGAGCAGAGGTGTACAGGTGATGTCAGGAGACTGCATCTACGTCTATCTTTTCTAGGAGAGAAAACAGGCTGCGCAGCACTGCCTTAAATACTGCTATTTATGGATCTGAATCTTTGGATGCCCTGTTACCCAGGCTCTAGCCTTTGTCACCTTTTCTTCTCACTTTCTCTTCTTACCGAGACCTCAGGGATGGAATCATTTGTTAAATTGTATGTACACTGATTTTTATTTGGGTTGGGATGCTCTGGCTGAAAGCAAAATGTATAAAGACTACAGTTTTGATAAAGAAACCCTTAGATTGCAGACAAGCTTACAACCGGGCTGCTGTGCCCCAGTCACTGTGGGCAGTGATTCAGCTTCCATGTGGCTGCATGGGCTAGCAGGATAGCCGGCAAGGCAGGGCTCTGGGGCTCAGACAGGCCTTAGGATCCCTCTGGTTTTCACTTTACAAATGAGAAAACTGAGCCCAGAGGAAGAGAAATGTTTTGTCTGAGGTCATGCACCATTATGCTACAGCAGGTATAAATCTGGGTTTGTAAGGATCCACATGCATGTAAGGATCCATCAGAAATCTGTAGTAGAGAAGCAGTTACAAAAGGTCACACACACATGCACACAAGTGCCTGAAGGTCATATAAATGGTTGTGTGCAGTCAATTGCCTGTGCCTCATCTCTATTAATGGAAAGTGACACATACCCATTTCCTTCATGATTCTCTTTACTGAGAACAAACACAGCACACGTGTAATGCCACCTTAGAGTCACATGGCAACATCTACTGAATAGCTAAAATAAATGTAGTATCTCTCCTTGTCAGAAGAATACCCCTCTACTCCTGCCCATGGATGAGTAGGCCTGTGATAATCTTTGCCACTGGTGAAGATCAAAGATCTGAAACCAAGGAATCTCACCTGGTCGAACAAGCTGAGATACAGCCCCTGGCCCAGGTGGCAGGGCTCTGTGGCTCCCAGAGTTTGTACTTGAACCAGGTCCCTTTGCCTGCCTCCAGTCTCAGCCACAGCAGCCTGCCCCCACCATCAACATCACCACCCTTCATCCCCTGCTCTGCAAGCCCTTTACTCTGTCTTAGTTTTCTTTTGAAATTTTGTCAATGGTTTTGCAAAAGGAAGGAGTGCTTCATCACCATCCTAATAATAGCCCAGATTTAACACTTTTTTCAACTCTGCTTTGAAAAACAGGATATTTTAAAACTGATTAGCATTCAAAACCCACATTAATAGAAAAGACTTGAATCACAGAACCCAACAGCTGTCTGCATACTCTTCAGTGACACAAGTATGTTGGTCGGTTGCTTTAACAGAAAGAATGTGGTTGGTTAATAATACAAGTGTGCAGTCCTAAGAGCTGGGAAAATGGCCAAAACTGGGTATCTTTCATATTTCCATTTTATATGAGCATTTGGCATTTCTCTGCAGTTAACATTTTATGTTCTGAAGCTTTTTATACCCCCACATGTCTCCTTTTTATAGGCAGCTTTAAGTGCCTTTGTTGACATGAGTAAGTACAAAAGTCATGACCTGGTATTGATGCCTTCAGAGAGCGAGGCTTCAGTGTGAGAGAATACAAGAAATCAGGAGGCAGATGTTGGCACCCTCACAGCCTCCCACCTCCCTGCACCTTGGTGGCATCTGGCTGCCTCATCTTTTGATCAGTTTACTGACATTGTTCCCTGGTTGGCAAATGAGAAGCGTAGAGCAACGGTTCACACCAATTGTTTCTGCTTCAGAAAATCCTTCTTGGCAGCAGCTGGGTGGATTGAAAAGAGAAATTGCTATGCTTACCAGCTCCTCCTCTGCTCAGGCATTTATGGTTCTAAGCATTTGTGTTACCCCATTAAATGATACCAGGGCACTGCGAGGAAACTATTGCTATTATCCCTTTTACTTTCTAGGAAACCAGGTACAGAGAAGTTAAGTAACTTGCCCAAAGCCACCCAGCTTGCAAGATGTAGAGCATAACCACTGCGCTTGAAAGTCCTTGAAACACATTCGATCTTACTTTGGCACAACTGGCATACAAAATCATCAATTTTTCTAATTTCCTCTGTCACCCATGAGCATCAAGGCAGTTGAGCAAATCTGGGAAATGTGTGTAGCTGAAAGGATCCAGAGGCAGAAGCAAGAATCTTATGGACAAATACCGTATGATCTCACCTATAAGTGGAACCTAATCAACAAAACAAACAAGCAAGCAACATAGACAGAGACATTGAAATAAAGAACAAATTGACAGTAACCAGAGGGGAGGGGGGAGGGAGGGTAACGGGGGAAAGAAGGGGAAGGGTCATCAAAGCACATGTATAAAGGACCCATGGAAAAAGCCAAAGGGGGTTAGGATTGAGGGTGGGAGGTGGGGGTGGTTGGGGCAGGGGAAAGTGTGGTGGGAAACTGGAGACAACTGTATTTGAACAACGATAAAAAAAGAATCTTATAGATGCTTGAGAAGAATAATAAGTAAATATAGAAGCACCTAGGAGACTCTAGAAATATGCAGATATAGAGCATATTTGTCCATTTTTGTGACTTATAAGAACCACTTCCCCCAGCAGGGTTTAGAGGGAAATAAATTCATCACATTATAGAACATTCACCTGTGTGAAGCTTAAGCTATTTTAATTGATTGGTTTCACTCTTTACTCTTTAGGAGAAACAGGCTTTTAGCAAAACCATAAATAAAGTTAAATGTCTTGGTGTTGAAAAGCCCATGCCACAATTTCCTATTTCTGTTTCCTTAGCTTGACAGAGTAAATCAACCAGCTAGGAAACAGGGCACTTTTTATTTTTGAGAATAAAAATGTTACTTAATGTTAAAAGCCACAGAGTGCCTTAAATGCAAGATGGAGGCAGCAGCTCCTTTTCAGGGCTGCACTGGGACCTGGGACAGAGATGGTCCTTCAAAGTCCAGAGCATCTCCTGGTTTCCCTATTCTCCTAACAACTAGGAAAATGCAAAGTGCAATGTTTTTTTTAAAGATATCAAAAACTTTTGACTAAGAAGGTAGGGAGACCAATCTCAGGTGTAAAACTTGTTGGAATGAAAAAAATATTAGCCAATTCTGTTTAGCTATGTATCAAGTTCAAGTTTAACTAGCAAAGGTATCTCTTTCTGAGTTAAAAATAAATGTTTGGTTTCTTTCACAAAATCAAAACTAAGCTGCAATTTTCCTCAGCTTCAAACCTACCAGTAAAATTAGACATTCTCATACTGAAACGACCTTATTGGGTGAAAGTAAAAATTAAATCAAGTCAGTTAATTTATATAATTATTTTATAGAATAATTATGAATGTAGTTAGTTGAGGTTCATTATATCTATAAGTATAAACATAAAATTAACTTACATAATAAAGTAGGCATAAACTAGGTATACAAAGAATACATATATGTATCTGTGTGTATCTATGTCTGTGTAGGATGTGTCTATATGTTATGTCTGCACGTAAATGGTGTGTCTGTGTGTGTGGTGTGTGTTTGTGTGTGTGCTTTTGCCTTTGTTCCTTCTGTAGACACAGACAAATGCGAATGGAAGAAGGCGAACAATCTGTAAAGTTTTTCCCTCAAGAGAAGCAGAGGAAACAGGAAAAGAGAATCACTGAAACCAAGCAAGCTGTAGGGTTTCCAAAGGACAGTTAACATGCACTGAGTAGGAGGTGTCCTGAGGTACCTAACTCTCACAGAAAACCTGTGGGGGGTGCCCTTTGTGTTCGCTCATTTTTACAGATGGAAACATTGTGAGGATTGGGGACTGAGTGGCCCCTGAGCCCACAGTGGATACAGGCAGAGTCGGGGTCTCAATCAGGAGCAGTCTATCTGCGTTGGAAGTCTGTGTGACTGTTAACCATGTGAATGGCTACTCATTACCTTGATTTCTTCACCTATAAAATGGGAATAATAATATCACCAAACAAACGGGGTTGGAGTACAATTGAATGAATAAAAGTGAGTTAATATCTGCAAAATACTTAGAGCCATGCTTGGCACATAAATACCTTTCCTGTTACCACACAGGGGACCCAGCTGGGAACAGGTCTGGCTATGGCCAGCTGTAGTGTGTGGGGTCTTGACTTCATGCAGGAAAGATTTCACAACACAAGGCCAAGTGTTTGAGAGTACATTTGCTGAAGCTGGGGACAGTGAAGCAAGGAAGGACTTAGCATAGAAGAAGCAACAGGAGAGAGACTAGGCTGGGCTCCTCTAGTTCACTTAGAAATTGGAGAAAAGGGGCCTTTGGGGACAGGTTCAGGGGGTTAGCCTGAAACAAGCTGCTGTTACCCACTGTTTGTCTGGTTGCAAATCTCCTGGGGACCCTTAGAGTTTAGGGAAGAAGTGGGGAAAGAAGAAGGGGAAGCAAATGGTGCAGGCTGCTCCCCAGATGGTCCTTTGTCTTGAGGCTTTTCTCTCTTTCTTGCAGGCTGGAATCTTAGGGGAGGTTTCAGGGAAGGATTTCAGCAGAATATTCATCAGTTTTCCAGGTGTGCTCTTTCAGGGTCATGGTCTCCACTGATTGGTCAGTGCCAGGCAGGGGGTCCTTAGTCATTGCAGTTGGTCCTGGCATCCTCCACCAGGTTTTGCTGCTTTTCTGGGCCTGGACCTGGAATACAACTGAGGCCTAGATGTTATCTCTAGGGAGGTGACCTGTATCTAGCTGTAAATTGCTCCACCCATTTGTTCAGCTCACTGTCTCAGCTTCCCCATTCCACTTGTGCAGGAATTTTCCTAGCTCCTCACTGTTTTGCCTCAGTTCTAGGAGAGAAAGTGGACAGGCAGATATAGATTGGCCTCTGTGCCCCCCACACAGTGCTGCCTCTTGAAGACCAGTACTGCATAAAGCAGAGAGATGATGGTTAGTAACTAAGGGAAACCATTTTTAGTCCTGCTTTCTCATCAGATCTGAGCCCTTGGACTTTCCTTGGCAACATTGGGAATGCCTGCTGTACAGATGATTATCATGACAAATTGCATATCAGTCAAGCAGCCCAGGGATAACAGAAAAACACACTTTGGTATTCCCCTATGGGTGTTTTAGTCCATAGGACTGAGTCTCATCAGGGCATTTAAGGTTGACCATTACCTGGTCTCTCGCCCCTTCTCTTACTCTACCTTCCTTGGGGTCCCCTCCTCTTCTTGTCATGTCCCCATAATGGCCCTCAACCTTGAGCACACATGAGAATCCTTTGGGGGACTGGCTGAAACCCTGAGGGTTGGGCCCCACCCCTAAGTTTCTGGTTTGGTCAGCGCGGGTAGGCGTGAAAAGTCACATTCCTACCAAGTTCCCAGGTGAGATTCACACTGCTGTGGGTGCAGACCCTATCCAAGACCAGGGGTCCCCACTGGGGAGGTGCCCTCAGAAGCTCCCTGCAGCTAGAAGGCTGTAAGGAGCACAACTGCTCTGTGTATACTGACAACCTCCAGCAGCAGAGCCTGGCCCTTTGATTCTGCCAGAGGACTCTTCTCACAGGGGTCAGGGGACAGCCTATGGAAGGGGGCAGAGACACTGGGTCCTGGGTAGTTGGAACCCCACGAACTAAGCTAATCCAGAAGATTTCTGGGGTGCCTGACTACGAGCTGATATGTCTCTGTTTGTAAAAGTTCTCAGGAAAAGAGAAGAGGCTTGAGGCCAAGAGAGTCTGAATTATGGATGTTCTCCCAGCTGGCAGTCCTGAGACCAAAACCTGACACACCAAATCTTAGCTGTGGTTGCATTTCATTCTTTGCCACCTCTCCTGAGAAGCAAAAGTGCACACGAATCACAGCTTTACAGCAGGCGAGGGGGAGAACTTCTGTACCCTGGGAACTTCCTGCATGGGGAGACTGGGGGTGTCCCTGAAGGCAGTGCCCTGCTCCTGCCAGAGCCCAGCACGTGTCTGAGAGGGGAAGCACAAGGCTAGGCATGTGCAAGAGCAGAACGAACTCCTTGGTGGTGAGCAGCACATGACCTTGGGCAAGTTATTTGACTCTTGATGCCTCAATTTCTCCACTGTAAGATGGCAATAATACTGGTACTCACTGTGAGGATTAAGTAGATTAACCCACTAGAGCTCCATGTCAATCTCTGGACACACAGAAGGGGATTGTGCAGCATGGGAAGGTGCTGGTAGGCACTGCCTGCCCTTGGAGAGTTTACTGAGTCAGAGAAAGGCAGATGGACATACAGGTGCAGGCCTCAGATGGTCTTGATGGGTGTCATCTGCTTCCTATCCAAAGCCCAGAGTCTCAATCCTGGGCCACATTCTTGTCTTGTGGTGCTCTACCACCTGCCATCAGTCCTCACTCCAGCTGTGGAATCATTGGCTCATTTTCATCCATAAAAGTGGCATTTATGCTTTCAAATCCACCAAGTCTGGGATCAGATCAGTGCAATTTAAAAAAATGTACTTCATGTTTAGTTCAAGGGAATATTTATGCTGGGTCACATAAATACACACAATCTAATAAGACACAATAAAATTAAGGGAATGAGAAAGATGAGTAAAGTAAAAATGAGGGTACCCAGTAAATAATAAAGCTAGAGACTATTTTTTAAAATGCAGTATAACTTACATAACATAAAATTTACCATCTTAACTATTTTTCAGTTGCCTTAAGTACATTCACATTGTTGTGCAACCATCACCAGAACTCATTCCATCTGCAAAACTGAAACTCTGTCTGCATCAGATACTAACTCCCCATTGTCCCTTCCCCAGCTTCTGTCAGTCTACATTGTGCTTTGTGTCTCTGCGATTTTGCCTAGAACATGTACCTTGCATAAGTGGAATCATGCAGTGTTTGTCCTTTTGTGACTGGCTCCTTCATTAGCATAATATCCTCAAGGGTCATCCATGTTGTGGCATGTGTCAGGATTTCCTTCTTTTCTAAGGCTGAGTTATATTCCATTGTATGAATATACTAGCCAGAGACTGTTTTAATGTTTTTACATTAATATAATTTTAATAATTATGAAACATTATATACTTGTGAAAAGTTATAAATCGTGGTTAGTGTAGCAGGTAATGATAGTTCCAAATGGAATTATCCCAAAGCCCTCACATATAACTGAACTCAATTCACTGATTGCTTGGCTGGATTTTTTCCCCTTTCCTTTCCAACCTTAATTTATGCTTATTATTCTTCACAGTCTAAAAGTTTGGTGTCCCTTCATGGTGGAAAGAACTATTATAATTGCAGGAGCTGTATCTTAAAATATTAAAGTATTTCTGACCATTTCTAAAATGCAAAGCTCAGTACAGAGCTTTGATTACAGTTTCTAACAGTGAAGTACTTGGGAATTGTCATTCATTTGAATAATATTGAGCAAATGTCTTGTCTATGTCAGAAATGTCAGACATTTCTGGGGTCTATGGACAGAGGACAGAGACTCTGTCCTAGCTGTTTGGCTCCGATGTTCCAGAGGTGACGACTGGCAATACAAAACCAGTATACAGACAAAACAATTATAAAGTGAACGATGAAAGAGGGAAACATGGACTTCTGTAGAAAACCCCTGCATGGGCAGTGCGCTGGTCTAGAAGGCTTCTCTGAAGGGAAGCATTCAAACCAGGAGCCAGGCCTGCATGGAGAACAGGGGGAGGTCTCGACGGAAGTACAAGTGCAAGGTTCTCGAGCTGCCAGAGCTGGAATGGTCGGGGAATGAAGAGGAAATCACTGTATCTGGAGAGCAACAAGCAAGGGAAAAGGAGCACAAAGGCTCTGGAGAGAGAGACAGGGAAAAGGCCTTGGAGATCATGGTGAAGGTGAATTTTACTCCAAGTTTCCTGGGAAGCACTCCCAAGTGTTTTAAGCACAAGAATGAAGTCTACTGAACTCTGTTTTTAAGGAGCCCTCTTACTGCGGGGTGGAGCTTGGATTAGAGAAAGGCAAGAGTGGAAGGGGCACTAATGAGAAGGATCAGGGAGAGCCCAAGGAAACTGAGCAAGTTCAAACTATTGAAAATGCAGCCAAGGGTTTGGCTTGACACCTGGGAAGATGGTGGCACTCTTTACTGACATGAGGAGGAAGGAGATATCTCATGGGGGAACAGTACTCAAGGGTTTGTGTTAGATATTTAGAACTGAGGAATCTGTAAGGACCCACATGGGGAGTCAGTAGACATAGATGGAAATGCCAGTATGGAGCCCCAGAGGGCTCAGACTTTCTGATAACTATTTCAGAGTCATGAACATAAGGAATTTAAACCTTAGAGACCACCAAGGAATAAAGTGCAGAGAAGAGACTAGAAGACCCAGAATCAAGCTCCGAGGAGCTTCAATGTGGAGAGGAGGTCAGGTAGGGGAAGATGGACAACTCAGAAAAAGGAGACGGCTAGTGGGGGAAACCAGCAGAGTGCAGTGGCATGGAAACCCAGAGGAGAGGACCTTCCAGGTACACGGTGCAAAGAGCACACCTCCTCTGGGGTGGGGACGTCTGACTGATGAATAGAGGAGAGGGAGTGGAGATAGTGGGAATAGACAAGGGTTTTAAGAATTAATTCTGGTTTATAAAGAATCTTAGAGAAATAAGATAGTAGCTGGAAGAAAAGGGTAAATGAAGGACACTTTTTAAAGTTGAGAGATAATATAGCATGTTTGTATGTTGATGAGAATGTTTACACAAAGTAGTCATTTTCATTTCAGAATGTTTGCAATACATTTACTTTCAGTGCAAAATCAACCAACATAGCCAGCTGTCTATTAAGGCCATGACTAAATCCTTAACATAAAAATAAGCCATGTGCACAAAAACCCCCACCAAAAGTAGTAGATAAGTAAAGCCTGAAAGATTAGTTTGTGATTTTAATTAGCACCTACTACGCATTAGTCACAGATTAGACCCTTGGTTCGCCTTATAAAATAATACAGAATAGAGCTTATGTTCTTGTGGGGGAAGACATTAGCAATGAATTAATAAATAAGTACATTATGTAGCACACTAGAGAGTGATTATTGCCATGGGGAAAAGTTCAATAGGAGTCTGTAGGACAACGCATGGGGTGAGAGGCTGTGATTATAAACAGGATCCAGGTGGGTCTTATTGAAATAACATTTGAATCAAGACTTAAAGAAGATAAAGGTTTAGCTGTACATATCTGGGGCAGAGCATGCCAAGGTGAAGATTAAGAGATGGATAAGAATTAAACCAATAGATGGTTAAACAGAAGTGGAGAACCTCCAAGTCTAAAGTTAATTGTGTCCATTACAAATAACTTCAAAGATGTTGAATGCCTATACAAATGTTATAAAATTATTGAAAAAATCAAATGATCAACATGAACTATTCCTGTTCTACATATTTTAGTATGTGAAATGTGCACTTTATGTAAAAGCATATCACCAGATTAATACTTTTGAGTGCTCAGTTTCTTCTTGTATAAATACTAATCATCTAGCCTTGGAGTTACCTACAAATGGAAGGAGTATTTAAAAAAGCCAGCAATAAAACCAGATACAGCAGGCAACCTCCAATGATATCTGGACCTAAGAACTGCCATTTGAAATCAACCTTAAGGAGTGTATGTCTCTGTCCTGTTACCTGAAAGTAAAGGGAGAGGGCCCTAACTCAGCCTTTCTGAGTCATGTACCGGCAGAATTAGGCCTGTGAGTGATGGCTTGTCCTCTTTCCTCTGTTTCCCCACCATGGATGGCTTTCCCAGATGCCTGGCTAGGAAGGTTGTTTTTAAGACCATTTCATCCACATCTTGGTTAAAGATCATTTTATGTTTCGTCCTGCCTCACAAGTAAGTACCGTGTCTACCTACCTCTTTAAAGTGTTAACTCCTTGAGGATAGGGACTATTTTTGTGGGGGAAAGAAGGGATGTAATTATTTTCTATTGTGGTAAAATTTTACCCTTTGAACCATTTTTAAGTGTACAGCTCAGTAGCATTAGGTACATTGGCGCTGCTGTGCAACTAGCACCAATATCCATCTCTAGAACTTTCGTCAACTTCCCAAACTGAAACTCTATACCCATTAAAGAACAACTGCCCACTCTCTCCCAGTTTATAGGGACTATTTCTTATTCAAACATTAGGTGCTCAATACAGGGGAAACTTTGCAGGAATTAAAGAGGGTGGGGCCTCTCCAAATATACTGTGTAGGGAAAATGGAGTCAGTCAGGCTCCCTCACCTGGATATTGGGGTAACTGTGGCTAGGCAGTGTCCATGTGGCCTTGAGTAAGGGCCTGCATGTTTGGAATGAAGCTCTGTTATATGAAGCTTCTAGTTAGAAGGTCAGTATTGGCACCTTGCCTGCTTTGTGTGCACTTAGTATATAAGGGAGTTGGGAATTCCAGAGGCGCAACTTGTGGCTTGCAGTGTACATGAATTGCCCTACCCTGGAATAAAGGCATGTCAGATATCCTGACAGCTCTGCAAATTTTCTTCCATCTGCCCAAATCCCATGTGTACCTGCCTGGCCTTGAATGGCTGGAGGACTTTTGGTGTAGGCAGTAGGACATCCCAGTACGGTATAGAGCCATTGGGACTCCCGGAGTGGGGATTAGAGGGGTGGCCTAACACTGGTATGTGGTATTTGATGGCAGGGCTCCTTGCAGCTTGGGCTCCCCCTAAGGACTGGCCCAATGTTAGTGGTGCACTGGACACAGTAGAATAGGTCCTGTGGATGGTAGGGGAGATCCTAGAGAAGCAGAGCGCTGGTGTGGCTGTGGGGACTGTGGGCTGGGTGTTTCTTACAGCTTTGCGAGCTGTGATGGAGACTGTGCTTTGTGATGTGGTGAAGTTATGAGACTCTGAGAGGGAGCAGAAGCCTTGGAGGCTTGGGTCCATGCCCTGCAGGAAGACCTCTGAACAGTGGAGCTGCAACAGTCCCCCTTGCCAATTGCAGTGAACAATTTGGAGGAGGGGGAAGAGGTACTGAGTTCCCTGAAGGCTGCCTAGTAGTGGTACAGAAGGTGAAATCCCAACAGCCTTTGGTGCCTGGGGGGGATCTGGCTGGCCCCTCCCAGATGGTTGAGCACACTGTATACCATCCGTATACACAGACTGAACTAGTTGATCTGGCGAAGCAGTTTTGGCAGTGGGCCAGGGAGCCTGGTGGTGTGGCTCCTCTGCTTTTGGGATTTAGGGGTGGATAGTATCATGTGCACTGATAATGAGATGGGAAAGTTGGCTTCCACCATGACTTACCCCTCCCTGCACCAGCGGCTGCAAAATAGTCCATGCAATGGGAAGGGGCAGGGATCTCATTCTTTGTTAGAATGGGTCATGGCTGTGATTGGTAGTCTGGGCAGATGCAGGAGACATGCCAAACACTGTGAGTAAATGGCAGTCCTATGTGGGCTTAGTGCAGATTCTGTGGGAGTTGGGCATGTGCCAGGTCATGTTTAATCTTAATACTCGTGGCCCCAACGGTGAATGCTTTATAGCAGGGATGGTATCTGGTGTTGCGGCACACCCCTTCTGCATCTTTTGGATCCCTATGGCTCTTCTGGCCCTTTAGGTTGGACGCTATATTAATGACGTCACCACAGTGGTGGTGAGTCTGGGAGAGGCAGAGCGTCAGCGGCAGCAGAAAGGAGTTTGGAGGGTGTTTCGAGCCCCGTTTGCTCCTCAGTCAAGCAACCCCGTGTGGGTGACCAGGACCCAGATGTGGGTGCATCATTTGGGGGCTGGAGTGGATTGAAATGAAATTGATGGGAAGCCAAACACTTAATTATTAAAACCGTGGAAATGGTGGCAAGCTGGCCAGTGTTTCTCGCGGCCTCAGAAGAAAAAGGAGGTAAATGGAAAACCCAGGGGCGTGACCCGAGAGACCTGTCCTGTCCAGCTGGGAGACCACCTGGCTGTGCCAACCTTCTGAGAAGAGAGAGGAGATATCCTTTGGAAATTTGAATGAGGGGAGGGGTGAGGAACCTGTCTACAGGGGACAGATGGGGACTAGAGGCTGCATGTGGAATTGACTACCCACTGATCCTCTATAAATGCCCAGCGGTTCCTGGCTCTAGTAGACACAGAAGCAGAATGTACTCTCCTGTATGGAAACCCTGACAAGTTTTCAGGGACCGAGGCCTGTACTGATGGTTATGGGGACACAGTCTAAAGATAAAGACTGTGCTGCTTCCTCTGAGTATTGGGTGATTGCTCCCCCACCATGAATGTACTGTGTATGTGTCCCCCGCTCCTGAGTATATCCTGGGCATTGATGTGCTCCAAGGATTGTGGCTGCAAACCAGTGGGAGAGTTCCACCTGAGAGCATGTGTGGTAAAAACCATTCTGTAGGGACGTGGTAAAAACCATTCTGTAGGGACATGCTGAGCATCCTCTTGTTCAGTTGCCATCCCCATGATGGGTGACAATGGTTAAACAGTACTGGCTGCTCAGGGCATATGGGTCCAGCAGGGACCAGCTTGCTGTGTAGAATGCTGTTTCAATTCATCCAGAAACAAATATACAATCTGGTTTGACACTGGAGTCAGTCAGAGTAGCCAGTGGGCTCATGGTTGCAAATGAAGCACCACCCCTGACTATTTGCATGAATGGTTGGGTAGTACCAGGGACTAACATTATGGATCTATCTCTACATGGCATGCAAGTAAATGGATGTTAGGCATAGAACATTATGAGGGCAGGCCTTGTGGCAAGACCTATGAGTATTAGGCTGCCAGAAACAAATCACTGTGTATCACGTGACTGGGCATGCACCCCTAGCCTCCACCAGGAATGATGAGGCTGATACTCTAACCTAGGTGTGATGGTTGAAAACGGTGCCTGCCAGCCGGTCAGAAAAATAAGCAACCCAGTGGCAACATGGTCGCCTCTTATGTGCTGGACAGAAGGCCATGTGGTCCACTATAAAAATTTGGGGGTTACCCTTCACCTTAGCAGAGGTACAGGAAGCTTGTGAGATCTGTATTGTCTGCATGGGAGAGCATCCCCAGAGGACAGTGGGAACTACCAGGCAGGTGGTACGGGACGAGTACCACTGGCCCAGTGGCAGGTTGATGTGATTGGACCCCTGCCTAGTTCAGAGGGGTATAAGTATGCAATCACATTTGTGGACATGGCCACTGGCTTCTTGGATGCATACCTTGTATGGCACCAGGATCAAACAGCAGTGATCACTGCACTGGAGTGCTCTTATGCACCACCTATGGGAAACCCTTGATCACTGAAAGTGATCAGGGGATGCATTCTCCTAGAGTCTTGATGCAACAGTGGGCCCGAGACATGCAGATTGATTGGAAGTTCCATGTGACCTATCACCCACAAGCCCCTGGAATGATCAAACAATACAATGGTCTCTTAAAGCAGGGCCTGCAAGCCACAGCTGCTATCCCTACACTGGAGGGCTGGATGAAACATTTTTGGACTATCCTCTGAACTCCAGATGAGAAGAGTCAGAGCGGGGGTCCAGCTCCAGTGGAAGCATTACTCCACCAGACTGCAGCTCCAATTCAGCCACAGGTACAGACTAAGGAGGCTTTGCTAAAACTGGGCATGAGGAAACAAGGAAACATTCTGTTGCCTGCACCTGAGGGCCTGCAAGGCAGTCAAACAGCCACTTGGACATGGCATTGGGAGATAAAGGCCCCCCACATGCATTGGGTGACTTTTGTTGCCCTGGGGGACAAGGAGTGCAAATAGTGCCCTGGGTGATTGGGACATAGCCCCTAATTTTGAAGGTGACATACCCAGGTCCAGCAGACCATAAAACACTGCTCTGTGGCTCCTTTGTGATATGCCTATGGCCCATTATGAGTTCCCCACTCTTTTTGCAAGTAGATGCTGAACCCCCAGTTGAAACATGAAAGGTATGGTATTCACTCTTAGGAAGGCCCACTCTGGCAGCCAATGTCTTACTGACTGACCAGAAACTTGCTTGTATTTGCCTGAAGGTCATGATTTACCATTGTTAGTTTCAGTAACTGCTTTGTCTTTTTGCCCCTAGGTTAAAAACTAACACCCTAATTGATTGGGTACATACTTATGCCTCAGTGGCTAACCAGTTAGTGTGCTGGGTCTGCAGTAAAGTCCCCCTTAGCATGGCTGCCGGCCTCCCATGGCGCATCTCTCTGGCTTCCATTTCCAATTGAACTTGGTTACAATACCAATTCCCCCTCCTACCAGCATCTCCCCCACATTAGTTCATGTCCATGGATCATACATATAAGTTCTTTGGCTTATCCTTTTCCTATACTATTCTTACCCTCCCCCTATCTATTTTGTACCTACCATTTATGCCTCTTATTCCCTGTACCTTTTCCCCCCATTCTTGGCCTCTTCCTCCCTGCTGATAACCCTCCATATAATCTCCATTTCTGTGATTCTATTCCTGGTCTAGTTGTTTGCTTAATTTGTTTTTGTATTTTTTTTAGGTTCAGTTGTTCATAGTTGTGAGTTAGTTGTCATTTTACTGTTCACAGTTTTGATCTTCTTTTTCTTAGATAAGTCCCTTTAACATATCATATAATAAGGGCTTGGTGATGATGAACTCCTTTAACTTGACCTTATCTGAGAAGCACTTTATCTGCCCTTCCATTCTAAATGACAACTTTGCTGGATAGAGTGATCTTGGATGTAGGTCCTTGCTTTTCAGGACTTTGAATAGTTCTTTCCAGCCCCTTCTTGCCTGTAAGGTTTGTTTTGAGAAATCAGCTGATAGTCTTATGGGAACTCTTTGTAGGTAACTGTCCCCTTTTCTCTAAAACTCTTTTCTCTTGCTCCTTTTAAGATTCTCTTCTTTTCTTTAATCTTGGGTAATTTAATTACGATGTGTCTTGGTGTGTTTCTCCTTGGGTCCAACTTCTTTGGGACTCTCTGAGCTTCCTGGACTTACATGTCTATTTCCTTTGCCAGATTGGGAAATCTTCCTTCATTATTTTTTCAAATAAGTTTTCAATTTCTTGCTCTTCCTCTTCTCCTTCTGGCACCCCTATGATTTGGATGTTGGAATATTTAAAGTTGTCCCAGAGGCTACTAAGTCTCTCCAACTTTTTTTTGAGTTCTTGTTTCTTCATTCTGTTCTAGTTGGATGTTTATTTCTTCCTTTCATTCCTAATTGTTGATTTGAGTCCCAGGTTCCTTCCCTTCACTGTTGGTTCCCTGTATATATCTTTTTCACTGTGTATAACCTTCACTTTTTCCTTTATTTTGTGACCACACTCAATCAGGATTCTGTGAGCATCCTGATTATCAGTGTTTTGAACTCTGCATTAGATAGGTTGTCTATGTCCTCATCACTTAGTTCTTTTTGGAGTTTTGATCTGTTCTTTCATTTGGGCCATATTTCTTTGTCTCTTGACTGCAACTCTTAAGTGATTACCTTTTTCCAAACCCCTTGTCTACACTTTCCTTCTTCCTATAAAAAATTGACTTGAGATAAAATGTTAAGATAGTTTTTGTAGTTACATAACCCACCATCTTCTCAGATCACTGGCATCTGAATAAAGTTCCCATAAAGATTCTACCCTTGTCTCTACTTATTGGTTCTGGTAGTGACAAATAGCACAAACACTGACCTCTCTGGTTTCAGCTTTAGAACAGGGGCCATCTTCTCACATGTCCAATGGGTGCCACAAGTCCTATGCTTAGCCCTCTCTCCATAGGGCCAGTTCTTAATCTACTTTAACCTTATGATCTCTGCTGGCTTCATCCTGATGATTCCCTGAAACCTCACCCAACCACAAAGGTCTGTGGTCTGTCAGGTAGTAGCTGTATTTGAATCTGTACTAAGCTGGTTTAACTGCTTTGCTCTTACTTGATAACTTCTGTGAACCTCCCTGTCTCAACTCACATATTTCCTGAAGTTTTTTCAGTGGCTGAGCCTAATGAACAGCCAGTTGTTTGCAGCGGGTCTCAGTAGTATGCCTTGGGTCTTTTGCTAACCTGTTTCAGGCCCAATACTGTGGTAGCCAACCTAGGTATGCAGCTTGGCCTCTCCCACATTCACCTAGCCCAGGAAGAACAGGCAGCTACCAACTGTGGATTGTTTTGTAGCTCCTCACAAGTAACCCAGGGCTGGTCACAAACAGAATCTGTCATTGACTTGTACTGAAGTACCTCCAAAGAGGCCCCAGATCCAAACACCGAGTGAATGGCTTCTGACCACAAGAGAATATGATCCAATTAGTTACACAAGTGGAACACACAAGGAGAAGTCTCAGGAGGCACCAGAACCCAGTGGGGCAAGTTCTCCTACATAGGAGCAATCCCCACACAGCAGTTCAAATACTGTGGTTACTGCCAAATTCCCCTCTGCCAGCCAGCCTGAGTGTCAGCCCCCTCCCCCACAGATGTACCAATAGCAATCAAGTTTCAACTGAAATAGTAGGGCACATATAACTCACACAAGGGGCCCTCTGGAGTACCCAGCTCAGGTGATCAAAGAAACTATGCCACTGGACCCCTCAGGACACCTGCTGCATAAGGTATATAAGCCACCCTACCAAGAATGAGAGACATAGAAGATCTACCTAATACATTGAAACAAATATAGAGAGGCTGCCAAAATGGTGGTGGGGTTAAGAAATATGCCCCAAATGAAATAACAGAAAACTCCAGAAAAAATAATTAAATAAAATAGAGGCAAGCCCTGGCTGGTGTGGCTCAGTGGATTGAGTGCTTGCCTGTGAACAAAAGAGTTGCTGGTTTGATTCTCAGTCAGGGCACGTGCTTGGGTTGCAGGCCAGGTCCCCAACAAGGGACACATGAGAGGTAACCACACATTGATGTTTCTCTCCCTCTCTTTCTCCACCCCTTCCCCTCTCTAAAGTAAGTAAGTAAGTAAATAAATAAATACATTTTTTAAAAAAATGAAGGCAAGCAATCTACCAGACAAAGAGTTCAAAAGAATAGTTATAAGGTAAAAGAACTTAAAGGAAAAATAGATATGCTCAGTGAGAATTTCAACAAGGAGATAGTAAGCAAATATATATATATATATACACATATATATATATAAATATATGATGCCAAAAACCCAGAAATGAAGAATGCAATAACTGAAATGAAGAATACACTAAGAAAAAAATACAATATCAAATCAGATGAAGAAGAGGATTGAATTAGTGATTTGGAAGACAAGGTAGCAGAAAACATCCATTCAAAGCAGCAGAAATAAGAAAAAAAGAATAATAAATTGAGGAGAGCTCAAGGGACCTCGAGGTCAATATCAAATGTAACAACAGTTACATCATAGAAGTACCAGAAGAAGAAGAGAGGGAGCAAGGAATTGAGAACTTTTTTGAAGAAATAATGACTGAAAACTTCTCTAACCTGGCGAAATAAAATAAATACTAGTCCAGAAAGGGACTAGAGTCCAAACAAGATAAACATAAGGAGGCTCATACCAAGCCACATTGTAATTAAAATGGCAAAAGTTGAAGACCAGAGAATCTTAAATGCACCAGGAGAAACATAGTTAGTTATCTACAAAGGAGCTTCCATAAGACTTTCACAAAATCCTCAAAGTGATAAGAAGCAGAAACCTTCAACCAAGACTACTTTATCCAACAAGGTTATTTAAAATTAAAGGTCAAATAGCTTTCTAGATAAAACAAAAACAAAAACAAACAAACAAACAATCCCAATAGCAGTTCTTCACCACCAAATCAGTATTACAAAAATGCTAACAAGACTTCTTTAAGAAAAAGAATGGAAAGAAAAACAGAAATATAAAGAATGAAATGGCAATAACTATGTATCTAAAATAATTATTTTATTATTATTTATAGGAGAAAGTTTACTTAGAAAGTCACAAAAGTAGATGAAGTAAGCAGTAGAAGAAATGGGCTCAGAAAACATTACAGAGACAAAAGCAGGGCCCTTGGAGCTTAGGAGAAAGGTAAAGTCAGCTTGCTTGGAGCAAAGAAGAGGGGGAGGGGAAAAGCATAGGCATGCTCCCTGAAGGGAGAGCTGCTGAGTCATCTGCTCTAAGGGCTTTGAAGGGTGGGCTTTTTAGGGGAGGTCCCAGGGGAGGATCTCAATAGACTATTCATCAGTTTTTCAGAAGTGTCCCTTAAGGGTTGTGATCTCTACTGATTAGTAGTCACCAGGGGAGGGGGTCATTAGTCAATGCCAAAGTGTCCATCTGTGGATGAGTGGATAAAAAAGCTATGGGACATTTACACAATGAAATAGTACTCTACCATAAAAACGAAGAAAATTTTACCCTTTGCAACAGCATAGATGGACCTGGAGAATGTTACGCTAAGTGAAATAAGGCAGTCAGCGAAAGACAAATACCATATGATTTCACTCATATGTGGAATCTAATGAACAAACTGAACTAACAAGGAAAAAGGGGACAGACTCAGAGAACAGGAGAGCAGGCTGACAGCTCAGGGGTGGGTGTAGAGTTAGGGAATGGATGAATTGAGCAAAAGAAAAAAAATAATCCTTTTAAATGTAAATTGTTTAAATGCTTCATTCAGAAGACTAGGGTAGCTGAATGGATAAGAAAACAAAACCCATTTATATGCTATTTACAAAATACCCACCTCAGAACAAAAGATACATACAAGCTGAGAGTAAAGGAATAGAAAAAGATATTTTATGTAAATGGAAATGAAAAAAAAGCTGGGGTAGGAATATTTATATATAACAAAGTAGACTTTAAAACAAACGCAAGAGACAAAGGAAGATACTACATAATGATAAAAGGATCAACCCAACAACAGGATATAACCCTTGTAAACATTTATACACCCAAGATGGGAGCACTTAAATATAGAGAGCAAATATTGATGGACATAAAGGGAGATATCAACAGTAATACAGTTACAGTAAGAGATTTTAATACACCATTGCCATCAATGGATTGATCTCTCAGACAGAAAATGAACAAGGGATCAGTGACATTTAATGACACAAACAGATGGATTTAATTAATATTTTGGAGCATTTCACCCCAAAGCAGCAAGATATATGTTCTTTTTAAGTGCACATGAAATGTTTTCTGGATAGCCCACATGTTAGATCACAAAACAAGTCTCAATAAATTTAAGAAGATTGAACTCATATCAAGAATCTTCTCTGACCACAATGGTATGAACATAGAAATCAATTTCAAGAGAGAAACTGGAAAACACAGAAACACATGGGAGCTAAATAACAAGCTGATAAGCAATGAATGGGTGAACAAATAGATCAAGGAGCAAATCAGAAGACACCAGGAAATGAGTGAAAGTGAAAACACATTTCCAAATACAGAACATAGCAAAAGAAGTCCTAAGAGGAAAACTCATAGTAATACAGGCCTACCACAAGAAACAAACAAAATAAATCTCTACCAAACAGTATATCCTAATACCTGAAGGAAATAAAGTAAGAACAAATAAAACCCAAAGTGAGTGGAAGGAAGGAAAAAAATAAAGGTCAGAGTGGAAATAAGTGAAATAACAATACAAAAGATCAATGAAACTAAGAGCTGGTTCTTTGAAAAGATAACACAATTGATAAACCTTTAACCAAACTCTCCAAGAAAAAATAATAGTGAGAAGTCAATTAAATACATCAAAAATAAAAGAGAAGTGATAACAGCAGGGAAATACACAGGGTTATAAGAAAATAGTATAAAAAATTATATGCCAACAGATTGGTCAGTCTGAAAGAAATGGATAAATTCCTAGAAACATACAATCTTCCAAGACTAAATGAAGAAGAAACAGAAAATCTGAACAGACTAATAACAAACAACAAAACTGAAGCAGTAATTTAAAAAAAATACCCAACAAACAAAAGTCCTGGACTGGGTTACTTCACTCAGGTAAATTTTACAAAACATTCAAAGAAAAACTAATACCTATTTTTCTAAAACTATTCCAAGGAATTTAAGAGAATTGAAAACTCCTAAGCTCATCTTACAAGGCCACGATTACCCTGATTCCAAACCCAGATAAACACATTACAAAGAAAAAATATTATATGCCAATATCCCTGATGAACATAGATGCAAAAATCCCCAACACAATATTAGCAACTTGTTTCAGTAATACATTAAAAAGATACACCATGATCAAGTGGGATTTATGTTTGGTATAAAAAGTTGGTTCAATATCCACAAATTAACATGATATACCACATAAACAAAATGAAGGATAAAAATCATATGATCATATCAATAGTTGCTAAAAAGCAATCAATGAAACCCAGCACCTATTTACAATGAAAACTCTCAGCAAAGTAGGAATAGAGGGAATATGACATATTAAAGGCTATCTATGAGAAACTCACAGCTGAAATCATACTCAGTGGGGAAAAACTAAAACTATTTCTTTTAAGATCAGGAACAAACAGGGATGTACACTTTCACCACTCTTGTTCAACATAGTACTCCAAGTCCTAACCAGAACAATCAGACAAAAAGAAGAAATAAAGTGTCCAAATTGGAAAGAAAGAGTAAATCTGTCATTATTTTCAGATGTCATGATACTAAATATAGAAAAGCCTAAAGATTCTACCCAAAACTACTAGCACTGATCATTGAATTCAGAACAATAGAAGCCTACAAAATTAATATTCATAATCAATTGCATTTTTATAGTCCAATAATGAACTATTAGAAAGTAAAACTAAGAAAACAATCCCATTTAAAAAAGTACTTAGAAGTAAATTTAACCAAGGAGATAAAAGACCTGTATGCAGGAAACTATAAGACATAGAAGAAAAAGACTCAACAAGATACAAATAAGTGGAAGTATCTATTGTGTTTATGGATAGGAAGAATTAGCATTGGTAAAATGTCCATACTACCCAAAGCAACCTGTAGATTCAACACACTCTCTGTCGAAATATTAATGGCATTTTTCACAGGACTAGAACAAATAATCCAAAATTTATATGGAACCAAATAGATTAAAAAATAGCCACTGTAATCTGAGAAAGAACAAAGTTGGAGGTATCATGGTACCAGATATCAAAGTATACTACAAAGCTACAGTAACCAAACCAGCATGTTAATGGCATGAAAACAGACACATAGGTCATATGAAACAGTACACAGAGACCATGCCTATATAGTAAATTAATATATAACAAGGCAAGAATATACAATAAGGGAAAGACAGTGTATTGAATGAATTGTGTTGGGAAAATGGGATAGATATATGCAAAAAAAATTAACTAGACCACTTTCTTACCCCATACACAAAAATAAACTCAAAATGAATTAAAGACTTAAATGTAAAACTCAAAACTGTAAAGGTCCTAGAAGAAAACATAGGCAGTAAATCCAGTAACATTTCTCTTAGCAATATTTTTTTTGTTATATTTTTTCAGGCAAGGGCAATAAATGAAAGAAGTAAACAAATAAGGCTTAATTAAACTAAAAAGATTTTGCACAGCAAAGGAAACCATCAACAAAACAAAAATACAAGCTACTGAATGGGGGAAGATATTCACCAATGGTACATCTGATAAGGGGTTAAATCCAAAATTTATAAAAACTCATACAAGTCAATACCAAAAACCCCCCTAAACAATACAATTTAAAAAATGGACCACAGACTTAAATAGACATTGATGCAAAGACAATATACACATTAGCAATAATCATATGAAAATGTGCTCAATGTTAATAATTGTCAGAGAAATGCAATTTAAAGCCACAGTGAGGTATCAACTCACACCTGTCAGAATGACTATCATTGCTAAATCAACAAACAAATGTTGGCAAGGATGTGGAAGAAAGGAAACCCTCTTGCATTGTTGGTGGGAATGAAGATTGGTATAGCCACCATGGAAAACAGTATGAAGGATTCCTCAAAAACTTAAAAGTTCTTTATGGCCCAGCAAACCCACTTCTGGTTATATAGCCAGAGAAACCCAAAACACTAATTCAAAAGGATGTATGCACCCTTATTTTTATTGCAACATTATTCACAATATTCAAAATATGGAAGCACCCCAAGTAACCATCAATCAAAGAGTAGATAAAAAAGTTATACATTTATACAATGAAAAAGTACTAGACCATAAAAAAGAATGAACTCTTACCATTTGCAACAGCATGAGGATGTACCTGGAGGGTATTATGCTAAGTGAAATAAATCAGTCAGAAAAAGATAAATGCCATATGATTTCACTTATATAAGGAATCTAATGAACAGAAATAAGCAAACTCATTGACACATCGAACAGACTGATGGTTGCCAGAGGGGATGGGGTTTTGCAAGCTGGGTACTTTTACCAGGTAAAGGTATTAAAAAGTACAAATGGGTAGTTACAAAATAGTTATGGCGGTGTAAAGTACAGCATAGGGAATATAGTCAATAATACTGTAATAGCCCTAATCAGTGTGCCTCAGTCAGTTGAGCATTATCCCATAGAGTGAAAGGTTGCCAGTTCAATTCTCTGTCATGGAACATGCCTGGGTTGTGGGCCTGGCTCCTGGTTTGGGGGCATGTGAGAGGCAACCAGTCAATGATCCTCTTGCACATCAATTTCTCTCCCTCCCTTCCCTGTCTCTAAAAACAAATAAATAATATCTTAATGAAATAATATTATAACAACTATATCTAGTGCCAAGTGGGTACTTGAAATATCAGGGGGATCACTTTGTAAATGTTATGTTTGTATAATGACTATGCCATATGCCTGAAACTAATATAAAATAATATTGAGTGTCATTAATTGAATAATAAAATAAAAATAAAAGCTTATGCAGTCACTAGGTCCTACAAAAATATATAAATAAATGTGGAATCTTTAAAATCAAGAAAGAGAAGCAGCATGTACCAATAATCTAGAGTCAATTCACAAGAAAAGCAGATGAACAATGAATATATTTTTAAATGCCCAAACTCATTGGTAATCAATGAAGTGAGCATTTAAATAACTATATACAATTTCTAACTCATCAGACCAAAACAAATGAAAAATCAGAGAATCCAGTTGTCAGCAGGGGTGTGGGTAGCCTGTGTGCCACTCGCCTTGAGCATCTGGGAATTGGTGTTGCCATTTTGAAACAACTCAGCCCTCTCAAGTGACGCTGAAGATATGCTGCCAGCAGTTTCACTCCAGGGGGGTACCCAGATTCCCATGCTCAGTTACAAGGTGGCATGTGTAGAAATGTTTGCATAGTCATTGTTTGAAATAGCAAAAATTCATAATAAATAGAAACAATATAATATTGAGAGGATTATTATTGATAAGTAAAAATGTATTATCAACAGATCATTGCAGATGAAGCTCATGAATACAATGGTGAGAAAAGAAAGTTGCAGAAGAATATACACAGCATGATATCTTTTCTATAATGTTGAAAATGGTGAATCATTCCTATCTTAGTTCAAGAAAAATATAGGAGTGAGAATTCTAGACAGCAAATTTAGGAGAGTCGTTATATCTGAGCCAGGAGATGTGCGAGAACTGAAGTGTACATGGGGCATTTCCACTTCCCGTATAGGGTCAGGGCTTCCCACGAACTGGCCATGACATGGAGCAGTTCAGTTCTGCTAACATGAAGTGCCCCTGTACCCTGGGCTGCAATGCAGTCTTGACTGATGAGGCAGACAGGGTATAGAGGACACAAGATAATCTGAGTCCTTTCTCTTGCTTTCAGAATTGGGTTGTCTAGGAGACAAGGGGAGGCTTGAGTGTCCTAAGGAATGACATCTTAGTTAAATACTATGAATGGTGGCAGAGATGGCAAGGATTGCTGAGCATACACAGGCTGGATGGGTGCTCTAAAGAATAAGAATCATGTGTTTTGAAGGAAAGGATAAAATGGAGCCAAAAGCCTGAGGAGCAGAAGTGGAAATGACCCCTGTGATAAAGGGGAGGATGGAAAGAAGATTGAACTGAAGTAAACACAAAACAAGATGGCTATACTTGTGCCAGTATTGTCTGCTCTCATGCCACAGTATACAGAAAAATAAGCAGAATCTTATTAAAATGTGATAAAACATTGAGTTTTCCTCCTTCTTTTATATAAATGCCTGAAACCCCCAAATCTAACATGTTATTACAGATCTTATCCTTTCAGGTAACAGAATTGCCCAGAGTTAATGTCACCTTGGATAGAGGCTGACAGATGATTGTAGTTTACCTTTTGGAGAAGGAACATATCCTCTGGTGTCTAGTTCTCTGAGGTCGACCACTAGGCTTTTTCATGATTACAGTATTTTTATTATTAATGGAAGCCTTAGCTGATCAATATGGTATCCCCTCTGCCTTTCTCAGCTTCCTCATGACAAAGGAGCTGGCCACGGCTCTGTGGCTGTGAGTAGCTTGCGTTAACCTCCAGGTTTCATTTTATGGGGTATCAGTGAGTACCACAGGAGGGCTTGGGCTCTTCCCAATGTGCCGAGTTCAGTCCAGAAGGAGGCTACTCTATGTTGGGAGCTGCCCTGCCTGGTTTCAGGAGCTGTAACCCACCCCCGTGGCTAAGGCTGAGTGAGCCACCTTCGGACCATAAGCCACTAAGGAGACAAAGCTTATCTCCCTAGCAGGGGCGCCACCTCTGCTGCTTTTTCCATAACTGGCCCCCAGTGCTTGATCAATTAGCCAATGATGGGTAAGATTCCCCAAGAGGGGAACGACCTAAGACAGGCATGATCATGTGGAGGCCCCAGGGAAGGATTTGGGGGGCTATGGAGAAAGGGGGTGATGGACCCTCGTCCCTCAGCTTTGACAAAGCCTGAGTCCTCATTCTGCCTGCAAGAAGTCTCCTAATTTCTTGGCTATCTTGCCTCCTCTGCCTGACTTAAGCCTGAAACAATGACAGAGGGCGGTGCTGCCCTGTGCTGGAAAGGGCAGGTTCCCCAGGTAATCAGGCCTGAGAAAGAATACATAAATTCCTATGAAACCTGCTTTGCTAAGAATGCTCTTAATTAAATGATAAAGGTCTGAGCAGGAAATGAGTTTGTTTCCCAAAGTTTTGTAGCCCTTTAGCTAACAGACCCTGACTCAGAATGAGCCCTAATAGTTCTTTGTATGCTATCTATCATTTGATCCTTTCTGCCTGACAATGATTAATAAGCTGTACCTGTATTCCTGCACAAATTAAACCCAATAAAAGCCTGTCTAGGCAAGGACATGCACGCTCTCCTCTTGAGAGAGTGGCCAGGCCACTCTGAGGTGCTCTCTCCTTGAGAGAGTAGCCATGCTGTCCCTTTTCCTCCACAGAACTTGGTAGTCCATGTGAATTTATCTCGTATCTCATCCATAACGCTGCAGACACTGCGGGCCTGTGTCCGCGTCACTCTAGGCACCAACTCTTTAATTTCAACCTCCTTCCAGGAAGATCATTCCATTTCTCTAGTAGTTATTTCTTTGCTTTTATCCCGGAGTTTGGCTCACTGGTCCACCATGATGCAGAGAAAGCTGATCCTTTCAACGCTTAAGAGTTTTTTTTCATGAATTGTTTTGGTGTAGTCTTCCCCACTCCACACTTATTCTTCATACCCCTTGATCCTAGGAGTCCCCACAGACAGAAACTTTTCCTTCTGCTTCCGGTTTCTCTTTCAAAGTTCCATCTGCCCTTGACCATCCAGGCCCATCTCTCCATCCTGTACCCAACACTTGGATATTCGTCTGAAGATCACCAACAAAAGGAGATGTCCAGGAGCACTGTCAATAACAAGCAAAATCTTGCAAACTGTTAGTCTCCAAACAGTACTTCTCCATTTCACTGGGATAGCAATTCAGGAGGACATCTTGGAAGATGAGATGGGTCATCATGACTTCTTATTGTTCCTGTAGTAACACACTGGTGGTGTGTGCTTATTGAAGTGCTTGAAGACTCTGGAATTCTCACTGTGCCAGATCACAAGGGGCTTCAGTTTGTAGCCTGTGGCATTGCCCCAAGGCAAGACTGTTATTCTGTCCTTAAAAGCCTTAAAACGTGGTATTGACTTGGCCTCCTTATAGATGCAAGTTCTTTCAGGCATTCATTTCCAAAATACAGAGTTTCATCCATATTGAATATTTTCTCTGGCAAGTAATTTTCCTCCACAATTAGCTTCTAGAGTTTCCAAAAATTCTTCAGCTGCCTTCACATCAGCACCCATAGACTACCACTCATTTTCACATTATGTAATGAATACTATTCTTGAATTATTTAAACCACCCAGAGCTAGCAGTAAATTCAACATCATAGTTGGTCCAGCCTTATCTTTCAACTTCACAACTTTTACCTTTGGCTGTGGTCATTATGGGTGTGGACAGGACAAACTTCTGAGTCTGGTCTTCAATCCAAGTCATTAGAAGTTTCTCCATGTCTGATATGGGCTCTTCTTGAACTTCTGTTAGTCTCATTTCCTTCAGTGAAGCAGATCCTGTAACAGCTTCTGTCACTTTTTTCTTGTTGGTAAAGATTGTGGCTGTGGTGGAATGGGACATGTCTGACTGGAGAACAATAACCATCATTGACTTTCCATGTTCCTAATTGTTGTCACTTCTGATTTTGTTTTCAGGTCAATCACTGAATGTGGCCTCTTACTGGCAACATTAATAGTGGATTGTGTGTGCTTAGTGGCCATGATGAACAAAACAGCACAAGATTAAATCAAGCATGAGAGAAAGTGATACAACCAAGAGACTTAGTAAACAGGAGATGTATGAGGCATAACAAGGCATTCTATTTTATGTATAGCAAACTTATATTCTTATATAAATAGAAAAAATACACTTTAATAAAGAATAAAAAGGATAATATAGCAAATACATAAGCCGGTACCACAGTCATTTATTATCATTATTGTGTTCTGTACTGTATATAATTATATGTGCTATTTTATACAGCTGGCAGTGTTGCATTCAGCAACCGCGAGAACAGATGCTGGAGACTTTCAGGGTTTCAGAGATGTTACTTTATTGGCCAAGTTTTACCTGCGCAGGGGCGGACTCTCAAAGTGTCCAGAGACACGGTACCCGCAGGGGCTGCTGACGAGAGTTGCGCCGTGCGCTTACAGCTAAGTCCTTATATATGGGCGGGC
>CM052540.1:76177123-76200489 GCA_028533065.1 Trachops cirrhosus | reverse complement strand
GGCTATAGTAGAGTCTGGCACGGGCAAGAGGGTAGCCGGATTGAGGGCCGTGGTCTTCAGGAAACGAACAGATGGCGGATTAAGCAGCTGTGCCTGGTATTGCGTTAGCTGGGCGTTAGATAGCCACCGATTGGGAGGTGCCCTGAGGACCTGTTCAACATAGTGTTCGCTGATCACCTGTATGTCCTGGCCCAACGTCAATTTGCTTGCCTCTTTGTCTAGGATTGACGTGGCGGCAAGTGCCCTCAGGCATGTGGGCCATCCAGAGGCTACAGGGTCTAACTTCTTGGATAGGCAGGCCACTGGCCTTTTCCATGGCCCGAGTTCCTGGCTGAGTACTCCTAATGCGATCCCTCCCTTCTCAGTCACAAATAGCTGGAAGGGCTTAGCTGGATCAGGCAGTGCCAGGGCCGGGGCGGCTACCAATGCTTCCTTGAGGGCCTGGAATGCCTGCCTCTCCTTATCGGTCCATGTGAATGATTCCTCCTTTCCCCGGGTCAATTTGTGTAAGGGGTTGGCCAATTCTGCGAAACCCAATATCCAGAGCCAGCAGTATCCTACCTCTCCCAAGAATTCACGCACTTGTCATTTGGTGGCTGTCTCCGGGATTTGCAGGACCGTCTGGATCCGCCGGCTGGACAAGGTCCTCTGGCCACCCTGCAAGTTATACCCCAAGTAACTTACAGTTTGTGTCGCAATCTGGGCTTTCTTGGCAGAGACTCGATACCCCATCTGTCCGAGGTCCTGCAGTAAGTCTATGGTGACCATCTCACATTCCTCCTTGCTTCTTGCGGCTATGAGGATATCATCAATATACTGCAATACCACAACTGACGGGTGTGACGACCGAAAGGCCTGCAAGTCCTTACTTAGGGCCTCATTAAAAATGGTGGGAGAATTCTTGAACCCTTGGGGTAGCCGAGTCCAGGTGAACTGGCCCACTAACCCGTTCTTGGGATCATTCTACTCAAAGGCAAAGATGTCTTGGCTCTGGGGTGCCAGCGGAATACAGAAAAAGGCATCCTTCAAGTCTAGGACCGAATAATAGGTGTGTGTTGGAGGCAACGAGCTTAACAGAGTATACGGGTTGGGCACCGTAGGGTGGATTGTCTCTACCCTCGCATTCACCTCCAGTAAGTCCTGCACGGGGCGGTAGTCAAGTGTCCCCGGCTTCTGGACCGGGAGTAGAGGGGTGTTCCAAGCTGATTGACACTGCCGGAGTATCCCTGCTTCAAGTAAGCGCTGCAAGTGCCGCGCGATGCCCTGTTTAGCTCGTGCTGGAACCGGATACTGTCGGATCCTGACCGGGCCAGCAGTGCTCAACAGTTGTGCCAGGACAGGTGGTTGGTGAACTGCCAATCCAGGTGGGTTGGTCTCCGCCCATACACCAGGTACCTTTGCTAAGAACTTGTCCGGGATCCCTGCTGTCTCCCCCTTACCTTCTTGGATGGTAGCCAGTAGGTACTCCTCAGACAGTGGAACAGTTATGTCTAGGTTGACTCCAGCTCCTCGGCTTTCTGGAGAACCATCTACTTGCCGGAAAGTAATGGTAGCTTGGAGCTTCTACAATAGATCTCTCCTAAGCAATGGGTAGGGGCAGTCTGGAATGACTAGGAAAGAGTGAGTAATTGTTCCTTTCCCCAGGTTAGTTATTCGTGCAGTGACCCATGGATATGCTTCTGCCTTGCCCGTGGCCCCTACTATTTTGATAGTTGCTTTCTGGATTTGTCCTTGAGGTTGTTTTAAAACTGAATAGGTGGCTCCCGTGTCGACCAGGAAGTCTATAGGCTTGCCTTCGACTGTCAAGGTGACCATGGGCTCCTGGGAGCCAACTGGTATGGAGCCCTGGCCCCGTCAGTCCAAGGTTTGGAGTAACACCTCTGGACCCTTCTGGAGCTCTGACCTCTTTTTGGGGCAGTTTCGCTTCCAATGTCCTTTCTCCTTGCAGTATGCACAATGGTCCTTACCTATTCGCCTTCTCTGACTTTCTTCTGGGCCGCTTCTTTTCCTCTCGTCCTTCACTTGGGGCTGTTGGGCTGCCAGTAAGATTTTGGCAACTTCCTTTGCTCTCCCGACCTCTGGGTCATCTCTATTTACATAAACTTTCTGAGCTATTTCTAGCAACTTACTCCTATTTTCTCCCTTGAACCCTTCCAACTTCTGTAGTTTCTTCCTAATATCAGAGGCAGCCTGGGTTATGAAAGCTATATTCACTAGCCTCCGATTTTCCTCTGCTTTGGGATCAAGGGGAGTATATACTCTGTATGCCTCCATTAGCCTTTCTAAGAATGCAGCAGGGGATTCCTCTCTCCCTTGAATAACCTCACTAAATTTACTAAAATTTGTAGGCTTCCTTGCCACTGCCTTGAGCCCCCTGAGTAGAGCCCGGCGGTACTGGAGGAGCGCGTCCCTTCCCCCAGTAGTGTTGGGGTCCCAAGCAGGGGGTTGAGAGGGGAGGATGTCCTCGATCTCCCTTCTACCAGCCATTGTCTCTCCCTCCTCCCCAACTATAGTTTTTTTGCAGCCTCTTTTATAATACGATCTCTTTCCTCTGATGTGAAGAGAGTCTACAAAATCTGCTGACAATCATCCCAGGTTGGCTGGTGAGTCCTGAAAATAGTCTCTAGGAGGGAAATCAATCCCTGGGGTTTTTCAGAAAACGGGGGATTCTGATGCTTCCAATTATATAAGTCACTAGTAGAAAAGGGGACATAGATTAACCGTGGGGGTGCTCACGGCGGAGTGTCCGGCGCTGGGGGCCCCTCCCTGAAAGGCAAAATGGCAGCGCTTCCCGCCAACAGAGGCAACATGGCGGCACTTCCCGCGTCCACTCCATAGGGAGCGCCTCCTTGCATACGTGGCGGGCTGGAGAGTCCGCCCATTCCCTGCAAGGAAGAATCAGGCTCCTCCTTTCGGGGCAGACAATCGAGTGGGGACCCTGGCACCGCCTCCTGTTGTCCCATTCTGAATAAATTTCTTAAAAGGGATTTAAGTGGTAGACAAAACCAGCAAATAACACAAGCCAATAAGACGACAGATAACACAAACCAATCTCTCTCACACACGAGTTCGGCATATAATCTGAAATTCTTAAGCAATCGAGTGGGGACCCTGACACTGACTCCTGTTGTCCCATTCTGGATATTTGTCCTATTATGGATTCAAGGAGAACGTAAAACCAACATACAACACAGACCAGAAGAATGACAGACAACACAATCTCTCTACCACACAAATTAGGCATACAATCCGGAATTCAAACACAGCGCGGCGCGGCGTAGCGCAGGAACAAAGGAAATCTAACGTGACTGGTCACTCTAAGACGACTGAAACCAGATTTCAAAGAGCGGCATCCCGCCTTTGAAAGTTCCTGGGTGGACTACCGGTAGCGTCCTGCCTACCACCTCAGGACAGAAACCAGAAGAGGATCCTCACAGATACTTACTCAGCTCGAGCTGCCCATCCGGTCTCCGAACTGAAACTCCACCGAGGGAGAATCTCACTGGGGCCTCCAAATGTTGCATTCAGCAACTGCGAGAACAGATGCTGGAGACTTTCAGGGTTTCAGAGATGTTACTTTATTGGCCAAGTTTTACCTGCGCAGGGGCGGACTCTCAAAGTGTCCAGAGACACGGTACCCGCAGGGGCTGCTGACGAGAGTTGCGCCGTGCGCTTACAGCTAAGTCCTTATATATGGGCGGGCAAGCAAGCATTATACAGAAGCAGACGTGGCAGTTAGCTATTCTCTTACAAAGTCCGTGGGCGGGAACAGGGTTGGGGATTGGCTCAACAGTAGTAGCTTTACAAACCAAACATGTCAGGTTGCATCTGTTTTACAGTCCTTTGTACTTGCTAAGTTTTCCTTGCTCCTTACAGCAGAACGTAGGTTTGTTTATGCCCGCATGACCACAAACACATGAGTAAAGCATTGTGTTATGATGGCTGTAATATAACTAGGTGATAGGAATGTTTTAGCTCCATGGCAATGTTATGGGACCACCATTGTATGCATTTTGTCATTAATGGAAATGGAAATGTTGTGATATAGCACCTGACTGTAATAATCACACACATACACACACACACATCTTATTGGTTCTATCTCTGAAGAAACATGACTAATGCAGTAAGATTTTTTTAAAAAATGTATAGACAGATGCAGCCTATTTTGTCATGTTGAATTGAAAGGAGCCTTATATTTTACATCTTTCAAAAACTCTACATTTGTATAGGTTTCAAGTGTACAATTCTATTATCATCCCAATAAATTTAATTAAAATTCTTTTTTAAAAAGAATTGGGATGAGTTCATGGTGACCTCAGGGTAGAATGTCACATCTTGTAGATGACGCTAAGTCAGAGGAAGAGGTAAATGCTCAAGGAAAGGCCATTTTACCAACACTACACAATCTACCTTGATATTTGATGCTCACATAATTTGTTCTCCTTTCACTTAAAGAAATCCATTGTTCTGGGGGAAGAAAAACCCTTAAATTTGTAACTAAAGGAGAACATAGAAATCATCTAGTATAACGGTTCAGGAAACTAAGCCCTAGAGAACGCCAATGACAGGTCCAACTGACAAAGGAAAATATGTCTGATGTCATTTGCTTTTGAAAGTTGGCATATCCTCTGTACCACAGGGTTTCTCCAAATACCTGTGACTCCTTCCCCTGGCTTCCAGCAAACCTGGGAGGATGCTGCAAATCTGAAGGAAAATTATTACCAATTTTAATCCCAAGAATTCTCTCTCCAGCAATATTTTCCTAAGGGGAATATTTGAAAGCAACCTTTTGATCCTGCTGGTGGGAAGCTTCCCTTTGCTGAATCTGAGGGGTCCACCTCTTTTGCTGTTTTTCACCCAGCCAGACCTTGCTGGGACCAGTGGCTGTGTATCTCCCACCATCCCAATGGTGGGAGAGCAGGAGCCCTACTTTGCCCAGATATAGTCCACGTGCTTACAGGAATCTGTTGACAAGCACTGACATTCAAATTCAGAGTTCCTGATTTAAACTACAGCTAGTTTCTTATTTAAGAAGGTACTTGTGAATGTAGTATGCAGCCTGTTTCCAATTTAAACAGCTAAGGATAAATGTGGTTTGTGAAAATGAAGCTGAAGAAATCATTGTCCTTGAATAATTAATTACTTCATCTTCTCTTGCAAAAATTGGTTTATTATCTCAAATGGAACTCCTTCAATTTTCATTACACCGTGTACAAATGACATTTAAATAAATGTCTTCTGGCATCCTAGGTCGATTCTTTGCTCTTTAGGAACCTTTCCTGCATGCAAGATTGAGAGACTGGTGGAAACTATCGTTGTTTTTCAAAAAAAACGTTGTTTTTCAAAAAACAACGGTTACTGACAAGTTGTGCTCTTTCAAAAGGAAGGATTATAGGGGAAAAGGGTGAAGGGTTCACAGGAACAATTATAAAGGACACATGGACAATAAAAAGGGTGGACGGGGAGGGAGGTGGGGACAACTGGGGTGGTTGGAAGGGGTGGAGGGAATAGGCAGAGAACTGTACTTGAACAACAAAAAAAATAAAAAGAAGGAAAGAATTATTTTATTGTTGTTCAAGTACAGTTGTCTGCATTTACCCCCCACCACTACCCCCCACCACAGCCATTTCCACCTCCCTCCCTTGCTTCCACCCTGCCTTGGTTTTGTTTATGTGTCCTTGATAGTTGTTCCTGAAAACCCTTCCCCCCCCCATTATCCCCTCCCACCTACCCTCTGGTTACTGTCAGTTCTTTATTTCAATGTCTCTGGTTATATTTTGCTTGCTTGTTTGTTTTGTTGATTAGTTTTCACTTAAAGGTGAGATCATAAGGTATTTGTCCCTCACCACCTGGCTTATTTCACTTATTCCTGTGTTAGTAGCAGCCCAAACTTAGTTATTGCAGCAAGAATGATTGGAGAACTGAGATTTCTTTCCCTATTTTTTTTGCTATAACAAGTTAGGTTAGAATTTTTTATGGATAGGTGAAACAGTAAAACCATAATGAACAAAGAGCATCCGTTCTGCCTGTGTCTCTCCTGATGTTTTCTCAATGCTCATAATTTTTAATACAGCTGCTTATTGTAAGTCACATATTATAGGGCATTAAATCTCATACAATGTTAATTATCATCAATATCTATTCTTAAAGTTATATGGAATATTGGAAGCATATCTCTTTTAAAGTACAGATGATGAGGTAGAAAAACTACAGAATTAACCTTAAAAAGCAAAAAAAAAAAATGCTTCTGGACAAAAAGAAGGTAAGTTTACTAAGAGGTGTATTTTGAAAAAAAAGAAGAAAGGAATTTTCTGACAGGCTCACTTGAGTAAAACAGGTGGCAATTGCCAACGTGTGCAAATATAAATATATAGAAAATTTAACAGCTAATCTCTAGTATTTTCTGGAAGGCTTTTGTTGGCCCTGCAATCATGGCAATCTCTGTGGACTGCCAAGTGCTCTTTCAAATGATTTGCATAAGTTTAAGAGGAGGCTTGAATGTAAAATTGTCTAAGCTTAGAAAATTCTAATTCAAGGCAAATGGATTAGTGTCCCTCAAATGCAGGGACCAAAACACACATCAAGCTCCCACAGGTGCTGCTGATTCCTTGGAGTCTGTATCAGGAAAGTGGGATCCTCCTTCTGTGGTTCTTTCTTGTGACACACAGCAGGAGTTTCTAAACTGGGATCCATGGTCCTACAAGAGATTAAGGTCCCACAAATAATCAGAAAGCAATACAAGGAGAAAAGTTCACAATAAAATCCATATGAACTTAACAAACACAAACTGGAAACTAATTGTGATACAGACTATGAAGAGAGCAGAATCCAGGGGCTGGGTGATAGAAGGTACATTAGTTTCCTGGGGCTGCCGTGGGAAGTCCTACAAACTAGGGAGCTTAAAGTAAGAGAAATTTGTTGTCTCACTGTCTGGATCTGGACTTCTGGAGGCTTCAAGCTGTTGTCAGGGCTAGGCTATATCTGAAAACTTGGGGAGAATCCTTTTTTCCTTCTAACTTTTGGTGTTTGCTGGTAATACTTGGCATTCCTTGTGTCTGTCACTCCATTCGCTGCCCCTGTGATCATATAGCTAGTGGTCTTCTTCCATACATCTCTTCTCCTCTTCTTAAAACAGTATCAGTCATTTTGAAGCAAGGGCCCACTCTACTTCAATATGACTTAATTTCTCCAATTATTTTTGCAATAATCCTATGTTCAAATACGGTCACATGTCTGAGTTACTTGGAGATAGTTTTCATATATCTTTTTGGAGGAGCACAATTCAACAAATTTAGCAGGGTGTGATAAAACTTTAGGCAGGGTGATCAGGGAGGCCTCTCTGTGGACAGTGTATTTGGGAATAGATTTGAGGTAGATAATGTAATAGGATGACCATGGCTGGATGAGCTCACAGAGCTGAAGACAAGCATGTGCAGCAGCTACGTTGGTAGGAAGACCTGGGTGCATTTAGGCAACTGAAAAAAGTTTGGTTGGCAGCTATAAGCCTAGTGAAGTGGGCAAGAGATGAAACTGGAGAGATAGCAAGCTGTCAGATCATGCGAGCCTTGTGAGCCAACACAAAGGTTGGGCTGGATTCTAAAGATCAGGAATGCCCCTCCAGGGTGTCCCAGCTCTGCGCCTCCTGGCTGCATTGGGGCACAGACTGCAGGTCATCAGTATGGATGAGGGGAGACTGCTGTTTAGAAGCTCAGTATCAACCGATGATACCTTCATTTCTTTTTGATTCTTCAGAAAGGACAAGAGAGAGAGGGACAGACAACTTGTGTTTGCTACCTATTATGCAGATAGAAAAGGGGGAAGTGATGATGTGGAAGATACAGATACTTGGAAGGAAGGTAATTCTGACTATATGGGAGAAAGTGGCTTGCTAGTGGGGAGGTGTGGCTGTGCCAATGGCTGGAGATGTCCTGCTGCTCTGTGATTTGTCATGATGGAAGGCGGCAGGATGGAAGTGGGGATGGATGGGATATGGTAGAGGGAAAGAGTCACTGGGGCAAGGAAGGGAGACCATGGGAATGAAAGAGCAGAAAGTAGGGTGAGTATTTCAGGTGGCACTCTATCTGGGTGGAAAGGAAGGCCACCAAAGGATGGAAAATGGCAGATGACTCAAAAGATGGCAAGATGAAAGGAAGAGGGGGGTACAATCCAGAAGGAGGCAAGGATTTTGCCACCAGAGGGGAAGTTATGTCTTTGAAAGGACAATGCATGGAGATCAAGGAGTTGATAGGGCCTGAAAAGCAAGTCTCTGCATGATGTGCTATAGGAGAAGTGAGGACAGCAGAAGAGTCAGCTCTTCATTAGGGCATAAAGGTGGCAGAGTCTTCCCAAAGCAGAGTAGGATTTAGAGGAACTTGATGAATAAGTCACAGTGTTCCACAGCATACAGTGGAAGTTTTGGAAAGGAGGAAAGGAGAGCTGGACCCAGGAATGTACAGAGCAGTTAGAGCTTAGGAAGTTGCATTGTATGGATATAAACATCTATCTGTGTTTGTTAATATTTTATTAGAACAAGAGAACTAGGTCAACCTTAGATAAAATAGGGATTAAAAAAACTCTCAGATTACAGAAAGCAGATGTCAGTTTTAACATCTGTGTAGCCCTGGTAAACTGAAAAGATTATAAACAAATAGAGAGCATGATGCCCTGTCCTTATTGTGGTGCACACGGCATCAAGGGAGAAGAGGAAGAAAAGCGAAACCTCCTTAGACTTAAAGGCACGTAGTACATTTGGGTAGACCTGAAGGGGTGATTAAAAATGCAGAATCAGGATCAACACTAATGGAATGACACATACCTTTATTCTCTGCAAAAAGACTTGCCTCTGAGATTCTTATTCACATCAAACGGATGTCATACTTTCCAAACTGTCTTTGGCCATTGAAGTGGCCCCAGCACAGTACCACATAAATTACTCACACAGGTCTGAAGCCTCAGGGCCCCAGTATTATGAGATAATACATGCTGTTTTCAGTGGCTGGAGTGTGACTGCTGAAGGCTTTCAGAGGACTTGTGTCCTGGAAATTGTCCTCAGAGCAGCACACATGCATTGGCTGACCCAGTGCTGGCTCTCCACGTGGGACATCTCTGAAGGGCTCACCAAACTTCAGAGCTTTTACTTTTGGGGCCAGTGAACTCATGGACAAAAAAACAAAGAAAAATTGAGTTTTCTTATTCCTATTTGTGGGAAGCCATTATATTCTTGGGCCTGGGCTTTCTTTTCTCCAAGTAGATGTAAAAAGCTTCTCCCATTTCAGAGTCGACATCTTAGTTTGGAAGTTCTGGCCCACCCAGGGATTAGATTAGGGTGACTCCTCAGGGGAGAAGATAGAGGCAGGAAGAAGAGAGTCATGGCTATTTCCAGAGGTGGACATCCTGACTGCTGATAAGATTGCTGGGAAAGGGGGTGTCCTCTGGGCACTGGAGTCCTGCACCCCCCCTTATGTGATAAGATATTAGAAGGGATGACTGAATAGACAAGCATTATGGTGTGGAACCAGAAGCATCTGGGGTTGGGGTTCACCACTCCCTCGAGCACATTCTATCAAGATGGTACAGCCTTGCACTAATTTCTAAGGAGATATATTAACATGACATTTGTTTAAAATATATTTAAAAAACAAACTTGAGTGCAGTGAGTTTTAAGCTGTACTGTGCATCCTCAACATTGTTGTTTGCTGAAACACAGATTGATGGGTCCCACCTTGAGTTTCTGAGTCACTAAGTCCAGGGTGGAGCTGAAATCACCATTTTTAACAACTTTGTAGGTGACAGGATAAAAGGGAGACAGTGAAACTTAAGGAACAGCGTCCAAAGACGTGTCTTTTATTACATGTCTGCTTGCTCAGCAGCCAACTAGGGAATCTCTGCCTCATCTCTCAGCTCCTACCCTTGAGGTTGGAAGTTGGCTCCGCTTCTCCCTTGATGGTGTCTGTTACTCTCTGGACCTGTGTACCCAGGTCCCAAATGGAACTTCTAGCTCTCACATGGACCATGTGGGACTGTGGGAGAAGAGGGTTGAAGTGCTGGGTTGTGCAGTTTGGTAATATGCAAAGGTGGCCAGCAGAGGGCAAGAATAGGGCTGGGGTTCAGCAGGTGCCCACTCACCCAGTTGGGAGCCTGAAGTGAGCTGTACCTTTCCCAAGAAGGTTCTTTGCACAAAGCCTTCTCTGACCCTCAGGTCATGCACTACCTTGAGGAGGTAAAAAGAGAGTGATTGTGTCCACCTGAGAGGGATTTTCCCCCCCTAATTTGCACAGAGGCCAACTGTAAGCTTGCAGAATCCTAGGTCATGAGAGCAAAGTCAAATGCAGCTGAAGAGGATACTTTATGGCCTCCCAAAAAGACCATGGGGTACACGTGTGAGTCAGTGAGGAGGACACGACTTCCTCAAAATGGGGGACACTGGATCACCTGAGCCAGTTTCAACTTGCTTTAGAAAGTAGAAGAATGTTATGTTTTTTTCCTCTAAGCATATTACCACTAGTTACCAGTCTGTGCTCCAAGTAGGTGGCTGTGCTCAGGGCATGCTTGCTCTAAGCAGCCTCAACATGACCAGGAAACTTGTTAGAATTACACATATTGGGACCTAGCCCCAGCCTTGCTAAATAAGAAAATGTGGGCTCTTTTCCAGCTAGCTGTGCATAGCAAGCCCCTGGGGTGATTCTGATGCACGAAGGAATTTGAAAGACACTGGCCTAGAGCTTCTCACCTCCAACAGGCCTAGATGCCTCTTGGGGATATTATTAAATCTGATTCTGACACACAGTTTCTGGGAGCAATGTGTTTCTTCTGGCCCATGAAAAGTCAGGGTTTGTGGGGAAGTGACAGGGAGATCAGTTTAAGTGTGTTACTGCTATTTAAATGGGGCCTCGGGGGCCCATGCTTCCTTTTTTAGAACAAATAGTAATTATATGTGGCAAAATGTAGGATTCTTCCACAATGCATAATTTGTAGAATCAAACTGGTGCCCTTCCAGCTGCAGACTCTTGCTCCCTAGTAGCTCTCGGCTGAAACTGACTTTTGACCTTTAATATTTTTTAGTTCTATAAATCTTTTTACCTTTCTTTGTTCAGTCCTCAACCTCCGTCTTATCATTTAACTTCACCCAATAGCCTACACTTTGAATTGTCACAGAAAACAATGATCTGACTTGTTAGTCTGGATGGTCCTTTCAGATTCCCGCAATGGCGGCAGGCGGTGCCCAGAGCCTTCCACAATGTATCTGGACTCTCCTAGGACAGCTTTCCCCATGGCCACCCATTCCCTGGAAATGGAGAGGAAACTGGGAATGCAGTGACTACCCTGCATTCTGGCATTGTGAAATAGAGGTGGATTTGCTGATGGTAAGCCTTAACTAGTGGAAAAAATGGTGTATTCTTTTCATATTCCAATGGCCATATCTTTAAGGTCAGAATTAGGATGAACTAATGAGCAAAATAAATTTTCTTCATCATCATTATGTTTCTTGAGGAAGATTTTAAAGACACATTTCCTGTGAGTAAAAGGGTAGAAATTTAATTTGGAAATGAACATCAAAGGATAATGGTGTTTGAAATTACACAGAAATTCAGAAACAGTTTTAAGACAGGTTAACGAGCTTCTGTCAGCTAAATAAAATTTAAAATCAGGAAAATATTAATATTGCTCAACTCTTAGAAAATTTGGTAGTGTTTATAAAAAAAGTTAAAATAGGGAGAACAAATTATCCTCAGACCCATAGTTTAAATTTATAGATCAGTGTTACAGGCAAGCATTTTTAAAATGTCAGCACAGAATTGTTAGCCATACATCTTATTTCTTGCCGATTCACCGGTTGTTGATCAATACTTCTTTGACAAAATTGTTTATCAATGTCAGAAAATAAACGTGGTTATTTCCTTGAGACAGTACTGTGAAACTAGCCTCAGGTTGCCAATGATGGTTTTGTCATTAGGAGTTCCTCAAATTAAAATGTATTAACCTGCACTGTGCGGTTGGCTACCGGCACGGCCCCATTTTGTCTGTCTTCTAAATTGGTAGGTTTTTGATTTAGTGTCTGGACACTGAAAGAAAGGCTTGTGTGGTTAGTAGTAATTATAGTTGGTAATGTGAACGATCTAAAACGAAAGAATCTGGTACATTTTCAATGAAATTACTTTAATTCATTGAAATCTCAGAAAATTCCAGTCCTGGCCATGTATTCCAGAAGCATGCAGTAGGTGGCACCTCAAAGCCCTTTGGTGGAGAGCAGGCGCCATTTAAGCGGGAGCAGCCGCCGCTGCAGCAGGCATTTGGCAAGCGTGGAAGTAAGAGATAGAAGAGGAAGGAGGAAGGCCGGAGGACTACGGGGCGGCTTTGACATCGCCAGGACGCGCTGGTAGGGCGCGCAGGTGCGCGGGGGCCTCAGGTGCGCGTGGTTGGGGGACGTGGGGCGCAAGGGGGCGCAGGTGCGCGGGCGGCGCGGGGAGCACGGGGGCTCCGGGGGCTCCAGGGGCGCGGGGCGCATGGGCACAGGTGTGTGCATGGGGTGGGCGCGTTTGGGACACCGGCTGGCTAGCTGGCGGGGGTGGGCGACCGGTTTACCGCATCACAACGGCGGCGGGAGGGAGGGCACGCCCCGCCTGTCTCCAGGAGGAGCCCGCATCCGCACCCCTTGTGCTGCCTGGTCCTTTGCGAGGGGAGCTGGGAAGAAGCGATGAGCAGCACTTGTGTTCTTTCTCAGGTAACTGATTTCCCCTCCTTTGCTAGGGCTCCGCTGCCTCTGCATTAGGGCACTGGGCGCTTGGGCATTCTTGTTTGTGAGTCTCTGAAAAGGGATCACCCTTTCTGGGAGAGCGAGTCAGCAATAAAAATACTGGAATCCGCGAGGGGGGAAATGTTGCATTTCTGTATCCTTGGCGGGGAGGGGTAAGCATTTTGCTATCCTTATCTAAAACAAGTTATTAAAAACACTTATACACACACATACATTATTTGGAATTTCTTCCAAAATAGAAGTTAGTGTTTTAGAAAATTCTATGGTTCAGGGGTTTCTACTAATGTGGAAGATGATTTAATGGATTTATGAAAGTTTTAAAAAGACGTAGTCCAAAGTGAGAAAAATGAAAAGCACGTTAGAGGCTACCGTTTTGTGCAGCATGTTTTCCTACTAGACACAACCCTTCATGGACTTGGCTAAATATTTTAATTTTCTTTTGAAGAATGCATTTGATATCTACATGTATTCCTTCATGCCTCCTTGCTGTAAGAGCAGAATACAGGAAAGGTGCTGCATCCCATCTGTAGCTATCAGGTAGACTGTGGTTCCCATAAGATGACAATGACTGCTCACAGCTCCCAGGCTGGCTTGCAAAGCATTGCTGGCTTCTCACGGTGTGGGAACTGGCTGGAATCCTCTGTAGAGAAATGCTGGTTTTCCCCTTTAAAACCCCAACTCACGTTCTGTGGATTTGGGAGACTTTTAAATGGGAAACTCTGATTCATGGGTTCCTTCCTTCCTTTGAATGGTGAAATAAAGCATAGTGATGGTATTCCGTTTCTCCTGACTATGCAGTCTCACAGCTTGCCTTCCTTAGGAATTCATGCTTTATGTTTGTCCCTGTTATCTTTTCAACAACTGTCTTCCATGTGAGAAGCAGGCATTAGCACCTGAAGTCCTTTCTGCTTTGAACTAAAAACTTTAAAAATATTCTTTTCAGGAAGATTTTCTAGGTAACAATAAAGGACTGGAGCATTTTACATTCCAGATCAGTCCAAATGCGCTTCTTTTCCTATGGCATTTGAATTCAAAGAGGTGGAGTGGGAGGAAGAGAAAAGGGGAGAATAAAATTAGAACAAATTCAACAAATTTGTGGGGGAATAAAACTATTCTTTTTTCTGTCTGAAATTGCAAACTGTCAACAATTCTCTCTCTGGAAGTGTAGGAGGTCCTATGGGCACAGGAAGATCCACCGTTCATTTTATAGAAATAGAAGATAGAAAGCAAGGAGACATTTTCATCTCATCTAACGCATACCATTTAATTTGGTAGTAAGGATGGTGGACCTGGGTGGACAGAGAAGGAGGGGGAAAAAGGAGTGACTGTGGTCTGTACGGGGCAGAGCATCGCTGCTCATTCCTCGGTTTTCTCTCCAGATGGAAATTGTATGTGCATGGTTATTGCGGAAGCCTCCAAGCTTCCAGAATCTTTTCTTCTTAGAGCTTTGATATAGAATTATTCCTAAGAAAAGATGCATAAAGCACCCAAGTTGAGTGCTAATTGGTGGCATTTCTTTCCAGCTTGTGTCCAGCAGTCTACCTTTCTTAGCAATCAGTAATGCCTTCACCATGACAAGAGTTATTAACTTCATGCTGTACATACCCTATAAATCACACATGACTTCAACCTACTAGAAATGGCTTTTTCAGGGTGCATACTACCTCTACTCTGATACCTACATATTACTAGAAATTTCAATTGAAAAATAACGTGGATTCTTTTATTAAAGAGATGCATCTATGTTAAAAACATACTGTTCATTCTTCTAATATACTAATATAGTCTCAAAACACATGGTGAGATATTTGTTTAAGGCTGTTCATTAAGCAAAAAAAAAAAAACAAAAAAAGAAGCAGTCAGTGAAAAACTGGTTGATAAGTGATAAACCATCTCTTAGGGAGTCCTGTGCAGCTGTTACAAAGAACAAGATGGCTCTGTATGTAGTAATGAGGGCAGATTTGCATGAAACACTGGGAGACTACACTCCCTTGTGTCTTTCTCTTCACTGATTAGCTATCTATTGAGATCTCTCCCTCATTGACTAGGCATTAACAATTGATTCCACTCACCTGTAACTCACATGCTAAATGTTTTATTTCCCACCTTCCTTTCCCATCTGATCTTTGTTCTTGACTATTTCTGTCAAGTGAAACACAAATCACCTTTATTGCTGCTGAGTTAACGTGAAAAAATGAGCTCAATCAAGTTAATGCATTGGAAAAGTATAGGGAATATTATTGATTTTTGCATTGGTAACTGTTTTTGTACTATTTTCATTCTTACATGAACATTCTGAGATTTTTCTTAAAAGATTATCCATCTCTATCCTTTAGTCAATTCCAGATTCCACTGAAGTCTTTCCACTTCCATTATGGAAACACAAGCTATGTTTGGGGCCTGGGATCTTGCCCTACAACCTTGAGACAGCCAATGCCTCCTACACTTTAGTTATAGGATTTGTACTAATTAGGGAATTGTACTAATTAGTAATTTGTACTCATTAGGAACTGCAAGTCTTTATTTTACCTGAACATTGAAAGATATGTGAATCCTAAACATTTTCATATCCTCTCATTGCCTTCTAAGACTTGCAAAGACCAGCAAAATCAGAGTTCCTACACTGACTCTGGACTCTGGCCTAAGTCTCTATTGCTCAGCCTTATCAGGTCACTTTTACCCCTGGCTTTAGGGTTAAGTTAAAATGCTGTTTATCCCATGGCATAAGTATAACCCATATTTTCCCACAAGCATGTGTTATATTAACCACTTGTGATTATTTAGAGTTCAGCTTCTGATGTGGACCTTTTTAAGGCATCTTGATGGGTCAGGAAATATACACAGTCTTGCATTATTAGCTGCCTAATGTCATTATATTTTAAAATAGATATGAGACTGCTCTAAAAGTTGCTTGGCAATTACATATTAGTGAAAAAAATCCCTCAAATTTTGGAATCTAGAGCTCTTTGTTGAATTGTTGCTAATTTGGATTGGCTTGAAATCCTTACTGGATTTGCTGAGTTAAAATGTAGGTTCTGCTTCTTATTAGCTGTGCCTGGTGTTACTTTAACATGCACACAGGTGGCAAACACAAGGCCCACGAGCTGAATCTGGCCCTCCACCTTGTTTAATCTGGCCCAGCACCTTGTTTCTACCTGGCAGCAGTGCCAAGTTCCTTGCCCCTAGTTAAGGAGTAGTTACATTTATACAGTCCTAAATTTACATTTGACCCTTTGAAGGCAACCCCGAGGCTGATGTGGCCTCCGGTGAAAATGAGTTTGACACCCTGACATCTCAGTTCCCTAATCTGTTAAATGGGGCTACTAATAGCTAAATCAAAGGTGTTTTGAAGGTCAAGCTTGTGTAGTGTCTCTCAACACTTGCTAGACAGTCAGGATTCCTGGGCTGTTTTGCAATTGCTATCTGGTCAGCATCAACAGTTCCTTTATCTCACTGTCTCAGATTTATCCTTCCCCTTTACAACCTGGTACACAGCACACCGTCTCATAGTTGCACTTTGCTTCTGGATGGAATGCTTCAGCATCAGCCTTTCCTAATTTACCTGGTACACAACTCTCCAAATAATTTTAAAATATTGATTCTCTCATATCTCTCTGAGCCAGGCTTACTTATAGGACTCCCTATTTTTTATCTGGTTAAATCCCTCTTCCTTCTTTCATCAACATTCTTTCCTCTGTTCGTTCACTGAGCTCATCTCCCCACAGGCAGTCCTAACTCTATAACTGAATTCATACTGTTCTGAGGATGTAAGAACATCCCCTGCTTCATGTTTATGTCATTCTAGTCTTGAGCTATTCATCTTGTAATGATGCTGTGGGTCCTGGCCTTGACTGGAAGCCTGCTGAGGACAGGTGGTGCTAGGACTGTCTGATGTTATGTGTGATTGGATTCCAGATGCACCAGTAGCTATAGCCTTTTATAGCTTGTTTTGCTGATCTGCCTAGTGACCGTAGAGCAGACACAAATATTCATTGACTAATGGTTCACAGCTTCTGATTGTATGCCCTCGCCATTTCTCACTCCATCAGCTTCTGACCTCCTGAATATTCTTTCTTTCTCTCATCAAGGGCCTTAGCCCCTGGTTCAATCTTTCTTCTCATGCTAATTTCAAATGTCATTCCTTTGAATATTTTCCTCCACTCCTCTTAAGCTCCACACCCACAGTCACAGGGCATCTTTTCAGTGCTGGAAACTGGCCCGCTTCCAGAGGGGCCCATGGAACATGCCCTGTCTGACCATAAGCACCTGGTTTTGGCAACATGCTTACTCAACATCTCTTTGGGTCTTTCCCAGAACTTGCATTTTGTCTTGCTAATATATTCATCTGTTATCTTCCCATTAACATTAATACATGTTCATGTCTCTATATTTTAACATTAAAAAGAACCCTTTAAAAATTCAAAACTGGGTACCACTCAGCCACTAATTCATAACCTTCCCCCAATTCACAAAGTCTCAGAAACTATGTCTTCACTGCCTGTATCAAATTCTGCATATCATGCTCACTCCTCAACATATTGCAATGTAGCTTCTACTCGTGCTGCCATCAAAATGTCTCTTGCTAGGTTCTTGTTAGTGACTTTCACTGCCTCCTTACTGAGGGTGTTTCCAGTTCTCTCTGTACTTCACTTCTTGGCATCAGTTCACCCTGGTGAGCACTCTCTTCTTGGAGAAGTAATCACTCTCCTTGTCTTCGATAACATGGCCCTTTAGTACAGTTACTTCTACCATTTTAATTCTTGGCAGTCAACTCCCTATCCAAACATGACAGTTGGAGTCTCCTAAGGCTATGTCCAAGTCCTCTACTCTTTTGTTCTCAGAAGCCATCTCATCCACAGCCTGGGCTTCAAGGCCTACCACAACACTGATGACTCCCACCTGTGCATCCTGATCTCAGACACTACAGGTGGCCCAGGATGCGTTATCCCCCTGCCCACATGATACGAGCCCTCTACCGTCCAAGACACTTGAAACTCCACACTGCTGAAAATTAAACCCATGCTCTTCCCCTAAAACCTGGCCTTTGTCTAGTACTCTCTCAGTAAATGATCTCATCCCATCTCTTCAGTTCTATCAATTGGAAACCTTAAGTTTTTCTTGACACTTTACTCTCTCTCACTGTACATCTTAACTCCTATTCTCACTGACCATCCCCAATTGATGTTCCACTATCTCTGCTATTGTTCTAGTCTAAACTTCCTATTTTGGGCTTGATTGGATATAATAGGCTTCTTGTCCACTTTCTGTGTTGAAGCCAGGCCCTTTTAGTGATTGCATGGTGCTCTCTGGAGGCTCGTGTGGTCTTGGCCATGACTCCTTTTCCAGCCTCACCTCACTGCTTTCTCTCTCACTGGCTGTGGTGGCCATGCCCCCTCCTTCTGATACTTGGAGACTCTCCCTCCTCAGGGCCTGCATTGGTCTGGCTTTGTCGCTACTCTCACAGAGCAGGGAATGTGGACAAGGCTTCACCAGCAGCAGCACTGCCCCGTCATTGAAATAGTGGCATGGTCCACACTGGTCCTGTTTCTGCAGCATAGAATTCCCATCTGAGATCCCATTCAACCCACTGAAGTATAGGTAAGGACCACAGCTGCATGGCCAGGTGGAGATGATGCCCAGTGCCTCTGTTCACACAAGTCCCTTAGCCTGGACTTGCCAGTCTGTTCATCAGAAGTAAAATGCAGACTCAGTCACACACTGAGCAGATTCTTACTGCACACTTCCTAGAGGCTAGGCAGTGTTCAAGCATTAGGGAGACACTGGTGAACAAAAGAGATAAAAAGCTGTTCATAGAGTTTATAATATAGTGGAATTGAACACAAATGTTTAAAATGTAAAATACATAGTATGTCGGACAGGAATTTGTACTATGGAAAAAAATAAAGCAAGAAGAGGTCACAAACTGCCAGGATTGAGGATGGAATTATAAACTCAGATGAGGTGGTCAGGGAAGTTCTCACTGAAGAAGGCCTTGTTGGAACATAGGCCTTTGGAAGGTGGGAAGAGTGGCACAGTTAGAGGAAACATCCAGTGCAGAGGCTTTGAGGCAAGGAGAGCATGCTAGGTGTGTACAAGTGGTAATGAGGAGACAAATGTGGCTGGAATGTAGGAGCAAAGGGGAAGAAATAGTAGGAAGTGAGAGTGCAGGTGTGGTCGGGGGAAGAGCCCTTGAGCTGTTATTCTTAGGGAGATGGGGTAGCAGATTGAGGGCTTTGAGCATAGGAATGATGTGATCCTGGGTGGGGAGTTCATTGGAGTGGCTCAAATCCTGAAGCCAACTGACCACTTAGGAGTCTACTGCAGTGACCTAGGTAAGAGGTTACAGTCATTTGGAGAGTATGGGGACAGTAGGGAAGGTGATTCCTGGTTAGGTCTGGATGCATTTTGAAGATATCACGCTTGGCTGATGGGTTGGATATGAAGTACAAGAAAACAAGAGGGATTCAGGAGGACTGTGACAGTTTAGGCCTGGATGACTGGAAAGAAAAGTTCGACATGGACCGAGATAAAAGGGGGAGCAGTTTTGTGTCATACGGGGAATTCAGTTTTGCACATGTTGTCTCCAGGGCATGCAAGTGGCAATGTCCAGGAGAGGGCAGTCTATAAGAGTCTGTACTTTAAGAGAAAGGCTTGGCTGTGGTCATGCATTGGGAGGTATTGACATATGGTTGATATCCAAAGTCGTGGAACCAGATGACACCACTGGGAGTGTGAGTTTAGCAGAGGGAGGAAGCATAACAAGGATGGAGGTAGGAGGCTGTGTTACTGGTGAGCTAATAGGAACAATGGCATCCACCCACCTCTCCTGACACCACCCTCACCCAAGCTGGGCCCTCCAGAGTGGTCTCTTGCTTCCACTTTTTTTCCACCAGAGTCCTCAGGAGGTCCCAGTACAGCAGGAGTCAGATCTGTCACTTCTCTTTTCAAAACCCTCAGTGGTCTCTCATCCTTCTCACAATAAAAGCTGCCTCTACACCTGCCCATTACTTTTCTGGCTTCATCTACTTTTCTTCCTCCCTGCATTCAGCATCTTCCATCTTCCTAGGACACGCCACGTTAGCAGTCTGTGTTTGCACCTGCCGTTCTCCTGGCTGGGTTTTCCCCACCCAGGTGTCACCATCACCTCTCTCAAATCTTTGTTCAAATGGCAACTTTCCAGGAAGTCCTTCTCTGGCCTCTTATTACCTGTGATACCTACTATACATTTTAGAAATGTAACTGAAAGATACTGCATTGATGTGTTTTTATCAAATGCACTAACACCCATGGAAATCCTTCATTTGGCAGACCTTTTAAATGATTTTAAAAATTGATTTTCAAGTTTTTAATTGTGCAGGTAGGAAAACTATTTGGGGATATTTGCATTGATTTTTGGCAAAATTATGTATTGGTGAAAGCCTTTTTATACATCTTTTTTCAAAATAATTTCTCCACAAGACAGTTGTTTTCCCAAAGCAGGTCCTGGGCCCCCAAATCATATTTAAATGTCACCTTTATATTATAGGAATGGAGGAAGGTGATTATTTTTGGAAAAATACCTGTTATGTGGCACACTACTAAAAGCCACCTGCCACACAGAAAATGGTAATGAATTTAGAATGAATTTAGAATGAATTTAGAACTTTTATTATTACAGGAGAAACATACAACTTGAGCCCTTTAATTCTGCAATACTTATATTTTTATTGTTGCAAGGTAACTAGTGAACCAGCATGCAGTAGAAAATACTTTTGTGGTTGCTCCTTATCTCCATATAAAATATTATAAAAAATCTATATCATAAAGGTCTTGTATATATATTAAAATAAATAAAATACCCCAAAGCATGATTCCACTAGTTCCTACCTACTTCTGGCTACAACTTCTTTGCTGTAACAACAGACTGATGAAATGACCCAATAAACTGGTTCTCCTCTGGTTCTGTCTCTGCAATGTTGCTACATATCCTTTTGTAATTTTTATTTCCTGTGAGGGGTTACTCATACGTAGATTTTTCAAAATTTTATTTTGTTTCTTTAAAGAGTTCATTTATCTTCCTTAGTACAAAAAATGTGTTTCAACAGCAGAGATAATTGGTCAGTGTGTGTTTGGTATCTCTGACGCGCCTGGTGTTGGGTTGGAGGCCTTGATGGGCTGGTGAATGAATTTCTTCTTTCAGAGTGCTGATATTTGAATGGAGTGGAGGGGAAAAACACAAGTAAATAAATACTGAGAGTCAATGTGCCAGAACATCTTATTATTGAAAAAGAATTTTTCCAGCAAATAACAGAACAGAGGCCCTGAAGTGTGTTTGACACATTTGTAGTTTTGCTCAACTGTTCAGCCAATCTTTCCCCTGTGAAACTTCTAATATTGGTTTATTCAAACCTTCAGCATTGTTTTCTATTTATTTTTGTATGGGATTGTAAGAAAGGTATGCATTTTAGCTTGTCACCATACATTTTGGTATACTGTTTTATATATTTTACCACAGGTTGTCAAAACCCTTGTAGGGTTTTTTTTTTTTTTTTTGCCTTCCACCATTAATAAAAAGAGGATTCTAAGCACTTAAAATGAAGTTTAGTTAAATTTTGTAATAGATTAAGTGTGCTGTGTTGTTAAACTTTGCTAAAAAAACAGAGGTTTGTTTTTATGTTTTAGAGCAGTGAAGACCAATAAATACACAGTGTTAACCACATGTGTGATTTTGCATTTTCTAGTAACTGCATTTAAAAAAACAGATTAAGTTAATTTAAATATTTTTTTTACCCAGTGTGTATGTATATTATCATTTCAACTTGTAATCACTAGCAACATTGTAAGTGAGATATTTAACATTCTTTTTCATACTGAGTGTTCAGCATTCGGTGCAGGAGACCTCCATTCAGTCTGGCTGCATTTTCTGGTGGCAAGTGTCTACCGTGGTGAACAGCACGTGCTACCAGTTTAGTTTAAATGCTGTGGCTAATAGTTAAGCTTCACGTTGCCATGAGTACCACATACAATTAGGTCCAGGAAATAGGTGCAAATTATAATTGATCTCAGAAAATCAGATAACTTTTGGCCTTGTGAGACCACATCACACCCTTATTGCTTTTACTGTGTAATGTGGAGGCTAATTGTGTGCACATCATGAGTGTGGTCTCGGATTCATATCTTTGTTGCTGCTGAAAATGTTTTCACTCATAATAATATTTTTATTGAGGTAAAATATATATAGCTTAAAATGTGCCATCTTAATCATTTTTAAGTGTACAGGTGCGTGGTTTTAAGCAAAATGTGCAACCTTCAAGGAGGTTGCACAATCCATCTCCAGAACTCTTCATCTTGCAAAACTGAAACTCTGTTCCCCTTCCGAACACTGTCTCCACATTCCCCTTCCCCCAGCCCCAGTCAACCTCTGCTTTCTGCCTCTATTACTATGTTTATTATTATTTTTATTTTAATTGTTGTTTAAGTACAGTTTTCTGTCTTTTACTGTCATTCCAGGCCACCCCCGCAGCCCTCCCCGCCTCCCTCCCATTTCCACCCTTTCCCTTGATTTTGTCCATGTGTCCTTTATACTTGTTCCTGTAATCCCTTCCCCTTTTCACCTGAAATTCCCTCCCCTCTCCTCTCTGATCACTGTCAGCCTGTTCTCTATTTCAGTGTCTTTGGTTATATTTTGCTCTTTTGTTTGTTTTGTTGATTAGGTTTCTGTTAAAGGTGAGATCATATGGTATTTGTCTTTCACCCCCTGGCTTATTTCACTTAGCATAATGCTTTCCAGTTCCATCCATGCTGTCTCAAAGGGTAGGAGCTCCTTCTTTCTTTCTCCTGCATAGAATTCCATTGTGTAAATGAATCATAGTTTTTTGATCCATTCATCTACTCACGGGCACCTAGGTTGCTCCCAGCCCTTGGCTATTGTAAATTGTGCTGCTATGAACATTGGGGTGCATAAGTTCATTTGGATTGGTGTTTCAGGGTTCTTAGGATATAATCCTAACAGTGAAATTGCTGGGTCAAAAGGCAGATCCATTTTTAGTTTTCTGAGGAAATTCCGTGTTGTTTTCCATAGTGGTTTTAGTGTTTGCCCATTGAATATGATATTGGCTGTAGGTCTCTCATATATGGCCTTTATTATGTTGAGGAATGCTCCCTCTATTCCCAATTTGCTGAGTGTTCTTATGTTAAATGGGTGCTGTACCTTATAAAATGCTTTTTCTGCATCTATTGATATGATCATGTGATTTTTGTCTTTGATTTTGTTTATGTGATGTATCACATTTACTGATTTGCGAATATTATACCATCCTTGCACCCCTAGGATGAATCCCACTTGGTCATGGTGTATGATCTTTTTAATGTATTGTTGCATGCAGTTTGCCAATATTTTGCTGAGGATTTTAGCATCTATGTTCATCAGTGATATTGGCCTGAAGTTTTCTTTCTTTGTTGTGCCTTTGTCTGGTTTTGGGATAAGGATGATGCTGGCCTCATAAAAAGAGTTTTGGAGTCTTCCATCATTTTGGATTTTTTGGAATAGTCTTTGAAGGATAAGGATTAGCTCTTCCTTAAATGCTTTGTAGAATTCTCCTCTGAAACCATCTGTTCCAGGGCTTTTGTG
>CM052540.1:76144935-76176623 GCA_028533065.1 Trachops cirrhosus | reverse complement strand
TGGTTGTTTCCTTCCTTCTACTTGCTCTGGGCTGTCTTTGTTGTTGTCCCTCAAAAAAATGTTTCAACCTTTTTTTGGTAGGCCTGTATTGCTATGAACTTCCCTCTCAGGACTGCCTTTCCTGTGTCCTGTAAGTTTTGGGTTGTTGTGAGTTCATTTTTGTTTGTTTCCAGAAACTTTTTGATTTTTCCCTAATTTCTTTCTTGACCCATTCATTGTTTAATAGCATGCTATTCAACCTCCATGATTTTTAGTGTTTTGGGTTTTTTCCTTTGGGGTTGGTTTCTAGTTTCAGTCCCTTGTGGTCAGAGAAAATACTTGGCATGATTTCAGTTTTCTTGAATTTGTTGAGGCTTGTTTTGTGTCCTCTCATGTGGTCTATCTTTGAAAATGTCCCATGTGCATTTGAAAATAATGTGTTTTTAGCTTCTTTGTGATGAAGTGCTCTCTATGTGTCAGTTAAGTCCATTTCATCTAGGGCATTGTTGAATGCCACAATATCTTTGCTGATGTTTTGTTTGGAAGATCTGTCCATTTTTGACAGTGGGATGTTAAAATCCCCCACTATAATTGTGTTGCTGTCAATATCTTTCTTGAAGTCCTCTAAGATTTTCTTTATGTATTTGGGTGCTCCTATAATGGGTGTATATATATTTACAATATTTATGTCTTCTTGGTGGATTCTTCCCTTGAGTATTATGAAGTAACCTTCTGGGTCTCTCTTTGTGGCCCTTTTTGGGAAGTTTATTTTGTCCGATATGAATATTGCTACCCCGGCTTTTTTCCCCTGTCCATTTGCTTAGAAAATTTGTTTCCATCCCTTCACTTTCAGTGTGTGTAGGTCTTTGCTCCTGAGGTAGGTCTCTTGTAGACATCATATGTATGGTTCATACTTATCCATTCAGCTATTCTATGTCTTTGATTGGAGCCTTTAATCCATTACCATTTAAGGTTATTATTGATAGGTACTTATTCATTGCCATTTACGTACCTGTGTTCCTCTCTCTTTTTTCTTTCCTTAAAGAAGTCCCTTTAGCATCTCTTGCAGAGCTGGTTTGGTGGAGGTGTATTCTTTTAGACTTCTTTTGTCTAGGAAGCTCCTTATTTGGCCTTCTGTCTTGATTGAGAGCCTTGCTGGGTAAAGTAGCCTTGGTTGCAAACCTCTGGTTCTCATTACTTGGAATATTTTTTGACATTCTCTTCTGGCTTGGAGTTTCTGTTGAGAAGTCAGCTGCTAGCCTAATTGGGGCTCCCTTGTACGTTACTTCCTGTTTCTCCCTTGCTGCATTTAAGATTCTCTCCTTGTCTTGATATTTTGCCATTTTAATTATGATGTGTCTTGAGGTGGGCCTCTTTGGGTTCCTGTTGATTGGGACTCTCTGTGTTTCCTGGATTTGTGTGACTTTTTCTCTCATCAACTTAGGGAAGTTTTCCGTTATACCTTTTTCAAATGGGTTTTCTATCCCTTGCTCTTCTCCTTCAGGTATCCCTATTATACAGATATTTTTATGTTTCATATTGTCCTGCATTTCTCTTAATCTCTCTTCATTCTTTCTGAGCCTCTTTTCCTGTTCTTGCTCTTTCTGGATGTTTTTTCTACTTTGTCTTCCAAAGATGCTCCCATTTTCTGCTTCATCAATCCTGCTTTTCATTCCTTCTACTGTGTTCTTCAGTTCAGAAATTGTATTCTTCATTTCCTCTTGGCCCTTGTTGATAGACTGTAGCTTCCCTGTAGTTTCTGGTAGTTCATTGTGAGTTCGTTGAGCTTCCTGATAACCAATGCTTTGAACGCAGAATCTGATAGCTGAGTTGCCTCTATTTCATTTAGCATTCTTTCTGAGGCTTCCTCCTTTCCCTTCATTTGGGGATTGTTCCTTTGTCTTCTCATTGTTTGTGAGACTCTTCTTGCTGGCCTCAGCTTTTTAAATTGATCTGTTCTGGCTCCCTGGGTTTATGGTGTGACCTTCTGTGGTAGAGTACCTGTGAGATTCAGTGGTTCAGTCTCCTTGATCTCCCAAGCTCACTGGTCTTGTGCTGTTGTTTAAGTTGGCTCTGTGTTTGTGTTTGTGTTTTGATTGTTGTTGGGTCTTTCTTTGGTGGGTCCTTCCCAGCAGCTGGTTAACTGAGGGTCACTCTGTCCACCTCCTCTTGTATTTTGTTGGGCTTATGTGAGCAGGTTGTGTTGAAGCTGTTTCTTCCGTGTGTACAAGGCTTTGAGGATTCTCTCTTGCTCTCATTCAGTTGTTTGTTCTGAGTAACTTCTCCACTATTTAGTTGTATTTCCAGATAGGTCCTGGATTGAGGTTAGTGTGGCTTCCACACCCTCCTTTACTTTCTTGTGTTGTTATCTGTTGTTGGTTTGTTTGTTGTTAGGATTCGTCTTCTAGTGGGTATCCTGGTGTTTACCACTTCCAGCTACTCTTTTTTTGTGATCAGTTGGAAGGGGAAGGCAAAATGGTTTAAGGCAGCAAGAGAGTATTCTATGACATTTACAATAGCAGCCAGTAGAGAAGAGATAGGAGATCCTTTGGCTCTGTATAGTGTTAACCGTGATCTTCCACCCAACTAGCCAATTTTTTAGAAAGGATAGAAAGAAGAATCTTTTTTAACTATTTGCCAATTCTGTAAACTTTTATTTGGCTAAAACCAGAAAGCCACCTACTAAGCAGATACACATACATAGTGCCATGTTCTAATACATGGACAATGAAAGAAGGACCCTGTCTGCACATGAAGCTGTCACGCCTGGCACTGCACACTTTCTTTCTCCTGTGTATTGAGCTTCTGTGACAGTTTTCTTCATCCATTGTTGTTTACTTCCCTGCAGGGTTAGCATACTGCATTGGGCATGTAGGGTCAAACTTGGTAAATTGCTCTTTGACTGAGACTGTGGCATTGTTTATTACTCACATGACTTTCCTTTTCATTTCCCTTACTCATGTGGAAATAACAGACATAAGCAGAAATGGCCAAATGCAGTCAGATGCTCAAAAGTCTGAAAAGTGTCACTAAGTGCATTTTATTTGGCCCTTTGAATTCCTGTCTGTCATGCTTTCTCCAAATGGAGTGGTTTCAGACAAGTATTAGTGAATCTTATTTCTAAGCTGTGGATTTGTTTGCCTTTTTGTAATGAAACTCTTAAAGAATAATTTATTCTACCCCTTTTACCTCAAGAAATGCCTTATTTCATTTGTGCAGATATTGAGTCTTGCAGTGAGTCCTTGAGACCTTCTCCTGCCCCAGTGTGGAATGGTGATTCCTTTACCTGGGTGTAGATGTGGCACTTGCTTCAGCACCTGCACCAACAATGCCAGGGTGGGTGTCTCCATAATGCTGTGAAGCAAGATTCCTTAGAAAGGATTCTGCTTCTTTAGAGAAACACTAGCCATGAAGGTTTACTTCTTCCTTATGATCAGGCAGATGTTTCCCACTGTGAAACGTTTCTCATTTTTTGGGTTGAGATGCGTATCTCATTTTTTAGCGTCATTTTTGAGGTTAAGAAGATGTGTAAAATGAATTTTTAATTAATTTAAGATTCTAAAATTATATAAAAGTAGAGTTTCCTACCTAGGGAATTTAAGCTCTGTTGAAAACTGTTTCTTAATTTCCTTGTAAGATATTCTTATTTATGTTGTAATATCAGTAGTAGTCCTTATTTCTACTTAAATAACCCATTAACCTTTTATTAGTAGTAATTTTAAGTATAGGTCTCACATACCAACCTTAAATAGGGAGTTTGTTTAAAGTTCGTAAAGTTTAAATGCTGTAGTAAAGGCATCACGGGAAACCAAGACAAACACTGAGCAGAGGCCAGCCATGTGAACTTCAGGCAGTCACCTGCCGGCGACTCAGCCTGGCTGGGGGCATGTGGGGCAGGGCAGCACACCAAACTGTCAAGCTTTCCCAAATCTTTCAATGAGTTAAGTCTTCCAATCTGTACTATATCTCTGTTTTAAGTATTTGTTTTTGGAAGCAGGCTTAATTCAGGTATAATACAGAGAAAGCTTGTGTTAACTGAGAAGCTTCTTTCATCTCATTCATCAGAATCTAATGTTTCTTCCAAATGACAAGTTCTGTGACTCAGGAAATCAAACCCATTTTCCCCAGAGCTATGTAGGATAGCCTCTAAGCTGATTTTCAGTATTTGAAAAGTCTCATTTTGAACTCTTTATTATATAAGACACACATTTTTATATTTCAGGACACTTTGGGATGCCCATGCCCTTTCCTCAATCCTCTTCCTCATGCGTCTCTCTGTGTATATGCTGTTTAGAAGTACAAGCAACTACAGAGGCAGTTTCGTCCAAACGAATTCAGGAAAAGGATTCCTGAAATCATTCTAGACAGCCTTCCTATTTAGGGGAACAGATCTGTGCATTTTCAGAGAAACCAGACCAGCTGCCTCTCCTAGACAATGTAATGGTTCTTTTATAAACTAGTGGAAAAACAGAGACAAGCAGACATTTATTTGTTGAAACCCGTTAACATGGAAGTGAAGAACCACAATAAACAAACAGAACCAGACATTTCTAAGATAAATAAGAACAGAAGCAACAAATCTCAGTTAGCATTCTTGTTGCAATTCAGTGTTATATCACCTTTCGTAAGACAAGAAAAGTTTTTGGACAAACTGAAAAAATCGGAGTCCAAAAAAGTCTATTAGACTTTAGACAATCGGAGTCTATTGAGAATATAAGGAAAAAAGATTCGAGAGAAGTCAAAAACAGGTATAGTGGGTTCATTATCTAGTACAAGTTCCAGGAAGAGAGAAAAGATATAGGGGTTGGGATGATGTAATTTTTAAAACTAGGAGAAAATTTCTCTAAGTTGCAGAAAGGATTAGGTTTTTAACCCTTTCTCCCCAAACCTCCTGCCCCTAAAAAACCCCACAGTTAAAAAGCAGTTCTAGATATATCCTGCTGAAATGTCATCATTCCCAGAATAAAGAGAATATTCTATCTCTGCCAAAGAGAAAGGAAAAACCTAACTGTCCTACAAAGGAAAGAGAATCACACTGTCTTTGGATTTCACATTAACAACCCTGGATGGTAAAGTTAAAAATCAAAAATATCCTTAAAATAGGAAGGAAAAAAATTTGAACTTAGTGTGGTGCATGATTCTATCAATCAAGTGAGAGGGTGTGAACTCAGAGATTTTAATGCCATCTAAAATCAGTAATGTTTACATAAAAATATAAAATGGATCCAAGGAAGCTGATATATTTTATTTTTTTCTTTTTTTAAAACAATAGTCAGTATAAAATTCTTTTTTTATAATTATTTTATTGTTGTTCAATTACAGTTGTCTGCATTTTCCCCCAACCACTCCCCCTACACCCCAGCCAAACCCACCTCCACTCCTTTCTTCCATCTTTCTCCCCAGTTTTGTCCTTGTGTCCCTCATAGTAGGTCCTGAAAACCCTTCCTCTCATTATCCCTTCCCACCTCCCCTCTGGTTACTGTCAAATTGTTCTTAATTTCTATGTCTCTGGTTATATTTTGCTTGCTTTTTGTTGTTGTTGTTGTTGTTGTTGTTGATTATGTTCCAGTTAAAGGTGAGATCATATGGTATTTGTCCCTCAACTCCTGGCTTCTTTCACTTAGCATAATGCTCTCCAATTCCATCCATGCTGTCACAAAGGGTAGGAGCTCCTTTTTTCTCTCTGTTGCATACTATTCCATTGTGTAAATGTACCATAGTGTTTTGATCCACTCATTTGCCAATGGGTGCCACTTAGGTTGCTTCCAGTACTTGGCTATTGTAAATTGTGCTGCTATGAACATTGGGGTGCATAGGTTCTTTTGAATTGGTTCTTGGGATATAATCCCAGCAGTGGAATTGCTGGGTCAAAAGGCAGTTCCATTTTTAGTTTTCTGAGGAAGTTCCATACTGTTTTCCACAGTGGCTGCACCAGTCTGCATTCCCACCAACAGTGCACTAGGGTTCCCTTTTCTCCACATCCTCTCCAACACTTGTTTGTTGCTTTGTTTATGATGGCCATTCTGACTGGTATGAAGTGGTATCTCATTGTGGTTTTAATTTGTATCTCTCTGATGGCTAGTGATGCTGAGCATCTTTTCATATGTCTCTGGGCCCTCTTATGTCTTCTTTGGAGAAGTGTCTGTTCAAGTCTTTTACCCATTTTTTAATTGGGTTTTGTGTCTTCCTGGAGTGGAGTCATGTGAATTCTTGATGTATTTTAGAGATCAAACCCTTGTTTGAGGTATCATTGGCAAATATGTTTTCCCATACAGTTGGTTCTCTTTTCATTTTAATGCTGTTTTCTTTGGCAATGCAGAAGCTTTTTATTTTGATGAGATCTCATTTGTTTATTCTTTCCTTTATGTCCCTTGCTCTAGGGAACATATCAGTGAAGATTTCGCTGCATGGAATATCTGAGATTTTCCTGCTGATGTTTTCCTCTAGGACTTTTATGGTGTCACAACTTATATTTAAGTCTTTTATGCACCTTGAATTTAGTTTTGTGTATGGTTGGTGATCTAGTTTCATTTTTATGTATGTAGCTGTCCAGCTCTCCCAACACTATTTGTTGAAGAGGCTAGTTTTACTCCATTTTATGCTTCTTCGCCCTTTGTCAAATATTAATTGACCATAGAGACTCGGGTTTATTTCTGGGCTCTCTATTCTGCTCCATTGATCCATGTGTCCATTCTTAGGCCTGGCTGTTATGATTACAGTGGACCTGTAATACAATTTGATATCAGGTAAGATGATCCCTCCTACTTTGTGCTTCTTTCTCAAAATTGCTGCAGCTATTCAGGGTCATTTATGGTTCCATATAAATTTTTGAAATGTTCTATATCTGTGAAATATGCCATTGGCACTTTAATAGGTATTGCATTGAATGTGTAGATTGCTTTGGGTAGTATGGACATTTTGATGATATTAATTCCTCCAGTCCATGAGCATTGTACATGCTTCCATTTGTTTGTGTCTTCCTTAATTTCTTTCTTCAGTGTTGTGTAGTTTTCTGAGTACAGGTCTTTTACCTCCTTGGTTAAGTTTATTCCCAGGTACTTTATTTTTCTTTTTGCTATATCAAATGGGATTTTTTTCCTGATTTCCATTTCTGATATTTCACTGTTGGTGTACAAAAATGGCTTTGATTTCTGAATATTGACTTTGTATCCACTGTTTTGCCAAATTCAGTTATTAGGCTGAGTAATTTTTTGGTGGAGTGTATAGGATTTTGTATGTATACTATCATGTCATCTGCAAACAATGACAGTTTTGGGAAGGTGATATATTGAAATATAAAAATTGGCAACTGAGAGTTACCCAGGCAAAAAACAAAGCTAACAAAGAAATATAAGACCCAATGTTGCTGACACAGAAAATTACGCTTTGTTTGTTTGTTTACACAGTGAACTCTGATGAAAGAAGGCCTTTTCCTCTCAGTAGGTCCAGTCCTACTATCTACTTCTACAGCTACAAACATTTAGAAAATCCTCTAATGTAGTTTGTTGATAGGGTTTAGAAACAACCTGCAGAAACAGCATAGAAGATAATTTAAAATTTATAACATATTCTAAATATTTTATCTGGAAAACTTAAATACTGGTATATGCCTAAAAAGTATAGTATAAGTAACAGAAATTAGACAGCAGAGGAAGATAATTGTGCTAATTTTGTAAATAGTATGACTCAAAGTCAATAAGTCAAGACATTAAGTATCGGGGCAATAACTTCAAAAGTTATATAAATGTCTAATCACTATGCTGTACACCTAAAACTAATGTTAAATATAACATTTTTGTCAATCGTATTAAAAATAAGAAGACATTAAGATCTATTATTTAAGCAATGAATGTGTTAATTGAAATTACACTGGTGAACACCAGGAAATGACAACCAAGTTTCCATTCTTTCTAACTGGTTATTTTTGGAAAGAGAGACTGGAACTGTGGGAGGAAGGGACCTGGTTGTGAATAAAAGAGGATTTTATGATCTCCCTTTACTTTTTAGACAAATACATGCATTATGGCATTTTTCATTCGTTTTACAGTTTTTAAACTGAGACAGTGGGCGTGGTTTGGGGGCTGTCACCTGCCCTTCTCAAGTACTAACCTGCTGTGTGCATCCTGGCTCCCAGTGGCTCCTGCTTTCTTCCAGATTTGCTCCATTGCATATCCATCACCATACCTCCACAGGTAATCTTTACAACTTCTTTAACCCTACATTACCATGTATCTATTGTCATTTCCCCTTTCCTTAATCCTTGATTATCTTTACAGAGAAACACACTTCTTGTCTTTCTAGTCATCCCGTCAATTCCCATCACCCTCAAGCCCAAAGCAAAATGACTTCAGTTCTCTTCACATCCCCCAACAAACATATCATTTAACTACAGCTTTGCCAGCCTTCATTTTACCTGTTTTCCAAAATCAAAGCCTTACTTTCCATTTCTGTCATATATGATATCTAATAATAGGATTTATGCCTGAAATCTAAGAATAAGTCTTACTGGATTTCCCAATTTTCTATTTTTAAAATTATATTGTATTGATTATGCTATTACAGTGGTCCCAATTTTCCCCCTTTGCTCCCCTCCACGCAGCATCCCCCACTCCCTCAGGCAATCCCCACACCATTGTTCACATCCATGGGTCATGCATATATGTTTTTTGGCTACTCTATTTCCTATGCTGTAATTTACATCCACAAGACTATTCTGTAGCTATCAATTTCTACTTCTTAATCCCTTCATGTTTTTTGCCCATCTCCCATCTGGCAATCATTACAGAGTTCTCCATCCATGATTCTGTTTCTGTTCTTGTTTGCTTATTTTGTTTTTTAGATTCAAGTGTTGATAGATATGTATTTATTGCCATTTTATTGTTCAAATTTTGATCTTCTTCAATAAGCCCCTTTAACATTTCATATAATACTGGTTTGATGATGAACTCCTTTAGCCTTTTCTTGTCTGAGTAGCTCTTTATCTGCCCTTTGATTATAAATGATAGCTTTGCTGGATAGAGTAATCTTGGTTGTAGGTGCTTGCTTTTCATCACTTTGAGTATTTCTTGTCAATCCCTTTTAGCCTGCAAAGTTTCTTTTGAGAAATCACCTGATAGTCTTATCAGAACTCCCTTGTAGGTAACTAACTGCTTTTCTCTTTCTGCTTTTAAGATTCTCTTTGTCTTTAACCTTTGCCATTTTAATTATGATGTTATCTTGGTGTGGGCCTCTTTGTGTTCACTTTGTTTGGAACTGTCTTTGCTTTCTGGACTTGTATGTCTATTTCCTTCATCAAGTTAGAGAAGTTTTCTGTTGTTACTTTTTCAAATAGGTTTTCAATTTCTTGTTTTCTCTTTCCTCTGTCTGGCATTCCCACAATGTGAATATTGGTATGCTTGAACTTGTCCCAGAGGCTTCTTACACTGTCCTCATTTTTTGGATTCTTTTTTCTTCTCATTTTTCTGATTGGGTGTTTTTTGCTTTCTTATATTTCAAATTGATGATTTGATTCTGTGCTTCATCCACTCTACTATTGATTCCCTGTAAATTGTTCTTCATTTCAATTAATGTATCCTTCATTTCTGACTGGTTCTTTTTTATGGTTTCTGTGTCCTTTTTATGCTGTTGAAGTTCTCTCTGAGTTCATTTGCTTTTCCCCTCCATTCATTGAACATCCTTATTACCAGTGTTTTGAACTCTGCATCCGATAGATTGCCTGTCTCCATTTGTTTAGATATTTTTTCTGGACTTCTGTTCTTTCATTTGGGCCATGTTTCTTTGTCTCCTCATTTTGGCAGCCTCCCTGTGTTTGTTTCTATGTCTGAAATAGAGCTGCTATGATTCCCTGGCTTGGTAGTGTGGCCCCTAATGTAGTAGGTGTCCTGTAGGGTCCAGTGGCACGGCCTCCCCTATCACCCAAGCTGGATACTCAAGGTATAACCTTCATGTGGGCTGAGTACACCCTCCTCTTATAATTGAGTCTTGATTGTTGTTGGGACAACAATGGGAGGGATTTACCCAGGCCAGTCAGTTCCTAGGACTTGCTATGACCTCTGATCACCAACCTCTGACCACTCTAGTAGATCAGCTGTGCAGGAACCCACTCTACAGAACAGGACTTACTTCAGCAGGGCTCTGGTGCCCACTGAGTTCACCCCTTGAGTGAGTCACTTATGGAGGTAGTTGAGTAGTGGTGCTCTGATGTGGTCTGTAGCTGTCCACTGAGTGCTCAGGCTTGGTACATCCTGGGAGGTGCAGGCCAAGTTCTCTCACCACCTGTGTTCTGTCTGATGTCCCCTGGCATAAGCTACAAAGCAATCTGCAGAAGGCTGCTACTTGTACTAGAGTTGGAGGTGCTCAATTAAGGCCAAGCTATGAACCAAGGCCAGCTGCTACTACTGTCAGGCCTGGGGCTACTTAGCAAAAGGTACTGGCTGAAGCCAGATGCTGCTTATTTCAGAGGATTTAAGAAAATCTGAAGCATGAGCCAAAACAAGCCATTTGTATGGAAAATCCACTGGAAACAGCTTGGGTGGGCTTGAAATTTGGGTCAGGTGGGCTTAAAATTTGAGCCTGAGAGAATTACCAGGGTGTGGCAAACAGTGTGAGCCAGGGTGATGGAGACTTAGATATGGTGCCTGCCTCCCAGCTTGGTGGCGGGGAGACCTCAGAAAAGGAACAACGGCCTTTGCCAGTAGTTCTGTCTGGGAGAAAGCTGCCCCCAGCACTCACCCTGAGGAGACAATTCAGTTCCTTTGCAAACCAAAGCATACCTCTGGTGCCTTTCATGCTGCTGCCCTGGTGCTGGTGCTCAGTGGGAGTGAGCATTAGTAAGTCTGTGCGTGGGCCCTTTAGGAGGAACTGCCTGGGAATCCAGCAGTTTCTGTGTTCCATAGCCTCAATTCCCTCTTCTTTTCACAGCCATAATTTATTGGGACTTACATTCCTGGCACTGGAACCCTGGGCTGGGGGTGCCTGTTGTGAGGCTGGGACCCCTCACTCCCAAGATATACCTCCCAATTTTTATCTACTACATGTGGATGTGGGACCAGCCAATCTATGTCTTTGTGCCTCCTACCAGTCTAGATGTGGTTTCTTCTTTAATTCCATAGTTGTAGGACTTCCATTCAGCTCAATTTCTAGTGGTTCTGCATAATGGTTGTTCTGTAGTTTAGCTGTAATTTTGATATGGTTGTGTGAGGAGGCAACCTGTGTTTATCTATGCTGTCATCTTCACTTTCTCCCAGATTTCCTGATTTTTGATGATTTCTTTAAAATTTGGTATTTCATATCAATAATTTTAAAAGAATAAAATTATTCAGAATAATCTGGAATACTGCCTTATATGTTTATGCTCTGCATTGCATTTTCTTCTTGTATGAATATGTATTCATTCAGTATGTTGATTTTATGGTATGACTATTCCATTGTTTGTTCATTATTTCTACTGTGAATATGTGTTTTTTTTTTCATTATCTGGCTATTAGGAACTATGCTGAGGCTGTTACCTTTAACACATTTCTCACACTGGGGTCTGTGAACCTATTCCTTTGTAGCTGCGACCAGTTTCAGAATCAGCACATAATGGCTTTGTGTACAGATTACTGTCCTTTCCAATGTCTTCTGTTTTTTAAAAAAATAACATCTTTATGGAAATATAATATCCAATTAAAGTAGTTTCTTGTATGTTCACAGGGTTGTCCAGTCATCACCCCAATCAGTTTTAGAATACTTTCATTACTCCAAAGGAAACCTGGTACCCATTGTCAGTCAGTTCTCATTTCCCACCAAATGCCCACACAGTCTCATCCCTACATTATAATTCTGCATGTTTCACATAAATATAATCAGACAATATGTATGATCTTTTGTTATTGGTGTTTTTTACTTAACATAATGTTTTCAAGGTTCACCCATGCTGTAGCATGCATCAGTACTTCCTGTCTTTTTACTGTTGAATAATACTTCATTGTATGGATATACCACATCTTACTTATCCTTGTTAGTTGGTGGACATTTGGATTGTTTCCACTTTTGGCTGTTGTGAATAATGTTGCTATGAGTATTTCTGTACAATATTTTTGTGTGGCTATGTTTTTATTTCTCATGGGAATTTGCTTAGAAGGGAAATTGCTGGATCATGTGGTAATTCTATGTTTAACTTTTTGAAAAAGTTATAGAATGTTTTGTGAAGCAGCTGTGCCATTCTACAGTCAGACCAGCAAAGCACAAGGGTTTCAGTTTCTCCACATCCTTACCAACATTTTTTATTTTCTGTTTTTTTATAGTCATCTAATGGGTGTAAGGTATTTCTTTATGGTTTTGATTTATATCTCCCTAATAACTAGTAATGTTGAGCATCTTTTTATGTGCTTATTGGCCATTTGTGTAGCTTCTTTAGAGAAATACGTATTCAAATTCTTTGTCCATTTTTAAAATTGTTTTTTGTTGTTGAATTATAGGAATTCTTTATATATTCTAGCATTAATACCTTATCAGATATATGAGTGGTAAAAATGTCCTCCCATTCTGTGGGTTGTCTTTTCATTTTCTTAATAGTCCCCTTTGATGCACAGATGTTTTTAATTTTGAAAAAGTCAAATTTACCTATCCTTGATCTTGTTACTTATGTTTTTGGTATCACATTTAAGGAACAACTGCCAGATCAAAGATAATAAAAATGTATGCCTATAGCCCTGGCTGGTGTGGCTCAGTGGATTGAGCACTGACCTGTGAACCAAGGGTCACTGGTTTGATTCCTTGTCAGGGCACATGCCTGGGTTGCAGACTAGGTTCCCAGTTGGGGGCATGCAAGAGGCAACCAAACATTGATGTTTCTCTCTCTCTTTCTCTCTCTCTTCCCCTCTGTCTAAAACAATAAATAAATAAAATCTTTTTAAAATGTATGCCTATAGTTTCTTCTAAGAGTTTTGTAGTTTTGGGTCTTACCTTCAGATCTTTGATCCATTTTGAATTAGTTTCTCTATATGGTATGAGGGAGGGGTCCAACTTTATTGTTTTGCATGTGGATATCCAGTTGCCCCAGCATCATTTGTTGAAAAGGCTGTTCTTTTTCCATTGGATTTTCTTGACAGCTTTGTCAAAAATCAATTGGCTATAAATGTGATGCTTCATTTTTTGATTCTGAATCTTTCCATTCATTTATATTCTATCCTGTGCCAATACAACATTGTCTTGATTATTTCAGCTTTGTAGTAAATTTGAAATCAAGAAGTGTGTGTCCTCCTTTTTTGTTGTTGTTCTAACTATTGTTTTAACATTGTTTTAACTATTCTGGGCTTCTTGAATTTTCATATATTTTAATTTCAGCTTGTCAAATTTTGTAAAGTAGGCTGTTGGGATTTTTTTAAGGGATTGAGTTGAATCTGTAGGTGATTTGAGGAATACAGGAAACCTTCATTTAATGTTGTCAGTAGGTTCTTGGAACTGCAACAAAATGACATATAACAAAACAATTTGACCATAGGTTAATTGACATACAAAGAGTTAAGTTCCTGTATTTCTTCAATGTTATAATGTAAGGACAGTGAATGAAATGACATTATTTGAGGACTACCTGTATTGCTATTTTAACGCTATTAGCTCCTCTGACACATAGACATGAGTCTTTCCATTTTCTTAGGTCTTGTTTTTTCCAACAGTATTTCATAATTTTCAGAGTGTAAGTTTTATTTCTTTGTTAAATTTATGACTAATTATTTTATATTATAAATGGATTTGATTTCAACTTTCATTTTCAAATTGTTTAATAGACATGTATAGAGATACAGTTGATTTCTATATGGATGTTATATTCTAAAACCATCCTGAACTAGGTTATTAGTGTTAATTTTTTTGCATTCCTTAGGATTTTCTATATACAAGGTCATGTCATATGCAAAAAAAGATAGTTTTATTTCTTCCTTTCCCTTTATAAAGGTAGATATATTTTTTATTTCATTGCCTTGCTTTGCCCCAGGCTAAAATTACCAGTAAAATGTTGAATAGAAGGAGTGCACTGAATGTTATGGAAGTAACTTCTTGGTCCCTTGCTCTCACGACATGGTCTTCAACTTTGGTGCTCCCTTGGGCATCTCAGGCACCTTGGGCACTGCTGCAGCCACTGCAACTCCCTGTGGTGGGTTCAGAGGGTTTGAGACAACATCTATAACAGCAGGTTCTGCATTCAGCTTTTTTGCTGCAGCTAACACAGGCACTACTGAACTACTCAGAACAAAAGTTTTAGATTCAGTACCGGTTTTGGCACAAGAGCTGGAACTAGTACTGGTTTAGGTACTGGTTTGGGAACTGTATGGGGATTTGGAGGATTTAATACACAGCAGGAGGAACAAACTGTATTAGGTTGCCTCTTTGGTCAGCCTACACTGCTCCTGCCGAGTCCAACCCACTGATAAATACTGCAAGTGCTCTTTCTGCTCCAATGCTGTTAGGAGATGAGAGAGATGTTTTTTTGGCATAGTGGAATCAACTGCAGGCCATTTGGGGAACTGAAAAAGGCTATTTCAATAATAACATTTCACCAGTGGAATTCACACCAGAAAGTCCCTTTTGCTGATTTAAAGCAGTCAGTTATAGTTGTATGCCCAATAATAAAAATGAAGATGTGCTAGTGGTTTTAGTTTTCAACAGAAAAGAAACAGATGTTTGAAGCCACCAATGGTAATTGGTAGATTCATTGCCTAAAGTGTTGGGAGGAAAGCAGACCCTTACAGTAAATGTAAAGGATAGGAAACATTGCCAGCTGGTCAGAGAGAAGTTGTCAGTTATGTTGTTGAGTGTTCTCTAAGTGCTACTTCAAGAAGAGTTCCAGCTACAACACTATATGCTTGTTTGAACAAACCAGTATAAAAACACAATCACAGCCCTGGCTGGTGTAGCTCAGTGGATTGAGCGCAGGCCTGTGAACCAAAGCATCGCTGGTTTGATTCCCAGTCAGGGCACATACCTGGGTTGCAGCCCATATCCCCAGTATGGGGTGTGCTAGAGGCAACCATACATTGATGTTTCACTCCTTCTCTTTCTCCCTCCCTTCCCCATCTCTCTAAAATAAATAAATAACATCTTAAAAAAAACACAATCATAGCAACTTGGTTTAACACTGTCTATGACTAGAACAGAATTTTCTCCTGCATAGATCAAACAGCTTTTTCAGAATCCTCCTGCTGGTGTTGATCTTGTTATCTGGGAACAAACTAAATTGGATCACCCTTGTTCTAAAAAGTTACTCCTGTACCAATGGTGGGTTTCAAAGACCTTCTTAGAAGACTGAAGGTTCAAGATCAGATGGCTAAGCAGCATAAGACCAGAGTAGATATATCTGAAGATATTACAGAAGAATCCAACTACAGCAATGGCCAAAATTGCACAGTTCAAGAGGAAACTCATGGTCCTTTTCCACAAAATGTTACAGGTCCTAATTAAACAGGAGATTCAGAGGAAGAGTGGGTATGCCAGCCAAACTGATGAAGAGCAGTTTCAAGTTCAGCTAGATAAAATTCATTGTGAACTAAATGCACCTACTCAGTTTTAGGGCTGGCTAAATGAACTGATGTTTCAAATCAGGATGCAGAATCATTTTGGAGCAGTCAAACCTGAAGAAAGATCTGCTACAAGAAGTCAGGCAGCTTTTGAAACAAGAACAGGAAGGCCTTAGCCACTTGATTAGCACATAAAAGATGATCTAGAAGATATAAAAGTTGGTAGAATATGGTTGAATGAAGCCATCCACACTGGAGGTGGTGTCTTTAGTTGACAGATCAAAACTTGTGTTAAAGGTTTGTGAACTGTATCTTCTTGCTACATCAGGCCTATATCTTCCTTGCGAAATCAGTCCTTCTCTAAGAATGAAACTGACCACATGGAAAAAAAAGAAAAGAAAAGAAAAAAATCCTCTCCTGGCTTGGTTTTTGAGATGGTTACTAATAAAATATTGTTCTTCAACAAAATAAACTAATTGAACATAATGGAAACAGCACAGATACATGGAACAGACTGACAGCTGTTGAAGGGGAGTTCAGGTGGGGACTGCATGAAAGAAGTGGAAGGGAGTAACCAAAACACACATATGCATGACCCATGGACACAGACAGTGGTGTGGCTAAGACATGGACAGAGGGGTGGGAGGCTGGATGGAGGTGGGCAATGGGAGAAAAAGTAGGGGTAGCTGTAATAGCATAAATAATAAAATACAATTAAAAATGTTCTTCAGATTTTTGGGGGCTTTAAAAAGGAACATTTATTGATGAAATAATTGAAGAGTCTAGGGCTTTATGCACAGATGGATCTTCGTGCTCAGATGATGTATGAAGAATGTATGGGTTTTTTTTTTCTGTCTTTTGTTCTGCCTTCATATTGGTCCAGTTCTCAGGGAGGTTCTCTGTTCTTGGTGGCAAGATGACCACCTGCAGCTGCAGGTTGTCACCCTTGCTAGTTAAGCAATCTTAGTGTGGAAAAAAAATGCTTCAACTTCTCACAACCTCTCCATGTTCCAACAAATATTGCTGATGGAGATATTAGCCCAATTTGGATTATTATTTTCCTTCTTGACCTAATTACTATGACCTGGGGTGGCACTAGTGAACTTATGAACTAGAATAAAGACAAGTGGCTTCGAAAAGAATGTTTAAAGTGTTATTGATAGAATATAGGAGAATAAATTGAGTGATAAAAATTACAGATGACAACAAATTTGAAACAAGTCACTTCACAGTTCTTCAAAGACAGCCTTTAAAAGATTTATATTTAAAAACTGTTATTTACTTTGATAAGTACATAATTACCAGAAATATGTACTATTGTACATTTTTACAACATTTTTCTTAAAAAACATCAATGTTTAATGATTATTTTCCATTGAGCCTATACTCTGCTTTCCATAGCAAGCAAATATGCAGCATTTATTTCGCACATTTTATGTATGACTCCTTGGCTGTTTGAAATTTGTAATTCAGAATGTAAATATATATCAGTTTTTACACTTGTGAATTGATCTGTGGGAGGAATAAAGAAAATATAAGAATGTTTAATGATTAATGTGATTTTCTTTTCATTCTATAAAGATTTAAAAATATATTGTATTACTTAATTGGAATTTACAGAACACACCTAAGGAAATAGGCTATAACAAAATTATATTTTTCATTTTTGCAACTTTTTGTTTTTATTTTATTTTATTTTTTATCTTTTCAAAATTCACAGATTGTTATATTTAAATTATGCCTCAGTAAAAAAGTACAACATTAAGTAAAAATGGATAACAGAATTAAGAACATATACTTTTAAATGGACCAGATTTACTTATTATGTCAACTATTATATCTGTATAATGACATGATAGTCAAATTTTTGTTTTTTAAACCCTTTTATCTCTAAAGAATATGAAAACAAATTATTGATTATAATTCCTTTTATATAATTCTTAGTGGTGCTTTATTTGGTTCTGGGAGGATGACCATTCATGTTTATACAAGTATTAAATCATAATTCCAACTCAAAAAGAAAAAAAGAAACTGTAAGGGTTGACACACACCTTTTTTCTAATCGTAGGGAAAGAATATTCAGTCTTTTATCATTAAGTATTATTTTAGCTCTGGGTTTTAAATTATATTCCCCTTCATTAGTTGAGGAAGTTCCCTTTTATTCCTGGTTTAAGGTTTTTTTTTTCATGATTGGGTGCTGAGTTTTGTTATTTTTTACATCAAAATTATCATATCATAGTTTTTGCCTTTTAGTTTATTGATGTTATGTTTTCATTTTGGATGACATCCATTTTGGATAACATGTTTTCATTTCATTTTGGATAACATCGAAAAATGAATGCAATCCAAAAATATAATTTTGTTAAACCCATTTTGCATTCCTGGTATATATATATACCACTTGCTTATGGTGTAAAATTGTTTTTATACTTTGATGAATTCAGTTAGCTATTATTTTGCTGAGAATTTTCATATCTGTATTTATAAGAAATACTGGCCTGTAGTTTTCTTGTGATATCTTTTCCTGGTGTTGGTATCAGGGTAATATTACATTCAGAAAGAGTGAGAAACATTCCCTCCTATTCATTTTTTTTTGAAGACTTTGTGAAGAATTTTTTTTTAAATCTTCATTTCAGCACATTTTTTTTCATTCCTTTTAAAGAGAGAGGAAGGGAAAGAGAAGTATCAATGAGAGAGAGAAGCATCAATTGGTTGCCTCCCATATGTGTCTGGACCAGGGGTCACACGTGCCTGCACACTGATTGGGTATTGAACCTGCAACCTAGTTATGTGCCCTGACTAGGGATTGAACCCACAGCCTTTTGGTTACGGGATGCTGATCCAACCAGCTGAGCCACACTGGCCAGGGCTGAAAAAATGGTATTAATTCCTCTTTAAATGTTTGCTGAAATTTACCAGTGAAGCCATCTGGCTCTGGGATTTTCTTTGTGGATAGTTTTTTGATTACTAATTGATACCTTTACCTGTTATAGGTCTATTCATATTTTTAATTTCTTCTTGAGTCAGCTTTGGTAGTTTGTATCTGTTTCATCTTAATTATATAACTTGTTGGCATACGGTTGATTTTAGGAGTCTCTTATAATCTTTTATATTTCTGTAAGGTCAGTAGTGATGTCTTTGCTTTCATTCCTGATTTTAGTAATTTGAGTCTTTTCACCTTTTTTTCTTTTTGGTTAGTTGAACAAAAAGTTTCTTTTTGTTAATGTTTTCAAAGAAACACTATTTGGGTTACTGATTCTTCCTTATTACATTTATATTCATTATTTTATTAATTTTTCCACAATTTTTCTTTCTTTGGGTTTAGTTTGCTCTTTTTCTCTATTAAGGTAGGGAAATTACATTACTGATTTGAGACCTTTCTTCTCATTTAATGTAGTTGTTTATAGCTATATTTTTCCTTCAAGTACTGCTTTGGTTGCACACCCTCAATGTCTTTTTGACATTTTTCTGCTCTCTTGGCATTTTTGTCATCTTTTCTTCAGTTTCTCCGCACTCTCCTTATTACTTCTTTATGACCCCCTTTCTGCCCGGTTCTTACTGAAAATAGCCTCAGACTCTTGCACCAGCAACTGTGTTAAATGCTTGGTCATGTATTGTCTTACTAAACTCCACAGCAGCTCTGTGAGGAAATTAGTGTTATTATCACCATTCTGTAGCTTCTGTTGGGTAAGCACCAAGTTTGCATATTATTTGGAGGTTTTTGTCTTGTTTTAACAAATGCTTGTAAAATGAATGAATGAATCTGAGGTGGAAGACTATGAAGATCAGTATGGAGCTATTACCCCAGACCTCACTCATAAATTCAGTGAACTTTTACAAACCTTTCACCTGCCTGTCTCCTGTGCATCATTCAGGCTCCTGTTCCCATGCCAACTCCTTAGGGAAGTTGTTCCTGATACTCCAGGTTGGATAGACTCATTTGAACCTCTCTTTTACCACACTCCTATGATGTAATTTATTAAATCTCTGTGAAGTTATGTTTTTGATGTCTGTCAGCTCCACTTGATCCTAAGTTCTACAAGAACAGAGACCCTGACTTAGATCTGTCCTCTGCATAGCTGCTTGTTGGCCCAGAGCCTGAGCCCAGTTTTTAGAGGAAGTTCAATAGAGATTTCTCGGAGAATTGAATTATAGCAGCCACAAATTAGGTTCTTTTTTATGTTTTATGTTTGTTTTCTATATCTGGTTACCATTCTAATAATAATGGAGACACGCTAGGTTGACTTAGAAATACTCATCAAAACACAGAATGAATGTAAGCTTCAGACCAAGAGATTTTCCGATACAGAGCTTGCTAAAACATGCTCTCTTCCAGCTAAATGCTTACCCTCTACTCTGGAGCTAAAGCACCATAATACAAGCAAGGCTGAGTGAGGACCCTGCCTTCGAAGCACAAAGAAAACCTCTTCTGATGATGCAAAGAGAAGTTTTATGCCAGATTTTATAGACCATTGCATTTTTTAAAACATAGAACAATTTATCACAATTCTATGTTCTTGAATTGATCATAAGGATCTCATGAGCATTTAATAGACTAATTAAACTCCTCAGCAGGCTTTCTCACAGTCTTTCACTGTTAATGAACTTCCTGACATCTGTCTATATTTTCTTTTAGCATTGATGTTTCTTCAGTTTCTTGGTAGGTTTGGGATTCCAAAGTGCATATGAGAACAGCTAAGTATTTGAGTGGATTTGTAGGCACGTGTATGTGGTGAAATCAGGAGATGGATGCACAGTCCTGGTCTTTGATCCTTCACTGTCCACAGTCATTCCCCTCCATGGATAATTATGTTTAATATTTTTCTGGCCTCAGAAAATTACTTTCATCATTAGTCCTCAGTTAGTCTAACATTTGAAAAGTGAAAGGCAGCACAGTGATTGTCTGGAAAAATGGGTTTCATGCTTTCCGTTATCATATAATCTGTACACTTCAGCTAAAACAAAATTTGGATGTTGCTTAATTTTGCACTGTTGTGTGTTATATTACCTCTCTTACCAAAGAAGGGGCAGGATGAAAGATATAATCTGTATGTGAGGAAAGTACATTTATTTCTGTATTTGGTGTGATGTTTGTGATGAATACAAACCCCATTGTACTCCATTTTAATTACTGCTGATAGTAGTTTATTCTATTTTCTTGATACTGCTTGACTTCTTATGATTCATAAACATGAAACACTTGTAACTGTTTTAAATTTGATGAATGAAAGGACTCTCAAAGCTTTTTTGTTAACTGTCAACTCTTGCTTGAGTTGAGACAGCTCACCCTGTGACCTGAGTGGTGCTCCCCCACACTGCTACTCGCTCTCTGCCTAGGCAGTCTGCAGGATGAGCGAGGTGGCTGTGATACTTCAGTTTGCATTGCAGCCTCACCTCTCACTGTCTCTGCCAAGATGGGGACATTGCACTTCCTGATTCCTTCTGTGTTTCCAGTTTCTTCATTGTGCAAAAGGGACAATGACACCAATTCTGCAAGGTGGTGAGGATTTCATGAGTTAATATGGACAGTGAATAAATATTAATGTCTTCTCCACTCCATTGCTTCCCTGCCCCCTGCTCATAAAAACAGTAAATTACATATTATGAGTAGTGCATTGGGTGTTTACAAAACTTCAGGAAAAACAATGGAGACATGCTGTGATTGTGTATGTGTGCCTGAGTGTGTGTGGGGGGAGTTGATTGCCATGTCTCCCTCAGCATTCCTTGATTCTGCCTCCCTTGGGAAGACTCGGCATTTTTCCTCTAGGTAGGTGGTACGTATGTGAGCAAAGATGAGTAGATTGTCTGCCCCTTTAGAAACTGATGATTGGATTTAGAATTTAAGATTTTTTTAAAGATTTTATTTATTTATTTTTAGAGAGGGGAAGGGAGGGAGAAAGAAAGGGAGAGAAACATCAACAACAATGTATAGTTGCCTCTAGCACACCCCATACTGGGTACATGGCCTGCAACCCAGGCATGTGCCCTGACTGGGAATCAGACCAGCGATGTTTTGGTTCGCAGGCCTGCACTCCACTGAGTGCACTCCACTGCACTCCTCAATCCACTGAGCCACACCAGCCAGGGCCGAATTTAAGAATTTTTTAAGTGACATTTGAATGTTGGGAGAGTGAAAGCAAACTATGTAACTTCGATTTTATTTTTAGCTATCATTAGAGGGTAAAGTGATCTCTTTCAATATATTTTTTATTAATTCTCTCAAACATCTTGTTCCTTTGCTAGGTGCTTTTTGGTTGATAGTTGGAGCCCTCAAGCAATATGCCGGAGCAGAGCAATGATTACCGGGTGGCTGTGTTTGGAGCAGGTGGTGTTGGCAAGAGCTCCCTAGTCTTGAGGTTTGTGAAAGGCACATTCCGGGAGAGCTACATCCCCACTGTGGAAGACACCTACCGGCAGGTCATCAGCTGTGACAAGAGCATCTGCACATTGCAGATCACAGACACTACAGGCAGCCACCAGTTTCCTGCCATGCAGAGGCTGTCCATTTCCAAAGGGCATGCCTTCATCCTGGTGTACTCCATCACCAGCCGGCAGTCCTTGGAAGAGCTCAAACCCATTTATGAACAAATCTGTGAGATCAAAGGGGACGTGGAGAGTATCCCCATTATGCTAGTGGGGAACAAGTGTGATGAGAGCCCAAACCGAGAGGTGGAGTGCAGTGAGGCAGAGGCCCTGGCCCGCACGTGGAAGTGTGCTTTCATGGAGACCTCAGCCAAGCTCAACCACAATGTGAAGGAGCTCTTTCAGGAGCTGCTCAACCTGGAGAAGCGCAGGACCGTGAGCCTACAGATTGATGGGAAAAAGAGCAAGCAGCAGAAAAGGAAAGAAAAGCTCAAAGGCAAATGTGTGCTCATGTGAATGCCCTTCTTGTGTCCCATGTCACCTTGCCTTCTCCTTTCCCCATGAAACCCACCATTGTCAGGGTAGCATGTAAGATGCCCATATGTTCTACATTGCATTTTGACTGAGACGTGCCCTATTGTCCTTAAGAAGGCATTTCACACCACCAACAATAAACCCCACCCCCCACCCCTGTTCAGAACCAGGGAATCTGCCAGATGGTTAAAATGAAAATGAACATGCTCTGCCTCTCAGGGAGCTGAGAGGTGCCAGCATTCTCTGAAGGCATCACGTGTCGTTAGGAGTAGCGTGAGCTGAAGGGAGCCACTGTCACCTGCATGTGTGCCTGAGCATGTTCACCTGGAGCTGCAGGTGCTACCACAGACCAGGCCTTTCCCTCTGCTCAGAAGCCAGTGCCTCCTTGGGGGAGGGGAGAGGCTGGTGGAAGTGACAAGACCAGGCCAAAGTAGCCACATTTCCTGGTTTTTTAGCTGGATTAAAATAGAATAACAGCCTCCCACAGTGGATGTTCACTGCAATTCCCAGCTGACGTGTGCGCCTTGCTTCCCAGAGGGAGTATAGTCACCTCACTAGACCTAGTTAGCAGCTATTAGTTTAACCTTTTAGAGAGTTTCTTTTCATACACAATGATGAATTCACTACAAGTGTGCTGCTCTGTTGAGGATTCTTCAATGTGTGAGTGAGGATATTGTGACTTTATGAACACCCTGCACTACTCCTATGTTATTAGACTTAAGGGTTTTACGTGTGAAGTTTCCTTCCTTTAACCCATGAAGGATACAACTTCTTCCAGCCCTCAGATTTTAAATAAAAGCAATTAAGGTAGACATTTCTCTTTTCCTGAAAGATGTATTTCTTTTAAATAACTCGATGTGTATCCAGCTGGGCAACAGCTGACAAAGACCATCTGAAGACCAGATGCACATTTGTCTTCTAAGTGACACAGACATGATATGCCATACTTTGCACCTTAATGAAGTATTTTCAAACAAGTTCTTCACTGTGTTTCAATGACTTATCTATAACAGCATATTTCTGGAAAATGTCTTCAAGTAATAGGAGATTATCTTGCATTTTTCATTATAAATGTCTCCTAAGAGCTGTTAAATGCAGTGTTCACTCGGGAAACAATTACCTTTTTCTCCTAATGATCTTGTGTGCATCCTAATCCTTCAAACTGAATTACAGCCACTGCTGGTTCCTGCCTGCTGGCGTGCAGACAGGATGGTTAGAGACAGGCAGGACAGAGCCCACCGCCTTCAATTGTTCTGCTATCCTTGAGTCTGGTTTGGCTCTGCTTCCTGAAAACTCCCACTGGCAGAGCCTGTTGAGTTCTCCTGTCTGCTCCAGTGAGCATAACCCATGCTGGCCCCAACTACAGAACCTTTCTTGCAGCAGTCATTCCTGTGGCCTGCAGGGAGTTCCCTGGCTATGGACAGCAGCACCAGCTTGGGGAGAGTTCTCAAATGTGGGATGATTGCATGCACACCCTGTGGGTCTCCTCACATGGCACCTGACCCTCCTGAGCAGGGTTGAGGCAGCAGCAACTTGGCAGCTTCTGCTCTCAACAAATCCTAAATTTACCCCCTCTGGTTAAATTGTCCTTGCTTCTGTCTCATCCTCTCTAGTCTTCTAATAACTCCCCCTTGGAATAGATTTAGTGTGTGGGATTTTCTTTGAGAACCATTTGCTGTGTGGTCTTCCCACCCCCTGTGGCCTCTGAGAACAAATCCTGAGCAGGGAGGGTGTGGAAGGAACCTGGGCATCATCAGGGGTACCCAGAACCCCTCTGCAGGCCCTATCCAAGTCCTAATGGGTATGCTTCCCACGGGTTTGTCCTGTTCCAAGTGGCTGACCCACAGCCCTCACAGTGATATTGAGTTGGTGGATTTTCTAGGACATTTGTGTTTCAACTTGTCTCTACATTTTTTCTATTTCTATAATCAGAGAAAATGTAATCAATTTTTATTTTGGTTATGGGTTAAGTGGAAAAGAAACAAGACTTAATGGCCAGAGTGGAATTTAGAGATCTTGTGAGGGCGTTTTGTTAGCAGTAAAACAGGCGGTCTCCCACAGGCTGCCATGTCCATGAGGCTTCCAGTGTGTGCTCTCCCTGCCAACCATCCGGTTTCCACCGATACAGGTCAGAATTACTTTTTGCCCTCTCAAGCTGGTGTCTACATTTTTAAGTGCTTAGAGCCTCATCAATACAAGAAACTTGTCATTAATGAAAATTTGATTTCATTCAGGACACATTTTGTTCCTCTGCATTTTGCCTGTGAGTTCACAGGAAGGCTATTGATGCTCCAATCACAGGTTTTTGTTCTGAGATCATTTTCTATGAACACAACTGATAGTATTGTGATTATGGCAAATAGTCTTTCTGGAGTTCCCCAACTCGTTCAGGAGTGAGTGCCACTAAATTAGATGTTGTTAGCATTTATGTGGACCCATCCCAAATATGTAGTTGTGGTTCTTGAGGATGCACCCTACATTGCATATGGGCACTCTAGCAGAGTAAATGAAAAACTCAAAATACTCTTTTGAAGATGGTGCTCTGGAAATAAGCATGGGCCTCCAAGGCATTCCCTTCTGTCCCTGCCACTCCTTCCTTCATCCAGTGACAAGCCATGGGCATGCCTTGGGCACGCCTGCAATACAGCAAGATTAATACAAGAGCAATATTGAATTGTTCATTAGATCAAAATTATATCTATAACAACATATATATAATTTATCTTCCTGCATTTTTGAAGTATAAAGTAGTACATTGTACATATCCATGTTAGTATATTTATTTTACTGTTTGTAATATTTCAGAAATGCTCATTCTTTGTAGAATAAAAATATATTACATATTCAAAAAGTTGCTCTGTGGTAACTTTTTTTCAAAATGTGTGATGTGTTGCTCCTACATCAGCTCTCTGGAATGGAAGTATCCATAATTCATGGGAAACGTGTCAGCCCTCAAAGCTCCATCCTGGAATTCAGAACCCACAAAGACAACTTTGGACAGAGTATTTATAGAGCATGACTTTCATATGTATGGGATGTCAATGTGTATATTTATATTTAAGGTATATTTATTATACTTCCATTATCTGTTATATTTTACTTATTATACAGTGATAAAAATTGCCCTTGCATTCCAGTTTCTAGTGGCCAGTGATGTTCTGAGAATAATGAAATATTAAAATAAAGCTTTAGTTCTAACACCCTGGCTGGAAGATGGTGATGTTTCTTATTCTTCAGGGTGCAGCCTGACTGTGATGGTCATGACCTCGTTCTTCTGCAGCTGCTCTTCTGTGATTCTGGACCAGAGAGGAGACTTTCAGGCTCTGTGCAAGCCTGGGATTGCCCTCAGCAGCTGCCCTGCGATATTCCCAAGAAGTTTTCCCAGCTGGTCCCTGTCGCTGGGCTGACAGGATGCTCCAGTGTAGCTCAAAATAGGAGTGTGATATCTCTCCCTCTCCCTAACTCTTCACGAGGGCCAGGCTATTCAGAGGAATGGCTGCAGAGGTCCTGGCACTGTTTTGGGCAGTGTTTGCTTGGCACCCTTGGTCCTCATCCCTGCTCCCTAATGCTAACATAACATAAAACTGACTTTTGGTAACACTGGAAAATAGATAGAAAACTATAAGCGAAGCAAAATCCTTCCTGGGCCACTGAAGAGCTAGGTGACAGTGGGCGGGTTCCTAACCTCACTGCGCTTCTGCAAAACAAGAACTGTACATCTACAGCTTTGTCAGCCCTGAGGATTAATTAATGATAAACAGAAAGCACTTGCAGCTGTTTAAACTTTCACATATTAAACTTTCAAAGGAAACAAGAAACCTTTGACTAAGTAGGACTCTGGAAAGTCAGTGTGAAAGTTAATCTGTGCAGATACAACAGTAAAGCAGAAACAGGTATGTAGGTTCTTGCAGCCTCTTGAACAGCTTTTCAGATCTTGTTCTTCGTATATCCCCACCGCAGGTTGTTACATTATTCAGGGTTCTCCATTAGGCTTCATTAAAGGGCATCCTGTCCAGTACTTACCAATCTTTCATGTGCAAATAAAACACTTGAGGATGTGATTCAGCACAATCCACAGGGCTGATGGTGCCTGGAAATCTGCATTTCTAGTGGGCTCCCAAGTGATGCTGATACTAGGGTCCAAGGACCACACTTTGAGTAGCAAGGCTGTGTGATCTACTTGCATTCCACCTTTGCGGCCCATTGGAACCACCTAGTGGAGTTTTGAAACCTACTGATATGCAGGCCCCAGCCCAGAAATCATAACTTAAGCAGATCTACAGTGTGGCCTTGAATTCAGAGTGTTTAAAACTTCACAGGCAACTGAAATTGTGGAATAAAATGTGAAAACAATTGCTCTTAACCAAATTTCATTGGGAATGCCTGCCAACTCCCTAAATGGAGTTCTCCTTTAATGAATGTTTTCCAAGCAACAAATTGGCGAAATTGGTGTGAGGATCCTGGGCCCCTCTATGTACAGCATCTTCCAACATTGACATGCAGATAAAAGTGTAATATAGCTCCTGCCACCACCCCACCTAAAGGGGTGACTTCATTGGTCTTTAGTTGGGTCTTAAACTGTCTGGAGTGCTCTGTTCTGACCTGGCCCAATCGCAGCACAGCACATGTGCTGTTAAGGGCTCGGCAGACTTGCTCTTGCCTTTGATACCATACATGAATGCAGGTCAGGAGTCAGAGCTTCTCACCTGCAGGCTGGCTGTGACCTGAGGCAGCTGCTCTGTCCTGCCAGTTCCCTGCCCCAGACGAGCAGGGTCTCACCTGCTTTCCTAGTTTCACAGTTCTCCATTTCTCTTAGTCACTTTCCTATTCCATTACTTTAATTCTAGGCCTTTGCCCACCCCATGTATACAAGTCATTGGTGACCCAGAGAGGCAGGCATCTGCCTCAGATATTTTCATATAACTTCTATAGTCATAAGGATAATAGTTTATCATTTTTAAAAATTGTTTTGCTCTTAGAATTCCTCACACTCTTTGCCTTAAGCAAATGGAGGGGGTTAGCCAAGGGTTTGGAACACAAGTAAATCCCCTGCCTTCCATGAAGTTGTATAAGGAGGGCAGCCTAAGGGTCCCTAAAAAGCTATGGACACATGGAGAAAACTAGGGGGGTTGGAAAGGGGAGGGAGGAGGGGGGGAATGGGTGGGTGGGCTGGAATGGGAATAAAGGATAGAAACTGTACTGAATAAACTAAAATAAAAAAAATTAAAAAAAAAAAAAAAGCTATGGAGATAGGTCCAGTCATGAAAAATGTCAGGTAAGAGTTCTGGTTTTTCACTAGGGGCAACATAGGGATGCAAAGTAGATGTGAAAGGTTTATTGCCCTCTGGTCAAGGTTAAGATTATATTCCTTGCGGTCTGTCTGATAATAAGAACACATTAACTTTCAAGAAGTACCTCTTGAAAGTACCAACTTGTTAACACTCAGTGTGCATGTTTGCACACTTGCACTGAGCCATCAGAATGAGATATTATAAAGTATCCCTAACACCCCATGTGACAAGCGCAGGTACCAGGAGCTCAGAGGATGATTAGGAAATGGGCTGGTTTAAGACATCATTGTCACTGTGAAACTTGTACCATGCAGTTATAAAGTCAATATTTCAAAATCCACAACTTTGGCCATGCTGCTTGCTCAGAAATCCCTTTTCTCCTTCTCCCTGTCACATTCCGCTTATTAAACTGTTTTCCTATATTAAGGCTCTCAACCAATGAACTCCTCTATAAAGCCTTCCCCAGTCATTTGAATCAAAAGAATTTTCGCCCTCTTCAGAATTCCTCTTGATTCCTCTTGATATTTTGTTTTGCTGACATAGTGTTTGCTTATGTCCTGATTTATTCCATGCTATTTAACATAAAGTCATTGGTAACCTAAACTAGACTTGTTAGAATGTGGAGCAAACCCCATATAAACGATCATGGTGGGATTCTGCACAGTTCTCCAAACACACCCATTCTGCCCATAGTGGGCACAGCGTGGGATTGTACTTCCTAGCACCCTTGATGTTGAGGAGGCGCTGACCTTTCTGGCTGAGGAGTTGTGAGTGGGATAAAACATTTCATTTTCAATGAGAGGCCCTTCAGTGTCTTCCTTTCCTTGTCTGGCAGGAGCAGCAATGCCCCAGGCAGTGGTTGCTCCGTCAACTTGCACCCCAGAGTGAGGAAAAGGGTGAGATGGGATCAGAGCTTCCTCTGCAATAGACATATAGCCCCAGGGATAAATAAACCTTTGTTGTTTAAAGCCATTGAAATTGGGGGGTTATTTGTTATGGTAACATAACCCACCTTATCTTGACTAACACATTGTCTTTTTGTTTATAATGTTAAAGATCAGCATTTCATTCTTGTCAACCTTTTCCTCTTAAAATAACAAATGAACAAAATATATATACTAAAAATAAGTACAGTGTTACTATAATGGATAAAATTCTTAAGAACATGCCAGAGTCAGACTCACAAACATTTTTTCATCTTCTTTGATAGGTTATATTTTTTAAGCATTCTTAAATTTAGGCTGAGTACTGTCAACTAGAAATGAATATACATTACAGAAAATATGCAATAAATTTGGCTAATTGGATGACAACACTTCCAGCATTCTGAAACATCTTGCCTTTGCCCAAAAAGTCAGTATGGCTCAAGATGTGGCTGGTTTAGAAGCCTGTAGGCAGTTTCAATTTTCAAGAAAAAGACAGTGAAGTAGGTTTTTTTTAAATCATATGACATTTACAAATGTGACTTGTAAGACTAGTTGGCTCTCACAGAAGTTCCATTGAGAACTTCCTAAGTTGTGTTTTCAACTTAGCAGCCATTCCAGAGCCACTGGTGTTACAAAACAAGTGGGGCAGGGGAATTATTGGCCCACCCAGGGATGCCAAAAACTTACAGAACAGGCACACTCACAGGGCCAAGGTGGGTTACTATATACTACTGCTGAAAGAACTCCCCACTAGGTTCAATTGTCTACCGCCTAAGAAAAAACATCTCTCAATATCAGAGGTTTGTGAAAAGGAAAGGAAATGTTTATCTAAAGCTATACAGACTTAAAGTAGTCACCTATTGTCTTCATTAAAATATCAAAGTCCTTTTGGATACCCACAGATGCCCACAGTGCTTCCTTCTCCCCCTGCCCTAATTTGAGGTACCCTATCTCAGGAAAAGAAGTAGACGTCCGTGAGTCCAGCTATGGGCACTGTTAGCTCTGTTGCCATCCAGAACGGATCTCTAATTAATCCAAAGCCATGTGGCACCTTCTCATGACCTACTGGCAAGAGTTCTTTGTATCCCTTTTCCAGGCAAAGTCTCTCCTGCTTCCCAGACTACGTGGCCAAAGGGAGCACCCCAAAGCCACGTGGTCCTCTTCTACCAAAGCTCTGGGGTCCCCAATCTGGCCAAAACTGCATGGCTCTTCTCTCCACCAAAGCTGTAGGAGCGGGGTTCACCACTCTGCCAAAGCCGAGTGGCGGTTCTCTGCTAAAGATGCATGGTGATTCTCCACTCTGGCAAAGCTGCGTGGTTCCCTTTTCACCTAAGCAGCGGGGGTCTGCACTCTCCCCAATGGCTGCCGTGTCTGGTGTTGCATTCAGCAACCACAAGAACAGATGCTGGAGACCTTTCAGGGTTTCAGAGATGTTACTTTATTGGCCAAGTTTTACCTGCGCAGGGGCGAACTCTCAAAGTGTCTGGAGACACGGTACCCGCAAGGGCTGCAGACGAGAGTCGCGCCGTGCGCTTACAGCTAAGTCCTTATATATGGGCGGGCAAGCAAGCATTATACAGAAGCAGAAGTGGCAGTTAGCTATTCGCTTACCAAGTCCGTAGGTGGGAACAGGGTTGGGGATTGGCTCAACAGTAGTAGCTTTACAAACTGTTACATTCAGCAACCGCGAGAACAGATGCAGGAGACTTTCAGGGTTTCAGAGATGTTACTTTATTGGCCAAATTTTCTTTATAACCTGCGCAGGGGGGAAGACTCTCCCAAATGTGTCCGGAGACACAGTGCTCATAAGAGCTGCAAATGATAGTCCCCCCCGAGCGCTTTCAGCTACGTCCTTATAAAGGGGTATGCAAACAAGCGTTTATACAGAATCAGACATGGCAGGTAACCATTTGCTTACAAATCTCATGCACGGGAACAGGGTTAGGCATTGGCTCACCGGTTGTAAAATTTCAAACCAAACCTATTAAATTACATCTGTTTTATGATCCTTTGTTCTTGCACGAGGCAGGAGAGCAAAATGTCTGTTTAGTAACCTCCTGTGCCCTGGGATCTAACCAATTCCTTTGCCCTTCAGCTAGGTTCCTATTTTCTCATGGTCTAAGTTTTCCTTGCTCCTTACAAAACCAAACATGTCAGGTTGCATCTGTTTTACAATCCTTTGTTCTTGCACAAGGCAGGAGGGCAAGATGTTCGTTTAGTAACCTCCTGTACCTTGAGACCTAACCAGTTCCTGTTTTCTCATGGCCTAAGTTTTCCTTGCTCCTTACATCTGGGTTTAAATCCCCATGCCAATCCTCCTCTGCAGCCCCATTTCGGACTCCTCCCACAATTGGCTACACTTGCCAGCATTTCTGTATTATTCCAGCTTTACTGGGCTGCCATCGTGAGTCTGGGCAGGTGTGACCCCATGTCATGGAGCCAATCTTCTCCAAGCTCTCATGCAGATGCTGTAACTACAGGGACCTGCTCCCCAGTTACATCTTGGATGGAAGTGACTTCCATCCCCCTGGGTCAAAGGATGGCCACAGCATTTAACATATCTATGCAACCAGTTAAAGGTTATACATATGCTAAATGACCGTGCCAGAGGTTAGCTGCAAAGCTGTTGCTGTACAAAACAGCTCTCAATGGCCCTGATCCATGTGTCCCTTCCCCCAACTCAACCCTGTTGGGGGGAGGGGTGAGGATATCCTATATATATTTCTAATATTTCCTGGACAGCTTTAGTTCTAGACCCCATTTCAAATCCCTATTTGGGGACCCTCTTGGCTGCACCCTGTAACATGGCCACTTCTGCTGTGTCACTCAGGATGGTATCTATCAACATGGTGCCTGTTGTCTTGACTAGCACTTTTTCCTGCTTGTCGTACATACATTTTGGTGTTTGTTAAATTGTATATTTTTTCTTTTTTTAAAATTTTTTACTTTAGTTTATTCAGCACAGTTTCTATCCCTTATTCCCATTCCAGCCCACCCACCCACCCCTCCCCTCCTCCCTCCCATTACCAACTCCCCTAGTTTTGTCCATGTGTCCTCCACATTTGTTCCTGTAAACTCTTCCCTTCTCCCCTGAAATT
>CM052540.1:76120148-76144435 GCA_028533065.1 Trachops cirrhosus | reverse complement strand
TTGACATTTTGATGATGTTAATTCTTCCAGTCCATGAACATGGTATATGTTTCCATTTTTTTGTGTCCTCCTTGATTTCTTTCTTCAGTGTTAGGTAGTTTTCTGAATACAGGTCTTTTACCTCTTTGGTGAGGTTTATTCCTAGGTATTTTATTTTTCTTTTTGCTATATCAAATGGGATGTTTTTCCTGATTTCTGCTTCTGATGTTTCATTGTTGGTGTACAGAAATGCCTTTGATTTCTGGATATTGACTTTGTATCCTGCTGTTTTGCCAAATTCATTTATTAGGTCAAGCAGATTTTTGGCCGAGTCTATAGGATTTTCTATGTACACTATCATGTCATCTGCAAACAGTGACAGTTTTGTTTCCTCCTTTCTGACATGGATGCCTTTTATTTCCTTTTCTTGTCTGATCTCTGTAGCTAAAACTTCCAGTGCTATATTGCATAGAAGTGGTGAAAGTGGACAGCCTTGTCTTGTTACTGATCTTAGTGGAAAAGATTTTAGTGTTTGCCCATTGAGTATGATGTTGGCTGTAGGTCTCACGTATATGGCTTTTATTATGTTGAGAAATACTCCCTCTATTACCACTTTGCTGAGTGTTTTTATCGTAAATGGGTGCTGTACCTTATCAAATGCTTTTTCTGCATCTATTGATATGATCATGTGGTTTTTCCCTTTGTTTGTGTTTATGTGATGAATTACATTTACTGATTTGCGAATATTAAACCATCTTTGCATCCCTGGGATAAATCCCACTTGGTCATTGTGCGTGATTTTTCTAATGTATTGTTTGATGTGGTTTGCCAATATTTTGTTGGGGATTTTAGCATCTATGTTCATCAGTGATATTGGCCTGAAGTTTTCTTTCTTTGTTGTGTCTTTCTCAGGTTTTAGGATTAGAATGATGCTGGCCTCATAAAAAAGAGTTAGGGAGTCTTCCATCTTTTTGGATTTCTTGGAGTAGTCTGTGAAGAATAGGGGTTAGCTCTTCATTAAATACTTTGCAGAATTATCCTGTGAAACCATCTGGTCCAGGGCTTTTGTGTGTGGCGAGTTTTTTGATTACTGCTTCAATTTCATCTGCTGTTATTGGTCTGTTCAGGCTTTCTGCTTCTTCTTCATTGGGTCATGGAAGATTGTATTTTTCTAGGAATTTGTCCATTTCACGTAGGTTTTCAAATTTCTTGGCATACAGTTCTTCATAGTAATTTCTTACAATCCTTTGTATTTCTGGTATCAGTTGTAATATTTCCTCTTTCATTTCTGATTGTGTTTATTTGGGTCTTCTCTCCTTTTTTCTTGATAAGTCTGCTTAAAGGCTTGTTGATTTTGTATATCTTTTCAAAGAATGAGCTCCTGGATTAGTTGATCCGTAGAATTGTGCTTTTAGTCTCTATGTCATTTAATTCTGCTCTGATCTTGGTTCTTTCCTTCCTTCTACTTGCTCTGGGCTGTCTTTGTTGTTGTTCCTCGAGTTCTTGTAGGTTTAGGGTTAGATTGTTTGTTTGAAATTTTTCTGTCTTTTTTAGGTAGCCCTGTATCACTATGAACTTCCCTCTCAGGACTGCCTTTGCTGTGTCCCATAAGGTTTGGGTTGTTGTGAGTTCATTTTCATTTGTTTCCAGAAACTTTTTGATATCTTCCCTGATTTCATTCCTTACCCATTCATTGTGTAATAGCACTTTATTTAATCCCCATGCTCTTGAGTATTTTGGGTTTCTTCCCTTGCAGTTGTTTTCTAGTTTCAGTCCCTTGTGATCCGAAAATATACTTGGTATGATTTCATTTTTCTTGAATTTGTTGAGGCTTGTTTTGTGTCCTCTCATGGGGTCTATCTTTGAAAATGTTCCATTTGAAAAGAATGTGTATTTGGTTTCCTTAGGAGGGAGGGGTCTATACATATCAGTTAAGTCCATTTCATCCAGGGCATTGTTTAATGCCACAGTATCTTTGTTGATAGTTTGTTTGGATGATCGGTCCATTTTTGACAGGGGGGTGTTAAAATCCCCCACTATAATTGTGTTGCTGTCAATATCTTTCTTGAAGTCCTCTAATTTTTCTTTATGTGTTTGGGTGCTCCTATGTTGGGTGTATATATATTTACTATGTTTATGTCTTCTTGGTGGATTCTTCCCTTGAATATTATGAAGTGACCTTCTGGGTCTCTCTTTATGGCCCTTTTCTGGAAGTCTATTTTGTCTGATATGAGTATTGCTACCCGGCTTTTTTTTCCTGTCTGTTTGCTTGGAAAATTTGTTTCCATCCCTTCACTTTCAGCCTGCGTAGGTCTTTGCTCCTAAGGTGCGTCTCTTGTAGGCAGCATATGTGTGGTCATAATGTCTTATCCATTCAGGTACTCTATGTCTTTTAATTGGGACATTTAATGCATTTACATTTAAGGTTATTATTGATAGGTACTTATTCATTGCCATTTACATACCTGTGTTCCTCTCTCTTTTTTCCTTCCTTTCCTTAAAGCAGTCCTCTTAGCATCTCTTGCAGAGCTGGTTTGGTGGAGGTGTATTCTTTTAGACTTCTTTTGTCTGGGAAGCTCCTTATTTGGCCTTCTGTCTTGGTTGAGAGCCTTTTTGGGTAAAGTAGCCTTGGTTGCAAACCTCTGGTTCTCATTAGTTGGAATATTTCTTGCCATTCTTTTTTGGCTTGGAGTGTTTCTGTTGAGAAGTCAGCTGCTAGCCTTATTTGGGCTCCCTTGTACGTTACTTCCTGTTTCTCTCTTGCTCCCTTTAAGATTCTCTCCTTGTCTTGAAATTTTGCCATTTTAATAATGATGTGTCTTGAGGTGGGCCTCTTTGGGTGGGTTCCTATTAATTGGGATTCTCTGTGTTTCCTGGATTTGTGTGACCTTTTCTCTTATCAAATTAGGGAAGTTTTCCGTCATTACTTTTTCAAATAGGTTTTCTATCCCTTGCTCTTCTTCTCCTTCTGGTATCCCTATTATACGGATATTAGTACATATCATATTGTCTTGCATTTCACTTAATCCCTCTTCATTCTTTCTGATCCTCTTTTCCTGCTCTTGCTCTTTCTGAGTGCTTTTTTCTACTTTGTCCTCCAGCTCGCTGATCCGACCTTCTGCTTCATCGATCCTGCTTTTGATTCCTTGTACTGTGTTCTTCAGTTCAGAAATTGTATTCTTCATTTCCTCTTGGCCCTTGTTGATAGTTTCTATTTCCTTTTTCATGTTGATATAGTTTGCAGTGAGTTCATTGTAGCTTCCTTGTAGTTTTTGGTAACTCATTGTGAGTTCGTTGAACTTCCTGATAATCATTACTTTGAAGTCAGTATCTGATAGTTGAGTTGCCTCTATTTCATTTAGCATTCTTTCTGAGGCTTCCCCCTTTCCCTTCAGTTGGTGATTGTTTCTTTGTCTTCTCATTGTTCATGAGACTCTTGTTGCTAGCCTCAGCTTTTTAAATTCATTTGTTCTGGCTTCCTGGGTTTATGGTGTGTACTTCTGTGGTAGAGTACCTGTGAGATTCAGTGATACAGTGTTTTTCTGGTATCCAGGTGTTCACAGCTTCCACCTACTCTTTTTTATAATCAGTTGGAGGGGGAAGGCAAAATGCCTTAAGACAACAAGAGAGTATGCTTTGATATTTACAGTAGCAGCATGTAGAGAAAAGATAAGAGATCCTTTGGCTGTGTATAGTGTTAACTGTGGTCTTCCACCCCACTAGCCACTTTTTAGAAAGAATGGAAAGAAGATAAGTCTCTTGTTGGGAAGGAAAGTATTGTGCGTTGGAACTAGAAAACAGTGAGGTTGTGGGAGGTCAGATTCTGAGGTAGGGTGAGAGTAAAGAGTAGTAAATAGATGTAGTGTGTGAGAGAATAGAGTTAACCACTATAGTAATAGAATTCAGGAACCTGAAAGTGGGCTAAGGTCTGGGAGGGATGTTGCGTAGTATTTACAATTGTATGGAATAGCTATTATTTACAGTAATATTAGATCAACAATCATATGACAGAATCTAAGAGATCTAGATAACAAGAATAGGAAGTATGGAACCTTGAGACGTGTACTAAGTGAACACAAATGAAGGACAGTAAATTAGATGTACACTATGAATCAGATAACAGGGGAAACCTATTAAATGATACATTATAACCAGCCAAACAAAGAAGACTATACAGAAAGAAGAGGAATACTATAAATACTATTGCAATAAAAAGTGTAAGAATAATGTAATAATGATAGTACAGATATGCTATTACTTGCATGTTGAAAAAAAGAACGAAAAAAGCAGAAGATGGAAGGAAGAAGAGATACATTTGGAAAGGAAGGGAGAAGGATCAACACTAGAATGACAGAAGTAGAAGCATAAGGAATTGAACGATATAAAAATAATAATAATTAAAAAATAAAAAGTTACTTAACAAAATAATCAAGCAAAAAGGGGAAAAAAAAACCTTTTGTTGGTTTCAAACTGGCCAATCCAGTTTTCCTGGTTTTGCTGGCTGCAACAGTCTTAGGGGCAAATGCTGTGGCTTTTTCCCCTTCTTGTTCAGAGCTCAGTCAGCCTCTGGCACACTGTCCCCAAGTCTAGCCTTGCAGGTCCAAGGCCCCTGGAAGGGCCCTGGGTACTGGATCTGCGTGCTCCCAAGCACTCTCTCTGGAGCCTACTGCAGAGCGCCTGTACCTTTCCCGGGTTCACGGTTGTGCACTCTGTGGATTCCGAGGGGCTCGCACTTCCCCGGAATTTCTGGCTTGGGAACCTGGGATCCCGCAGAACGCCCACTCCTTTTCCGTGTTCACAGCTGTGGGCACTGGGCCTTCCACCAAAAATCACTCTCTCCCAGTTGGGGTGCCTGCACAAGGCCCAGCAGTCTTTGGTCGCACCGCTCCGCGGTCCCACGGATCAGTGTTGCTCAGTCCTAGTTTGGCCGGGGAGGGTGCAGTAGACCCAGCTCTCCCCAAGAGCCCTAAGGCAGACCCCAGAGCTCCGGGGCTGGGGCTACAACCTCCCTGGTCCCCAAGGTGATCCCTGGGCCGTTATTATCCTGAAGTTGTCTCTTTACCATCTGGTCTTTCAATGTCTGCTACAGTTTTTGATCTTCTATTTTCATATATGTTGTGATAATGTTGGCTGTGTGCTCTGTTCTTCCGTAGATCGGCTAGGTTTTTCTCCCATGTGTAGGGGGAGGTGGAGTGTGCTCCTTCCTACCACACTGCCATCTTCTCTGTATATTTTTTTCTTTGTATGCCTAACTCATGATTTGATGAAACCTAAAGGTAGAGATAAAGAAGTAGCAAAATACTAAATTTATAATGTCCTAACGCACTGTGACTCTCTTTGCATGCGGTGAATCTGTCAAACTGTTAGTATGATTATTTTAGAAGACAAGAATCTCTCCACAACAACAACAAAAAAAAGGTGTTTGGGAAATTAGATGAAAATATATTATGATTGATACTTTGATATTTTGCCAATTAATTGTTCTTTCAGTAAGTTATCAATTCAGCCAGTTTTCACCAATTGAGATCTTTTTTAGAAAAACAAATGCAAATAATAATTTTAAGTGTGAAAGTAATGAAATATTGTTAAAAAATGAGAAAAAACAGAAATTCTCTTTTTTTAGTAGCAGAAAGAAATAAAAGTCATACTATCACAGAGCATCCAGTAAGACTAGACTCAAAGTTTGTTACAGATGTTCTCTGAGAGGAAGCACTATTGGTTGTGGTTAAAATTCCTTTATTTATTGTTGGATATCACATAATATCAATGACTTACCATCTGGAGAAGCAGTTATCAGTCCATTAGTGTTTGCTGATTCTGTTTCACATTTGAATCAGTTCAACTCATGCAGATGGGATATGTCAGGGGTCAATAGAGAATCCATACCATAGGAGATGTTTTTGTCATCATTTGTTTACTTTGTCCCAATTTTGTAAGAGGTGATGTGCTCTGCACAGGGTACACTACTGGAGTGTAGTGGGAACTGGCCGTAACTGTCACAGAAAGGGAAAGGTTGTATTTGAATGGGAAATCACATACTGCTTTATTCTCCAGAATGGTAGTTGGTTAACTACATGCCTCTTGGTCTTGGTTTATTATTCAAGGAAATAACAAAAACTGTAAATGAAATCACAACATGGCCAGTAGCATTTTGTCAGTCTTCTATGCTTAGAAAAAGTGGAGGGTATTGAGAGTGCTGGTTTCAGCACTGAATAGTTGACCATTGACGAGAAATGCTTTTACCAAGTTTTTGCCACTAAGGATAAGTTGAACTATTTTATTTTTGAAACTGATGTTTGTAGCATGATCAAATGACATATTTTTGGGACACATTGAGTACCAAGATGTTATAATTATTTTTTTACTTGAAGGATAGTGCTTTATGTGAGTTTATTTCACTGAATCTAACAGCAAAATCTCAAGTAAAAGTTACTTAAACAAGTTTTTTATTCTTTGTCATATGAAAGAGGTTCATTGGTTTCATGGAACCATGAGGGATCCACATTCATTAAATGATTTAGCTCCACCTTCTTTAGGGTTTGGGACATATCCTAAAGACCCACAATGGCTGCTGGAGCTCCACCCATCAAATCCTCTGCAGGAAGGTAGCAAAAGGATGGACACAAAGAAAAGCATGCATACTCTAAAGTACTTCTGCACTCACCAAGCAGAACTTATTTACAAAGCTGCTGCTAGTGGACAGGGAGGCACAGAAAAGACTCTCTTTTTATCTGGGACGCAATGTGCTTATCTAGAAGAAGTTGGGGTTCTCTTATTAATAGGGGGAAGTATGTATTGAGAGGCACCTCACTATTTTTAAATGTAATGTTTTATTATTCAGGGGTGGTGAGACCCACAGATGACTGCCATTGAGAAGATAGCTTGTTATACTTGTGGATTCTAAGAGGAGGCTCATGCCATGAAGGCCCACACAGGGAAGTACCAGGAGACAGAAGGAGCAGGAGCGTCCTGTGGGCATGCACCTTTACTGTGTTTTACGTGGGAAGGAATGTGCATGAGGCAAGGTAGACAGGGCTCCAGATTGGCCAGTTTGATCATTTTAGTGCGTTCTGGGCATAGGGGATGTCCTTGGTTGTCTGGTACCTGGCCCAGGGGTGAGTAGGGCAGCTGAACAGTGGGCCTGAGTGTGAGAGCCCCAAAGAGGAGGTGGTTGGGAACTGAGCTCCACATGGGTTGGTTTGCATATGAAAGGCATGCCGATAGGTGAGTTGTTTTTACTATCTATAGGAAGTATTTAGCCCTGGAAGAAACAGTTCCTCCAGGATCAGCAAGTTCCCACATGTCAAATAATCAGAAATATAGAAAATATATGACATGGTTAATACATTATCTGTCATGCATAGGATATCAATATTTCAGAAGATAACATGGCTCAATTATCAACACTTCCTAATATTTCATGTTTTTCTAAATTTGGTGGAGAAATAAAGCAATGTCATAGTATAAATAATTTAACAGTATGTTTGCTTCATAAAAGACAAGAACAATATGATTTCACTATGTTGAATCTAATGAATAAAATAAACTAACAAACAAGATAGAAGCAGACTCATAGATGGAGAACAGATGACAGCTGTCAGAGAGAAAGAGTTTGGGGGACTGGAGGCTGGGTGAAAAAGGTCAAGGAATTAAGCAAAAATAAACAACAACCACAACAAAACCCTCATAGATGCATACAACAGTATGGTGATTACTTGAGGGCAAGGGAGGTCGGGTGAGGCAGAGGAGGATAAAGGGAGGATAAATGGTGATGGAAGGAGACTTCACTTGGGGTGGTGAACACATGATACAATATACAGGTGATATATGACAGAACTGTAACCTATATAATGAAACCTATATAATTTTATTAACCAATATCACCCCAGTAAGTTCAATAAAAAAAGAAAAGAAAAGCAAAACTATGCCATGAACAGAAAACCTTAGGGAGTATAAATCCCAAAATGTTAAACATTGGCAGTAGCCAAGTGATGTTATTTGTTCTGTTATAAAACGGTTTTTGTTTCCGAATTTTCAGCATTGAGCATGTATTAATTATGGAATTACAAAAATTAAGTTAAAATAAAAAAAATAAAACTATATCCAAATGCTAAAAAAGAACATGAAGAAATGCTTTGTAAAGCCCAAGCAAGCACCTATATTAAGAATTTATTTGCTGCAATCTCTCCATTGAAGATTTTAACTTTTGGCTTTTGAGTATCACCTGCTCCTTAGCCAAAATCAGATAAAGCACTGAAAACAGCATCCACTGAGAAGTATCTTCTCACTTCTGGGTTCATTTCAACCTTAGTATTTAGCACTGTATGCCAGAATAATCAACTACTTTCTGTTACTCACAATGAGTTATTATTATTTTGAATTAGGATTTTCCTATTTTGTAGATATAAATGACCAATAAGAGATACTGACTATCTAATGAAATATGATGCACAGTTCAAGACATTTGTTGTCTGTTCAAATTGTCTCATGAAAAGATTAGGGGATGTGGTGGTTCATAAGGGACACTGCTTTCCCAATGCTTAGGGGATTTCCCTATGGGGTCTATTCACTGGAGTCATGGTTGAAGGGCATGTGTATATTTTGACCACACAGACCATTCAGGTACACTCCCCTCTGTTTGGGGGTCCCTGTAAGTGTCCAGAAATGTTAGGTGGCAAGTCTTATACAGCACAATGTGGAGGATGGTGGTGGCACAACCACACCCAAGGGTCTTATTCTTATTACCTGTTCCAGTGGTCTCCTTGGTCCTTCCCTGTCAGTGGTGTGCTGGGGCCAGCTCTTACTGGGTCACAAGAGCCAAGTGGGCCCATTTTTGCAACCCTGAGTTAAATGAGTTGAAGTCGGCCACGGAAAGAACATTATACACCTTGACAAACACTGCAAATCAGGACTTTTCTTTTTTCTTTTCTGGAGACCTGGCTCTTAAGCATTTTCCAGCAAACCATTGCTTTCAATGGAGGAGGTGTTTTATTTCTTCTCCCATCTGAGACTCTTTTCTGAGTGCTTTTTTCCTCTTTTGGTTAATTGTTATCCATCATTACTGAGAACCCTCTTCACTGATCTCCCAGCTCATCAGTCACCAGTTTATTGTTCAATTCATCATGAGCAATTATACTCTACAAATTGTTTTAAAAAATTATAATGTCGAGTACTGTCAGTGTTGTGGTGAGTATTGATGTGGCATTTTACAAACACTTTGGGAAACATTAAAAGAACTTTAAAACATGTTATAACTCAGTTGACCTAACATTTCACTATCTGAAACTAATTTGAAATGTAAAAGAAAAAAGCTATGCCCAGAGGTGTTCTTTTCAGTGTTAATTAGTAGAAGATTGGGAAAAAACTGAAACTCTGTAGTGTACTCCATTAAACAGTGAGAAGTGATTTTCAGAATCGTCGCTGAGGCACTGTCAGTGAGTTAATTAGCAAAGAAAATTTAAATTGGGTTCACTAAGTCAGGAAAGTGTCTTATATACTTTGGAAAAATATGCTTTAATGTAAAAGATTTTTTGGTTAGTGCTCAATTAAGCCAGGAAATTAAGTTACCTGGATCAGTTGCTTAATTGAGATTTTTACAATCACATTTTTAACAAAAAGCTTTGTAGGTTCTTTAGGGTTGGGTTGTTTCTGCTGGAGTTGGTATAGATGGATGGGCAGTTCCTGTCATATCCTGCACTATGACAGAGGGCAGATGGATCCCCCAATGTCCTTACCAGTACCTGAGAATGGTATCTGATACATTTTAAGATAGCTTTTATTTAACAAGAACACAGAGGTGAAAGACTTGGCACAGTGTTGTCGCACAGAAAACACTCAGAATGTCACAGTGATGATTATTTCAATCAGTGATAGCTGTACCCACGCAGGGTATGTGAGATGATATCTGACTTTTCTGATTTCAATCTTGAGTAACACTTCTCTATTTTTTTCTAATGGTAAGGCCATACTTTCTACTAATCAACTAGAATTGAACCAAAAGATGAAGTGATATGAATTACTTTGCTACCATTCTTTTCTTCTAGGTTAAATTTTCACTGCTTCCTTCATAGTCTTTCCTCTTTTAAAATCCACTGTTGATTTCGTTCACACACAACCCAAAATAACCGCTTTCAGGAAGTGCTAAATATAGGTGATCCAAAAGAGCCAGTTTCATCCTTCCATTAGAAGAGCTCTTTTCCTTTGAGTTCTTGGAGAGGAGGTTTTGCTGGTGGTGGTACTGCTGCCCTCTTTTCTTGATGTAGATCCCAGTGGCCTGTCCCAATGTCCTCTGGTCTCCTCCCCAAGCTGCCAGCCTGGCAGGGAATACGTGGCCACCTTGCTGTGGGTTAGGATCTACATAATACCTTCCTGCCCTCTCCACACAGCATCAGCAGGGGACTGTGAGGGGCCAGGCTGCCCTTATCTTAAAGGCTCGTGCTCAGTTGCACATAGCAGAAGCCCTCAGTGACAATGGCTTAAACAGGATCTTCCTCTTAGGGCATCAGGATTCCTGAAGGGAAGCACTCCAGGGGCCCTTGGATTTCTCTCAGAGGTGTCTCCAGTGTAGTCACTCCCGAGGTTGCTCCAAGGTAGCTCCTGTAGCACCAATGACTCACCATATTCCACACAAGGTGAGGGGAAAGCCAGCAGGCTGAGGCAACCCCTCTTAAAGGAGCTTTCTGAAAGCCTCACCTCATGGCCTGCACTGTCCTATATAGCCAGCCCTCCACAAGGGAAGTCAGAGTGCTCCTGGGAGAACTGGGCACTTGCCACCTACATTGACATTGTTGTCCCAGAGGAAAGAAGAAAGGACACACCTGCCTTTTTCCTTTATTATCCACATGGTCACCCTCCACAGCTGCATCTGTCTGTCAGACAGCCTGAAGAGCTGAGGTGTGGAAGAGGACTGCATTATACAAATTGTCCTCATTACTAGCCCAGTTCTGTTACCCTTGTAAGAATGTTCCCACAAACAGTTCAGAACCCCACTAACCCAGAAGGGAGCTTGCCTCTGCACTTCACCCCATTATGCTCTTACCCTCAGCAGTTACCCGAGGTCTCACTTATTCCCTCCAGAGGAGCAGTCATCTAATTTGAGTATTGAATGGGTAACTGAAAAGAAAGAGCTTTGTGAACCTCTGGGCAGTCAACTATACTATTTGTATTTTGATGCTACTTAATATGTAAAAATACAGAACTAGGTTGAACTTCTTAAGCTTATGGTTTTTATGCATCTTTAAAACAATAACAAAATTTTATAGCAATTTCAAGCAAAACTATGCAATCATCAAAATCAAATTAGCATAATCAATTTCGTGGGAGATACCTTTTCCCCTCAATGGCTGCTCTCGGTGTGCTGCAGCAGATGGCTTTTCCTGTGATGGTAGAGTGCCTACAGCAGATTGTGCTCCATGCTTGCTCAGGTCTCTCATCACATTTCTTTCTCAAGTCATTGCAAAAATCATTTGGCCTCCATTCCTTTCCCACTAATGATCAATAAAGTTAATTTCCTTGGTACTGAGGGTATCAAAGATGTGAGTAAGGTTTCAAGGTAGGATATCATATTAGATTATGATTGCAAGCTATGGCAACAATTAACTCCTATTTCTTCTATGCTCCCATCAAAGTGTGCCCCTTGGGCACTACCTGAAATAAGAAACTCCCTAAGAGTATGAGAACTCGGAAAAGCAAACTTTTTGTTGGTATGAGCTTGATAACGATCTCAGGCAAGTTCTGTTATCCACCAAGAATGGGGGTGTAGTGGGTAAAGAAAGATAGTAATGAGGCAGGAGGTAGCTGAGACTGTGCTGCTGTTGCCAGCCAGTGTCTAGCATCCTGGTTGCCAGGAAACGTTTTTTAGCACTTATGTAGAATGAATAGCAAACCACAGCAAGGAGGAGGAGGAAGATCTGTCTCACTCAGTAACTCAGCAGCCTTGAGCCCAGTCTGATAATATTGCTAGGTGTTCCAACATCACAAGAGACACTGTGCTAACATCGGAGGAGGGCAGTCCTTGAACTTCTATGTATGGTCTCCACTATCTGGGAAAGACAGCCTTGGAACTGTGCTTTCATCCCAAGGTCTGAAAGGTGGGAGAGGGTCCACAGTGCCCAAAAAAGAAGCTCATCAAACAACTTTGGTTAACTGCCTACCTCTGGTTACTGTTTTATAAGGGAGTCCCTATTGCTTACAGAAAGAGCCCATAAATAAATTTGGGTAACTGTCCCAACTTGAATTAACTGCCTCCTGTCACATATCTGTTTTACAACCAGATGTATAAATGGAGCCTGGAGCAAGACAAGGATTTGGGTTAACAGACCCCCATACATACCTTCATTTGGGTAGTCACCCCCCCCCGAGAAAGCTGGCACCACCTTTACCCATCAATCAATATCTAAACTTTTTACCCCCATTTCACCAACTATGTAAATCCTGAGAATAAAGGACCTGAGAGACTTGATACCCCTTACTTTTGCAGCCCTGCTTTGCCCTGAACCTATGCCTTTCACCCCCCACCACAGCTAGGCCTGTTCTCTTCCATGGGAATGGATCACCAATAAACCCTGACTGCACGCAGATAGATTTGCTGATGTGTAATTCTTTACACATGACAGCAAGAAGAACCAGGTCTCTCCCTTTAACAGTAGGTTCTTTCAGTGGCATAGTAATGTCCTACATGTATTTTAAAAGAATAAAGTACATTACTCAGGTGTCCAAGTGCTTCTTGGGCTTTAGTTTGTTGCCATATCGAATATAAAGTATATGCAGCGTGCTGCAGTAGGTGAAATGGGGAAGAGAAAAAGTCTGTTCTCTCATCTAAAGCAAAGTCTAAGGCAAGTTTGGCACTTTGGAAAACCCAGCCCTAGGTAAAGCATTTTAGCAGTCCCTTGGTGGTAAGTGATTCTGCTATAGAGTTTATGATTTTTCTGTATAATTTAACATCAGAATTTTTTGACTAAATTCCTTGAGAAACTAATGACCACACACCATTTCTCATTCTATTTGGGTTAAAGGTCTGCATAAAAAAGCAGTGGGGGAAATGCTGTAGGTGACATTTCAGAATCACTTGTTTGTTTCCTTTTTATTTTTGTTTTTGCCAATTGCATTATTTCTATGCTTATACTGATTGGACATTTCCTTCCATTTCCCCTTACAAAAGAAATGGGCCACTAGCTAAAGGTCACTGGATGCAGGAGTGCCCCTAGGCCACAAGGCTTTGTTGCTCTAGTCCCTGACAGGCCATCTCACTTACCAACTATTTAGAGTTGCTGTCACCACTGAGTATGACTTGAATAAATTTCCTCTTCTGGCCCCTCCTCTGCCCATTAATCTAAATCAACTCTGCCTGCTGTCAGCAATAATTACGAAAATAAACTTGACTTAGTTCTAAAGAATTTTACTTCCCAGCTATGCTAGTCAGGGTAGGCCATGTTATGTGGTAGCAAAGAACAGCCCAGAAGTTTAGTGCCTTCTAACAGCAAGAATTGTTTCTTGTCCTACTGCATGTCATCTGTCCCCGAGCTTGGGTGTGCTCCTGATAGGATCTAGGACGTAAATGCTGCCATAACTGAAATGTGTGAATTCTGTGACGGAAGCAAAAGGAGCTCCAGAGTATATGAAAAAGTTGGGTTCTCTGGGGTAAAAGTGAAACACAATTCATGGGCCAGAATTAGCCATATTTTGCACTGAGGAAATACAGTTCTTCCATGTTCCTACATGGAAGAAGCCAGTAACAAAGGAAAGAGCTGGTGAACAGCACTGATGACTACCCACCAATACTGCATTTCAGTTGTGTTGAGGGTCCCCATGCAGAAGCAGTGAAATGACACTGGGAAAGTGGAATTGCTCCCTCTGTTGGTAGATTCACAGTTTGTACTGAGAATATGCATTTACAAAAGAGAATTCAAGCCCTGGCTGGTGTAGCTCAGTTGGAGTGTTTACCAAAAAGATTGAGGGTTCGATTCCCAGTCAGGGCCCATGCCTAGGTTGTGGGTTCATTTCATGGTCGGGGCACATATGGGAAGTAACCTATAGATGTTTCTCACATCAGTGTTTCTCTTTCTCTCTCTCTCCCTCCCTTCTCCCTCTCTAAAAAAATCAATAAGCATGTCTTTGAGTGAGGATTAAAAAAAGAGGATGCAAAACCTCTCTGCTGACTCATCTACCATTCTGGTAAACATTGATCACTTATTTTGTTCAAGTTGTTTTTAATTTTGTGAAATCTACCTGGGTATGGATTTAGACAAAGGCATAAGGTTACAGTCTCATCAGAGAAACTTCCTGGAGGTGGTCTTGATGAGCAAGATTTTGGAGGCAGGAACACCTCTGTGAAGTAACAGAGAAAAGTTATTTTAACCCCTGTTCATAAAAGCACCAGCTAAGGTGGGAAAGGTGAAGTAGGTGGTTTTCTTGGGGTTCACAGGAACAGCCAATTCTGGAGCCACACCCAAGGACTCTTACTACTACTTGATAGTGAATTCTATATATTGAAAGTTGTTGCCATGGCAATTTATTGGAGATAGGCGGTATCATTTTAAGAGTGATTCTGCATCATCTGAAGAGATATACTTAGACTCCCAGTTGTCTAATTTTGCAGGGAAACATAATTTTAGATACTATTTGAAATTGTTTATATGATATCTACTTTATTATGCACTATCAGGAGAAAAACATGAAATGTCATTGGCAGCCATGGTAACCCTAGCAAAATCTGACAATAATTGCATTTCTGCCTCTTCCTCCCTCTACAACAAAATGCGAGAAAAAATGGAAGCTGGAAACCAATCAGATATAAACTACATAGAAACAGAAATTTTGATTTAAAAATGAATTATATTGGTGATACATTGTGTTTGTATATACTCTTTCTCCAAGGACCCCCAAAGCACAATAAGCCATGGAAATAGAGCCCATGCTCTTCATGTATGACTGGTAATCTGCCCATGTGGGAAGGTAAGAGGATGAACTGATATCACCATGAACTTCTGATTAAAAATTTTGTATTCATCATAATTCCTATGGAACATAGTTGACTTTCTATGTGATAAGAATTGACTAAATATGACATATGCAATAAAACTAGATAGTTATAAATTCATATAATCCATACCATGTGGCTGCAAAGGTGAAAAGCAAGCTTAGGATATAGTAGTTAGAACAGTTTACTGATGGATAAAAAATACGTTTTAGCTTTGTAAGAAGTAGACTGTTCTTTTACATCAGTCACAAAGAATATCTGTGCTTTCTACTTCTAAAATGTTAGTAGTAAATAAAAATACTAATAAAGGAGAAGCATCATATAGACAAAATAGGAAACTCAATAAAATGGGGGTGGGTAGTTTGTGAGCTTTGAATCTTCACCAAATTCTGTTGATCTATTTCAGAAACAGTCAGCCAAAATGCCCATCAGTAAACGAGTGGATCAAAAAACTGTGGTACATTTCCACAATGGAATACTACACAGCAGAAAGTAAGAAGGAGCTCCTACCCTTTGTGACAGCATGGAGGAAACTGGAGAGCATTATGCTAAATGAACTAAGCTAGGAGGTGAAGAAAAAGTACCATATGATCTCACCTATAAGTGGAACCTAATCAACAAAACAACAAGCAAGCAAAATACAATAAGAAACATTGAAATAAAGAACAAACTGACAGTTACCAGAGAGAAGCAGGGAGAGGGATAATAGGGGAAGGGGCCATCAAGGAGCATGCATGAAGGACACATGGATAAAGCCAAAGAAGGTAGGTTGAGGGTGGGCATGGTGGGGTAAAAAATGGAGACAACTGTACTGAACAACAATAAAAAAAAGAAAGAAAAGAAATAGGCAGCCAGTGGCTTCTGGCCCATTCTATATTTAGTCAGGGTGGAGGACACAAGGGTTGAAGATGATGTAAGTGTACTGAAGTAAGGAAGAGGTCTGAGTCCAGCTCCTGTGGATAGAAATGAAAGCAGAGGGCTTGGGTTTGGAGGTGTGGGTGGAGGGTATGAAGCAGGCTCAAGTTGACAGGAATTTTGTAATGCTTCAGTAGAAGCAGAGTCTTGGATAAGAAAATAACCAGCTGTCTTTATTGTTTATTGCTTTCTGAAACTGCTTTTTTATTGTTGTTCTTGAAAACTTAGCCTAATTAGCCGCTGTCTCTGTAACTAAATTTATTAGTCCCTGACCCTGAAATAAGATTTATTATCTCCTGCTCTGTAACTTGCTCATCACCTATAAAAGTCTAATTAAATCCACAGTTGGTTGCTCAGGATTTGGAGGTTGCTTAACCCCTCTGAGCGTAATAAAGTTTGTGCTCCGCCATTCCAGCTGCGTGTGAGTGATTTTTCTGCAACAGGTAGACTTAGCCCTGAGGCCAAACCAGGAACTGAGGACTCAGAAGTCCCTGCAGGTTCTGGACAATAGTACTTGCAAACTCAGAGCACTGATGAGGTTCAATTTCAAAGGACAGGAACCTTTTGAAAATTCACATTAAGCCACTTTTTTTAATGAGATACCTCCATTAATACCTGTTTTTGCTAACTGAAAGAAATCTTAGGAGAAGTCTCAGTATTATGAAAAAAGGATAAAAGGAGAAGAGTGAAAATAGTGTACAGTGTCTGTTTTGCAGGAGCTGTTATAGAAGCAGAGGTACCACAGGCTGTGAGTGTGGACCCCCAAGCTCCTTCCTGGGAACCACACTCAGCACCTCAGCATCAAGCCCCAGAGCTCATAACTGTGTCTGTGACATCTGTGCTTTCTCTCTATTTATTTTGTGCATCTGTTAGCAAGATATGGCCTAAGGTGATTACTTCTTTGCTTTATACTGTTGCAGCTTACAAAAGGTTTCATATGAACACCCTACTTTCAGATAGGTGGGACATCTGTCTCAAGCTTTTTTTTTTTTTTCGATAGGAGCAACTTCTGATTCTCTTTCATTTTTCGAGAGCAAACTACCTCCAAATTGGTTCTGTTCTTAGACCCAGGATCCACTGACCAGCTGGGATCCACTCCACAGCCCTATGGCCAACTACAGGAGGGAAGACTAGCCAGAGATTTCATTCACACTGAGCTGTCCAGGTCTGATGGGCTTCTCAGTCTCATTTCTGAAAGGTTATTCTTAACAACTCTTATTTCAGAAGGAGGAAATTCTTTTTTCCCTTTGCATTCTTTCTTATTTCCCCTGTTATTCTAGACCTTGCAGAGAGAGGTAAGAACCCTCTCAGGAGAGAATGTGCACATAGATGAAAACCCCTATACTTCATAAACAGGTGCCAACTTGCTAAACAAAGACATCTCTTTGTACACAGCTGTTTGCATTTACATAGTTATATGGAAATTACTTCAAAAAAAGTTTGTACCAGCAGTTTTTAAGGAGCATTATCTTTAACCTACAAAAAATATGAACTGGACTTACCCAAAGAAACAGCAATTGCTCTCTTGGGCATTTCTTCCAGACAAATGAAAATTTATTTTTATGAAGACACTTGTCCATGAACATTCATAGCAGCTCAAAACAAGGAATTACCTGATGTTCATCAATGGGTGAGTGGTTAACTAAACTGTGGCACATCTGTGCCGGGGAACACTTCTCAGCTAACTGAGAAGCAAACTAATTGGTAGACATAAGCAAAAAATAAGCAAACTATTGATAGACACAAAAATTTAGATGGACCTTGAGTATATATCAAAAGATAGATACTGGATGATTCCTTTTTTATAACATTCATAAAATAACATAATTATAGAGCTGGAGAACAGATTGGTAGTTGTCAGGTATAACAACAGGGGAGGAAGCATACAAAGGGGTAGTATGAAACATTCTGATGTTTCAATTGAGTATCTTCATGATGGTGATGGCCATGGGAATCCAAACATTGCATAGAGTCATGTACACACACACACAAGAGTGTGAAATCACATAACTTGTGAAATCTGAATAAGTTATATGTGTGGTGCCAGTTGTCAATAACCTGGTTTTGATATTGTACTATAGCCATGGAAGATGAGGAAGGCTAGGTAAAAAGTGTGTGAAATATCCTGAGCATTTCTTTGCAACTTTCTGTGAATCTATATTTATTTCAAAATTTAGAAAGTTACAACAAATGCTATATGTAGCTAAATAAACAAATTTCAGCCTCTAATTTGGTGCCATTTTGCAATATTTGTCCATTGTGATGTTTGAGAAGTCTCAAATTATCCTTTTAAACTGTGAAAGAATTGATATCCTAGAATGCATTCTTTGAGTGCATATATCATCTGTATATAACATTAAAAATCAATTGCAATAGAAAATTTAACAGGTATATAATGTCAACCAATCACTGCTAGCAAAACTATTGGAGATTCATTCTCCTTCAATAGACTCACATTCAAATGAATTAAAAACAGATCCTACTAGTACCAAGTATACATTAAAATAAGAAAATATTATTCAAATAATTAGAAATAGATTAAGATCGTGATGTGTTATAGACCTATTTCTTTCTTGTTTAAAAGATTTTATGTATTTAATTTTAGAGAGTGGGGGAGGGAGGAAGAGAGGGAGAGAAACATTACATTGATGTACTTGATTGGTTGCCTCTCGCATGTCCCCAGCTGGGGACCTGACCTGTAACCCAGGCACGTGCCCTGACTGAGAATCGAATTGGACCTTTTGGTTTTCAGGCCAAGACTCAATCTACTGAGCCACACCAGCCAAGGCTATTTCTTTTCTAATATAAACATTTAATGCTGTAAATTTCCCTTTAAGAACTGCCCTTGCTCTGTCCCACAAATTTTAACTTGTTGTATTGTGATTTTCATTTCATTCAACATATATTTTTATTTACACTTTTAAAAATTTTCTTAAGGACTGGAAAAGTCATTTGCCAACTATGGCAATGCCCCCACCCCTCAATGTCCACATCCTAATCCTCTGAGCCTGTGACTATGTTACACTTGCAAGGTAAAAGGGCCTTCACAAATGTGATTAAAGTGAAGATCTTGAGGTGGGAGATGAAGTCATAGAAATCATAAGTCTCCTTGGAAAAGGGAGGCAAGGGTCACAAGCAGAATGGAGATGTGACAGAGGTAACAGAAACTGAAGTGATACACTCTGAAGGTGGAGAACAGAGCAAAGAACTAAGGCATACTGGGAAGGGATGATTCTCCCCTAGAGTCTCCAGAAGACCCAGTCTTGCAGATACCTTGATTCTAGTCCATAAGACCCATTTTGAGCTGACCTCCAGAACTGTAAGATAAATGTGTATTCTTTTAAACTGATAAGCTTGTAATTTATCACAGAGCAGTCATAGGAAATTAGTGTACCAACTTTTTATTTTGAAAAATTATGAGTTTCAGGGGTGTCCAACCTTTTGATGTCTCTGGGTTGCAATGGAAGAAGAATTGTCTTGAGCCACACATTAAATACATTGTGATATGTAATCACAAAAGAATCTCATAATGTTTTAAGTAAATTTTTAATTTTGTTTTGGGCTGCATTCACAGCCATCCTGGGCTTCACAGACTCGAGGGCCATAGGTTGGACACCCCTGTGCCTGATGAGTTGCAACAATGGTGTGGGACACATCCATGTGTCTTTCCTTGGCATTAATGTTCTGCCACATTTGATTTTCTTCTATAGGTTCATGTATTTTGCCAAACCATTGGAACATGAATTATAGACATTTTCCTTAAATATCTCAGCATGAATTTTAAAACAAAGATTCTCCTCTCTAGATGATTGTATTGTCATACCCAGGTACTTTAACATTGATGCTACACTTTTATCTAACATAAAGTTCATACTCAAATTTCTTTGTTTACCCCATTAGTGTTACTTATTCCTGTGCTTCTATCTCCTAATGTAAGGCCCTGTCAAAGATCCCACATGGCATCTAGATGTCATTTCTCTTTATTTAGCCTCTTAAGTCTGAGCGATTTTCAGCCTTTTCATTTCCCCTCCCCCCTAACTTTGCAGAATCTGAGCCAGCTGGTACACAGTTCTATGAATTTGGTATAGATTCATGTAATTCTCATGACAATGAAATAGCGAATAATCCCATTGCCCAAAAAATCCCCCAAAATCAAAAAACCTCCTAAACCACATCCCAGTTCTTCTAACTCAGAATGTTCATTTTAACAAGATCCTCAGGAATATTAACTTGAGAAGCACTGTCTTAGACAACTTAAGATAATATTTTTGCAAATTCTATGGCCCATATCAGACCATCAATAAGTTATGGCTGTCTTAAATCTATCTTTCATTTGTTAGAAGACTTTCCAAGTGCAAACATTTCTGTTTCATTATGTGAGAAAGATCAACTGATTTATAATTTTAATAAATTACACACTGATCAAAGAAAGACATGATAAACGCTATTATTACTATAATCACTTTAGTGGTCATTAAACTGTTACTTCTCTACTTTGGTGACTTCAGGAAACTTTCATAAAGTGAGATTATTGATGCCTGTCCCCTGCACACACATGTCTGTGAACATGAATACACAAACTTACATACACACATGCAAATAGTCACAACTTACTTAAGATTACTAGGAATAGTTTTTTGTTTTTCTTTACTGAAGATGCTGCTCTAAAAGCTATTTCCCTGGTTGAGCCTTCAACTAAGGAAAGCATTTGGCTAAAACCAAGGAGCCTGTGTGGAGTCACCTGCCCGTCATCATTTGTCCTGTTGCTGATCCTAGGAAGACAGTGCAAAATGGCCTGCAAAGGGTAAGCTGGACTGGGGCTGGGCTGGGCTGGCTGTGCCTCATGATGCCGCTCCATGAATTAACATCTAGAGTATAGTATACTTTAAAAGACTCAACCTTTTCTAGATCTTGCTCAGAGGTTAAGAACTCCATGTCTTGGGAGGGCCTTGAAAAATTAAGGGGATATAGGACATTTGGTCACTGTAATGGAACAATTTTCTTTCCATGGCACATGGCATGCCATAAAAAATTTTAAAACATGCAATACTTGACTCTTGAGCCAGAGGTACTGACTTTTTCCCCTTAGACTGTCAAATAGAAAATGACAAGAGCCAAAATAGTAATACCGTTCCATTGTGAATGCCCTGTCTTGAGCCATAAATACATAGGTCATATAATACAGTTGAATCTTATTGGTCACATCGTATAATAAGGTTGCATCTGATTGGTAACAGAGATCCTTATAAACAAGTATAGACACCTTATTTTTTAAAAACTCATTTTGGGACAAAAAGGTTTGGTAACTACTATTATTATTTTTTCCATAAATCAATCAAAATTAGACTTATTTGTCAGATAAGCAAAAAATATGTTTTTGGTGTACCACAGAATTTTAGTGATTATTTTATGTGTATTGTGAAATGAAAAAGGTTGAAAATTGCTGCTATAATGTGATGTTTATGATCAATTTCAAGACTATTTTAATATGTAAGTTCATTAAATCAAAATGAGTATACATGTATGTATGTAGTGTTATATTAAAGAAAGAGATATCTTATAGGTTCACAATTTCCAAACATCAGCTGCCAATTCCTTAAAAGAAAAACAGCTCCCCAAATTCCCATTGATTAGTGGGGAAAGTCTGGGGAAGGGATTAAGAGGGTTTCATGGATGTGGATGGGTGATTTTGAGGTAGTATTTCAAAGGGAGAACTGCTTAGGATTAGGCACTGTTTATGACTTGGGTTGGTGTGCACAGAAAGATTAGGTCAAAAATAAAGTATTGAGGATATAAGATATCAGTTTTGATAACAAGCTCTTTCAATAGCTGGTTTACAGTCTTATCTTTCAAGCAATTATTTCCTGGAGAAAATAGATATTTTATTTTTCCCTGATCCTAATATTAATTGGCAAAGAAATTAGAAAGTGTATTTGTCTTAGAAATGTTAGCACAAGTCAATAAAGTTGTTGGTTTGAGTATTAGCCAGCCTCCTTGGATCATGGACCAGGGTAGGGTGTCCTGGACCTCTAAGATCTGAGAATGACAGACTCCTGATGTTCTGTCTTCCTGCTGGTATGGACACAGCTGCATCTGTCAGGAGTGTATAGGCAATGGACCAAGTAGGTGGGGGCAATCTTAATGGCTTCTTCTATCCCTTCCCATCTGTGCTTTTGCTTTGCTGTGTTGTGAGGTTATTTCTATGCTTTGCAAAAACCTGTACAGCACAGTGGGACTTACCACTTAGATAGGAAAAGAAAAAATACTTTAATCCTGATAAATATAAATTGAACCAACCTTTTGCATAAATCACTATGACTATTGACTACAGTTGCATTTCCCATTTTTAGTTTCATGGAGTGCTAGATTAATTTGGAAGAGATAGGGTTTCCATAAAGCAGAGGTCTGGAGATGTGGTATATGTGTTCCTGGAGAAGTTCTTAGTGCTTCTCAGCTCCCAACTTGTAAAGGCTCTCTTGTAGAGCCACTGGTGAATTTCACTTAAGTTATTGGTACTCAAATGTATTTGGCTAACAAGTACTTTTTTTAAATTAAATTTATTGGAATGACATTGGTTAATAACATTATATAGCTTTCAAGTGTACATTTCTATGATGCATGCTTTGTATATTGCATTGTGTGCCCATGACCCAAAGTCAGATCATCTTTCATCTCCATGTATTTGATCCCCTTTACCCTTAACTGTCCCCCCACCCCCTTCCCTCTGGTAACCACCACACTGTTGTTGGTGGCTATGAGTTTTTGTTTGTCTTGTTTATTCATTTTTTGCCTTAAGTTTTATATCCCACATATGAGTAAAATCACATGGTTCTTAACTTTTTCTGACTTATTTTGTTTAGGATGATATTCTCAAGGTTCATCCATGTCATTGCAAAAGGCAGTATTTCACGTTTTTGTACAGCTGAGTAGTATTCCATTGTATGTATGAATCACATCTTCTTTATCTAATCATCTATCTAAGGACACTTCAATTATTTCCATATCTTGGCTACTGTGAATAATGCTGCAATGAACATAGGGATACATATATCTTTGTGAATAAATGTTTTCAAAATTTGGGGGGTAGATACCAGAAGGATTACTGGCTCATATAGTAAGTCTGTTCTTAATTTTTTGAGGAACATTCATACTGTTTTTCATAGTGGCTATATTAGCTTACATTGCCACCAACAGTGAATGAGGGCTTCTTCTTTTTTTCTCCACAACCTCTCCAAACCTTGTTATTATTTGTTTTGTTGATAATAGCCACTCTAATGGGTGTGAGGTGGTATCTCATCATAGTTTTGATTTGCATTTCCCTAATAGCTAGTGAAGTTTAGCATCTTTTCATGTATCTGTTGACCATTTGTTATGTCTTCTTGGGAGAAATGTCTGTTTAGGTTTTCTGCCTATTTTTAATTGAATTGTTTGTTTGTTTAATGTTGAATTGTGTGAGTTCTTTGTATATTTTAGATATTAACCCCTTGATGGCGCTCTTGTTTGCAAATATGTTCTCCCATTTGGTCGGTTGCCTTTTTGTTTGGTTGGAAGTTTCTTTTGCTATGCAGAAACTTTTTAGTTAGATATAGTTCCATTTATTGATTATTGCTTTTACTTACCTTGCCTTTGTGGTCAAATTTATAAAATTTTCTTAAGTTTAGTACCTATATTTTCTTCTATGTAGTTTATTATTTTTGGTCTTATATTTAGGTCTTTGATCTATTTTGAGTTAATTTTTGTATATGGGGAGAAACTGTAGTTTAGTTTCATTTTTTTTGCATATGACTTTCCAATTTTCCCAGCACCGTTTATTGAAAAGGCTTCCTTTTCCTTCATTGTGTGTTTTTGGCTCCTTTGTGGAAAATTATTTGCCCGTATAACGTGGGTTAATTTCTGGGCTCTCAATTCTATCCTATTGGTCTGTATACGTGTTTTTCTAGCAATGCCATGGTGTTTTGACTAAATATACTACAAAGTCATGATAATTAAAACAAAGACTTTTTACATTTTACAGGTACTATTATTGTTGGTGGAAATTAAGTTCTTCCACGGGATCAAAAAAGAAAGCATTCCAAGTACCCACGCACAGGAGACTGTGGTATGGCAAGGTTTATTCAGGTGGAAATAGAAGCAGACCCCTGGATTTCCAATGTCCTGTCTCCCACTGTCCCACCATGGAAAAAGTCCCACTGTGTCCTCAGGAAGACCAAGACAAAAGTCAGCGTCCAGAGTTTCTGCTTCATAGTGAAGCTCAGTCCTTTGGCGTCTGCAGGCAGCTGCTAAGCAGTCTCACTCTATCCAGGTAGCTTAGCTTATTTCTGACTGCTCCTGTGGTGGAGTACTCATGGCTGTCAGCCACATGGCTGCTAAGACCACATGATTATGGAAAGAGAATGTATAAGTGCATTATGAGGTA
>CM052540.1:76079299-76120048 GCA_028533065.1 Trachops cirrhosus | reverse complement strand
CTTTCTTCACACTATACTGACAAGCCCCTTTGGTCCAGCACTTCCCCTTTTTGACTTCTGTTATGTGTGTGCCTGCCTTCCCTTGCTCCCACCTGGCAATCTGGTACTGGAGGGAGAATGAGAGGAATGTTAATTCCCTTGGTGGAGCACAATGCTGTAATCCCCTAGAGTGTGAACATACAGCTTCCAGGTGGAACAAACAGGTTTATGTTCCCCCTCAATATCTAGTTCCCTTTGCTCCACTTTTCTAGCCAAATACTGATGGTAACACTAACATTCTGTAGAAATTCATTTTAGTTAACTGCTGGACCACACTGATTATAGAACATATACAAAATCATTTTTATCTATTAACCAGAAAGACAGTTAAGTGAAAGGAGATGGATGTGGTTCTGAGAAAAGGTTTTCATGATGACAAATAAGGACTTGTGAATAATTTTGACATTATGGAATCAAGTTTCTAGCACCCAAAGACATTTCACTTTACTGATATCTATGAGGTACAATGTTTGGAAATATAATATATTTCCACCCACAGCCAAGTACATTAGACTAGAATAACCAGTATGTGTGTCCTGGGGGCAGAGACACTTCTTTGTTAGTGTGTAACCTAACACTGAACTCAGTGCCATGGAGCATAATGAGTACTCAACTATACATGAATAAAGAGGCATATGGGTTATATTTGTAGAATTTCCTCTTATTGATTGCATTTTTATTAAAAATATATTAGGTTTATAAAAGTAATATATACTCAAATTACCAAGTATAACAGTACAGATGGTATCACTGCTATTTTTTTCAACCCCACCTTTAGTCCTTTACAATTTGTTGTATGTCCTTTTAAACTTAAAAAATATGTTTGTGTATTCTCAAACTTAATTTTTTTCTCAGTGTGATTGGAGAAAAATAGTAGTTAATTAATATGTTAATTCCTTTCTTTAATTGAGTATAGATGTTTGGTCAGCTTGTATGTTTCATTTATTGATATAGTTGTATTTCTAAAAAGTGAAATATTTTAATCAATCATATTTTATTATTTTATGTTATAATATTAAGATGTTTTATTAGCTTTTGTGATTGCTCTTTTCATTGAGTAACTTCAGTGTTATCACTTTAATGTTACCACCCATTCGAAATAAAAAAAGGAAAGGTAATTTTGTGGTATTGCGACACTTGATTGAATCTGAGGATGAAGATGGTCTGTATGGAGGACATTGATGTTAGGGACCTCAAAGAAGTTTTTACTCAGTTCGGGGATTTTCTTTATTTATTTTGTGTCTGTTTTCCTGTATGCTGAATTATAGTTGACAGCTTCTATAATGGCTTGATGATCGGCCTCCTGATGTTCACACCCCAGTATAATTCCTCCCTGATAGGGGGCTGGACCCAGGGATTTGTTTCTAACCCATAGAATGTGACAAAAAAGGATAGAATGTTGCTTCTGAGAGTAGATCCAGATTCTCATGTGTTGCTCACTCTCTACCTGTGTCTCTTTAACTTGTTCACACTGATGAACCCAAACCCACTGTCCTAAGGAGAGACCCATATGACAAGGGACTGAGAGATGTTCCCAGCTAGCATCCTGCAAGGAACTGAATCCTGCCAATGACCACACAGTGAAGTAAGAAACAGAACTTTCATGAGTCAAGCCTTGAGATGACTGTAGCCTTGACCAAAATCTTGATGACGACTTTATGAGAAGCCCTGAGCCAAAGCTGGCACATAGTGGGGCTCCTAACAACAGAAGTTAGGAGATGATGAATGTTGTTGTTTTAATTTACTAAGTTTTAGAGTAATTTGTTATGCAGTTACAGGTAATTAATACTAAATAATTGTTAATTGATCATATATACTACAAACTGTCTTTAGTTCAAGTAATTTCCCCCCAACCATTAGAGCTTTTTTAATCTAAGAAGAAAAAATCTTATTTATGTATGACATAATATTTTTAATATGTGAAAAGTAGTATAAATCCAAAAATATCAGTTTCTGCTTCACTGTCATAGTTGTGGAGTATATAGTTATTAGTCTTGAAAACACAAGCTTGTGATTTATTTCTATAATTTGGGGAAATTTTAGTCCTGGTTGCCCAAGTCTAGGCTGACATAGTCAGAGCCTACATGGTATACTCAAAAGGGTGGTCAGAAAGGCCCTCTACCCATTGGCTTTAAAAATAGGTTTTTTTCATTTTGTCCAGGATTTGAACCTAGGAGTCCATGACCAACTTCTTTAATTAGTCAGCTCTGAAGATGAGCCTTTCCCTGGGAAACACCCAGTTGCTACCTACAGCAAAAATCCAATTACAAACAGAAAACTTTATACTTTGGGCATGTTCTAAACAGCTTAAATGAGTTGCTCTTCATGATAATGACTGCCTTGTATACCATATAATATCCTCTGGACCCCATGAGGGCTCTAGAGCAAATATTGTAGAAAACCTAAGCATTGAGTCCAATGCTCACAGTGGGAAACCAGCAACTACCAATTTAATTACAACTTTATTACTTACCATTCAATTTGATTCCTACAGAGTTGATGTTCCTTCAGGGAATACGCAAAATTATATTCTAATTATAGTATAATCATACATCAAGGACAGAAGGACAAGAATCATTTCACCTCTGCACTTCCTCACATCTGAAAGCTGCTTCCCTATGAACATCCACACTACGTAATTTCACTGGACCCGTGGCATTTCTATTAAATGATAGGCTTTTTACTAAATGTTTACATTTTAAATAAAAGAAAATAAAATCTCAAAATAGGAAACTGGATGAAGTTTATTTTGACTTGAAAATATTTACATTTTTACTGGAATGCATACCTTTTAGACTTCACACATTTTGTTTCATTGTTAGGTACAATCCCACAGTCAGTGTAATTCAGTCATTAACATCCAGAGTTTAAGTACTGAACACACAGATTTGTCTTGTACCCAAACTGTCCTTAGGTTCTTTGAGCATCTCTCAGAGCTCTTTCTTTCTATATGCTTTCTCCATTCTTCCCCTTCTTAAGCAGCCCTAATAGCCATTGACATATTTTTACTGTTATCATATGGAGTGGTGCCTCTATGGTTCACTCTATTTTTTAGTTCTATGTTTTTGGTTGGTATTTAGTATCTGATGAACATATGGATTGAGAACCACACACAGAGAAATTTTTGAGTTAATAATGTAACAGGAGGTTATCACTTATTGATACAGCTGCTGCCCAAGGAATCACCAACTTCATTGAATGGTTATATTTTCATTGGTTAGTTCTATGTATTGGATCTGCACTTATTTTTAAAATGAAGTGAAAATTGTCACCAACTGCATGAATATTAAAGTGTGAAAAAAACAATACAGAATTATATGCCTATAAATGAACTGGTTTCTCACAGGATGTGTGTCTGCTGAGGGAAGTGAAAATACCAAAACCTCCACTGTGCCCTCAAATACACCGTAGTGACAGTGACACATAAGAAAACACTTCTGCTATTTCAATCATTTCTCAGGATGGATGCCATGGCCAGAAATATTGTACTTTGCCAGATATTAAGCCCAAATTCTTTTAGTCCTGGGAGTTTTAGAACACAAAGAACACAGCCTTTTTTTAATGTCCTTCAGGGGCTGGATTTGGGAGAAGAGCAGATTTCCATACTTTTAAAAATGCCTGAGACACAGACTCAACTAGGTAATGGCTGATTGACTCCATTGAAAACATAATCAATGGGTTTAAAGGAGGAAAAGAAGGGTAAATCCTAAGTGAGAGAAATAACTGCCATCAGGGTGGCTTCCTTCCCGCCTCCCTGCTTCTGAGCTCTTCTTCTGGCCATGTGCAAAGCAGAGGCAGCAGGGGACCCTTTTGGCAAGGAACTTTTTGAGTAACAGATGATAACCCCTGCATAATTCTCATACAATTAAAGAAAGAACATACCACCAATGAAGATTTGTGCAGGTAGAGGAGCCTGCTATTGTCTGTCTTCCACCATGCCCGACCCTGCCCCGTAACCCACAAGAAGAATCAATGGAATGAAATGCAAGGGCAAAATGACCTTGGTCCTGGGACCACAAGGGTATCATCCACTTAATGGTAGAGATGAGGACAACCTGATGGTGGCAGAGAAAGCAGACCCTATCTGTCTCCCAGTGAGGACTAGAAAAGGGGTTGAGGTGGCTGTGCTATGGGCCCTTAAACTGCTCTCCCTTCTCATCACCTGCTTTCTACCAGAACAAAGAAAGTGCTGGAAGGACCTCAATAGGCCATGTTGGCTAGTCGGGCCCTTTCTCCTCTGTAGTTGGCATGTTACTCGAGAACCCAGGGATAACTTGGGCCCTGTATGTACAAAGGTGCCAGTGTAGCCAAGCACTGTCTATCAATAAAAAGTAGCAACTTGTATAGCTTAATTATGTAGACTTAAAACTGAGGACACTGAAACAAAATACAACAAACTCAACAGATAAATAATTGTAAAAATTCTTCCAATAACTACACACAAAAAAGAGCATTGAAATTGACAAAGAAAAAGAAAGAGAAAGTACAAGGGACAGAAGAAGAGAAAGGGCAGAAGGAAGGAAGAGCAGTGGGGGAGGAAGAGATAAGGAGAGGGAAGAGGAAAGACAAGAAGGCTCCAGTGGTTCCCGTTTATGATGTGATGTGACTTTGAAAAAGAGAGAACAGAACATCTGCAGCAAAGATTGTACTGACTTAAATTGTAGACCTTATTTGGAAGTCTAGGCATCCTGGCTGGTGTGGCTCAGTGGATTGCACACTGTCCTGCAAACCAAAGGGTCACTGGTTCAATTCCTAGTCAGAGCACATGCCTGAGTTGCTGGCCAGGTCCCTAGTAGGGGGGACTTGAGAGGCAACCACACATTGATGTTTCTCTCCTTCTCTTTCCCCCTCCCTTCCCTTCTCTCTAAAAAATAAATAAATAAAATATTAAAAAAGAAGTTTAGGCAAAAATTTAGGCAACATTAACAAAAAATAAGTGAACACAGAAAATATCTGTGTTAGGGGAGAGGTGGAACATCTGTAATAGTGTCAACAATAAAAATAAAGTAAAAGGATTCTGATGAATTATTTTCAAGAATAGAAAAATACTTAAGAAAGAAAAATTTTCTATAAAGAAACATAAATCAAATTTACTCTGGACTTTTGATCTAAAAAATACTGTACCAAAAATAATGGAACAGAGTATGCAGAAGTAGAATAAGAAAAAAAAGGAGTATAAGACGACACCCAAATCACATTAGTTCCAGTAATTGTATCACTTGGTAATCTTTTGCAGTTAGTACTCTGCTGGTCAAGAGATAATTAATGTTAATGGAGAAATCAAGAATGGCAGAGCTGTACTATAAAACACCATGATAAACAGGAGTGAAATTCAACAAATACTCTTTCTTTTTTTTAGGTTTAAAATAGGAAATATTACAAAAAATGTTCATACTAGAGAAAGAGATTTGGAGTGGAAAAAACTGTAACAATGAAAGTAACTTCATATTCATAACTGTGAACAAAGAGTCACCAGACATTTAAGGAAAGAAGAGGACTATGATGAATTAAACAAACAAACAAACAAACAAACAAACAGGCAAACAAACAAACAATTGCTGAAGGAAATAAATAATCCAAGAAAATTGGAAGGAACATTTCACTAATTTGAACATCCTCAAAAAATTTGAGATGTCTAATATTATTAGTGAAATAAAAAAAGTTTTATTTCATGAAAAAGGAACACTAGGAAAATAGTTTTTTTGAAAATTTAAATAATGCCAGATTGAAAACGTTTGTAAAAGAACTGAGTGATTAAACGAAAACAGCCAAAGATAAAATTAACGATCTGGAAAATGTTGGGATGCTCTCCAAAGGTATTGAAGGAAAAAAAGGAGGAATGAGCAAATAAGAGAGAAAAACTTAGCAACATGAATATCTTCATCCAGGAATCCCAGTGTTCATTTGATAGTATTTCCAGTAGGGAAAACAACAAACTTAGAAAAACACTGAAGAAGAATAGTAAGAATAATTAAGAAAATATTAATATAATAAAGTAAAACACTCCATTTTCAAATTGAAATGATCCCACTGTGTGAAAAAAATAAATTAATAAAAATAGGAAAGAAACTTACCTGGACATTTCTAGTAGAATTTTGCAACTCAAAGTGCAGAGAGATAACCCTAAAACTTGCCATGGCAGGGAAAAATTAGGTAGACAAACCACTTGAATTATAAGATTTGTAATTAGTAAAAATAAATTACAAAAAGTAACATAATGATTGTTCAAAGTTGAGAGAGAAAATTATTTTCACTTGAGAGATATATGCCAAATATAAGTCACAAAGCCAACATCAAAGCTAAGAAATTTTGTGAGATGTAAAAACTTTACTCCACCTGTGCATCCTGTATGAATTAAAAATTGTTGACATAATATTAAAGAAAAAATAAGAGAATTTAAATGATATGGCAGTGCAAGATACAAGTTTCAGTAAAGGAGAGAATAAAAAGAGTTACAAAGAAATATTTGTTTGTTTGTTTATTTATTTATTTTACTGATGTTCAAGTCCAGTTGTCTCCATTTTCCCTGCATCACTACCCACAGCCCCATGACTCCCCACCTCCAGCCCTAATCCTGTCCCTTTAGCTTTGTCCTTGTGTCCTTTATGCATGCTCCTTGACAACACTTTCCCATATATTCTGCCATCATCCCTCTCACTTCTCCCCTGTGTTTACTGTCAGTTTGTTCTTTATTTCAGTATCTCTGCTTACATTTTGCATGCTTTTTTTCTTTTGTTGATTAGGTTCCTGTTAAAGGTGAGATCATATGGCATTTGTCTCTCACTGCCTAGCTTATTCACTTAGCATAATGCTCTCCAGTTCCCTCCATGCTGTCAAAAAGGGTAGGAGCAATTTCTTTCTTTCTGCTGCATAGTGTTCCATTGTGTAAATGTACCATTGATTTTTGATCCATTCATTTACTGATGGGCACTTAGGCTGTTTCTAGCCCTTGGCTATTGTAAATTGTGCTGCTATGAACACTGGGGTGCATAGGTTCTTTTGAATTGGTGTTTCAGGATTCTTAGGGTATAGTCTCTGCAGTGGAATTGCTGGGTTAAAGGTAGTTCCATCTGTAGTTTTCTGAGGAAATTCCATACTGCTTTCCACAGTTGCTGCACTGTCTGCATTCCCACCAGCAGTGCACTAGGGTTCCCTTTCATCCACACCCTCTCCAGCACTTGTTTGTTGATTTGTTTATGATGGCCATTCTGACTGGTGTGAAATGGTATCTCACTGCTGTATTAATTTGCATCTCTCTGATGTCTAGTGATGCTGAGCATCCTTTCATGTGTCTCAGCCCTCTGTATGTCCTCCTCGGAGAAGTGTGTTCAGGTCCTGTGCCCTTTTTTAATTGGGTTTTTGTCTATCTGAAGTAGAGTCATATGAGTTCTTTATATATTTTGGATATCAAAGCCTTGTCCGAAGTATCACTGGCAAATATATTTTCCCATATCATTGGTACCCTTTTCATTTTGCAGGTGTTTTCTTTAGCCATGCAGAAGCTTTTTGTTTTGATGTAGCCCCACTTGTTTATTCTTTCCTTTATGTCCCTTGCTTTAGGGGACATATTGGTGACAATATTGCTGCATGGAATATCTGACATTTTCCTGCCAATGTTCTCCTCTAGGACTTTTGTAATGTCATGACTTATATTTAAGTTTTTAATCCATCCTGAATTTATTTTTCTGTATGATATTAGTTGGTGGTCGAGTTTCATTTTCTTGCATGTAGCTGTCCTGATGTCTCATCACCATTTGTTGAAGAGGCTATTTTTATTCCATTTTATGCTTTTGCCCCCTTTGTTGAATATTAATTGACCATAGAGATTTGGGTTTATTTTTGGGCTCTCTATTCTGTTCCATTGGTCCATGTGCCTGTTTTTATGCCAGTACCAGGCTGCTTTGATTACTTTGACCTTGTAACATAGTTTGATATCAATATTATGATCCCTCTTACTTTGTTCTTTTTTCTCAAAATTGCTGCAGCTATTCAGGGTCTTTTATAAATTTTTGAAATGTTTGTTCTATATCTGTGTAATATGTCATTGGTAGTTAAATAAGAATTGGTTTGAATCTATAATTTGCTTTGGGTAGTACGGACATTTTGATGATGTTCATTGTTCTAATCCATGAACACTTTATATGCTTCCATTTATTTGTGTCTTCCTTAGTTTCTTTCTTCAGTGTTGTGTAATTTTTCGAGTACAGGTCTTTTACCTCCTTGGTTAGGTTTATTTTTAGGTACTTTGTTTTTCTTTTTGCTGTATCAAATGGGATTTTTTTCCCTGTTTTCTGTTTCTGACATTTTATTGTTAGTGTACAAAAATACCTTTGGTTTCTGAATGTTGACTTTGAATCCCACTGTTTTGCCAAATTCATTTATTAGGTCACATAGGTTTTTGGTGGCATCTGTTTTCTTACACTATCATGTCATCTGCAACCAGTGACAGTTTTACTTCCTCCTTTTTAATTTGGAGGTCTTTTATTTCTTTTTCTTGTGTGATCAATGTGACTAGGACTTCCAATACTATGTTGAATAGGAGTGGTGAAAGCAGACATCCTTTTCTTGTTCCTGATCTTAGTGGGAAACTTTTAGTTTTTTCCCATTGAGTATATTGGTGTATGTTTTTTGGATATACAGGTCTTTAACCTGTATATGTTAAAGATACATATGTTGAGGTATGCTCCTTCTCTTCCCACTTTGCTGAGTGTTTTTTATCATAAATGGGTGCTGTACCTTATCAAATGCTTTTTCTGCATCTATTGATATGATCATGTGGTTTTTGTCTTTCCTTTTGTTTATGTGGTGTATTATGTTTATTGATGTGGGAATATTGTACCATCCTTGCATCCCTGGGATGAATCCTACTTGGTCATGGTGTATATGGTGTTTTTAATGTATTGCTGGATGAGGTTTGCCAATATTTTTTGATGATTTTAGCATCTATGTTCATCAGTGATATTGGCCTATAGTTTTCTTTCTTTGTTGTATCTTTATCTGTTTTTTGAATTAGGATGATGTCAGCTTTATAAAAAGAGTTTGGGAGTCTTACCTCTTCTTAGATTTTTTGGAATAGTCTGAGAAGAACAGGGGATAGCTCTTCCTTAAATGCTTTGTAGAATTCTCCTGGGAAACTGTCTGGTTATGGGCTTTTGTGTGCTGGGAGTTTTTTTGATTACTGCTTCAATTTCATCAGCTGCTATCATTCTGTTCAAGCTTTCTGCTTCTTCTTCATTCAGTTTTGGAAGGTGTATTTTTCTAGAAATATGTCCATTTCATGCAGGTTTTCAAATTTCTTGGCATATAGTTGTTAGTAGTAATTTCTTACAATCCTTTATATTTCTGTGGTATCAGTTGTAATCTCTCCTGTTTCACTTCTCATTTTATTTATTTGAGTCCTTTCTCTTATTTTTTGATGAGTCTGATTAAAGGCTTGCCAATTTTGTTCATCTTTTCAAAGAATCAGTTCCTGGATTTATTGGTTCATTGAATTGTTCTTTTAGTCTCTATGTTATTTAATTCTGCTCTGATCTTGGTTATTTCCTTCCTTCTACTTGCTCTGAGTTCTGTTTGTTGTTGTTCCTCTTGTTTTTGTAGGTGTAGGGTTAGGTTATTTGAAATGTTTCTATCTTTTTTAGGTAAGCCTGTATTGCTATGAACTTCCCTCTGAAGACTGCTTTTGCATTGTCCTGTAAGTTTTGGACTATTGTATGTTCATTTTCATTTGTTTCCAGAAACTTTTTGATTTCTGCCTTGATCTCATTCTTCACCCATTCATTGTTTAATAGTATGCTATTCAATCTCCATGAATTTGAGTGTTTTTGAGTTTTTCCCTTGAGGTTGGTTTCTAGTTTCAATCCCTTGTGGTCTGAGAAGATGCTTGATATGATTTCAATTTTTTTGCTATCATGTGGTCTATCTTTGAAAATGTTCCATGTGCATTTGAAAAGAATGTGTATTTTGCTTCTTTGGGATGAATGGTTCTGCCTATATCAATTAAGTTCATTTGATCTAGGGAATTGTTCAATGCCAAAATATCCTTGTTGATATTTTGTTTGAAAGATCTATCCATTTCTGACAGTGGGGTGTTAAAGTACCCTAGTATAAGTGTGTTGCTGTCTATATCTTTTTTTAAGTTCTCCAAGATTTTCCTTATACATTTGGAAAATATATACCTTTTATTCTGGGTGCATATTTATTTACAATGTTTATATCTTCTTGATAAATTTTTTCCTTGAGTATTATGAAGTGTCCTTCTGTGTATCTTTTTATGGCCTTTATTTTGAAGCTGGTTTTGTCTGATATAAGTATTGCTACCCTGTTTTTTTTTTTTTTTTTTTGCCCACTTGCTTGGAATATTTTTTTCCAAGTTTTTATTTTTAGCCTGTGTAGGTCTTTTTTTCTGAGGTGGGCAACATATGTGTGAGTCATGTTTTCTTATTCTCTCAGCTACCCTATGTTTTTTGATTGGAGCATTTAGTCTATTTACATTTAAGGTTATTATTGATAGGTACTTATTCATTTATCACCCTTTGTACCTGTGTTCCTCTCTCTCTCTCATTCTTTTTCTTCCTCTTCTTAGAGCGGTCCCTTTAGCATATCTTGCAATGCTGGTATGGTGGAGGTGTTTTTGAATCTACTTTTGTCTGGGAAGCTCCTTATTTCACTTTCCATTTTAATTGAGACCCTTGCCGGGTAGAGTAGTCTTGGTTGCAGGGCTTTGCTTTTCATTACTTGGAGTACTTCTTGCCATTCTCTTCTGGCTTGTAGTGTTTCAGATGAGAAATCAGTTGCTAGCCTTATTGGAGTTCCCTTGTATACTACTTCTTGTTTCTCCCTTGCTACTTTTAAGATTCTTTCTTTGTCTTTAAAACTTGGCATTTTAATTATGTTATGTCTTGGAGTAGGCCTTTTTGGGTTCGTCTTGATTGGGACCCTCTGTGCTTCCTGAACTTGGTTGGTTTTTTCCCACTCCAGGTTCAGGAAGTATTCTGTCATTATTTTCTTGAATAGGATTTTTATCCCTTGCTCCTTTTCTTCTCCTTCTGGTATTCCTATGATTCAAAAGTTGTTGCATTTCATGTTGTCTTGCAATTCCTTTAAGTTATCTTCGTGTTTCTTTATTCTTTTTTTGTGCAGTTGCTCTACCTGGGTGTTTCTCTCTAGCTTGTCTTCCAGCTCAAAAATTGGTCCTCTGCTTCATCCAGCCTGCTTGTTATTACTCTTACTGTGTTTTTTATTTCCAAAATTTTATTGTTCATTTCTTTCTGGTTTTCGTTTATAGTTTCTATTTCCTTTTTCATGCTGTTGTAGTTCCCACTAAGTTCCCTGTAGTTGTTTATGTGTTCCTTGAACATCCTTATCACCATTCTTTTGAATTCTATATCTGACAATTTGCTTGCTTCCATTTCACTTAGCTCTTTTAGTGGAGAGTCTCCTATTCCTTTTGATTGTGGGTGCTTTCTTTGTCTCCCCATTTTAGGTATCTCTTTTTGTTTGTTTCTGCAATTCCCAATGCTCTGCTCTGCCAGCTGTTTTCGTAGGGTGAGTTTCTGTAGCAGGAGTTCTGTGGTATTCAGTGGTTTGGTCTCTTTGAGCTCCTTGTGTGGATTTCTAGGGTTGCCCTTTCTTCTGTGGACTGTCTGGTTCTACTTAGGCTTTATCTGTTGGTGGCCTCTTTGTTGGTAGGTTATCCCCTCCAGTAGTTTTACTGGTATTCACAACTCCCACTTTGACTTGAATGTGATCAGGGACAGGGCAAAAGTGAAATGGAGTAAGACAGTGGGAGAGTATGGTATGGGATTTAAAGTACTAACAAGTGGAGAACAGATAGGAGGTCCTTTGGAGAAGTACAGCAATAACCATGATATTTCATCCAACTAGCCACTTTTTATAAAAGGTAAAAAAGGGATAAGACTCTTATTAGAAAGAAAAAAGAATATGAGCTGACTTTAGAAAGCAGAGCACTTATGTGGGTTTAGATGGTGAGATATAGTGAGAATAAGGGATAGAAACTTGGCATAGTGTGTGAGAGAATGAAATTAACTACAACAGAAATAAAGCTCAGGAAGATAGTGAAATGGATTAAGACCAGGAAAGGGTGCTGTGTGGAATTTGGAATAACAATAGTATGCTTAGAGATATATAATTGTCCATTTTTTAAATGTCCTCTGCAACCTTTGGCTTCCAAACTTTATATCAGCTGGAATTCTGCTGGCTGTTCACTCTGTTCCTTGGAAGATCAGCTAGGTATCTGAGCTGGGTAGATCAGCAAGTGGGTTCAGCTCTCACCTACCTCGTTGCCATCTTCCTCCAAAAGAAATGTTTTAAAAGGATTAATTTTAATTAGAAAAGAGACAAAAGATTGTATTTCTTCCATATCCCTCTAACCACAGTACGTAGATCTACATACATATTTTCACAATAATAATATTGTTACTGCCATGTATTAGCTTTTCATTCATATAACCAATTTATAGACAAATCCTAAGAAAAGAAGCATAGTTTAAAAATAGAATATGATGTTACACACCTTAAAATGTAGTAAAAAATAAAGCCAACACAAATTAGGGTAGGAGAGAGAGAGAGAAGAAGGAAAAAATTATAAGCTACAAGGAAATTATATAAGTGCATTATAAAGTTAATTAATTTTAAATATGATCATAGCCTGGGCTGGTGTGGCTCAGTTGGTTGGAGCACTGTCCTGTAAACTGAAAGGTTGTGGGTTTGGTTCCCAGTTGGGGCACATACCTAGGTTGCAGGTTAGGTCCCTGGTGTGGGTGCCTACAAGAGGCAGCTAATCAATGTTTCTCTCTCACATCATTGTTTCTCTTCTTCTCTCTCCCTCCCTTCCCCTCTCTAAAATCAATGAGCATGTCCTTATGTAAGGATAGATAGATAAATAAATAAATAATAAAGTGATATATAATATATACATACATATACTTAATTTTTAAATAAATATTTTAAATAATTTGTAAATTTTAGAACATTTTGAGATTTAGGGAAAACTTCCAAAGATAGTGCAGAGTGTTTCTCTATACCCCACCCTTGTTTCCCCCATTATTATCTTACATTAGTGTGGTGCATTTGTTCCATATTAATGAACCAATGTTCATACATTATTGTTAACTACACAGATTCTTCTTGGTTGTGACAGTTTTTTAGACTTTCCTTGTTTTTAATGACCATGGTAGTTTTAAAGAGTAGATTGGTATGAATGTGGACATTATGTGCCCTAATATTAAGAAGTGGGAATAATAATTGAGGGGATAATATTTTAAAAGTAGAATGCATATATTCACATGGGGTGGATAAGTGAAAGGAGAGAATCTGGGATGAAGTCACTGATCTGGTATGGTAAAAAGATGTATCCTTCATGAAAATGGGAAACATAGAAATGAAGCAGGTATGGAAGGGGGAAAAGGAAGGTTTAAAAGACTGAAGTTTTAGATATGTAAAATGTGATATTCTTGAGGTCATCCAAAGTGGATGTGGGAATTTGCTCTGTAGGCCTATGCTTTAGAGGTAAGGTCTGACCTAGAGGCATGTCAAGCATCCAGGGTTAGTACGAAGGTTAGTGGCTATATTCATTTCCTCTGGCTGCTATAACAAATTACCACACACTTATTGGTTTAAAACCATTCACATTTATTCTCTTTTAGTTCTGGAGAATGGAGGTTCAGAATGAGTTTCACATGGTTACAATAAACATGTTAGCAAGAATGCATTCCTTCTGGAGGCTCTAGGAGAGAATCTGTTTCTTGTCTTTTCTAACTTTCAGAGGGCGCTCATGCCCCGTCCCCATCACTGTGTCCTCTACTTCTCTTGACACATCTCCTTCTCCAATGACTCTGACACTGCTGCCCCTTTCTTATAAGGACCTTTGTGATTACATTGGGCCTACCTAATAACCAAGAATAATCGCATCTCAAGATCCTTATGTTAATCACATCTGCAAAGTCCCTTTCATCATGGAAACTATCATATTTATAGGTTCTAAGGATTAGGGCATCTTTGGGGCCAGTAACTGCTTGCCACAGGGGCAGAATTCAACATTACAAGATAGAGTGTGATGTTTGGCTTCTCCATTTATGTCATTACAGTGACTGATACTTAAGTTCAAGAAGCCTCTTATGTCTCATCTGTAAAATAGAGATGACAGTTATTATTACACCTCTCTGAACAGATTGAAAAATCTAATAAAACATTTATAAAACCCATGGGGAAAAGCTACACAAGAGTGTAAATAAGTGTATAAAACTCCTACATCCTAACTGAAGTGTATTAGACACCAATTAGGACACCAATCATGTTGCCATGAAGGCCAGCTCTCACCTTTGAGTGAAACAACAACGGGTGCCAAAATGGAGGGAAATAGGTATGAGGACACAAGCTCTGAGACCGTGTTCTTATTTACTGGTGGTCATTTTGTACCACCGATACCAAGAATTTTGGGCAGCCAGAGGAAAGAGGGGAACATTTCTCCTGCCACAGCAGAGCCTGCTGTGACAACTTGTACCCTCTCTTTGCTCTTTCCCAGTGGAAAACATCCCCATGGTCTAACCCTACTTGTCATCTTGTTCCCAATAAGAAGAGTGGGCAATGCTCTGAAAGACTGCAGAGAAGAAGTATGGACCATCCTCTTTGTAGGTTCAAGGTCTGGACACATGTGGCCCTTATTCCCTTTCTGTAAATACAATGAGTTTCTTTCTCCCAGTCCTTTTATAAAAACAGATTTTTGATGCAGCCTCTTTTTAATTCTTACTGAGATCACAATTCTTAAAATTTAAACTCTTTCTCACTGTTAGGCACGAAAATGTCCCTTAAAGACATTCCCATCATAATCCCTAGAATCTGTTACATTCCATGGTCAAAGGGACATTGTAGATGTAATTAAGTTGAGGGCATTGAGATGGGAGGATGATCCTAAGTTATCACAGTGGCTCCAATGGAATCACAGGGAACCTTAAAAGATGAAAGAAGAGAATATGTGCTTCCTGCCTGTGGTCAGATGGAGATGTGACTATAGAAAAATGTTCAGGAAGATGGACATAAGCCAAGGTATGCCCTGGCTGTGGGAAATGAAGGACGCGGGTTCTCCCCAGAAGCCCTCTGAAGGTACACAGGCTTGGTAACAGTTTGATTTTAGTCCCTGTTGAACTTCTAAACTACAAAATGGTATGATATAAATGTGTATTCTTTTAACCATTAAGTTTGGGGTAATTTGGTATAGCAGCAATAGAAAACAAATGCAAGAAAGCTCTTTTGGACATGGCCCGACAGAGAGCTCTGACCATCCTATCTCTGGGGAGAATCTGACGGCAACCTGTGTATCTCATTCCCAATAAGCAACAGCGAAGTCAGGAGGAGGCTGCACACTGAACTGGAGAGGCTGCAGAGATGCAGAAGGCTCCTGGTATGGGCTTGTTGAATATTTTACATTGTCAACCCCACCACTGGCATCAGTCTTGAGATGACAGGGAATGTTACTCATCCTCTTGCTATGTCCTCATCTGGCAGAAGGGACAGAAAACTCTCTGGCCTTTTCTCATGATGGCCCTAATTCCATCATGAGGCCATTGCCCTCTGACCTAATCACTTCCCAAAGACCCCCCACCTCTAAATACTATCATATTGGGGATTAGCACTTTGACACATGGATTTAGGGGGACACAAACCTTCAGTCCATAGCACTCATCTTTTCTAATTTTCCCTGGACACACCAAAGTGGTTAAGAGCCTGCAGTTTCATCTTTGCTGTCCTGATCTGTCTCTTCTGATGCTGATCTGGTTGCTCCTGAATCTGAGATTAATAGGACTTTTAGTTGCACAAAACAAACTCTGTTAACATCTGGAAGTGAGAAATTTGAAACATTGAGTGTATCAGAAAGAGAGATGACCTTGTCATCTTGTCACTTTTTTATCACTTCTGTGTCAAAATGCTGAAATTGCCAGGGTCAGATGAAATAAAGCAAAAACATATAAAAAATTTATATTCATAGTTTATTACTCACTTTAATGACTCTAGAATAATGTTTGAACCAATACAAGTATCTAGGCACTGTGCCCCAGCCAAGTGGACACAAGTATTAACCATCACACGTGGGAACTAAGATTGAGTAGGAGAATATTAACTTTCTAAAGTATATATCTCTCTCTGTTTTCTTTTTATTCTTAAGATTTTTATTTATTTATTTTCAGAGAAAGGGAGGGAGAAAGCGGGAGAGAAACATTAATGTGTGGTTGCCTCTTGTGTACCCCCCACTGGGGACTTGGCCTGCAACCCAGGCATGTGCCCTGACTGGGAATTGACCAGCGACCCTTTGGTTCACAGGTCAGCATTCAGTCCACTGAGCCACACCAGTCAGGGCTCTATGTGTTTTCTAATTAAATAACATAAACAAAAGTAGACAATGGAATTTAAACAATAAGGCTCAAATTATTTTGAAGGTTATTTCTTTTTAAACTCTCCATTTTCGCGCCACCCTAAAGCAGTTATGCTAACTGAGCATTCTTTCTGCGGGTGTCAGGATAGATAGGGAAGTTAGCTTTAAAACATGAACACAGCGATATCTCCTTGTGTGACAACTATCAATACTCTGATTGCCATTATGAGAGAGAACATGAAAATAGAAACACATGGTGGGTGAGGAGGCTGTAGGTCAGTGATTAAGGCTGTCCTGAAGTCCTGGGCCCATGTTCTTGTTCAGGCCAGGGCAGCTCAGCCTCTTGCTGCTGTTAGACACACTCTGTCTTTAGTTTCCAGCAGTGTGAAGGTAATGTACCTGAGATGGAGTTCTTTGAGTGTATACTTTTTCAAATTTGCTAAGCTGAATTTGCTAAGTGTATGCCCTTTGACCAAGTGCTCACAATTGCCTGTTGCCTACCCTTACCCTTGACTTAACTGAACTTTGGTACACCTGCCTTCTCTCTTTCCTCCAGGTACCAGCTCTCTGTGGGCCTCATGCCTGAGCAAGCCCACACAAATGCGGAATGTGCCCAGATCAGTTTATCCTGAAACTGCTGATCACAGGAGACCTGCTCCTGCCAGAGCCCACTGCTCATTTTCCTTGGTTGGCCAATTGTCCTCAAAGTTACTGCTCATTTCTGTCTGCCTCCCTCTTGACCCTATGAAAGAAAATTTTTTTCTGTTGATTATGAGACTACACTGATTTCTGAGATCAGAGCATTCTCTCTATTGCAATAGTCTTTCTTTCTTATTAAAGCCTGTCCTTATGTTTAAGTCCAGACTTGTTTCTATTTGACATTTTTTGACAAATTTTGGAATATTCAGTTAATATTTCTTAAAATATTTTTTCTGATCTGTACTCTTTTCTGTTTTGGGAACTATGATGGCATAAATGCTAACCCTTTTGTTTTGCAGCACAGGTACCTCAGGCTCTGTTCCTTTCTCTTCTTTAACTGTTTTTCTCTCTTTTTACACAGATTGGGCCTTTACATCTTCCCACTCACTGACTATTTCTTCTGTCATCTTTGTGTTGCTGCTGTCTGACACATCCAGTGGATTTTTTTATTTCTGCTATTGCATTTTTCTACTGTAAAATTTCCATTTGTTTCTTCTTTACTTTCTATTTTTCATCTATTTCCTGTGATTGTTTAGCTTTCTACTCATTTCAGAAACCTTTGCCTTCTCATCTTGGAGCATGATTATAATAGTAATTTTAAAGTCTTTAGTTTTCAATATTTGCAGCGCTTTTGGGGGAAGTCCCATTTTTGTCCCTCCTAGTTGCCAGTCTGGAACCAGAGCAGCATGTTCTATCCTGCAGCTCATTCACAGACTCTAGGGATTTCATACTCTTGACCTTGTCTCTCTGGAGTCCCCTCAGACACTGTACTGTTCCTGGCTTTCTGTCCTCTGGCCAGAAGGATGGATGGGGCTGTAGTTTCCCCCTGTTCTCTATAATCCCTGTAAATGTCTGTATCTGAGGCCAAGGAGGGGAAGATGAGGCAGAGAAACAAACAACAGGGATTTACCCTACCCTCTTAAGAGTCTTACTTCTTCTGGTCATATAAAAAGTTTTATTATAGAAGACAGAAAAGTGGGTCTATCAGAAGGAGATAAGATAATAGCAGCCTGAGGGCAGCCTTGTCATTAGTTCATTATGCACTTAAGCCTTACTCCAAGGTTTCCAAACACCTAGGGAGGTGATGGAAATGTGGATCTCACTGTGTAGAACTCTTTTGACAATTTTATTAAGTTATTTTGTATCAAAAACACTATGAAGTGAAAGTCTGTACATCTTTATACATGTTTACAGACTTATACAGACACATAGGTAGATGGAAGGAGGCAATACAGATAAAAATATATTTCAAAATAGATCTTCAGTAGGAAAATAGCATGAATTCTCATGCCCTTTAGTTTTATTGATAAGGGAAGTACATTGTTTACCTCACTGATATTTATTTTTGAGTTTATTAGTTATTCATAGCAACATTTAGACATAGTAGCAAATGGACATGCTCCTATCCTTTGTCTTCTCCATGTTACTGCTTCAGGGAAATTGTGTATATGTATTCTGCTCATCCAAAAGATTAAAATTGCTGTGGTTTCTCTTCTTATTTGAGGGACATTTCAATTTTAAAAGCATCATTTTTGAATGTGCAACACTGTCACTAAATGAGATTATACATCAAGATACTAAATATCAATACACACTATATTAGTACTTAAAATATTTTAATTTAGGGCAGATTTGTGGATATTTTCCTTTCTAATCTGCTGATACCGGACACAGCAATTAAGATGTATGATAGAATTTGCCACCTGGCAACCATGGTTGCCATAGTGATGACCATGTGGGCAAGAAGCTTTGTGACTCACACTGTGCTTTCTCTGCTTGGCTTCATCATCTCCAAAGGGAAAGAATGTGCATCTGGCCAAGGACTGTCCCCTGCGCTCCTCTGTGATCTTCTGTGCCACTGGTTAAGAAGGGCTCAAACAGTGAGGAGTTGCCATATTAAGACTATTTCTCTTGTCCTGGCTCCGTAACTCAGTTGGATAAAGTATTGTTCACATAAGCCAAGGTTGCCTCTTTGATCCCCAGTTGGGGCACTTGTGGGGGTCAGCCAATGAATGAATGAATAGGTAGAACACAAATTGATATTTCTCTCTCTCTCATCAATAATTTTCTTATTTTTAAGCATTTTATTTATTCATTTTTAGACAGAGGGAAAGGGAGGGAGAAAGAGGGAGAGAAACACCAATGTATGGTTGCATCTCACATGCCCCCAACTGGGGACCCAGCTCACAACCCAGGTGTGTGCCCTGCCCTGACTGGGAATCAAACTGGTGATCCTTTGGTTCCCAGGCTAGCTCTCAATCCACTGAGCCACACCTGCCAGGGCTAATTTTTTTTAAAAAAATCTGTTCTTCACATGAAAATGTGAGTAGTCTGTTTTGCTAAAACACGATTTGCAACAGAACATGCTTGTTGTGAAATGGCAGCTGAGGCATGATTAATACAATACCATGTTTTCCATGACAAAATTCAAAGAAATGTGCCCTTTTTCCATTCTGTGACACATTTTAGCTATATAGCAATTGCAAGATGAAAGAAAGCATCTATTATTAGTAAATTTCAAGACTACTTTAATTCCCTAGTTGTGAGTTAAATATTTTAAAAAATCTTATTAGTTCAAATATGTCAGGTAATTTAAAGTTAGGATTCAGTGCCTGAGTCCTCCATCAAACAGTTTGAGGAGATTCAGAATATTAATCTTGTCTGTGATTTAGTTCACTCACATGCAGAAATAATAATAATAAAGGTTAGAATGAATATTAAATATGAAAATATGTATACTTATATTTTAATAATGTATTATTCAATGAATGTTTTCTATCAACATCATTAAGGATTATAATTCCTACGGACTAGAGTCCCTGCATTATCCTAGGCTCCCTGGAGAGTGATCTGCCTTAAACATTTGAATCTCCTGTCCCACATCTCTATCCTCCCATAGGAGCTGGAGATATAGGCAGAGAAGACTACTGGAAAGCATTGCTCCAAGTTTATCACTTAGATGGAGCTAATCTGTCAAAAATACCAAGTCAGGGACTTTCCCCTTTAGTGTGGAGAGATAGCACCATGGGGAGTTGTATCTCTCCTGCTGACTAGACCTTTCTCTCTGAGAGAGTGTTCCAAGGTCTACTGTGGAGACTGAATTGACAGACCCATTGGTCCCAAGCTAAACTGTCCTCCTACCCAAATTAATTGGTAATACAAAGATCATTTGATGTTCTAGCTGTTGGTTCTGCTATTTTAGTTTTCATGAAAGGTATAGGTCAGATGGGAAAAATTCTATTTATTAGATCTTCTTAAAAACCCACCTTGTTGTTAAAAAGCTTTTTACATTAAATTTATTGTGGGGACATTGATTAATAATATTATATAAGTTTCAGGTGTACAATTCTATAATACATTATTTGTACATTGTACTCTGTGTTCACCACCCAAAGTCTAGTCTCCTCTCATCATTATATATTTGACCTCCTTTAACCTATTTATTCTCTCTTCACCCCCTTCCCTTCTGGTAACCATCATACTGTTGTTTGTGTCTATAAGTTTGTTTGTTTATTTGTTGCCTTCTGTTTTGTAAAAACTTGATATTGAATTGATTGATCTTATTGAATCTAAATACAAATTTATCAGAACATGCATAGAAATTCAGAGGTGGCTATACATAATAAAACAAAAGATTTTTGGTGTTGGTGTTATACTGTTTTATTTTCTGGAGACATTTTAGGCATTGAAATTTTTGTCATTACTATTATAGTTCAAGATTGTCAAGGGCTTTGTGAGTCACATGTTGGGAACTGCCCTGCTTGGTTTCAGAAGCTGTAACTCTCCATGGCTAAGGCTGAGTAAAAGACCTTGGGACCATAAGCCACTAAGGAGTCAAAGCTTATCTTCCCAGCTGGGGTGCCACCTCTGCCCCCTTTACTTCACCTTGCTTGGCCCTGGGAGGATGACTGGTTAGCCAATGACAGGTAAGATTCCTCAAGGGAGGGATGATTTAAGACAGGCATGGTTGCAATGGGGCAATAAGGAAAAGACTTGGGGGACCATCAAAAAAGGGGATGATGGACCCTCACCCCTCATCTTTGACATAGCCTGGGTCCTCATTCTGTCTGTAAGAAGTCTCCTAATCTCTTGGCTGCCTTACTTCCCCCACCTCTTAAGCCTAAAACAATGCTGGAGGGTGGTGCAGCCCTGTGTAGGAACAGGCAGTTTCCTGGGGTGATCAGGCCTAAGAAAGAATGCATAAAGTCTTGTGAAATCTGCTTGCTAAGAATGCCTTCAATTTTCTCATAAGGGTCCCAGTGTAAAACGAGTTTTTTTCCCAAAGATTTGTGGCCCTTCAGCTAACTGACCCTGACTCAGAATAAGCCCTCATATTTCTTTGAATGTTATTTATTATTTGATCATTATTGCCTGCCAATGATTGATGAACTTTACCTGTATTCCTGTGCAAATTGAACTCATTAAAAGCCCATTGAGGAACAGGCTCAAGGCCCTTCTCCTTTGAGAGACTGGCCATCTTTCCTCCCCAAGCAGGTCATGTCTTGATACACTTATTCTCATCTGTGGTGGCCAGAGGGGCTCTGCAGGTGGAGCCCCCACACATCACACCAATTTAGTTAGTCATTGACTGTATTTTAATGGCCCAGTGAACTTATTACATTGTAGTAAAATCAAAGAGGGTAACATATGTAGGCTGCCTACTGGAGCACAGAGATGAGGACATGTGTATCAAAGAAGGGAGAAGCAGATGCTGACATGCAGTGTTGAAGCTGCCACACAGTGCTAGGGAAGTTTAGAAAAGTACTTACGTACAGCTTACAAAGTGGGTCTAATTCAATGATTCTAACATCTAACATCTAACCCAATGACTCTAACATCTAGAATTTATCAAGGATTGAACACTCATAAACAAGAAAATGAAAGTTCCATATTTCTTTATTCCCTAGTATTTTCTTCATTAAGCTGATGATATATGTGTGTATCTACTTGCAGCCCCTTCAAATGACTAGAGATGTCAGTGTTTTTAATTCTTAATAGGCATTCAGTCTAATATGTTTAATATGTATCTTTAAATATGCCTACACCTTAAAATGTATTATTTTTATTAGTAATACTTTGATTAATTTGTTAATTAATTATTGATAATCTAATTAATAATATATTATTTTAATGACAGATGCATTTAAAATTCTGTTTCATTGGTGTTTTATTCTTTTCTTATTATTTTTTAAAGATTTTTTAAATTTATTATTTTAGAGAGAGGAAAAAGAGAGGGAGAGAAACATCAGTGTGTGGTTGCCTCTCACATATCCCCTATTTGGGATCTGCCCTGCAACCCAGGCATGTGCCCTGCCTGCCTGGGAATCGAACCAGTGATCCTTTGGTTCACAGCCTGTGATCAATCCACTGAGATACACCAGCCAGGCTGTTTTGTTTCAAGTATATATCCTGTTACTTAGAGTGTATCTAGTTCAAGAGATCTCAACCTATGTGATTTATAGAACTCTTTATGCCCTTAAAAATTAATGAGAATTCTAAAGAACTTCTTTTTACTGTTACCATATTTTGCTGTGCATAATGTGCACTTTTTTGCCTAAATTTTTGAGGGAAAAATAAGGGTGCATATTATACGTGGGTAATACTAATTATGTAACTATGTAAATGTTTTTAATTCTTTTACTTATGCTTATGTGTTAAAAGTGTAACTCTAGAAAGCAATAATGACATCTGTATGCAAAATAATACCCTAGAATATGATAATTGATTTTGTTTCTAAGTATAAATAAATAAAAAATTGAATCAAAAATTTTTAATCCATTTTATGCTTCTGCCCCCTTTGTTGAATATTAATTGACCATACAGATTTGGGTTTATTTCTGGGCTCTCTATTCTGTTTCATTGATCTATGTGTCTGTTCTTATGCCAGTACCAGGCTGTTTTGATTACAGTGGCCTTGTAGTATAGTTTGATATCAACTATGTATCATACTATCAACATAGTATGATTCCTCCTATTTTGTTCTTCTTTCTCAGAAGTGCTGCAGCTATTCGGGGTCATTTATGGTTCCATATAAATTTTTGAAATGTTTTTTCTATGTCTGTGAAATATGCCATTGGCACTTTAATAGGTAGGTATTGCATTGAATCTGTAAATTGCTTTGGGTAGTATGGACATTTTGATGATGTTAATTCCTCCAGTCCATGAGCATTGTACATGCTTCCATTTGTTTGTGTCTTCCTTAATTTTTTTCTTCAGTGTTGTGTAGTTTTCTGAGTACAGGTCTTTTACCACCTTGTTTATTCCTAGGTACTTTATTTTTCTTGTTGCCATATCAAATGAGATGTTTTTTCCTGATTTCTGTTTCCGATATTTTATTGTTGGTGTACAAAAATGGCTTTGATTTCTGAATATTGACTTTGTATCCACTGTTTTGCCAAATTCATTTATTAGGTTGGGTAGTTTTTTGTGAAGTCTATTTTCTATGTACACTATCATGTCATCTGAGATCATTTTCCTATCATAGCTCAGATAAGAAAAACAAATAAATGGCATACAAATTGGAAAAGAGGAAACAAAACTGTCATTATTTGCATATGACATGATAGTGTACATAAACAGAAAATGGGAACAGAACATCTTTTAACTTGACCTTATCTGGGGAACACTTTATCTGCCCTTCTATTCTAAATGACAGCTTTGCTGGATAGAGTAATCTTAGATGTAGGTCCTTGCCTTTCATGACTCTGAGTACTTCTTTCCAGCCCCCTCTTGCCTACAAGGTTTCTTTTGAGAAATCAGCTGATAGTCTGTGGGAATTCCTTTGTATGTAATTGTCTCCTTTTCTCTCACTGCTTTTAAGATTCTCTCCTTATCTTTAATCTGGGTAACTTAATTATGATATGCCTTGGTGTGTGCTTCCTTGGGTCCAACTTCTTTGGGACTCTCTGAGATTCCTAGACTTCTATTTCCTTTGCCAGATTGTGAAAGTTCTTCATTATTTGTTCAAATAAGTTTTCAATTTCTTGTTCTTCCTCTTCTCCTTCTGGCATCCCCATGACTGAGATTGTCTCGGAGGTTCCTAAGCCCCTCCTCATTTTTTTGACTTCTTGTTTCTTCATTCTGTTCTGGTCAAAAGTTTATTTCTTCCTTCTTCTCCAAACTGTTGATTTGAGTCCCAGTTTCTTTTCTTTCATTGTTGGTTCCCTTTGTTTCACTTTTCATAGACTTCACTTTCCTTTATTTTATGACCATACTCAACCAGTTCTGTGAGCATCCTCATTACCAGTGTTTTGAACTCTGTCTCTGATGGGTTGGCTATCTCTTCATTACTTAGTTGTATTCTTTCTAGAGCTTTGATCTGTTCTTTCATTTGGGCCTTTTTTTTTTTTTTTTTTTTTGTCTCGGCATGCCTGTTACATAGTAAGGGATGGGGCCTTAGGTATTTGCCAGGGTAGGGCCATGTTCTTTGCTGCATTGTGGTGCTATATGTGGGGGAAGGGTTTGAGAGGGAACAATGCCACTTGCTCAGCTCTTGGCTGGCTCTCAGTCACTTCCTCTGCTACCCACAAGCAAATTGGGCCCTTCTGGTGCTGATTCCTGGGTGGGTGGGTTTGTGTATGTTCAACGACCCTATGGGTCTCTCCAATGATCTCTCCTGTGAGGCTTGGAGTTTCTCCCGCCACCACAACACCCACAGGTTTTTTCAGTCTGAGGTTTTGAGGCTTTATTTCCCCACACTGGAACCCTGGGTTGCTCATCTGTCTCTCTCACCAGTTGTTCCTCCCATTTTATTGGCATGCAAATATGGGACTGCCCACTCTGCCAGCCACCACCAGCCCTGTCCTCCAGATGGTGCCTTGTCGCAAGTCTTCTCCTCCCCACCTGCCCTTCTTTGTCCCTCCAACCAGTCTGAATAAATATTTCTTCTTTAACTCCTTGGTTGTCAGACTTCCATACAGTTCAATTTTCTGGTAGTTCTCCTTATTTTTTTTTCCAATTTGTTGTTCTTTTGGTTATGTGAGGAGGTGCAGTATATCTACTTATGCCTCCATCTTGGCTGGAAGTCCTCTAATTTTTGCAAATCTCTTTAGTGTTGAGTTTATTAAAAGACATTTTATTCCCACATGTTTCTTTATTCAATTTGTTATAGTATATATTTTTTAATTTGAAGTTTATGACAGCATCATGGCCCAAAATAGATAAACGGCTGGAAAAGGATGAAATATTCTAATTGTTTTTTCAGCTAATTGTGGATATTTTTCTTTGATACTTTCACAAAATTTGACAAGTAATAGTTTCAGAAGGTTAATTGCTGTGCGGAATCTGAAACAATGTCAATCATCTTTTCATAGTCATTTAAAAGCCATAGTTCTATCTTGTGTTTTGAATGGATCATTTGCTTATGTGTGTTATTGAACATCATACATTGATCACTTAAAAAATCAATTCACTGACTAATACAGATCTTTCAAATCCTAACATATTTAATTCTAAATATTAAAAACTATGTTGATTAACATCTCACCACCCATTATATCAGGGAAGTCTTATTTATTGGGATGCTGTCAAATTTTCATCAGTCTTAATTTCATTTGGAAGCTCAAGCTGTACCATCAACAACAAATAATTTCAGCTTGAAATTATTTTAATTGACAGGCTCACTTTGTTCATTTTTGAGAAAATGTCTGTCAAAATTTACATCTGATAACCATAGCTGTCTTTCAGTTGTTCAGTCAAGTACAAATGGTGCTGTATGAAATGTGTGACTATTTCAGTTCTTATCTCCAATAACTGCACAAACGATTTTCTGTGACAGCTCTCATGCCTTGTTGTGTAGTACACAATTTCTTTGGGATTTCCCATTTCATCACATATGGTAGTAAAAAGGTGTACTTATACAAGTTCAGATTCAATAAAATTAATACTTCTCACTGTTTCATCAGCATGTTCTTAAACAACTGGAACTTATTTTAATGTGCTTATATGTTAGTGTTGAATGTAATGACCACTCATATAATATGGTGCCATTGTTTGATTTGTGCTAAGGCTCTAGATCCTTTATTCCACTTTGTGTTGCACCATCATTGCAAAATCCATTCAGAAAAAAAGCAAATAACACCTCATATTATTATGAAAATAGTTTTGGCCTCATAAACTCTCTCAATCAGTCTCTTTGAATCTCAGGGATACTCAGGCCTCACTTGGAGAACTGAAGATTTAGCTCATTCTCTCTACCTGATTAATATTATGGATGTTTGACTACAATAGTTAAACCAACCCACTTTATAACAGTAACATTATTACATGAAATTGTTGAGATTTTAGAGAAAATCATCACAGTGATGATTAAATGTGATGCATTTAATATGCATCACAGTGGGATGCATATTAAAAATTATATGGCCAATCTTTAATTTTTAATAAATAAAATAAGCAAATATAATTTCCAGTAAATGTATATACAGATTGAGCCATATGAGTTAACAATGAATCTTTTAGATTATAAACAAGACAAAACAAACAACAAAAACTGTATGTCACAGGATGACTAAAAATAAACTCCTGGGATTCAATTTTGTTATAACGCTGAATAATTATAAACATGATGAGAAAGGACATCTACCCCAATTTATCTACTATTGTATTCTTAATGTATTCAAGGTAAAGGTCTTATAATTATGTTTTAGTGTTCACCTTTATCTGTAGAATATGGAGGAATGACCATTTTGCTAAATTATATTTTTAAAGCATTTGTATCATCAGTCTTCCATTATTGAAAGGTTTTTCTTAAAATTTTAAAGAAAATGTATGGCTGATGATATTTATAACTTTATAAAGTCTCAGGCAGGATAAAGATGTTGAGCTAACAGTTATTTTTTAAAAGGGTTTATTTAGTTATACTTGTGTTATTCAATTACTTGGAAAACAGCCTCTCTCTCTTTTGTAGACAACTTGTACATAAGAAGGGTTTCCTGTTTTCTTAAAGACTGGCAGCACTTATCTCTAAGCTTCAGGACCTGGCATTTGAAAGGTCTTTAAGGAAATTCAATTTCATTAAAAGTTGTTGTCGTATACAAATTTTTAAAAAATTTCATCCTATGACAATTTTGTCATTTTACATTTTCTCAAGAAAGTATTTGTGTTATCTAGGTTTAATGTGTACTTGTTCAAAGCATCCTTTAAAATTGTATGTCTGTTATTTTCCTCTTTATTCTGTAGTACACTTATTTTAACCTACTTTCTTTTCTTTCTAATTGATTTGTGTTGCTGGACTTTGTGTGATTGATATTTTCAAAGAAACAGTTTTAGTTTGGATATTTTCAATTATATGGTTCTTTAATCCAGTGATTTATTTTTCTTTTTTCTTTTATGGTATTTATACAAAATATAAAAAATCTGTAATTTTTCTAACTTTTTACTGATTTCATGTTATTTGACATTTCTATTCTCTTTGAAAGCATTAAATTGCTTTCTGTAATTATTTTAGCTATCTACAATGACTTGATTTGTCATGCTTTCTTTCTATTGTGTTGTAGATATTTCATAAGGTTCTTTTTGATTTTCCATCCAAAGGGTATTTGGTCACATATATCTAGTTAATTTTCACACCACAAACACATGCACAAAAATATAGTGCCAGTACCTTTTACATCTTATTTTAGAAAGTCCTACCTATCTTGAGGTCATGAAGATATTCTGTATTTTAAAGCATGTTTAACAGTTTTTAGCTTCTTATTTCATGATTTCAATGCATCTGCACTTATTTTTTGTGTAATCTTTGAGGTATAAGTCATTATATTTCTCCCTTATAGGTATACAGCTGTCCCAGCACCATTTATTGAGAAAAGAACATGCTGTCCCCACTTTGTCAACATGAAATGCCTTTATATGAGAAGTTTTGTCTCTATCAAGTTAATTCTGATTGGTGTATTTGACTATTTCTGTGCACTGCTAATAACTATAACTTTGAAATAAATATCTGTTAGAACAAGTCCTTTAGCATTTTTTATTAAACATATCTTGACTATTTTTGGCAATTTGTATCTCCATTTATACATTTGAGAATTGGTTTATCAAATTCCATACAAACATTAGGGATTTTCATTGGCAGGCAATTTGGGGGGAAATGGTATATTTAAAGCATTGAGTATTCCCATTCATGAACTTGTTATATTTTCTCCTCTATTTAGTCTCTTTCACTATTTTTCAATAATGGTTTAGAATTTTCTCTCTGAAGACCTTGTCCATGATTTCTTAGATAAATTTCTGGGTGCTTGACTTTATGTTACATTATTCCAAATCTATCTTTTGTAAGTGCCATTATTTTTAATTGTTTGTTGGCACATAGAAATGTAATTGAGTTTTGTGCAGTGAGTTTCTATCTAGTAAATTTAAGCTTTTTTTGTTAATTCCAATGATTCATCTATAGATTATTTTAGATTAACTACAAGTAAAATGATGTCACCTGCCAATAAGGATTGTTTGTTTCTTTCATTGCCATTCTTGCATCTTTTTCAACTTCTAGATCTCATAGGAAAAGTTTAACTGTATTTATTTTTCAATTTAGCTCATTAAAAATTTTATATCTTCAATTCAAAATGCAAAAAAATAATTTTCCAAAGTGTCTTGTTGACTTTCTGAGATGTATTACCCTCTAAGATAAGATCAGATGTAAGTATTCATACTCTGCTATTTCCAGTCTTTTGGCATTCATACCACTCAAGCTAAGGCACAGGTAACTATGAGATGCTTACACAGAAAGACCATGATATTCAAGCCCTCCTAGAACCAATCATTTTCTACAACATTTTTATTTCACAATGTCAACCACAGCTAAACCACATCATTGTCCACAGTAAGAAGATACTCTCCAGGATTCAAGTGTTCAAAACATTCAGCAGCTTTTGACTTCTAATACATTATGGTGAAACTTTCTGGGCTAGTGCTCTCACATACCTGTGAGGTATCAGTTGTACATTAGTCCTATGAAACATCTTCTACAGACCAGGACTGTTCATAAATTGGCCAAGAAATCCTGGTGATCACGGAATGACTCACAAAGTTTCACCACTACCACCATCATGATGCATTGACTGTTTTCCCATATGCTTTGCTGTGTGTTTCTAAACACTACTCACTCTAAACAATGCTCCCATGTATGCACTGCTGGAGACTTTTGGTCTATGTTTGTGTTCTAAATCTAGAGAAACAATTTGACACTGTCACTCTGAGCTGGCAATCCCACATTAGGGGTTACTTAGGTACATTATCTTATACTGGTGGTCAGTTGAGACACTGCTTGAAATCTTTGCACCATTCTCAAATCATTGGTATGAAATATCAACTGAAAGGGTACCTTTGATTGGAACAAAGACTTACATTCTTGTTGCTGACCACTGTCATGATATATAGCATATTCAAACCTTCAGAGATGGCTAGAATTATAAAATTGAGTTCCATATTTAAAAAAGCCTAAAGAAGAGTAGTGTACATGAAGTTCTGATTGGATTTATGGGCTTCTTACATGTAAAATGCTGAAGGCAAATAATATGTGTTGGTATCACATTTGTCAACACTTTTCCTCAGAGTAAGTCATTAGCATAAAAATGTATTTTTGATGCCATCTGGTGATGAACATTTTGGCAACATTTTCCTGAATATTCAACCAGGTTACAGTGAAGGAAAGCAATGTGCCTTTGTTTCCAGTAGTATTGCTGAAGTGGATCATCTGGTATTTACGAGTCCTGATGTTTCTACTTCTGTTTACCACTTTTAAAGCATAGCTCTTTAAAAGGGAACTTGATTAAACTCTCTGTTTAAATTTGTTAGCTCAGGAGTAATGTGAAGTTATGTTTGCAGAATGTTGTGTTTTGTGGAGCAGTTTCTGGGATTTATTGACTTAGTTCAATTTTGTTCAGTTTTTGCATTTGTTAATTTTTTGTAGCGATAATGACATGATAGTTTGAAGACATCTCTTTGAAGCGATAGTACTATCATTATTCTTCACTGTTAATACAGGCCAATCAAAGTTATATTTGGAGCATAAAGAGAAAGGAAATAATAGTCTCATTGTTTAGAGAAGATGACAGAAGGATAACAGATGACAAAGAGAAAGAAGAGACTTTTAAATCTATTTTTCTTTCATATAAGAATGAATGCACATTTTACTTAGATATTGTAAGCACCAGGAAATGTTTATATGTGTACAGGTTTTGTATATGACAGATACATTTTGAGTGAGAGCATTTGGTCAATATTGCTTTACTTTAGAAGAACCACAGACATTCAAAGCTCTTGAAATCAATAGGGGATTCAGCAAAATCACACAGCAGAGCAAAAGTAAACTTTTCCTGGCTGAACTGACATTTACAGAAGATTTCCCTCATGGCTACAATTGAAATTGACTAAGCCCAGTGCCAAAATCCAGAGCTGGTGCCACAGGCCCTTTCTTGTCTCATCTACTTTTAAATTCTGCTCTAAAAACACCATCTTGCTTTTTATTCATGTGTAACTCAGGTGTGAGTAAAAGAAAAATTGGAAATAATAATTGATAATAATAGCAGAGACACACTGAATATTTAGTATATGTATTTGAAGATCTAATAGGATAATTTATGTGAAGGTCTTTAAATGTAGTACCTAGCAAATATTTAGTGAAAATAAACATTATTTCTTATAGTGTTTCTAAGCTCCTATTAAAAATATTTAGTAGACAATGTTTTTTAAAATGAGCTTACCTGATATTCAGTGCATAATGAAGTCTTTCTCAACCCATGAAGCTGAATCACCTTTACTTGTAGTTCCTTTAAAATGACTTCTCCACTTTAGATCAGGGCCTCTTGTGACTGTCCTCAATGTGACATGCTTGTCTTTGCATTGTGATTTGTTGATGTGACACACAAATCTCACTCCATTAATTTCCACTCTCTGCATCTAATCCATTCTGGATCTTTCTCCCAGTTCTTTGTTAGCAGTTTCAACTGGTGATTCCTGTTCTGCTGCTTCATTTCCTGGCTGTGGTTACGCATAGTGCCAGTACCCTTGGTAGTCCTAATGTTCATTGTGCGCATTTCACATGCACACAAGAAGACCGCAATACCTTGAGGGGGCATTTGACAAAAAGTCATATAATTTATGATAAAAGTCATTGAGTCATCCATTAAATTTAATTTTAATGGCTTCTTTTTGGATCATAATTATGTGCTTCACAAGTTTTTTAAATTTACAGTCTTTAAGATGACTCTATTTCATAGAAGTTTTGTTACAGGAAACTTTTCTGTATTCAGCTTTAAGCACCTATTCATTCTTGCATTTGTTTATACAGTCAGTAAGCATGAAAGTTACTGTCAGAATCATAATAAGGTATACAATTTATTTTTTAGAATAAAATGAAACAGAAAAAATGATTTAATTCAGGACCTTAAAGATGCACACTCATTCAGCTTCATCATCCATCCTCAGAGCCTTCTGTTGCGAAGAACAAAATAAATTCTTGAGAAACTGTAATACTTGCTTCATTCTCAGTTCCCAGATGTAACTTGTCAAACTCTCCATATTTTATTATCTGCTTCATTAGCCAACAGACCAAGCAACTATCACATTTTTCATCAAAAGTATACCAACATATCCAGAAAGATCATATCTGTGTGTATGATAGCTACAGTCACAGTTCCTAAGCAACTAGAATCTTTTTTTGAAAAATGTTTTTATTTTATTGTTGTTCAAGTACAGTTGTCAGCCTTGTACTGGCATAAGAAAAGACACATAGACCAACGGAACAGAATAGAGAGTTTAGAAATACACCCAAGTCTCCATGTTCAATTAATATTTGACAAAGGGGGCAGAAGCATAAAATGGAGTAAAAATAGCCTCTTCAACAAATGGTGTTGGGAGATCTGGACAGCGGCACGCAAAAAAAAATGAAACTCGATCACTATACACAAAAATAAAATCAAGGTGAATAAATGACTTAAATATAAGTTGTGACACTATAAAAGTCCTAGAGGAAAACACAGGCAGGAAAATCTCAGATATTCCACGCAGCAATATTTTCACCAATATGTCCCTTATAGCAAGGGACATAATAAAAGAAAGAATAAAATGGAATCTCATCAAAATAAAATCTTATTTTAACATCTTAAAACCATCATTTTCTCAGTAAAACCTTAAGCACTGATGACAAGGAAGCTTCTGAGACAGGTCCTCACTTCTGGAATTTCTTTCCCTGGATCAAATTCTCTTGAATACTGGAGCCAGTTGGAGGTTGCCTGAATATGAAAGCCACATTGAAAGATAATCTACAGAAAAACTCTTCAAGAACTATAATCTTTGAGGTCATAGAGATTTTTGGTGAGGTCCCATGCAGCTTCACAATTTCATGTATAGGCAGGGAATGGAAAATTATGATTTATAAAAAGCTTGGGTAATTGCAGTTTTCATTGTCAGATAAGGTTGGGTAGAGAGAAATACCTCCCATATTCAAAATAATATAAAGTTTGGGTTCATAGTTGTTTCTTTGTATTGTTTTTTAACAACCAGCACTCAAAATATTCCTTTTATTTTCCTGATTCATGTATATATAAAAATATATATCTCCAGGAATCTAAAAATCCACATTGTAGCAATGTTTATTATATTTCAATAGATGTTTTTGTCAACTTTTATAATTGTAAGCATAAATACAAAAAGTTATAATTAGCATTTTACTAAAAATAACAGATTTATTGAGAATATAGTGCATAGCAGGCACAATGCATATAGTCAGGCTAACCTTATGAGACAAGCGTGCTTTGCATTCCCATTTTTATGGGAGAAAATTATTGCTTGGGGAGGTTAGGTAAATGTCTGAAAGTCATGCAGCTAAAAGTAGTTGAGCTGTGAAGACAATATTCTTACCTATGGACTGTTGTAAAACCAGTGAAGTGAGCTGGATGTCTTTCATTTGTCCCTGCAGATCATTCCTCACTCTTTGCCATCTTTTCCTGTGCCCCTTGGGCTTCCAATTCAGTTTGGTCAATGGACCTCAGCTAAAGAGGAGAGGAGAGTAGAGGAAAAAGCAAGGTTGGGGTATTTATTACCTTCCTGCAGGGATACTGAGTCAGTATCTTGATGAAAAATCAACAAGCCATGTCAGGCAGTTCTTTCTCTCAACACTGTTTTTCTCTGGATTTCAGTAATTGCTCCCTACCTTGTCCCTCCAGGCTTAGGAGTAGTAATGACAACCTGCAAGCTTTGGGGTTCAGCATCATTCTTCTATTTAAGTGCCAACTCTTTCTTGCCAGAATACTGATTGATTCATGAAGTTTATCAGAATCTGTATCAGAAGAAATAAGTTGTAAAATTTTCTTATTCCTATAAAGGGGATACAACCCCAAGATATTATGACAGAGAAATATATCAGAATACCTAGCACAATTGTCTCATATAGAATATTTCATAAATTCAGTTAAAGTGAAATGAAAATCAGTAAGTTCTTTAAATACTAAAATTACAAATTTGCCTGTCCATGCTGCTATATGAATATATTCTGGTACTCACCCTCACATCTCTTTAGCTGTTCTGACTTTTTCTTCTTTGTCTTTAGTATTCAAAACTTTAAATAATATGTGTCTTAGTGTGGATTTCCTTGGGTTTATCCTTTGCTGAGTTCATTAATCTTTTTGAATCTACAGGTTAGTGCCTTTTTAACCAAATTTTGGGAATTTCAGACATTTTTTAATAGGTTTATTTTTTAAGTTTACAACAAAACTGAAAGGAAGGTACAAAGATTTCCTATATAGCCTCTGTCCCCATACATGCATAGTTTCCCATTATATACTGACCTAAATACGTTTTCCCCCCAAGGATCAACCTACGTTGGCACATCATAATCACTCAGAGTCCATGGTTTACTTTAGGGTTCACTCTTGGTGCTGTACATTCTGTGGGTCTGGATAAATGTCTAATTATATGTATTCATCATTATAATACCATACACAATATTTTCACTGCCCTAAAACTCTCTGTGTTCTGCTCATTCAATTATCTTTTGTCTCCACAGTTTTCCCACTTCCAAAATGTAGTCTAATTGAAATCATACAGTAGATTGCATTTTCACATTGGCTCCTTTCACTTAGTAATATACATTGAGGTTTCCCCCATTTTTTTTGTAGCTTGTTAGTTCATAAATAAAACTTGTAGTGCTGAATAATCTTTCACTATTTGGATGCACCATAATTTATTTATCTAATCTTCTACTGAAGGACGTTTTGGTTGCTTTCAAATTTGGGCAATTATAAATAAAGATGCTATAAACATCTGTGTTCAGGTTTTCATGTAGACATAAGTGTTTGGTTCCTTTGGATAAATATTAAAGAGTATGACTGCTGGATCATGTGGTAAGAGCTTGTTTGGTTTCATAAGAACCCATTAAACTGTCTTATGAAGTATGTGTACCATTTTAGATTTCTACCAATAATGTATGAAACTTCCTGTTGTTCAATATTCTCATCAAAATTTAGTGTTTTTAGTGTCTGCAGTTTGGTTATTCTAGTAGGCATGTAGTGGTATCTCATTTTTGTTTTAACTAGCATTTCCCCGATGACATATGGTGAGGAGCATCTCTTCATATGCTTATTTTCCATCTGTATAGCTACATTGTTGAGGTATCAGTTAGGGTCTTTAGTCCACTCTATAATCAGGTTGTTTGTTTTCTTATTGTTGGGTTTTTTAGTTCTTTACATATATCAGGTAGTAGTCCTTTGTCAAATGTGTCTTTTGCAAATATTTTCTCCCAGTCTGTGGCTTATCTGTTTATTCTCTTGACATTACTTTTTTCAGAGCAGATGTTTTTAATAGAAAACATAAGTTTTCTTTAATAGATGTTTTTGAAGAAATTTGACTTGTGAATTATTTCTTTCATGGATTGTGTCTTTGATTTCTTATCTACAAAGTTAATGTCATTTCTAGAGTCACCTATGTTTTCTTCTATGATATCTTCTAAGAATTTTATAGTTGTGCATTTTACATTTAAGATCTGTTTTGAGTTAATATTTGTGAGGGGGGTAAGGTCTGTGTCTAGATTAATTTTTTTACATGTGGATGCCTAGTAGTTTCATCACCATTTGTGAAAGAGGCTCCCTTTGCTTGAATGTATTGCCATTGTTGATATCTATAAAATAAGTTACTGAGATATTAATTGGGATTGCATGAAAACATAGATCAAGTTCAGAAGAATTTACTACTTCCTATCCATGAACATGTGATATCTCTCCATTTATTTATATCTTTATGTTTTTTAATTTCAAGTTCCATTTTTTCATTACTGGTATAAAGGAAAGCAATCAACTTTTGTGTATTAACCTTGTACTTTACAACTTTGTTATTATTACTCATTTCCTGGAGGGATTTTTTCCCCAACTCTTTCAAATTTTCTGCATAAACAATTATGTCATTTATTAAGAAAGACAATATTATTTTTCCTTCTCAATCTGTATACATTTTATTTCTTTTTCTTTTCTTATTGCATTAGCATGTATTTCAGTATTATGTTGAAAAAGAATGGTGAGGGGTTACACTTTTGCTTTGTAACTGTGCTTAGTGGGAATGCTTAGAATCTCTCAGCATTAACTATTATTTAGCAATAAGATTTGGTTTTGTAAATATCCTTTAGCAAGTTTAAAGAGTTGATCTCCATTTCTCATTTTCTGAGAGTTTTATTATTAAAAATGAGTGTTGAATTTTTCAAGTTTTTTAATGCACCCATTGATATGGTCATGTAAATTTTCATTTTTAGTCTATTTCTGTGATAGATTACATTAGCTGACTTTTGAATGTTGACTAGCCTTGCATACCTGAGATGAATCCTACTTGATTATTATAATTTTTTTCATACACTTCTGGATTTAACTTGCTAACATTTTGTTGAAAATTTCCTTCTCAATGCTCATGAGAGTGATTGGTCTATAGAATTTTTTTCTTGCAATGTCTTTATTACTAAGGTATTGCTCAAAATGAGTTAAAAAGTATTCCCCCCTGTTACTATCCTCTGAAAGAGATTCTACAGATTAATATAATATTTTTCTTAATGCTTGGAAAAATTCATAACTAAACATATTTGAGCCTGCTGTGTTCTGGTTTGGAGGGTTAATATTGATTCAATTTCTTTAATAGATATAGGCTTTTCATATTGTCTATTTCTTTTTGTGTGCCCTTTGAAAGCTGTGTCTATTTCAACAAGATTATCAAATTTGTGAGCTTAGAGTTGTTCATAGTATTCATTATTATTTTAATTTCCCTGTGAATGTATATAGACAAACAGAACAGAAATTCTGAACTCAGATGTCAACACATAATCTGAAAACCTAATTTATAGGAAGATAATAAATCAAAGCCATGGGGTAAGGATGATCTCTTACTAGTGGTGATGAGTCTTGAAACTAATATCACTACCCAGAACACTCAATAACAAGTCAATAGGAGGAGGGAAGATGGCGGCATGGTAGGAGGGAGCAGATTCTATTTCTCCCACACCTGGGGAAAAATCCTAGCCATTCTAGGTGGGAACATAACAAAGAGCCAACATTATCACGACATAAATGAAAATAGGAGATCACAAATTGTAGTGGACATTGAAAAACCCAACAGTAAGGAGACTACGTGGATCAGCACGGGGACCAGGGTGGCTGCAGCTCTAGGCCCGGTGCTCCGGGGTCTGCTGCAGGGCCCCCAGGAGAGAGCTGGGTCAACCGCTCCCTCCCTGGCCAACTCTTGGATGACAAGGATGGAGCAGCACTGGGGGAGGCCAGTTTACCGGAGGGCACAGAGCAAGGAGTGAGAGAGGAGTGAGGATGAAGAGGCACCCACACAGGGGCTGTAAGCACCCACGCAAAGCCCTGGTGAAAGTGTGAACCCCACCCAGTGCATCCAAAGGCACCTGCCTTTATGCTTGTGGCCCCAACCAGGAGAGAGCGTGGTTTGGTGAAAGTCTCGGGAACCACAGCGTTGAAAAAGGAAAAGGCGCGGGAGCTCCCCGGGACCTATGATGCCCAGGCTGTGAATTTGGGGGAAATGGGTGCCCCTCGGGATCCAGGGAGTGTGCACCCGTGAACCCAGAAAAGGCACAGGCACTCTGCGGGACCTGTGAGGCACAGGCCCTGAAGGTAGAAGAAGTGGGTGCCCCTTGGGATCTAGAGAGTGCGCACCCGTGAACCTGGAAAAGGTGCGGGTGCTCTGAGGGACATCGGAACAAGGCGGTGAACTCCCAAGGATGCGCATAGTTGCACCCAGCCCCCACACACAGATCCCTTCCGGGAGGCACCAGATGGGCTTGGGGGAGAATGTGTGCCTACACCATGAACAGTACACCACAGGCTAACTGAGTCCTGAAAGGGAACAGAGAAAAACTGTCTCCAATCGCCCCTCATTGTGCTGAAGCCAGCTAGAAAAACCGGTTTGGCCAGTCTGAAACCAACAATAGGTTTGATTTTGTGTGTGTGTGTGTGTGTGTGTTGGTTTTTTTGTTTTTTGTTTGTTTTCGTTTTCTTTTAATTATTTTTAAGTAATCTTTTATCTTTTAATTCGTATTTTTTTGATCTATCAATCCTTTATGCTTCTCTTTCTGTCACCCTAGGGTTGACCCTTCTCCCTTGCTTTCCAAATTTACCTCTTCTTCTTCCATCCATCTTCTGCTTGGTTCCTGCTTTTTTTTTTAACATGCAAGTAATTGCATAATTATATTATCATTATTTCATTATTCATACACCTTTTATTTTTATAGTATTTTGGTAGTCCTCTTCTTTTTGTATAGGCTGATTATATTGTATCATTTGACAGGTTTCATCTGTTATCTCATTCATAGTGTATTGCTAATATACTGTCCTCCATTTGTATTCCACTCGTAAAATACTCTATTCTTGAATACAAGGCTCAATAAACTCTATTCTTGTTATCTAGATTTCATAGATTCTGTCATATGATTGTTGCTCTAATATTACTGTAAATAACAGCTATTCCATATAATTGTAAATATTTCACGACACCCATCCCAGATTTTAGCCCACTTCACAGTTTCCTGGACTCTATTACTTTGGTGGTTAACTCTATTCTCTCACACACTTCACATATTCACTATTTACTCTCACCCTACCTCAGAATCAGACTTCCCACATCCTCACTGCTTTCTAGAGCCAACTCACAATCCCTTCCTTCCCAATTAGAGTCTCATCTTCTTTACATCCTTTCTAAAAAGTGGCTAGTGGGGTGGAAGATCACAGTTAACACTATACACAGCCAAAGGATCTCCTATCTCCTCTCTACTAGCTGCTACTGTAGATATATAATACTCTCTTGCTGTCTTAATCCATTTTGCCTTACTCATCCAACTAATCACAAAAAAGAGTAGGTGAAAACTGTGAACACCTGGATACCTTAAAGAGACTGCACCACAGAATCTCACAGGAATTATACCACGGAAATTTACACCATAAACCTAGGGAGCCAGAACAGATCAATTTAAGAAGCTGAGGCTAGCAAGTGGAGTCTCATGAACAATGAGAAGACAAAGAAACAATACCCAAATGAAGGGAAAGGAGGAGGCCTCAGAAATAATGCTAAATGACATAGAGGAAACTCAACTATCAGATTTTGAGTTCAAAGCAATGATTCTCAGGAAGTTCCACGAACTCTCAATGACTTACCAGAAACTACAGGGAAGCTACAATGAACTCACTGAAAACTATATCAACATGAAAAAGGAAACAGAAAATATCACCAAGGGCCAAGAGGAAATGAAGAATACAATTTCTGAACTAAAGAACACAGTTAAAGGAATCAAAAGCAGGATTGATGAAACAGAAGATCGGATCAGCGAGCTGGAGGACAAAGTAGAAGAAAGCACCCAGAAAGACCAAGAGCACGAAAAGAGGCTCAGAAAGAATGAAGAGGGATTAAGAGAAATGCAAGACAATATGAAATATAATAATACCTGTATAATAGGGATACCAGGAGAGGAAGAAGAAGAGCAAGGGATAGAAAACCTGTTTGAAAAAGTAATGATGGAAAACTTCCCTAATTTGATGAGAGAAAAAGTCACACAAATCCAGGAAACACAGAGTCGCCATTAATAGGAACCCAAAGATGCCCACCTCAAGACACATCATAATTACAAAGGTAAAATATCAAGACAAGGAGAGAATCTTAAAGGCAGCAAGAGAGAAAAAGGAAGTAACATACAAGGGAGCCCCAATAAGGCTAGCAGCCGACTTCTCAACAGAAAGGCTCCAAGCCATAAGAGAATGGCAAGAAATATTCCAATTAATGAGAACCAGAGGATTGCAACCAAGGCTACTTTACCCAAAAAAGGCTCTCGATCAAGATAGAAGGCCAAATAAGGAGGTTCCCAGACAAAAAAAGCCTCAAAGAATACACCTCCACCAAGCCAGCTCTGCAAGAGATGCTAAAGGGACTGCTTTAAGGAAAGGAAGGGAAAAGAGAGAGGGGAACAAAGGTACGTAAATGGCAACGAATGAGTACCTATCAATAATAACATTATATGGTAATGGATTAAATGCTCCAATCAAAGACATAGACTAACTGAGTGGAAAAGAAAGCATGAACCACACTTATGCTGCCTATAAGAGACCCACCTCAGGAGCAAAGACCTACACAGGCTGAAAGTGAAGGGCTGGAAACAAATATTCCAAGCAAATGGTGAGGGGAAAAAAGCCAGGGTAGCAATACTCATACCAGACAAAATAAACTATCAAAAAAGGGCCATAAAGAGAGACCCAGAAGGTCACTTCATCACACTCAAGGGAAGAATCCACCAAGAAGACATAAACACTTGTAAATATATATGCACCCAAGAAAGGAGCACACAAATACATAAAGAAAATCTTAGAGGACATCAAGAAAGATATTGACAACAACACAATTATAGTGGGGGATTTTAACATCCCATTGACAAAATATCAACAAAGACTTGGTGGCATTGAACAATGCCCTAGATGAAATGGACTTAACTGATATATATAGAGCCCTCCATCCCAAAGAGGCTAAGTATACATTCTTGTCAAATGCACATGGAACATTTTCAAAGATAGACTACATGAGAGGACACAAAACAAGCCTCAACAAATTCAAGACAATTGAAATCATACTAAGCATTTTCTCAGATCACAAGGGTCTGAAGCTAGAAACCAACCTCAATGAAAAAAATCAAAAACACTGAAGATAATGGAGATTAAATAGCATGCTATTAAACAATGAATAGGTCAAAAATGAAATTAGGGAAGAAATCAAAAAGTTTCTGGAAACAAATGAAAATGAACTCACAACAACCAAAAACATATGGGATGCAACAAAGGCAGACCTGAAAGGAAAGTTCATAGTGATACAGGGCTGCCTAAAAAAGATAGAAAAATTTCAAAAAACAATCTAACCCTACACCTACAAGAACTCGAGGAACAACAACAAAGACAGCCCAGAGCAAGTAGAAGGAAGGAAACAACCAAGATCAGAGCAGAATTAAATGACATAGAGACTAAAAGCACAATTCTAAGGATCAATGAATCCAGGAGCTGGTTCTTTGAAAAGATAAACAAACTCAACAAGCCTTTAAGCAGACTCATCAAGAAAAAAGAGAGAAGACCCAAATAAACACAATCAGAAATGAAAGAGGAGAGATT
>CM052540.1:76020719-76078799 GCA_028533065.1 Trachops cirrhosus | reverse complement strand
AATCTCTCCTCTTTCATTTCTGATTGTGTTTATTTGGGTCTTCTCTCTTTTTTCTTGATGAGTCTGCTTAAAGGCTTGTTGAGTTTGTTTATCTTTTCAAAGAACCAGCTCCTGGATTCATTGATCCTTAGAATTGTGCTTTTAGTCTCTATGTCATTTAATTCTGCTCTGATCTTGGTTGTTTCCTTCCTTCTACTTGTTCTGGGCTGTCTATGTTGTTGTTCCTCAAGTTCTTGTAGGTGTAGGGTTAGATTGTTTTTTGAAAATTTTCTATCTTTTTCAGGCAGCCCTGTATCACCATGAACTTTCCTCTCAGGACTGCCTTTGCTGTGTCCCATATGTTTTTGGCTGTTGTGAGTTCATTTTCATTTGTTTCCAGAAACTTTTTGATTTCTTCCCTAATTTCATTCTTGACCCATTCATTGTTTAATAGCATGCTATTCAATCTCCATGATTTTGAGTGTCTTGGTTTTTTTCCCTTGGAATTGGTTTGTAGTTTCAGTCCCTTGCGGTTGGAGAAAATGCTTAGTATGATTTCAATTGTCTTGAATTTGTTGAGGCTTGTTTTGTGTCCTCTCATGTAGTCTATCTTTGAAAATGTTCCATGTGCATTTGACAAGAATGTGTACTTAGCCTCTTTGGGATGGAGGGCTCTCTATATATCAGTAAGTCCATTTCATCTTGGGCTTTGTTATTTGCCACAATATGTTTGTTGATATTTTGTTTGGAAGATGTGTGCGTTTTTGACAATGGGTTGTTAAAATCCCCCACTATAATTGTGTTGCTGTCAATATCTTTCTTGAAGTCCTCTAAGATTTTCATTATGTATTTGGGTGCTTCTATGTTCAGTGCATATATATGTACAATATTTATATCTTCTTGGTGGATTCTTCCCTTGAGTATTTTGAAGTGACCTTTGGGTTCTCTCTTTATGGCCCTTTTTCAGAAGTCTATTTTGTCTGATATGAGTATTGATACCCGAGCTTTTTTTACTGTCTGTTTCCTTGGAGTATTTGTTTCCAGTCCTACACTTTCAGCCTGTGTAGGTCTTTTATTCTAAGGTGGATCTCTTGTGGGTAGCATATATGTGGGTCATGCTGTCTTATCCCTTCAGCTATTCTATGTCTTTTGAGTGGAGCATTTAATCCATTACCTTTTAAGGTTATTATTGATAGGTACTTATTCATTGCCATTTGCATACCTGTGTTCTTCTCTCTCTCTCTTTTCCTTCCTTTCCTTAGCAGTTCCTTTATCATGTCTAGCAGAGTTGGTTTGGAGGAGGTATATTCCTTGAGGCTTCTTTTGTCTGGGAAGCTCCTTTTTTGGCCTTCTGTCTTGATCGAGAGCCTTTTTGGGTAAAGTAGCCTTGGTTGCAATCCTCTGGTTCTCATTAGTTCGAATATTTCTTGCCATTCTTTTCTGGCTTGGAGTGTTTCTGTTGAGAAGTCAACTGCTAGCCTTAATGGGGCTCCCTTGTATGTTACTTCCTGTTTCTCCTTTGTTGCTTTTACGTTTCTCTCTTTGTCTTGGAATTTTGCCATTTTTATTATGATGTGTCTTGAGGTCGGCCTCTTTGGGTTCCTGTTGATTGGGTCTCTCTGTGTTTCCTGGATTTGTGTGACTTTTTCTCTCATCAAATTAGGGAAGTTTTCCATCATTACTTTTTCAAACAGGTTTTCTATCCCTTGGTCTTTTCTTCTCCTTCTGGTATCCCTGTTATATGGATATTATTACCTTTCATATTGTCCTGCATTTCTGTTAATCTCTCTTCATTCTTTCTGAGACTCTTTTCCTTTTTTTGCTCTTTCTGGGTGTTTTTTTCTACTTTGTCCTCTAGCTCACTGATCTGATCTTCTGCTTCATCAATTCTGTTTTTCATTCCTCCTACTGTGTTCTTCAGTTCAGAAATTGTATTCTTCATTTCCTCTTGGCCCTTGGTGATATTTTCTGTTTCCTTTTTCATGTTGATATAGTTTTCAGTGAGTTCATTGTAGTTTCCCTGTGGTTTCTCGTAATTCATTGTGAGCTCATTGAACTTCCTGATAATGATTGCTTTGAAGTCAATATCTGATATTTGACTTGCTTCCATGTCATTTAGCATTCTTTCTGAGGCTTCCTCCTTTCCTTTCATTTGGGAATTGTTTCTTTGTGTTCCCATTGTTTGCAAGACTCTTCTTTTAGCCTCAGCTTCTTAAATTTATCTGTTCTGACTCCCTGGGTTTATGGTGTGAACTTCTGTGGTAGAATACCTGTGAGATTCAGTGGTGCAATCTCCTTGATCTGTGGATCTCCCTGGTCTTGCAGTGTAGTTTACGTTGGCTCTGTGTTCGTGTTTTGTTTGTTGTTGGGTCTTTCTTTGGTGGGTCCTTCGCAGCAGCTGGTTAACTGAGAGTCATTCTGTCCACTTCCTCTTATATTTTGTTGTGCTGGTGAGGGCAGGTTGTGCTGAAGCTGTTTCTTCCATGTGTACAAGATTTTGAGGATTCTCTCTTGCTCTTGTTCAGTTGTTGGTACTGTATATTTTCTCCAGTATTTCATTGTATTTTCAAATAGATCCTGGATTGAGGTTTGTGTGGTTTCCACTCCCTCCTTCACCTTCTTTTGTTGTTATCTGTTGGTGGTCCCTTTGTTGTTGGGTTTCCTCTTCTAGTGGTTATTGTGGTGTTCACTGCTTCCACCTACTCTTTTTTGTGATCAGTTGGAGAGTGAAGGCAAAGTGGTTTAATACAGCAAGGAGTATTCTATGACATTTACAGTAGCAGCTGGTAGAGAAGAGATAGGAGATCCTTTGGTATGTATAGTGTTAACCATGATCTTCCACCCAGCTAGCTGGTTTTTAGAAAGGATAGAAAGAAGATAAGTCTCTTGTTGGAGAGGTAAGGATTGTGAGTTGGATCTAGAAAGCAGTGATGTTGTGGGAGGTCATGTACTCAGGTAAGGTGAGAGTAAAGGATAGTTAATAGGTGTAGTGTGTGAGAGAATAGAGTTAATCATTATAGTAATAGAGTTCAGGAAACTGTGAAGTGGGCTAAGATCTGGGAGGGGGTTGTAAAGCATTTATGATTGTATGAACAGCTATTATTTACAATAATATTAGAGTAACAATCATATGACAGAATCTATGTGATTTGGATAGCAAGAATAGGGAGTATAGGACCTTGAGTAGTGTGCTAATGGGACACAAGTGAAGTGAAGGATAGTAAATTAGGAATATACTATGAAAGAGATATCAGGGGAAACCTGTCAAATGATACAATATAACCAGCCTAGCAAAGCAGACTATAGAGAAAGAAGAGGAATACAAAAATACTATTAAAATAAAATATGTAAGAATAATGAAAAATAATATACAAATATGCAATAACTTGCAGGTTCTCTGTAATAGCAAAGTGAAATTTGTCTTACTGTTTCAGCTTTTGTGGTGCCCCTTTTTTGGGTCCAACTCTGGTCTTTTCAGAGTTCCATTTTTTTTTGTCTCACTTTCAGGTATTTTAAAAAAAGGCATGAAAAGGAAGGAAGAAGAGATAAAATTAGAAAGAAAGGAAGAAGGAATAAAACAAGAAGGAAGGAAGGAGAGGAAAAGGGAATTGAAAGAAAACAATAAACAAAGTTAAAAAATTAAAAATTAAAATTTATTAAAAAAATAAAAATAGAATAAAATAAAAAACCTTCTTGGTTTCAAAGTGGTCAAACCAGGTTTTCTGGTCTTACTGGCTGCAACAGGCTGAGGAGGGATTGGTATAGCTTTTCTTCCTTCTGGATCTGCACTCCGTTAGCCTCTGGAGTACTCTCCCTGTAGCTATCCTGTTGCTTCTCCCCGGCACCTTGGGTGTGGGATCCAGGCTTTCCCCAGGGTTACCACTGTGGGCTGGGGTGTGGGTGTGGGCGTGCTGGGTCAGGCTTCCTCAGTCCTGCGGGTGCACACCTTCCCAGTGCTACGGGTGTGCACAGGGCCTTCAGAGCAACCTTCCCTGCAACCTCAGGATTGCTGCCTGGCTTGGGGGAGGAGAGGCTGGAGCGATTGCTGCAGGAGAATTCCCCAAACAGTGTCTGTCTTTTCACTTTTTCTTTTTGAGAAATTCCCCCTACTCAAGCCTGCTGCTCCATACAGTGGCCTGGCCCCTCCCACAGCCCAATTCTCCAGCGAGACTGAGGACTTTGGGGTCAGGGCCTGTCACTGTATGACTCTCAACTCTGCTGGCGTCCATAGACTCTGGGGGTGCTCAAAGCCCCTGTGTGTTTGCCACTTAGTCCTTATTCCCTTCTCTGCAACTTCAAGCAACCAGGTCTCTCCTGGTGCTGCTGAGACCTTGTTTGGCCAGGGAGGGAGCAGTTGCCCCAGCTCTCTCCCAAGGACTCTACGGCAGACCCGGCAAGCACCGGGCCTGGGGCTGTAGCTGGCCTGGTCGCTGCACTTGTCCTTGGGCCCTTATTGTCCTGAAGCACTCTCCTTACCATCTGGTTTTTTGGTTCCACTACAATTTTTGGTCTCTTGTTTTCATACATGCTGAGGTACTGCTTGCTGTTTGCTCTTTTACTCCATAGATTGGCTAGGATTTTCTCCTGTGTGTAGGGGGAAGTGGAATCTGCTCCCTCGTACCCCGATGCCATATTCCTCTGCAAACTAAACATTACTATTTTAGTATGTCATATGGCCTATGGCAATAGAAACACTGTTTTCAAATAAGAGAGGTTTTGGATAATTTTTAGGGAAACTTACTTAGACACTTCAGAAAAGTTATCTGATTAGTTTTCAAGGTTAAAAATAAAACTGAACAAAATGGCAATTCACTTCTCTGGAGTACTTTATTTTTAATTTAATCTTTACTGCATTTTTTGCCATTATCATTTAGTCCCCTTATACCCCCAGCCATCACCACACTGCTGTCCATGTCCCTGAGTCCTTTTTCCTTTTTGCTCAATCCCTATACCTTGTAACCTCCCTCCCCACTAGCTTTCATTTGCTTTCCATCCATGAGTCTATCTCTGTTTTGCTTGTTCAGTTTGTTCATTAGATTCCACATATTTGTGAAATCATGTGGTATTAGTCTTTCTCAGACTGGCTTATTTCACTTAGTGTAATATTCTCAAGGCCCTCCATACTGTTGCAAAGGGTAAAATTTTCTTTTTTATAGTGAGTGCAATTCCATTGTGTAAATGTCCCATGGTTGTTTTATCCACTCATCTATTGATGGACAATTGGGCTGCTTCCATATCTTAGCAATTATAAATAATGCTGCAGTGAACATAGGGATGCTTATGTTCTTTTGAATTAGTGTTTTGGGTTCCTTCAGATGTATTCCCAGAAGTGGGATCACTGGGTCAAAAGACAGATCCATTTTGAACTTTTTGAGATATTTCCATACTGCTTTCTACAGTGGCTGGTCCAGTCTGTATTCCCACCAACAGTACCAAAGGTTTCCCTTTCTCCACATCCACACCAGCACTTGTTTTTTGTTGATTTATTGATGATAGCCATTCCAACAGGTGTGAGATGGCGTCTCATTGTGGTTTTAATTTGCATTTCTCTGATGATTAGTGATATTGAGCGTCTTTTCATAGGTCTGTTGGCCATCTGTGTGCCTTCTTTGGAGAAGTGTCTAGTCATGTATTTTTTGCCCGTTTTTAAATCAGGTTGTTTTTTTGGTTTTGAGTTTTGTAAGTTCTTTATAAATTTTGGATGTTCACCTTTTATCAGATACATCCAGAATATATTCTCTCATTCTGTGAGTTGTCTGTTTATTTTGTTGATGATTTCCTTTGCTGTGCAAAAACTTTTCAGTTTGATGTAGTCCCATTTGTTTATTTTTTCTTTTGTTTCCCATGCCTGTGAAGATATGTCTGATAGAAACCTCTACAAGCAATGTCTGAGTTTTGCTGCCTATTTTTATGGTTTAAGGTCTAACAGTTAAATCTTTGATTCATTATGAATTTATTCTTCAGTGTTGTATAAGAAAGTGGTCTGGTTTCATTTTTGTGCATGTATCTGTCCAATTTTCCCAACTCCACTTATTGAATAAACTATGTTTAGCCCATTGTATGTAATTGCTTCCTCTGTTGAATATTAATTGACTATAAAGGTGTGGGTTTATTTATGGGCTCTCTATTCTGTTCCACTGATCTATATTTTTATGCAAGTACCAGGATGTTTTTACTACTATGGCCTCATAGTATAGTTTGGTATTAGGTAGCGTGATTCATCCAACTTTTTGTTCTTCTTTCTAAGGACTGCTGTTGTTACAGGGGGCTTTTTGTGGTTCCATATAAATTTTTGAAATATTTGTTCTAGTTCTGTGAAATATGTCTTTGGAATCTTGATAGAATTGCATTGAATGTATAGATTGCTTTCGGTAGTATGGACATTTTAATGATTTTAATTCTTCCTTTCCATGAACATGGTATGTGCTTCCACTTATTTGTATTTTCTTCAGTTTCTTTCTTCAGTGTCTTATAATTTTCTAAGTACAGGTCTTTTACATCTTGGGTTAGGTTCATTTCTAGGTATTTTATTCTTTTGGAAGCTATTGTGAATGGGATGGTTTTCTTAATTTTACTTTCTGTTAGTTTGTTATTGGCATATAAAAATGCAACTGATTTCTGGATATTAATTTTGTATCCTAATACTTTGCTGATCACTTATCAGATCTAGTAGTTTCTTGGTAGAATCTTTCAGGTTCTCTATGTATAGTATCATGCCATCTTCAAGTAGAGACAGTTTTACTTCTTCCTTTCCAGTTTGGATGCCTTTTATTCTTTTTCTTGTCTGATTGCTGTGTCTAAGACATCCAGTACTATCTTGAATAAGAGAGGTGAAAGCAGACATCCTGTCTTGTTCCTGATCTTAAGGGGAATACTTGTAGTTTTTGCCCATTGAATATGATGCTGGCAGTGGGTTTATCATATATGGCCTTTATTATGTTTAGGTATATTATTTTTATATTATTATTAATATTATTAATATTTTATTATTATGTTTAGGTATATTCCCTCTATTCCCACTTTGCTGGGAGTTTGGAAATTTTGGATTTTATCAAAAGCTTTTTCTGCATCTATTGATAGGATCATGTGGTTTTTATCTTTCATTTTGTTTATGTGGTGAATCACATTTATTGATTTGCAAATGTACCAACCTTGCATTTCCAGAATAAATCTCACTTGATCATGGTGTCTGATCTTTTTGGTACACTGCTGTATTCAATTTGCTAATATTTTGTTGATGATTTTAGCATTTGTGTTCATCAATGGCATTGGCTTATAATTTTCTTTCATTGTAGCGTCTTTATCTGGTTTGGAATTAGGATGATGCTGACCTCATGAAATGAGTTTGGGAGCCTTCCTTCATCTTGAATTTTATGAAATAGTTTTGAAGGAGAGGTGTTAGTTTTCAGAATGTTTGGTGTAATTCACCCATGAAGCCATCTAGTCCAGGGCTTTTGTTTGATGTGAGTTTTTTTATTACTGCTTCAATTTCACTAGGTGTAATCTATCTATTCAGATTCTCTGATTTTTCCTGATTTATATTTGGAAGACTGTGTTTCTAGGAAGTTACCCATTTCTTTCAGGTTGTCCAGTTTGTTGGCAAACAGTTGTTCATAATATTTTCTTACAATCTTTTGTATTCCTTTGGTATCAGTTGTTATTTCTCCTCTTACATTTCTGATTTTATTTATTTGGATCCTTTCTCTTTTTTTCTTGATGTTCTGGTTAAAGGTTTGTCAATCTTGTTTATCTTTTCAAATAATCATCTCTTGAACTCACTGATATTTTGTATTACTCTTTAAACTCTATTTCATTTATTTCTGCTCTAATCTTTATTAGTACTTTTTTTCCTACTCACTTTGGACTTTGTTTGTTGTTATTTTACAAGTTCCTTTAAGTGTGAAGTTAGATTATTTATTTGATGTTTTTCTTGTTTTTTTTTTTTGTTTTGTTTTTTTTTTTTTTTGAGACAGGACTGTAATGCTGTCAGTTTACTTCTTAGGATTTTTTTCCCAGTGTCCCACAGATTTTGGATTGTTGTGTCCTCATGTTTATTTGTTTTAAAGTATCTTTTGAGTTCTTCTTTGGTATAATTGTTGACAATTCATTGATTAATAACATGTTATTTAGCTCCCATGTCTTTTCATGTTTTTCAATGTTCTTCTTTTGGTTGATTTCTAGTTTCATAGCTTTGTGGTCAGAGAAGATGCTTGATATGATTTTAACCTTCTTAAATTTATTGAGACTTGTTTTGTGCCCTGGGATGTGGTCTTTCCTAGAAAACATTCCATGTGCACTTGAAAAGTATGTATATTCTGCTGCTTTGGGGTACAACGCTCTGGAGATGTCAATTAACTTAATTATATTCAGTGTGCCATTTAAGGTCACCGTCTCCTTGTTGATATTCTGCCGGGAAGATCTATCCATTGAAGTCAATGAGGTTTTAAAATCCCCAACTATGACCATATTTCTTTTGATCTCTTCTTTTATATCCATTATGATTTGCTTTACACATGTAGGTGCTCCTATTTTGAGTGTGTAAATGTTTACTAGGGTTATATCTTCTTGTTGGATTGTTCCCTTTATCATTATGTAGTGTCTTTATTTATCTCTTACAATAGCCTTTGTTTAAGTCTGTTTTGCCAGATATATGTACTGCTCCTCCAGCTTTCTTTTTTCTTTTCCTTTTGCATGAAATATTTTTTTCATCCCTTTACTCTTAGTCTCTGTGAATCTTTTAATCTGAGCTGGGTCTCTTGGAGGCAGCTTTATATGGATCTTCTTTTCTTATCCATTCAGCTACTCTCAGTCTTTTGGTTGGATCATTTAAGTCATTTACATTTGAGGTGATTATTGATAGATGCAAATGTAGGGCCATTTTAATGTTGGACTGTTTTCCTCTGTTTTTTTTTCTTTTCTCTCTTCTTCTTAAAGCAAACCTTTTAACACTTGTTGCAGTACTGGTTTGGTGTTAACAAACTCCTTTAGCTTTTTCTTGTCTGGCTAGCTCCTTATTTGTCCTTTGATTTTAAATGGTAGATTTTCTGGGTAAAGTAGCCTTGGTTGTAGGTCCCAGGTTTTCATCATCTTATATATTTCATGCCCTTCCCTTCTGGTGTAAAATGTTTCTGTTGAGTAATCAGATACTAGTCTAATTGGTGCTCCCGTGTAGGTAATGCCCTGCTTTTCTCTTGTGGCTTTTAGTATTCTCCCCCGTGTTTTTAAGCCTTGTCATTTTAGATATGATGTATCTTGGTGTAGGCCTATTTAGGTTCAACTTGTTTGGGACCCTCTGAGCTTCCTGGTCTTGTGTGACTTTTTTCCTTCACCAGATTAGGGAAGTTTCCAGTCATTATTTTTTCAAATAGGTTCTCAATGCCTTGCTTGCTCTCTTCTTCTGGTATTTCCATGATGCCAATGCTGTCCAAAATGTTCCTTAAGCTCTCCTCATTTTTTAAAACTCTTGTTTCCTTTTGCTGCTCTTCCTGGGTGTATCTTTCTACATTGCATTCCAAAACACTGATTCTGTCCTATGTTCCATTTAACCTATTCTTATAACTTCCAGTGTATTATTTATTTCAGATACTGCATTTTTTTTTCTGACTGGTCCTTTTTTATGGTCTCTGTATCTTTTTTCATCCTTTTGAGTACCCTTATAATCATTACTCTAAACTATCTGATCAACTGTTTGCTTCCATTTTATCTAATTCTTCTGGACAATTCACTCATTCTCTCATTTGGGGTCTGTTTGTTTGTCTTCCCATTTTGACTGCTTTGTATTTTCTGTGTTAGTTGTTAAACTGATTAGCTATTGAACTGATCAGTTGTTAATCTAATCGATCTATGATCAGCAGCCTGTCTTAAGTACCACATGCTTGGGCAGAGTAATTCCTGTTGGAGGGGGTATTCCTTCCCCTTAGGCTGATGCCATTCAGAGAAGAGTGCTCTGCCTGAGATAATAGCTTCTGCCTTATGGGGAATGACTCAGCATTCTGATGGCTTTTCCTTCATTTTTCTTCCCAGAGCTACCAACTCCAGGCTCTCCTCAAGTGTCTCTACTCCACATTGCTCTTCTTTTGCTGGGGCCCAGGGTAAGTGGCTGCAAATGAAATTCTGTGCTTTGGTCTTTTAAGAGGCTGTCTGCAACTCCAGCTGTCTCTCTTCAAGGACAGACAGAAACCCTGCTATTTTCACAGCTGGATGTTATGTGGGTTCCTTTCCAGCTCTGGTGCTGTAGGCTGGGGAGCCCAGATTGGGGTTTAGTTGCCACACTTCTCAGGGGGAACCACCTGGCCACTGAAATATTCCTCTGGCTCTTCAGCTGCCACCTGCTCCTAGGAACCCAGCCATCCCTCTCATGCCTCCTCTGCACTCCCTACCAGTAATATTGTGGTGAGTGGTTTCTTCTTTCTGTCCATGCTTATATGCTTTTTCTCCATCTAGTGTTCAGTTGGTTATCTCAATGATTTCTCTACAGTTTAGTTATAGTTCCAGTTTGATCTTGGGTGGAAGTTAGTGTAGGTTGCAGTTACTCCTCTGGGATCTTGGATCCCTATATATGGAGTAGTTTAAATGACTAAATGCATGATAGCATACTGTTGTTAAATTTATTTGGAAAAATGTGTTTTTCACTGATTTCCTGATACATTTCTTAAGATATTGACATATTAAACAGATATTTTAAATTCACATCTACATTCCCAACAGAATCATAAACTTAAACATATTTTATCAAATTATAGTGGTTGAGACAGCAGTCTAATCCAAATTTTCAAAGAATTTCAAAAAAAAAAGTGCAACCTAGGGAATTGTGGGAACCAGGCATTTTTTACCACACAATTGTTTAAGTTAAAAAATCAGAAAAACTGCCCTGGCTGGTGTGGTTCAGTGGATTGAGTGCCAGCCTGTGAAGCAAGGGGTCACTGGTTTAATTCCCAGTCAGGGCACATGCCTTGGTTGTGGACTACGTCCCCAGTAGGAGCAGCATGAGAGGCAGCTACACATTGATGTTTCTCTCCTTCTCTTTCTCCCTCCTTTCTCTTCTAGAAATCAATAAATTAATTCTTTTTAAAAAATCAGAAGAAGAGAAAATCCTGTGCTTCCAGTCAAGAAGTAAACATAAAATTAGACAAAATATATGAAACAATGCTTTTCAGCAACTGAAATACAGAAATGAGAAATAATAGGTGATAGCCATGTTCATTTCTTCTTACTTCCTAGGGACACTGTGAGATTACAGAATGAGGTAGAACACAGGCAATGAATGGTGATCTTGTTTTACAGAGGAAATGTAGATAGAAACTTCTGGTTGCTGAGGTGGCTGAAATTAGCAGGAGAGAAAACTGGAGAAGAGGTAGCCGCATAGTGAGATCACCTAGAAGTCATTATGAGAGTTCTTTCCCTAGGGCTTTTGTGTGAACATATACGGCAGGGCTCTGTGGGAACTAACAGTGAGTGGCTGTGCCAGGATGAGGGCAGAATAGCAATCCTGGAGGTGGTACTGCTGGTAGATGTAGGGGAATATTACCAACCTAGCATGGAGACATCTTACTGGACACCTTAAACATTTAATTGATACCCAAGACACATTACTCTTTAGTAATGTTTACTAAACATTACTCTTTAGGAGTAAGAACCATAATCTGGAGTAAAAGCCATACCCTAAGAATCAAAGAAAACCAAAGGCATCCCACCACTATATTTCATAAACTGAAGCCTGAGAAGAACAAGAGAATATGCAAATAATGTATTTTGGTGAGCAAAAATGACATGAAGCATAATATAAAGAACATATATTTTAAATAGCATGATAATAAAAAAGTACATGGAAAATAACTATATATATAAAACTCAGAGAAACATGAAACATAACAGAAAAAAGTCAATGTTGAAGGATGCTGAGATGAATTACAAATTGAAATTAATATTCAAGGACTTTCAAGTGATTATTATAAATAATTGTCAAGGATTTGAATAAGAAGATAAAAATAATAAATGAACATTTGGGAATCTATAACAGAGACATAGAAATGATTAAAAAAACAAGTGTCAAAGCTAAAACTGCAAAACATATATTTTAAAATAAAAAAAAAATGATCCAGCTTAAGTTCAGATTTGATAATGCAGAAGAAAGGGTCCATAATCTGGAAGATCGATCAACAGAAATTATATAAACTGAAGTACACAGAAATAAAAAAAAATGTTTTAAACAAATGAACAGAAGCTCAACGATTTTCAAGACAATATAGAGCAGTTTAACATACCTTTAATTAAAATCATAGAAAAGAGAAAATGTGGGATAAAAACTTGTTTTAAAAAATAATGCTGAAAAATCCCATATTTGGTGAAAACCACTACCCTAAATATAAAAAAAAATTACCCATAGGTACAATATGTAGCCATTAGCAGGATGCAGCCAAAGAAAATAAACTAGGCATACCACAATGAAACAGCTAAAAAGCAAAGATGAGAAAACAATTTTAAAAGCAGCATAATAAAAAGCACATGTTGCATGTTGGGTAATATTGCTAAGAATGATAACTCACTTTTTATTAAAAATAATGAAGGTCAGAGGACAATGGAACTTGAAGTGCTAAAAGAATAGAAAACCAGTCAACCCAGAATTCTATTTCTGGCAAAGACTCTTCCAAAAATGAGGAAAAAGAAAAAAAGTTCTTATGCAAACAACACCTGAAACAATTTGTAATCTTCAGACATGAGCCACATGAAATGCTAAAGAAGTCCTTCTCAATGAAGGTCTTTTACCAGATTGAAAACTCTTATAGGAATAAACAGCCATGAAAATGGTAAATGTGTTGGCAAATATAAGTAACTATCTTTTTTCTTCTTGTAAAAATATTCTTTAAGGGTCAGCTGTTTGTAAAGCAATGACAACAACATGGAATTGTGTGAACTTTAGAAATCCTAGGGAACTAAAATATATGACATGAATAATGCAAAGAATAAGGGGTAGATTAAAGTATATTGTACGGTTCTTATATTTTTTCTTTTTTAAAAAATTTTATTTTAATCATTGTTCAAGTACAGTTTTCTGTCCTTTACTCCCATCCCAGCCCACCCCCCCATCCCTTCACACCTCCCTCACATTTCCACCCCCCTTAGTTTTTGTCCATTCATCCTCTATATTTGTTCTTGTAAACCCTTCCGCTTATATTTTAAGTGAAGTGGTAATATATTAACTGAAGTAGACTGCAGTAAATTAAGGATACATATTCATGCATACTTAGTTGAACTTCAACTAAGTAATATCAAAAGGCATAATTAAAAATTAAAGAGGACATAAGTGGAATATTAAATAATATTCAATTAATGAAATGAAAGCTAAAAAGTGAAAATAGTAATTGAAGAAAAACAAAAAGGCAGAAATTGGGTGTAAGTACAACTGTATAACATTCACATTAAAAGGCTGCATACTGATTCCTCCAAATAATTCAAGATTGTAGCACTACATTAAAATACAATTGAGATCCAATTATACACTCTTTATGCAAGAATAACACTTTAAATATAAATACACAGATAATTTGAAAAAATAATGATTCAAAAATATAATTTGTAATTCACAGATATTGGTTTCAAAACAAAGAACATTAATAGATGAAAAAAAAGACATTTAATTATGAGAAAAGTGTCAATTCATCAGGAAGATACAAAAATCCTAAGTGCTTATGCACGTGATAATAGAAATTTCAAAAACATGAAGCAAATTTTGATAGAACTAAAGTAGAAACAAAAAGTTTATAACCGGAGTAAAGATATATTAATATTCTTCTGTCAGTAATAGATGGATCAAATAAAAAAATTAGTGTATCATGTAACCAACACAAATAACCAACTAGACCTAAATTGACATTTATAAACTATTTCACCTAAGTTAAATATTTATCTATTTATTTACTTATTTATTTATTTTCCTCACTGGAGGGCTTTTTTATTGCCTTTAGAGATAGAGGGAAGGAGAGAGAAAAACATCAATGGAAGAGAGAAGACCCCCGCACCCCACACAAGGGAATGAACGTGCAACATAGGCATGTGCCCTGACCAGGAATGGAACTCCCAACCTTGGGCTATGGGTTGATGCTCCAACAAACTGAGCCACACCTGCCAGGGAAGCATATAGGGTCTTTTAGAAAACATGTTACATTCACCAGATAGGCTGTATGCTAGATCATAAAAAAATCTCAAGTTTAATATATTACAGAATATGCTCCCTGACCACAATAGTGTTAATAGTCAATGGTAATGAGATATCCAGAATAGCTCTCCATATTTGGAAATTAAATTACACACTTATAATGAATCAGTCAATCAAATAAGGAATCACTGTGGAAATTAGAAAACATTGAATCAAATAAAAGTGCAAACAAAACATATAAAAATTTGGGATGTAGTTAAATTAGTACTTAGAATGATATAAATAGCCTGTATTAACCTAATTTTTAATCAATAACTTAATTTTCTAACTTAATAGAAACAGTAGAATAAATTATATAAAGAATAAAAAAGGAAGGAAACATGTAAGAGCAGAAACCAATAAAGTTGAAACCATGTCATAACAAATATTACTAATATCAGGAATGAAGGAGGAAATATCATAACAGATCCTGTAGCTTTAAATATATGAGTACTATTATAAACACTGTTATAAATTCAAACCTTAGCCAACAAATTAAAAAACTTATATTAAAAAATTCCTTGAAAACTACAACTTACCAAAATGGATACAAAAAGAATAGGAATATTGGATAGGCTTTTATTTTTTAAAGAAATAACATTTGTACAAGAAATATTTTTGTGATTAAACTCTAGATCTAAATGTTTTTACTGGTGAATTTTGACATTTAAGAAAGAAATTGTACCAAACTTAGAGAAACTATTTAGAAAATAGCAGTAGTAGCACATACAAATTTTATGAGGCCAAAAACAATACCAAATCATTTTAGTGCCAAGTGTACAACATAGTAAGTAGACATTTATAAACCTTTGGAATGATCCCCCTGTGACACTATGCACAGTTATTACCATATTATTGACTACATCCTCTATGCTGTACTTTATATCCTTATAACTATTTTTATAACTAGCAATTGTACTTGTTAATCTCTTCACCTATTGCACCCATCACCGCACTCTCCACTCCCATCTGATGAATAATAGCAAATCTTAAAAGTAATTTGCAGAAAAGAAAATTACAAGAAAATATTTCCTATGAAAATGGTAATTCAACTCTGTCCATCTATCTATCTTTCATCTATATATTCCTTAAATATTTATTTTATGGGTTTATTCCAAGAACTTAGGTTTGGCTTAAAATTTAAAAACTAACAATGTAATTTATTACATGAACTAAAAAAACCATAACTACAAATGGTCATCTTCACAGATGAAGAAAAGCATGTGATGAAATTTAATTTAAAAACTTTTCAGCAAACAGGGAGTATAGTGAAATTCTTTCATTTCTTAAAATGCACTTAAAAATGTGTTTCCATCATCATTAATGTTAATATATTGAACTCATTTTTATTATGACTGGAACAAGGTAAAGATGACCACGGTTATCTTCTATTGAACATTTTATTTTTATGAGATCCTAGGCAATGCAATATGGTTAAATAGAAAAAAAAAAGCAAAATGTGTAAAGATTAGAAAGAAATAAAATTTTCCTTATCTTAAGGGAATATGATTTCATACATAATAAGGCTATATTTACCAATTTATGAAAATAGAAAGATAAAATTTGTAAGGTCATGGAATATGAGTTTATAAAAATAAAATTATGTGTATTTTTATACATGGGTGACAAAACACTGGTAAATAGAATAAAAATTTTTACTTACCATTTTATATCAAAAATATATAATAGAAATAAATGTACTAAAAGATATGTAGGACTTGTACAATAAGAACCAACCATTACTGTTATTTTCACTGGTATGTCCACTGGAGCAAGGGACATAAAGAAAAGAATAAACATGGGATGTCATTGAAATAAAAAGCTTCTGCATGACTAAAGAAAACATCAGTGAAATGAAAAGGGTACCAACCGTATGGGAAAACATATTTGCAAATGACACCTCAGACAAGGGTTTAATCTCCAAAATATATAAAGAACTCACATGACCACTCTAGGGAGACAAAAACAATCCAGTTAAAAAATGAACAAAGGACCTGAGCACACTTCTCCAAGGAGGACATACAGAAGACCAAGAGACATATGAAAAGATGCTCAGCATCACTAGCCATCAGAGAGATACAAATTAAACCCACAATGAGATACCACTTCACACCAGTCAGAATGGCCATCATAAACAAAGCAACAAACAAGTGTTGGAGAGGTTGTGGACAAAAGGGGACCCTAGTGCACTTTTGATGAGATTGCAGACTGGTACAACCACTATGGAAAACAGTACAGAATTTTCTCAGAAAACTAAAAATGGAACTGCCTTTTGACCTGGCAATTCCAGTGCTGGGATTATATCCTAAGAACCCTGAAACACCAATCCAAAAGAACATATACACCCCAATGTTCATAGTGGTACAATTTACAATAGCCAAGTTTTGGAAGCAACCTAAGTGCCCATCAGTAAATGAGTGGATCAAAAACTGTGGTACATTTACACAATGGAATACTATGCAGCAGAAAGAAGGAGCTCCTACCCTTTGAGACAGTTGGGATGGATCTAGAGAACATTATGCTAAGCAAAATAAGCCAGGAGATGGAAGACAAATACCCCATGATCTCACCTATAAGTGGAACCTAATAAAAAAAAAACAAAGCAAGCAAAATATAAACAGAGACAATGAAATTAAGAACAATCTGACGGTAACCAGAGGAGAGAAGGGGGGGATAATGGGGGGAAAGAGGGGAAGAATTGTCAAGGAACATGTATAAAGGACAATGAACAAAGCCAAAGGGGGGTGGGATCAAGGGTGGGGTTGGAAAATGTTTTGGGTGGGGGGAGTAGTGGGATAAAAATGGAGACAACTGTACTTGAACAGCAATAAAAAATAATTAATTAAAAATAAAATAAAATAGTAAAAATATTAAAGAAAAAAAGAATCAACGATTGCTGAGACATCCAGTCAAGATGGAGGTATAGGTAGATATGTTACAGAACAGAGTGGGGGGAGGAGGACTAAATGATATAAAAGACCCCCGCTTTTTCTCCAGGGGATCCTCCCCACCTACTGGGTTCATTTTGCCTGCCGCCTGAGGAAAGATGTCCCTTAATACTAGAGATCAGTGAAAAGGAAAGGAATTTATTATTTATTTGAAATAACACAAACTAAAGTCCCCCACAAATGCACACAGTCCTGGCATCCTCCACGTGGCAAAGGGAGCACTTCCAAAGCCTCGTGGTCCTGACTCTCACCCAAGTCACACGGTGCCACCCAAGACACCAAAGACACATGGTCCTAAACAGACTCATGGTCCTAAACAGATGTGTGATCCCAAAAAGAGAGATGCCCAGTGGCTGCCGTGCCTCCATTTAAATCCCAGTGCCAATCTTCCTCTGCAGCCCCATTTCCAGCTCCTCCCACAACTGGCCACAGCTGCCAGCATTCTGGGCAGGTGTGGGGCTGTGGTGTGGAGTCAATTATCTCCAAGCTCTTCTGGACCCTATTACAAATCCCTGTTTGGGGGTCCCCTCTTGGCTGCACCCTGTTACAGATACACTTTTCTTCCTTGCACAACCAAAAGGATAACAACCAATTTAAAAACAAACAAACAAAAAAAAACCCAAGAACTGCCAGAAAATCAAACTGTATGGAAGTCTAACAACCAAGGAATTGAAGAAACATTCATCCAGACTGGCAGGAGGGGCAGAGACCAGAAACTGGGGCAGCAAGGACACATGGCAAGGTGGCAGCTAGCAGAACGGGATATCCCACATTCATATGGGGATAGGCCTTGAGGACAACTGGGGAGTGAGACAGACCACGTAACCCAGGGTTTCAGTGCTGGGAAATGGAATTTTCAAAACCTCTGGCTGTAAAAACCTGTGGCGGTTGTGGTGGCAGGAGAAACTCCCAGTCTCACAAGAGAGTCTGTTGGAGTGGCCCACAGGATCCTAGAATTTTCACATGCCCATCTGCCTGGGAATTGCACTTGAAAGGGCGCAATCAGCTTGTGGGAAGTGACAGAAAGCAGGGCTAGTGCCAAGCGAGTAACATTGTTCCCTCTCTAACTCTCCCTGACATACAGTGCCACAACACTGCCAAGTGGATTACCCCACCCTGTGGAATACCTGAGGCTCTGCCCTTTAAAATGTAAGAGTTGTGCCCAGACAGAAAAAAGGTCCAAATGAAAGAACAGATAAAAACTCCAGAAAAAGAACTAAGTGACCAGGAAATAGCCAACCTATCAGATGCAGAGTTAAAAACTGGTAATCAAGATGCTCAAAGAAATGATTGTGTATGGTGGCAAAACAGAGGAAGAAGTGCAGGCTATGCAAAGTGAAATAAAAAAAAAATATACAGGGAACCAACAGTGAAAGGAAGGAAACTGGGATTCATATCAAAGATTTAGAACAGTAGGAAGAAATAAACATTTAATTGGAACAGAATGAAGAGATAAGAATTAAAAAAAAATGAGGAGAGGCTTAGGAATCTCTGAGACAACTTTAAACATTCCAACATCCTAACTATAGGGGTGCCAGAAGAAAAAGGGAAAAGAAATTGAAAACTGATTTGAAAAAATGATGAAGGAATCATTGTTTTCCTGCTGATGAAGGAAATAGACATGCAAGTTCAGAAACCTCAGAGAATCACAAAGAAGTTGGATCCAAGGAGAAACACACCAAGACATATCATAATTAAATTACCCAAGATTAAAGATGAGGAGAGAATCTTAAAAGCAGCAAGAAGAAAGGAGAGAGTTACCTACAAAGGAGTGCCCATAAGACTATCAGCTGATTTCTCAAAAGAAACCTTGCAGGCAAGAAGGAGCTGGAGAGAAGTACTCAAAGTCATGAAAGGCAAGGACCTACATCCAAGATTACTGTATCCAGCAAAGCCATCATTTAGAATGGAAGGGCAGATCAAGTGCTTCCCAGATAAGGTCAAGTTCATGAGTTCATCATCACCAAGCCCTTATTATATGAAATGTTAAAGGGACTTATCTAAGAAAAAGATCAAAACTATGAATAGTAAAATGACAACAAACACAACTACCAACAACTGAACCTAAAGAAAATATGAAACAAAAACTAACCAAACAACAAGAACAGGAACAGAGTAACAGAAATGGAGATCACATGGAGGGTTATCAGTAGGGATGGGGTGAGGGGAGAATGGAGAGAAAGGTACAGGGAATAAGTAGCATAAATAGTAGGTACAAAACATACAGGGGAAGGTTAATAATAGTATGGGAAATGGAGAAGCCAAAGAATTTCTATGTAGGACCATGGACATAAACTAAGATGGAGAATGCTGGAGGGAGAGTGGTGCAGAGCAGAAGGGGAGAAAAATGGTAGAATTGTAATAGTATAATGAATAAAATATACTTTAAAAAAGAACCAACTATTGCTGAGAAGATTTACAGAGAATTTAAATAATTGGAAAGATGGAATAAATGTGGATAAGAATACTCTGTACAGTTAACATGTCAGTCATATCCTTACTAATATAGAGATTTTACCAATCCCAACTAAAATTCCAACAGTCTTTGATATTGCTGAAAATTGATAAACTAATTATAAAATGTGGATAGAAATATAAAGCCCCTAAAATAGCCAAATTAATCTTGAAAAGTAAGAACAAAATTGGAGGACTTACACTTTCTAAATAAAGACTAACTATAAAAAGTTTTAATAATTAGGCATTATAGTATTGGGGTAAGAATAGGCAAACAGGTAAACAAATTATAAAATTCAGAAATCAGCCCTCACATTTGTGGTTAATTGTTTTTTGACAAATATACCAAAGCCATTTAATAGGGAAAGAAGTTTTTAAATAAAAGGACATGGACCAACTATATAAATTTTTAGAATAAAATTAATTTGAGATATTTAATAGACTTAAATTTAAAGTAAACTATAAATTTGATAAAAGAAAACAAAGAAGCATATCTTTTTATCTTGGGAAAAGGCAAACATTTTGTATATAGGATACTGAAAACACTAAATATAAAAGTTTAAAAAATGCATAGATTGATTTTCATCAATGCTAAAATCTTTTATCAAAGACATTATAGGAAACAAATGAAAAGGCAAGGTGCATACTGAAAAAATATTCTAAGTATGTATCTCTGATAAAGGATTTGTATTCTGAATATTAATGATATTTTACTAATCTCTAACAAAAAGACAGCTTAAAATATTGGTCAAAATATTTGAACTTTACTGAAGAGCATATATGAATGAACATTAAGCAGTGAAAAGTACTACTCTCAGTATTATATTACAGGAAATTTCAAATAAAACTAAAATAACATACAATTCCATGCCCAGAATTGCCAAAATATGCAGAGATTCTCACCACCAAACACTGGTGAGCTTATGGAATAACTAATCCCTTAGTGTAAAATAATATAATATTTTTTAAAACTCTTCTAAAAATGTGAAATATATATGTACTTTTTGCTGGAACAATTCTACTGAGGTATTTACCCAAGAGAAATAAAATACATGTTCAAAAAATCTTGTACAAGGATGTTTGTAAATGCTCCAATCTGGGAACAACACAAATGTCCAATAATACAAAGGAAAAATGAATTACTGATACACACAACTGTATGGATGATACTTCAAAACATCCCACTATGCAACAGAAACCAAACATACATTAGAGGATATAAGTGTAATTCTATTTATGTGGAGTTCAAAAACAGGCAGAATTAATCTATGGTAATAAGAATACCTAGTGGTTGCCTATGGGAGAATGTTTGGCTTGGGGTGGACTGGAAAGGGACATGCAGGAATGTTGGGGGATGATGGGAATGTTCTTTATTTTGGTATGGGTGTTGGTTACATGAGTATTGACACTTAACAAAAACTCGTTGAATTGTATATTTAAGTCTTGTGCATTTTCCTATACATAAATTTCTCCTCAATACAAATATTTAAAAACACACAAGCTAACACATGTAAAAGATACACAAGTTGCACTTCATAGGCGATACACAAATGGTACCTGGATAATGTACAATTTTACACAGAAGATATACAGAATATAGCATCATGCCTGAGTCCAACTCACAGAATTGTAGAGACATTAAAGTCATCTCTAGTTGTGAAAAGTAATTCAATATTCATTACATAGTTTAATTCACAAAATTAACAAAATTGAAAATATATTAATGGTTCAAATGCTATAAAAACTCTCACATAATTTCCAAATTGGTACTCTTTTTAAAAATTTTATATTTTTGTTCAAATTGTTGTACCCATTTTTCCCTCATCACTCTCCCCCACCCCACTCACCCTCACCACCCACATTCAATCCCCCCCCAAACTTTGTCTTTGTCCATGGGTCCTTTATAGATGCTCTTTGATGACCCTTCCGCCTCTTGATTGAAGGTAGATCCCAGCCAAGGTGTCATTCAGGAACCCAGGCTCCTTCCACCTGTGGAATGGCTCTACCATTTTTACTACATAGCTTTCAAGGTCACACTCTGTATTGCCTCCATGCCAGCCAGCTGGAAGGGAAAACAACTGCAAAATCATGCCTGGCAAGTTGTAAGGTCCTGGAAGAAGCACACACACTTCCATTCACATTCTGTTTTCTAGAACACAGCCACATGGTCACATTCAGTTGCAAAGGGAAAAGGAAAAAACTGCTTTGCTGTGTGCTCTGAGAGAAAGTAGGTCTGGTGATGAGCTTGCCAGTCTCTACCATATTCAGCACATATACCACATAGAGCTTTCTGTTTCTTTTTCCTTTCTTTCCCCTTTTCTTGCCAGCTTCCACTGAGGAAAATATGCAAACTTTCCCTGGTATAAATGTCAGGAACTTATTGTTTTTTCTTATGTATGTTCAAAACCAAATTGCTAGGCGTATGCATGAATCCATTCTATTTCCTAATGTTTGTTGGGAACAAGTACCCCAAAGAAATGACTCCCTGTCTATGATCCAGAGACCTCCAGGGTTCCCCAGAAAAGGGACCAAATTGTCCTTGAGTCCACAAGTGATCTGAGTAAGCATTTTCTGCTGACTACATAAATAACATTTTCACACATTTTTGTCCTATTTTTTCTAGAAATAGTTGTACATTCTAGTTAGTGTCTGAATTCATGCATTTTTTTACTTTCCTTTTGTTTCCATACATTCTTTGAATTACCTTTTCACTTTAGATTAGAGCCCTTATATCAAATTCTTCAGAACCATATTGTTGTGAATGATTACCAGCTGCCATCATTACTTGAGGCCAAAACAGCAGACTTAAATTCATTCAGATTTTTAACAAGTCTGCCAAATTATTTCTCAGCATTAAAATCTTAAAAATTCTTAAACTCTCAAAACTAGTGTTTTTTTCTGCAAGAGTTTTTCAATTTAAGAATTAAAAGTCATTGAAGCAAATTTCCTGTTGGGAGGCATCTGATCAATCTCAGCAGGAAACACCAAGACCATTGAATTCATGATATAATCATCTCTGGTACAATCTCTTCAGGGAATTCACATCACTCTTTTTAGTTCTTTCTTAAGTTTTGAGATGGATAATACTGGGTTGTGCACTCAACCTCTGAGGACCCTCTTAACTTAATTTGAAACCAATAAAATTATCTAACTATTCAACACTCAGGGTTCCACCTGCTATTCACATGCCACCAACTCCATTAACTGGCAAGACAATGTGTAGAATTATATCCTTCAAATTATTAACTCTGTATAAAAGTACAACTTTGTTGAATTCAAAATCACATCTACACCATGAGGAAATATTACCTTGCCGTGGATGAATAGTACACAAAACCAGAAATCCACGAAGTTAGGGAGCCTTTGACCTTCCATCTAGCATTTAGGCTTCCTGTAAGGCTGAGAAATGAGAATTTGTCTATGAAGAGAGCAGATAGAGAACATAGTTCTCAAATGTTAGGATTTTAAATAAATCCCATTTCTTCTTTTTTTTCCTAAGGAAACTAAAGACAGGTTGCTCTGTCCTGTAAGTGTGGTATTACTGTTTCAGCACCTTTGTTAATAAAGGAACCGTTGATGAAGGGAAATTACAAGATGTTATGAGGTCAATCAATGGAATGAAGAAGAAACATTCCAAAAATGTTGGTTCAGTTCCTGGCCACTGCTTCTTCCTGGGTATACAGAGTCCTCACATGACAAATGTATGATGATCAGAGTGGATGACAGCTTTTGGATACAGAGTATTATAAATAGTAAATGAACTAATAGATTGTGACCTCGAGTTATTTCATTATTGAGTAGGGAGCTCAAGCCCTTCTTTAAAACATACCCAAAATAGGAATAGAAAACAACTCCCAACTAATATTAGACAATGTAGTTGGTATTATTAAGTTATTTTTAAGAATAAAGTTTAAAATACAGTATATTCTAAAATCACAAAAATGTCTCCTGATCATTGGACATGAATTTCTTTAAAAGGGTTTAAAATGTTAAAGCCTTCACGTCAGTCTCCTTTGGCAGCTTATGCCCACCGATCTCAAGTTGTCTACGTGACTCTAAGTGAATTACTCTAGTATAAAACTTTATTTTGTTGCCTATGTAGAAATAAGAAAATGCAAAATCATCAGTGGCAACTTTTAATAACTAAATGTTGAGATGCAGTGTTTCTTAGCACCTTTTCTAAATTACCCAAAAAATGCCATTACAGATACTCTTGGTTTTTGTGTCTCCAAATAGATTTTGGGAGGAAAAGCCACCATCACAGCTGTCACTGTTAATTAGTTCCTTCTGAGTGCCACTTCCTGCCCAAGGTGCTTGCCATCCGCTGCCAGACCCTGCAGGCACTTGGAGAAAAACCTTGTTTACCCAGCATGGCTCTTGTGTTTGTATATTTGATGGTATTTTGGAGAAGAAGTCATCAGCTTCTCTCTGTAGGAGTGGAAGTAAATTTTATATGTGTTGATAACTTCACCTAAGCTAATTTTGGACTGATGAATCCTCAGCTGGACATAAGATTTTACAAAACAACAACAACAACAACAACAACAAAAACCCTGTGAGGTGTACAATCAGGCAGCTTATAAATTACATAAAGTAAGAAAACTTCTATTGAGTTATCTTTATAAATCTATTTTTATTTTGTCATTTCCCACATTCTTTTTTTTTTAACTTTTTTATTTTAGATTATTCGGTACAGTTTCTATCCTTTATTCCCATTCCAGCCCACCCACCCATCCCTCCCATTTCCAACCCCCCTAGTTTTGTCCATGTGTCCTCTATATTTGTTCCTGTAATCCCTTCCCTTCTCCCCTGAAATTCCCTCCCCTCTCCCCTCTGGGCCCTGACAACCTGTCCTCTATTTCAGTGTCTTTTGTTATATTTTACTTGTTTCTTTGTTTTGTTGTTTAGGTTCCTGTTAAAGGCGAGATCCCACATTCTTTATTATTATTTCTTTCCTTTCTCAAATACTGCATTGCTTCTTATGAGAAAGTGGATTTCTGAGGAAACTGATGTAGCCGTCTTTAATACTCAGCAGATAATATTTTCTAAATTTATAGTTATAATTATTGAAATTCTTTCCAAAGGTGTTTGTAGACTCAGACACACACTAATGTGCAAAATTGAGCCATATTTCCCATCAGAGGTATTTGAAGTGTGTCTTGTTTTTATGTTCTCTCCAGTCCATTTTTTCTTCTCCTGGTAACAGGCTTCACCTGCAGAGGTGGGTGTGAGACCCAGGCAGCTAGCTGGCTGTGACCTGCTTTCCCAGGACCTCTCCAGTTGCACCAGGGGGAGAGGAAGCTTGTTTACCTTGTGTTTCAAGTCTGAGATGGGCGAGCTGGAGGTTCTTGGGAGCCATGGTCCTCCCTGAAGGATAATTTGCCTAGAGCAGGGGTCCCCATTCTCTGGGCCCTCGACTGGCACCAGTCTGCAACTGTTGGGAACCTGGCACACAGCAGGAGGTGAACATGGATGTAATAATGCTTTTGAATCATTCCAAACCCATCTCCTGACCTGGGTCTGTGGAAAAATTTTCTTCCACAAAACTAGTCGCTGCTGCCAGAAAGGTTGGGGACCACTGACCCAGAGAGATGAAGTTGACAAAGGGAGAGACTCAGGGAGGACCGTGGTGAGAGACCTGGGCTCAGGGGTTTAGGGTGGTGGTAAGGCAGGAATCCCCTTTCCTAAAGTACAGTAATATCAGGTGATAATCCCCTCTTATTTAAGAACCTTTGAGTTGGGTGTCCTTTCTCAGTTGCCCTAATCAGCTTGGACACCCAACATCTGTCAGGGATGGAAGACTCCATCCAAGTCCTTGTGACACTCAGTCCTCCATAGTTTCAATTCCCAACTGATTCATGATTATTAAGAACAGATCTTTGCTGTATGCTCACCACTGGACATCACGTGTACCACTGCATCAAATTCTCAGAGTGATCCTGGAGGAAGACATCACCATCACCCTATTGCAGAGATGCAGAAGTTAGGCAAGGAACCCTACCAGGAGGTTGCTTGATTCAAACCCGGGCAACCAGAGGCCAGAGTCCACATTTTTACTGTGCTCACCAGAGAAACCTGGCAATCTCAGCTGTGGTGGGATAGCTAGGAAGCCCCAAGGAAAAGGGTGGCAGAGATGATGGGCTGTTTCTCATCTGTCTCACTCCATAGTCTCTGATTTTGTTGAGACCAGTCCGTGTGAGTAGACTGGTCTCAACCTAATGTATTTCTATGGTTTTCTCATTCACAAAATATATTTTGAAATCTCTGCCTAGAAAAAAATAAAATTTAACTTTGGAACCATAGACCAACTACAGATTTTTTGTAGAAATCTACTGTAGGTTTTCTTGTATCAAACTATTTATTGCTTTCATGAAGAATAATAGGCTTATGGTTTCCCATATGCTCAATAGTGCTGGGTATTGACATAAAGAAGTGATTTTTCAAACACCCACAAAACTCTACAAACACTGTCTGCCCAGTGATGTTTACAATGTAACTAACATTTACACATTCTCTCATTTCTGGATACAGAGGAATGGGAAGCTTTGTAAATGATAATTATTAATTGATAGACTTGAGATTTTTCTTTTTTATTGAATTTATTTTTAATTTTAAATCTCTGGGCTGTTTGTTTGAAGCTAAAAAGTCAGAAATTAGTTTTGCCAAGTGGTTAGACTATTGACTCTGCTTCTAGCTCTGTGGCCTTAGGAAAGTTATATAATCTCTTTGAGCTTTTGCTTCTTTAGCCATAATATGAAGATAATAAGAGTGTCACACTGTATGGTTGTTGTGAGAATTAAAATGTGACATCAAAGAGTGACAATAACTGATGGCCTACACATTTGTGATAAACAGAAGCCACTATTGCTATTCATATTATTAGTACTGTCTGTGCCTACAGACCTTCGCGTTTGGGCTCATAGCTGCTCCATTGTACACACCCCTATTTTTCTTTGCTGATCAAAGCCTTTATGAAGTGTGTGGAGTTGGGTACAGCCTGTGGAGACAGGGAAATGGAAAGGTACACAAACAAAACAGAGAAGCATTACTTGGGCCCTACAGAGTCCCTTAGAGCTTGATCAGCAAAAGGAGCAAGAGGTGGACTCCCAGATGCAATTCTCCTGCTCCTAGGGAGGGCTGGCTGACTGAACTTGACAGGGAGTTGTCAAAGTAGTGTGGGTGTTTACAATCATCTGAGATGTTCCCATTGCCAACTCCAGCTTCTTCTTTAATGTTGGCTAATAATTTTTAGCTCCTCATACTTGGAAGTCAGAAATTTTTCGACATGCAGGCAAATCCATGGTCAAGCCAGTGGGATACAGAAGTTAGCCAGGAGGGAGCCACAGGGCCTCAGAGAGAAAATAAGCCAGTGCAAAGGACTTAGGCCAATGCGTTTGAAGATCTACATGAAGTAGTTACAGTTTTCAGCAAATAATATGACCAAAATTATCTCAAGTGATTAAAAAAACTTAAGAAAAGTTACAAAGAGAGCCCAAAAACTCTTCTGAAAATGCACGAGGTCCAGTTCATGATGAGAGCTGTGGCCTTTTAAGAAGGAGTTGTTTCCTATGGCATAAAGCTTGGTCTATAGCTCAAGAGAAAGGTTGATTAATTTAGTTTACTGAGCTTGCCAAATGATGGTAATTAATGTGTATTTTGTGGAAAGAAACAACTAAGCAAACAACTAGAATAGGAACGGAACCACAGAAATGGAGATCACATGGAGGGTTAGCAACAGGGGAGTGGGAGGAGGAGAGAGGAGGGAAAGGTACGAAGAATAAGTAGCATGGATGGTAGGTAGAAAATAGACAGGGGGAGGGCAAGAATAGTTGGGGAAATATAGAAGCTAAAGAACTTATGACACATGGACATGAACTAAAGGGGGGAATGTGGGTGGGAGACGGTGTTCAGGGTGGAAGGGAATGAAGGGGGAATAATAGGACAACTGTAACAGCATAATCAATAAAATATATTAAAAAAGAGAAACAGTAAAATATTATCTGAAGATATAGAATATATAAATGCAGGAAGATAACAGTAGTATTTTTGAAGGGTAAATTCAATCTGGCAGTTCTCCTCAAACTGATCAATTTAATGCAATCCTAATAAAAATGTCAAGAACAATTTTATAAAACTTGCCAAGCTCATATTGAAGTTTATATGAAGGAGAAAGTATAGAAGATTGTCTAAATCAAAGATGGGAAAAGAAAAATTAGGGGTACCTGCTCAGCAGATATCACTACATATCATAAAATTTATAAATAAATAAAGCTGTAAAACTAAGGGTAAGAAAAAGTAAATAATTCAGAGAGCTGAACAGAGAATTCACACACAGACACACAATGTGAGACTGGAGATCAGTAAAGGGGTGTAATCCCACATACTTCAAAGTGTTTTTAATCTATCATACCAAAAATATTTTTGTAATGAATTATGTAATTTTTAAATAAACTGATGAAGAAAATAGAACCAGAGGCTTGGATACATGAAACAGACTGACAGATCTCAGAGGGGAGGAGTTGGGGGGACTAGAAAAGATAAGCCAAAGAACATATATGCATATATGCATAGCCCATGGACACAGACAGCAGGTGGTGAAGGCATGGGGATGAAGGAGGGCCAGGTGGAGGTGGGCAAAAGGAGGAAATGGGGGACATCTGTAATAGTGTCAACAATAAAAATATTAAAAAATAAATGTTTTTAAAACACTTTCTGATATTTTGTGTATTTTTTCTGTTTTATTCATTTGTTTTTCTATTACATTCCTTTTGTAAAATGGAGGGAGGAATTTTAAGAGCAAAGAATTTCCTTAGACTGGAACTGTGTCCAAATCCTATCTACCTTATTTTCTAGCTATGGGATTCTAGGTGAGTTATTTAACCTCTTTCAGATTCCTCATCTGTAAAATGGGACTGGTGATACTTTATGTGCCTGCTAGAAAGGTTAAGTGAGATGTTACACATGTAGAGTAGATTACTAAAGAAGCCCCAGAGTTACTAGCATGATTCCTGTGAGGAACAGCAAGAAGACCAGCATGGCTGGAAGGTGTGAGAATTTGCAGACAGTGCCAAATTTTTTTTTTCAAATTTTAGAATGATTCCTAAAGTCAATGGGAAGCATTGAAATATATCTATACCATGAATGCATATCAGATTTGTTATTTTAGTAGATTCCCTTGGAAGACTAAAGTTAGGACATTATAATTTATTATATTTTATAGTATAATTCTGTTTTATAATTAAATCTATCACATACTATATGGCAAAACCTTATTTAATAGCCCATGTTAGCACTGACGTGGAAGATGTAAGCCTGTGAAGTATAATGGTGAGTATTACCCTCACAAGAACATGTTTGTGGTTTGCTCGGGTCAGTTCAGGGGAGTTGAGTTTTGCTATCATTGAACTGTGGGAAAAGAAACAGCTCCTCAGGCAGTTCATATAAAAGTCCTGGATATATTCAAGTCTATGACACGTTAATCTTTAAATTCTGTATTTACTTTGTACCTTTTTATTTTAAATTTTTCTTTGTTATTTTTATTATCCTAACTGATTATTTTAAGAAGCATCTTATTAAAGTATATAATATACATATACATAAATATTACATTTAAATGTGTTAGCACGGGCATAGGCTTCTGAATAGATATGTTGTAATAAATGGCTTTAATTGTTGGAAAGTTTACAGAGAATTTTAACACATGTTCAAAGTTTTGAAAGAAAATAATTTAAAATTATATACAGCTTGTGTTCAAAAGTAGCATACAAGCTTTAAAGAAGCAATATTACCAACCTGCCTCTTTTTCATTTACTCTAAATTAATACATGTAAGTCTCATGACACGGAGGGTATGATATACATGAATTTTTCACTCAGCTTTTGACATTTTAATGTTTCTAAACACTTGTGTGATACTCAGAGAAAACAACACCTTTTTAAAATCCTAGGGAGAGAAAAATAATCTGAAAAAGATCTTGATGTAATGGGTATTTGTCCATAGAATGTACACAAAGAGATGTTAATGTAACTATTGAACTAAGAGACTAGAAACCACGAGGTGGGAATATTTTGTTCATGGTTTTGATATTAATAAAGAAAAGCAGGAAAAACATAACTATTAAATGTTTTAAAATGCATTTATAGTTGTGTTTTAGAAAAGTGAATGGATCTTAAGAGTATATAATTTGCATTTATGTTTTATGACACATATTTTGTTTTAAATTCATATTAAAGGACTTATTGATCCACAGCTCTGCTTTTCTGCTTTCATAGCTCTGCTAAATCATAGCACATGATTTAGCACAAATCATGGTCTTATATTTGAAATGTCTATATGGCCAATGTCAAATGCAGCAAAGATGTAAATGCATATTTGTTAAAATTTTCCAAAATTTAATGAAATCCAAGGATATTCAAAACAATTTACTAAGTTCCACTATGAAGCTTCTCATCTTTGTGAAGTACTGATCTTTAACTTATACTGGTCACTGGGTAGATCAACCACTTTTCAAGTGTTCATTATAATTTTTAACATTTTTATTTTTAGTCTTATTAATGCACCTTAATCAGAAGATTTTAAATTACTAAATTGAATGTTTTTTGTTTTTTATTTAATGTGTAGAATTTCAAATAAAACACCAAGCATAATCAGTCTCAGTAGCCATCATCCATCCACATTGCTGCTTCTGCTTACTACTCTCTCCTTCCAGAGGACCCACTTCCAACACTATGAAGCAGTTTTGCCTGTTTTTAGGCTTTATATCACTTATTTTCTAAAGCATTTGCTTAAGAAATAAAGAGTGCAGAGACTGAGTGATGGAAGAAGAGAACTGTGGCTGTGACCTGGACTCCAGGGCCAGTGTCAGCTAGAAAACTCTGCATGTGTGTTTTATAGGAATTAAGTGGTCTGCCCCTGGAGAATCATCAGGGTGGCTAGTGTTCCAGTGTTAGGCCAGCAGGTGACTGGGCCAACCTCCCCAGCAGGTTAGTGTGCTCTGTGCCTTATTTCAACAGTGACAAGAGTGAAGGAAAGAAGCAAAAGAGTGATTGCACAGGATTTTTCCCAGTTGCCCCTCAGATCCAAGTCACTATTTCTCTCCTTTCTGCACTGGGTTCTAGGAGCTGATTTTATGACCCTATTAACATGGTCTCTGAACTTTATCTCCTATGTGTGTTCACCTGGTGGGAAGGACTGGCAGGAGAAGGGAGAGGAAGAAAGAGAAATCAGGGATTGATTCCCTCATAAATTTCTCTGAAGAAAAGCTGTTAAAGAAAACAGTACTGACAATTATAAAAACTGCAAGGAAGACTTTAATCAGGATTATTGCAAATGTGTCAAGAGCATTGCAATAGGGGACAGAAATCAGGCTCAACTCCTAAGACAGCAATAATGAGCCAAGGAGCAGGTTAGAGAGTTGGGTGCATGAAGACTAAGAGTGACCATCAAGGATGGGGGCATTCTTGCTGAACTGGCCTAATTGGGAATAGACTTTGGTCAGTCTTTGACAGTGTCCATTCTGAGCCCTCTATTCTAGTCACTGCTCCTTGCCCTTTTCCCTAAGGCCTCTGACTGGGTGTGATTCCCTGCTATTGCACAATCCCACTATGTGGGCCAGACTTAATTTTGGCTAGACCTTTGCAAATGATGTCTAATAAACGCTCCTCAGTTATCCTATTGAATAACTCATCAGATACTATTTCTCCTCTCCTCACCCCCCACCCTCATCCAAGCTCCAGCCAGGATGACCTTCTTTCCTTACTATAACATGTGTCATATTCTGGCTTATATTTCCTCTGATGTGACACTATGTTCCCCAGTCTTTCACTGTCACCTTCTTTTCACTCATCTCTTAACCCACCTCTCAGACCTCCCTCAAATTATTTTTTCTAACAATACTTTGTGCCAACTACATATTTTGTTCATAGTGCTAAACAATCTGTAATTATACTGTTTAAATATTTGTTTACTGTATTGGTTAGAGTTCAGTTGTGGACAAAATTTTTACTATTTTTTGAGCAAAGAGTGATTTTTTAATTTTTTGCTTTATATATTTTGGTTTACAGAATCTCAGAGAAGTCTAGACAACCAAGTTTAGTTGTCACACAGTCAGAAGAAATCTACCTAGAAAACTGCTCAGCCACAATGTGGAGCTGTCAGTGAAAATTGTCTCATGGCTATGGTCACATTGTGCTGGTAGAACCAGACACCAGACCCAGGATTCCTGCTGGAGCCACAGTGATGACAAACAAGAAGAACCCAGGCATGTTCTTCCTGAAAAGCACAGGGCACTGACCTCCTAAAATCACTCCTAAACACACGCCAGTTCTTGCACAATGTGGAACCTGGCTTCCAGGGAGCCCGTGCCATGAACACTCGTGTCCCTGGAAGCCTGCTTCAGATGGCTGGATGGTGCAGACAGAAGGGTACAGCTTCTACTCCTTTCCTGTCTGTGAATGCTGATTCTCCAGAAGAGCGATGGTGTATGTGGTTTCCACTACCGAATAGTCAGGGTCAATAATAGTCCCTGTTCTACTGTGCAGCAAGTTTTTGTTTAGAATAAATGAAAGTTTAAATATATTTGATTTTTGTTTACACAAAAAGTCCATATGGTATGTCTCATACTTTTTTCTTTTAATAATACATCTTACAAAAATGTCCTTATATCAGCACAGATAGAATTACCATATTATTTCTAATGGAACATTAGTAATCATTATACATTTGTACCATGATTTTTTATAGAAAACAGTCCCCTATTTTCAATTCATCTCCAATTTCCTTTGTATGTGAATTATGGCTTAATGAAAAAAAACCCTGAATTTATACCTTAAAGTTTATTTCCATTATGAAAATGATGTCTGAAAGTATACATAAAAATATAATAGTATTGCCAATTATTAAAAACTACTGAAAATACTTGATAAGGTTCCCATTGTTTTAGTTTGTTAAATACATAGAACATAAAATTTGCCATTTTAACCATTTTAAGGTTTAAATATCAGTTGCATTATGTTCAGGATGTTGTACAATTGTCACCATAATCTAGCTTTAGAATATTTTCGTTACCTTTACTGAAACCTCCTACCCATTGATAGTCACTGCCCATTTCTCCCTCTCACTAGTCCCTGACAACTATGAATCTGCTGTCTTTATGGATTTGCCTTTTATGGATATTTCATGTAAATGGAATCTGTCTTCTTTCACTTAGCATGCTTTAAAGGTTCATTCATGTTTTAGCACATATCAATACTTCACACCTTTTTATGGCTGAATAATATTCTATTGTTTGTGTAGCCCACATTTTGGTTATTTATCCATCAGTTGACAGGCACTGGGTTGTTTCTACCTTTGGCTGTTGTGAAGGTGCTGCTATGAATAGTTGTTTACAAGGTATTGTTCAAACATCTGTTTTTGAGTATTTTGGGAATATATATAGGAGTGGAATTGCTGGATGTATGAGAATTGTGTTTATTGTGTTAAGGAACCATCAAAATGTTTTGCATGGTAACTGTCTTTTTATAATCCTACTAGCAATGTATGAATGTTTTAATTTCTTTGTATCTTGACAATTTCCTATTTGGTTGTCTGTCTTTTCCTTAGTGATTTTAAGAGTTAACATATTCTTTTCATTGTTAGATATATGCATGTATCTTCTTTCACTCTATTGCCTGTCTTTCCTTGCCTTATAAACTGTTTTTGATATAATATTTGAACTTAATATAATTTAACAATTTTCACTCTATAGTTAATATTTTTGTGTACTCTTATTAAGAACTCTTAACCCAATGCAAGGTCATTAAAGTAATCTTTTTCATTTTTTACCTTTTACTGAGATTTCCAGTACATCTATAATTTTTTCTGTGGTGGAGATAGGGGTCAAGATATAATTTTCATATTGATATTTGGAGTGCTCAGAACCACTTATTGAAAAAGTAATTCTTCTCCACTACACTGCATTGTCATAAATGGGAATCAGCCTCTTGATTCTTTTCTAACCCTTTGGTGAGACTGACAGTCCTTGCACAAAAAAACACCATTGTCATTTTCTTTAAGTTTGTAAAATTTAATTAGATTCACAAAAGATTTTAATAATAGTGTCAACTTTATCTTTCTTCAAGTGCAAACATGATGGAATCTACAAGCAAATGATTATGATTAAATAGCAAGGTCTTTATATAAAGTTATCTATAAAGATTCTTTTGTCTCATATCACCAAAAACAAAATTAAAAACAAGATGCAAAAATGATTTTTAGCATAGTGGTTTCAAAAATCATCAAATCCATAGAAATAAATCCAACAAAAGTCATTCAACATGTCTGTTTTGAAAACTTTAAACAGTTTTTAGGGGAATTAAAGAAAATACATATGAAGGGAAGTAAAAAGTTAATGGATTGAAAGACTCAATGTAGTAATAATGTTTATTCCCCCCAAAATATTGCTGTATAGATTATATTCCATCCTAATAAAATTATAAATGTTGGTGTGTTTAAATATGCACATAAAAACTGATAAGGCAATGCTAAAATGTGTATGAAAGTACAAAAGCCTGAGAATAATCTAGACAATTTATTCATTACATTTGTAAAAAATTATTGTTTTTTAGATAGAAACATTTTAAATAAACAATCTAACCCTACATCTACAAGAACTGGAGGGACAACAACAAACAAAGCCCAGAGTAAGTAGAAGGAAGGAAAGAACCAAGATCAAAGCAAAATTAAATGACATAGAGACTAAAAGAACAATTCTGAGGATTAATGAATCAAGGAGCTGGTTCTTTGAAAAGATAAACAAAATCGACAAACCTTTAAGCAAATTCATCAAGAAAAAAGAGAGAAGACCCAAATAAACACAATCAGAAATGAAAGAGGAGAGATTACAACTCCTAACACAGAAATACAAAGGATTGTAAGAACTTACTACAAAGAACTACATGCCAAGACATTTGAAATCCTAGGTGATATGGACAAATTTTTAAAAAAAACATAATCTTCCAAAACTGCATAAAGAAGAAGCAAAAGCCTGAACAGACTGATAACAGCTGACGAAATTGAAGCAGTAATAAAAAAACTCCAGGCACACAAGAGCCCTGGACCAGACAGTTTCACAGCAGTATTCTACAAAACATTTAAGGAAGAGATAACCCCTATCCTTCACAGACTATTCCAAAAAACCCAAGAAGATGGAAGACTCCCTAACTCTTTTTATGGAACCAGCATCATCCTAACTCAAAATTAGTTAAAGACACAACAAAGAAAGAAAACTACAGGCCAACATCGCTGATGAACATAGATGCTAAAATCCTCAACAAAATATTGGCAAACCACATCCAGCAATACATTAAAAATATCATACACCATGATCAAGTGGGACTATCCCAGGGATGCAAGGACGGTGCAATATTTGCAAATCAATAAACATAATACATCACATAAACAGAAGGAAAGGCAAAAATCACATGATCATAACAATACATGCAGAAAAAGCATTTGATAAGGTACAGAACCCGTTTATGATAAAAACACTCAGCAAAGTGCGAATAAACAGAATATAATTCAACATGATAAAGGTCATATAGAAAAAATCTACAACCAACATCATACTCAAGGAACAAAAACTAAACTCTTTCCCACTAATATCAGGAACAAGACAAGGATGTCCGCTTCTACCACTTCTTTTCAACATAGTACTGGAAGTCTTAGCCACAGAAATCTGATAAGATAAAGAAATAAAAGGCATCCATACTGGAAAGGAGGAAGCAATACTGTCATTGTTTGCAGAAGACATGATCATGTACATAGAAAATCCTGTAGACTCGGCCCAAAAAAACTACTCATCTTAATCAGTGAATTTGGCAACACAGCAGGATACAAAGTCAATATTCAGAAATCAAAGGCATTTTTATACACCAAAAATGAAATATCAGAAAGAAAATCTCATTTGATAAAGCAACAAGAAAAATAAAGTACCTAGGAATAAACCTAACTAAGGAGGTAAAAGACCTGTACTCAGAAAACTACACAACACTGAAGAAAGAAATTAAGGGAGACACAAACAAATGGAAGCACGTATTGTGTTCATGGATTGGAAGAATTAACATCATCAAAATGCCCATATTACCTGAAGCAATTTATAGATTCAATGCAATCCCTATTAAAATACCAATGCCATATTTCACAGATATAGGACAAATATTTCAAAAATTTACATGGAACCAGTAATGATCCTGAATAGCTGCAGCAATTTTGAGAAAGAAGAACAAAGTAGGAGGGATCACAATACCTAGTATCAAACTATATTATGAGGCCACAGTACTCAAAAGAGTCTGGTACTTGCATAAGAACAGACAGACCAATGAGACAGAATAGAGAGCCCAGAAATAAACCCAAATCTCTATGGTCAATTAATATTTGACAAAGGAGGCAGCAACATAAAATGGAGTAACAATAGCCTCTTCAACAAATGGTGTTGGGAGAACAGGACAGCTACATACATAAAAATGAAACTGGACCACCAACTTACACCACACACAAAAATAGACTCAAGATGGACAAAAGACTTAAATATAAGTTGCAACACCATAAAAGTCCTAGAGGAGAACATAGACAGGAAAATCTCAGATATTCCACGTAGCAATATTTTCACTGATATGTTCCATAGAGCAAGGAACATAAAAGAAAGAATAAACAAATGGGATCTCATCAAAATAAAAAGCTTCTGCACAGCTAAAGAAAGCAACATTAAAATGAAAAGAGAACCAATCTTATGGGAAAACATATTTGCCAATAATACCTCAGAGAAGGGTTTGATCTCCAAAATATATAAAGAACTCACATGACTCCACTCTAAGAAGACAACCAATCCAATTTAAAAATGGGCAAAGGACTTGAACAGACATTTCTCCAAGGAGGAAAAACAGAGGGTCCAGAGACATATGAAAAGATACTCAGTATCGCTAGTTATCAGAGAGATGCAAATTAAAACCACAGTGAAATACCACTTCACACCGTTGAGAATGGCCATCATAAACAAAGAAACAAACAACAAGTGTTGGAGAGGATGTGGAGAAAAGGGAACTCTAGTGCACTGTTGGTGGGATTGCAGACTGGTACAACCACTGTAGGAAACAGTACGGAATTTTCTCAGAAAACTAAAAGTGGATCTGCATTTTGACCCAGCAATTCCACTGCTGGGATTATACCCTAAGAACCCTGAAACACCAATTCAAAAGAACCTATGCACCCTAATGTTCATAGCAGCATAATTTACAATAGTCAAGTGCTGGAAGCAACCTCAGTGCCCATCAGTAAATGAATGGATAAAAAAACTATGGTACATTTACACAATGGAATTCTATGCAGCTGAAAGAAAGAAGGAGCTCCTACCCTTTGTGACAGCATGGATGGAACTGGAAAGCATTATGCTAAGTAAAATAAGCCAGGGGGTGAAAGACAAATACCATATGATCTCCCCTTTAACAAGAACCTAATCAACAAAACAAACAAGCAAGCAAAATATAATCAAAGACACTGAAATTGAGAACAGGCTGACAGTGACTAGTGGTGAGAGGGGAGGGAATTATAGGGGAAAAGGCTGAAGGGTTTGCAGGAACAATGATAAAGGACACATGAATAATAACAAGGGGTGATGGAAATGGGGGAGGGAGGTGGGGAGGGTTGGGGTGGTGGGCGGGTTGAGTGGAAAAGGTAGAAAACTGTACTTGAACAACAATAAAAAACATTAATTCATTTGGGGATATTTGTTTCCTCTAATTAGATACCCTTGTTATTATGTTTAAAACATTTTTTCTTTCAAGATTCAAGTTCTGGATTAAATGACACATTGTAATGTTCTGTGGGGGAAACAGCTCATTGCTAGTGCCCTGATAACTTTGCAGGCCTTCCCAAAGCCTGCACAAGGAAGGAGTGGACCCTAGCTGTGCGAGCCTTGGGAAAACTTGTGAACCTTCTAAAACATGGAAGAGTTTCTCATGAGTTTCCTAGTCTACCAAGAGGCCAGCAGCATAAGTTAGTACAACCTCATTGCAAAATTTTTGGCAATCTCTATTAAAACTAATTGCATGCATATTCTCTTATCCAGAAATTCCACAGCCAACAAGAATACATAGGTAAGTTCAACAAAGGTATGTTCAAGAATGTTCCTAACAGCACTGATTGTAATAGCCTCCACGTTGGCAACTCTTGTGTCCATCAAAAGTAGAATGGGTAAATAAACTGGGGTATGTTCACATAGTGAAATACTATGCAACAATGAGAATGAATGAACTGTAATACACATGATAGGATAGATGACTCTCCAAATATCATTCCATATATATTTTAGAGAGAGCTGGGAAGGGAAGGGAACAGAAAGGAAGAGAAACATCAATTGGTCTCAGATCAGTTGTCTCTATCAGAGACCAAACCCACAAGCCAGGTCTATGTCATGTCTGATAATCAAACCAGTGACTTTTCACTTTGCAAGATGATACTCAACAAACTGAGCCATACCTGTCAAGGCTGGCAGCGATAGTTTCTTACTGCCACCATGGTTCTGATGAATGTTAGTTAGGTTCTCTGTCCTGTCATCCTTAGGTTAAAATGGCAGGCTTTAGTTCTTTTTATTTTAATTAATTTAAATTTTGTTTTTTCTTATCCATTTTTTGCCTTTTTTTATTGTTGTTCAAGTACAGTTGTCTCCATTTTCTCCCACCACTCACCCCCACCCCAACCATCCCCACCTCCCACCCTTGATCCTACCCTCCTTTGGCTTTGTCCTGTATCCTTTATACATGTTCCTGACAACCCTTCCCCCTTCCCCTGCTTTTAGTTCTTTAGCAACAGAGAATCCTGCCATCCATTTACTATCCTTTGGCCCCTTTTGTTTCTATGTCACTCCCCCAAGGGCCAGGGAGCTTGCACCAGGCGCACTTGCTATCACTGCCCATGTAAATAATACACCGTTGAATCTGAAAGGGCTTGTTTCTTTATCAGATGCATCTGTCAAGCTTACCCTTGCTTTGTGCATGAAGTTTTACTCTTTTTAAATATATTATTTTTAAAACTTCTGTTCTTTTCACTTCTTTCTGTTTCATTTGTTTTATCATAGAAATGTACACTTGAACCTATATAAACTTATTAACCGAAGTCACCACAATTCATTTAATTAAAAAATTTTAAAAATAACTTTAAATGAAAAAATAAAATAATAAAAGTTTTGAATTATATTTGAAGTTTAATTTTATTCATCTTCCTCATCTCATAAGAAAGCTCTTGGCCATATATGTTTCAAGAATTTTCATCTGAGCAGTTTTAACACATCTTGTAAGATTTAATGTTTCATTTTCTTTATAATTGTTTCTAGATACTGATTTCTTCTTCTACTCAACTGTTTTTTACATATTTAAGACTTTTAAAACATTTTTATTTATTTTTTGTGATTGCTTTCTAGTAATCTCATATTATGATACAGAATGTGATTTGTTTAGTTTAGATTTCCATTATTTGACTCTGTTGCAATTATTTCTGTGGTGTATACAGCTAGATTTTGTCCATACTTCATGGATGCTGGAAACACACTCATCATTTTGTATGAATCTGTTTTCTCGCTTGTTTGTGTCTTTCTCATGTGCGGGCTGACAATGAAGGTCTCCCCAACACTCCCTCTGTTGTGTTCACATGTGTTTCTCCTGCACCTCCAGTTTTGCAAGAATTATGAGAGTGTGGCTTTATTTCTGAGTGAAATTTCTGTCATGATTCTTTGCCTGTTTGTCTTGTTTAGCAAACTGTGCCTTGAGTACAATCTTGCCAGATATTAATATCACAAACCCTATTTCTTTTTTAAAAAATTATTTTACTGTCATTCAAGTATAGTTGTCTGCATTTAGCCCCACAATACCCCCCACCCCAGCCATCTCCACCTCCTTCCCCTGAGTCCACCTCACCTTGGTTTTATCCATATGTCCTTTATCATTGTTCCTGAAAACACTTTTCCTCTTTCCCCCCATTATCCCATCTCCCCATCCCTCTTGTTACTGTCACATTGTACTTAATTTCAATGTGTCTGGTTATATTTTGCTTGCTCATTTGCTTTGTTGATTAGGTTCCACTTAAAGGTGAGATCATATGATATTTGTCTCTCACTGCCTCGCTTATTTCACTTAGCATAATGCTCTCCAGTTCCATCCATGCTGTCTTGAAAGGTAGGAGCTCCTTCTTTCTTTCTGCATAATATTCCATTGTGTAAATGTACCATAGTTTTTTTATTGATTCATTTACTGATGGGCACTGAGGTTGCTTCCAGCACTTGACTATTGTAAATTGTGCTGCTATGAACACTGGGGTACATAGGTTTTTACGGATTGGTGTTTCAGGGTTCTTAGGATGTAATTCCAGCAGTGGAATTGGGGAGCCACGTGACACTCACCTTTTGACACTACTTCTTATCCATTGGGATTTTTCTACTTATCAACTTGATTAAAACAGCAGGTGAGAAACAGTATTCTGTTGGGTATTGATTAATTTCATCTGTGGAAGTAACTGGGTTCACTTTATTTACAATTATACTTCCATATACAACTTATATACAGGAATAAACTCCATAAACAACTGTGATTTGTTACTACCCCCTCCCTTAGTTTTAATGTTTTTTTTTTTTATCTTAAGCTTTTCCTTGTGTCCAAATCAGCTCCCTTTGCCTATGAGGGGAGCACATGAGGACAACACAGTATCTATCTTCTGAATTTTCTTCATCTCTCTGTCTCTGTCTCTGTCTCTCTGTCTCTCTCTCTCACACACACACAGTAAGATGGGCATTCATCACTATCAACCCTTGTGTCTGAGTCTGTTTCTACACCCAAGGCCCCCTGTGCATCCCCTCCATGTCAATATCTGAGTAGGCCCTTGCATGTGTCCTGCTTCTGTGTCAACATCTGTGAATTTTATTTCTTTCAGTTTTCCCTCTTTAAACTTTTAAAGTTCTTGGGGAATTTTGAAGATTTTTAAATTTTTTTGTTGATGTTTATTTATCCAGCCAGTTTTGTAAGTCCGTAATTTTCCTGGAGTGTCTTGGCTTGTCCAGGATGCTGTCATCTCATTAGTAAAGAGAAAGTTTTGCATCTTATACAAATGTTTGTATAAAAGACAAAACTTTTGTATGTTCATCAGCTGTGCTCAGTGTGGAGAATTAATAGGCATAGTGGGCTTGTAAGTCAATTGCTTTGTGATTTTGTTATTTTGGATATTATTTAATTTTAGTATTTAATGTATGTCATTGTCATACTTAATACATATTCTTCTATACTCAGTGCTAATATTTTGGTTAGAATTCTTATATCTATGTTCATAGTTATTTTCTGCACTATTATTATACTTTGGAATTACAGTTTTGCAAACCATATCACCTATATCAGAAGCCTTCCTTCCTTGCCCATGTCTTATCTGTGAACATACCCACAAATGTTAGCCAAATGCAGTGTGTGTACACAGGCTTTATCTTTTTATTAAAAAGGGGTCTCATTTCTCCTCCTCTATGAAAATTGGTCTTTCTCCTGGGAGGATTTAAGTGTTTAATATTTTGCTATAATATTATTTCTTTCCTCAAATTACTTACTTTTGTTGCAAAATGTTACTGATAGAATTCACCTGATTCTATAGCTTACCTTGCCTCTTTATTCAAGGTAAGTCCTCCTATATCATTCCTAATCTTGTATGTTTTTCCTGTTTTTTAATTAGGTTCCTGTAGAGTTAGTCTCTTCTACCTGACTTTATAATGTATTTCTTTTTTATAAATGAGATTTTTCTATTTTACTATATTGATATAACATATTTAAACTTAATGTATCACCTGCTTTTAAGCTTCCTTTTTCTATCTTTTGCTATTTGACCTATCTTTGCTAATATAGAGTTGTTTTGTGTATGAAAATATATATGTGTGAGTCTGTTTGTTAATAATATGGAAGTCATAGATTCTGTTTTTGGCTGCTGTAGTGGTTCTTCTCATAATTCTTTATATCACACTTAGCCCTGTTTCTGAATTTAGAACTCTTACAGAGCATCTACTAACTCTGTTATGACTAAGAGAAAATTACCACTCTCCCTCTTCCCCTCTTTTCCCTCCACCTCCAGACTTTTCTTGGTCTTATTCTTATTTTTAGTTCTTCTGGAGTTTCCCTCACAGTTCCAAGTAAAACTCAGAGGCTTCTTTTCTTGGCTTATCTACTCAGTGTTGTGACAGATGATGAAATGACAGTGCTTACATTATCTTCTTCCTGCCCTGATTCTTTTTGTTTTAGAGTAAGTTTTACCTTCTTGAGGTCCAAATTGCCCTCAGATATTTTTTCATCTGTATTAAATGTTTGCCTCTTTGCTACTATTCCTTTTATCTCTACTTCTTCCATCACTCAAATATCCAGATTCAAGCTTTTTTTCTTTTCTTTTCTTTTTTTTCATTTGCCAAAAACAGGCAAAGGGACTGTATTCTTGAATGATTTCCTGTGGGAGCTGCCCCAGCTGATGAGTGCACATGGTCCCAGCATGGCTGCATGTGGTGTCCCAGATCCCAATCTCTTTCCTGCACAGGACCTGTGACATACAGCACGCTCCTCTGCTGTTTCCTGGGGGTGATCCAGGGTAGGCTGTTGCCTGGTCCCTGCCCTCATCAGTTATTTGGTTTTTTCCTACCAAGGTGCCTAAAGAATGATTGCTTTTGTAATTATTTTTTAAATCTTTAACTAGGTCTTGTGTCTTTGTAGATGATTCTGTGCCAGTTTTGGGAGTTGTGTTTGTCCTTTAGGTTTGTGCATTGTTACTCTTCAGTTCCAAGAAAAGCCATGCAGGTGGAACCATGGTCTTTGTGTCAGATGTGCCAGGTCTCCATCCATGTTATCTCTCCTCTGCCTGCACCCATCTGCTTGCCTTTTTCTTTCTGCTTTATGGAGAAGTTCTCAAACCTTTCCTACTCATGAGTGATTTGACTTTACAGACAATCTATCCCTTGCTCTTCTATTGATCAAGTTTGCACTAGAAATGTTTCAAAACAAAATTTGATCTAAGCTGCTCCTTTTCTTCAGGAATAGATCTTTATATGTGCAATTTCATTTTAGATTCCTATTTTTTTCTCTTTACTCTTTTTAAAAAATCATTTAACCATCCATTGTTTATATTTTAGTAAATAACAAATTATTTTTCCATATAACTTTGTACTTAAAGTGGGCTGTGTGTCTGGGTCATCACTGTGTCCCAATGCAGTGCAGGTGAGTCTGGCTCTGTTTCCTGCAGAACTCCAAGGCTTCTGGGACATTTTTCTGCCCACCTCTGGGTTTTCTGTGTCAGGAGGAGGCAGTGTGGACAGCTGGGGCTGTGGTGCTTTCCTGCAGCTTCTGTGATGGTTCTACACCTGCTATGTTGAGCCTGCCAGGATGGAATCGCCTTCAGTGCCTCCCTCTGCTCTTGGGCTTCTGACAGTTCTCTCTCCACGGCTCTGGCTGTGTTTGGGGACAGAGAGGCTTCCCGTTGTTTCTCTCACCCATTCTCTCAGCTTTCTGTAGCATGCACTCTGATCCAGTTGGAGCAGAGGTTGAAATGACATGTGGGACAGGTTACGTGAAGGGTTTTACTTGGTTCTGTTCTGGTCCTCTTCCCCCATTCCCTACTCACTTAGATGGCTTTCTCATATATTCTCTCTTTAACTAGTTAATATGTAATTTTTGGAGAAAGTTGCCTTTGCTTCTGTGAACTTTCTGCTTTTACTCCTCCACTTGGAGTGATAAGGACAATGAGTGGGGATAGTTTTTTCTGGAGTGACATTTCTAGTGATTTATCAGTTCTGCCCAAACCACACCTTTCTCCATGATGGGATTATTCATGACCCTCCTCCATTCCAAATGCATAATTATGCTTTTAAATTCTCCTCTGTAGTGTTTTCTTCAAATGCAGAGTGGAGACTCTCTGGTAACACATCACAGCAACCTGAGGGGATTCCTGGAAATTTTTACTATTCTCTGTGATGGGACAGCAGCCCTTTCCTTTGTTATATTGTGGTTACTGTTATATTTCCTTATCTACCATTCTATATTTTAGGGTCCTTAGATATAGGTTTTAATTTTTTACTTAAAACTTATTCTGTCATTTTAAACTAGAAGTCCCCAAATTTGGCTTTTAGAGTGCCACAGAAGGACAACCTGTCTCAGCAAAAGATATAATTATAGATCAACATCCATGACTCACCTGTCAGAAGCAAATGTGAATTTGGAGAGAGTATTAAATAGGTGTATTACTCACAGTGTTATGCGTAAAATATTTAAACCTGTACTTCCATTAGATTGTAAAAAGAATCAAAATGTTTCAATTATATATTTAGGAGGAAATTAATAAAAATGGAGGACTCTTAAAACTGGACAATATTATTCTGGAACCCATGCCTTGCAAAACAAAGATGTCACCAGTCAAAAGCTCTGAAAAGGCCAGCAGATAAACCAACATCTGTAAAGTGGCCAGGGGTAGGGCAAAGGCTGTGGGAAGGGACTGTGATAAATTGTAGTGCACACAGCTCACCTAAAGGTATTCATGGTAAGATTGTTTATAATCACTGACATAGGTCAAAGTTGGAAGATGCACTCTTCATGTCCTGGGTTAGAGAAGGGCCACCATCTTGTACAATCCTTTGATTGGTCGTTTTAATAATATAGCTAACAAAATCTTGTATGACTAGCTACATTACGGTATCATATATAATGCACACTCATCTAATATATCTATAATGTTATATGAGGGAGGATGCAAAAACCCCAGAATTTATTTATAAAAAATTGTTCATTTATTCTTATATGTTTAAACTTCAGTCACCTTTAGAGTACTCTTCATTTAATGCACTACACATATAGACCTTTTTTCCACAGCTCAAGACAATTTTAAACTCATCAATTTTGATGCCTTTTAAAGTGATTCTGCTATTTTTTGTTTCACCTTTTCCACATTGGCAAAACATTTCCCTTTGAGGACTTTTCTCATCCAGGGAAACAAAAAAAGTCACTCAGGGTAAGATTGGGTAAGTAGGGAGGGTGGGGTAAGGGGGTAATGTTGTTTTTGGTCAGTAACTGCTGAACACTCGGCATGGTGTGTGCCAGTGCACTCATAAATCCCTCATGAAATGGGCAAATATGTTGAAAGAGTTTTCAAAAAAAAAATCACTGAACCGAATGCAGCCCCTCACAACAACACCAGCTGGTACACTGATACAGATGGGTTCTGAGAACACTGACCTAATGGGGGAAGCCTATACTACAAAGAGCCTGCCTTTCAGAAAATAAGTCAGTTTTTTTAGGGGGTGCCCCCTGGAACATACGAGTATAGTGTTGTGCATTAACTCCTTTTTCCCCTTCAGTCATTCCCTTGGGCTTTCTATCTTTTAATTGTTTTATAATCAATAGCTAGTTTTTCAGCTACTCCTGTGAGGAGACATTGTTTTTACCCTCTGTTTGAAATACAGCATTGTAGGAAGTTTAAAGTTTTGGAATGATACATGGGAAAGCTTCCTACTTGAACTGCTCCTCTGTGGCCAAGCTTTGTGTGTTGTTATGTTACTAATGAGGCTACTGTCAAAATGATTCCTGGTTCGGAGATTCCCATATAGACATTCATCCACCACTTTATAAACATATATGCAGATAACTTAAAATATCAGTGTAAAAAATGGGGATGGAGGGAGAAGAGAAAAAGTTTTTTTTTTTTTTAGGGAAGGTCATTAAAACTGGAAATCATTAAATTGCCAAATTGGTTTTGTCTTCTGAAAGCAAAATACCAAAAAGGAGTTGTGGTTTATTAAGTGTCTACAGTGGGCCTCAGCCCTTCTCACTCATCATTTTATGTCATGCTGAGCCCCAGCTAATGTGGCACAGTGTTCCTCACTGCACAGTGGGCCATGGAGGAGTTTATTTCTTCCTTCACTCTGTGCCAGTTACTGGGTCTTATTCAGTGGTGTGTCTCTGATACCTAGCTGGGTCTAACACTCATTTGATCCTTTAATTAACATTCTTGGTTGATGAGGAATATAACTAATATGTAGAAGAGCCAAACTTCATTTCAAATCCAGGACAGACTGACTCCAAACACAGTGGCCTTGTGATGTGTCTCACTCTTTCTCAGGAATTCTCCACTGGTTGGCTCCAGACATCTTCCTTCAGGGCCCAACCTTCAGTGATGACAATGTAAAAATGATTAAGAAAAACTTTATTTAAAATGAAGTTGGGAGGCCATGAAGGGAGGGTATCTCCCACACCTACCACTGTGGTAGCTTACTGTAGATACCTTATCAAGAAATTAGGTTTTCTCCTTGCCTAGCAACAATTCAGCCAATAGGAAATTGCCACAATCCTGAATTTGACTCACTTCCAGTGAATTTTGCTCAAATCTCTTTCTGCCCCCAACTTCTTCTCATCCTATCTAAAACCACGCTCCTGTTCTTGTTCTAGACTTGCCTCTGGTCTGCCACAGTTCCCATGTGCTGAATTGCGATTCCTCACTATTCCTGAATAATCTTGATTTTCCTGGCTAAACTGATTACGTTTCTGTCTTAGAACAGAAGGGTGACAATAGTTAGTCATAATAATATGAATGTCAGTAAATGTGGGCCTGTGGTTCAAGCAATTTATGACCTTATTTCTTAAGACTATTTGTGTTTTCTTTGTTTAATAAAATACTTCTATGTATAAGGCCTTTCTACAAAGGATTTAGCCTAATGCTTACACATGGTCACTTTTCAAATAAATTATAAAAGTACATTTGCTGTATTATTTGCAAATATCCACTTCTACTATGGAAGGCACAATAGATTGATTTCCCCACGTGTTAAGTCTAAACGAGTGAGTTAGAATCTGTGCGGCATATTGGGTACAGGAAGAGCGCAGTATATGTGAGTGCACATGCAGACAGAACTGGGTGGCAGGACCATGGAATGATACACATTCTTGATATACTAAGTATATGAAGTACAGGTGGCACTGAATATTCATAAGGTTTTAAGCCAGCCATTCATTGATGACACATTCTGTTCCTAGGTGTCCTCACCAAGAAACACAAATAAAATCCAGAGCTGTTCATTGGGTGAAATGCTCTGCACCTTCAGTGCCTTGCACCTCATTGTCCCTGCACCTCATTGGTGGAGCAAGTGTGTGTTTTGGCTCCAGGCACTTCCATCTGTTGGGTTCCCCAGTGAAAACCTCAATTCTGGTCCTTTTAACTATTCTATGTGGACAGGAAAGCTGATGATGGACACAGACAGAAAGAGAGAGAAAATACTTGTGGTTATTACATGACTGAGGATGTAGAGAGTGTGCCCCCCAACCCTACCTGTACTCCATACTCAATGTTAACCCTCTTCATTGTTTTTGCCTTTTCTCACTGTTTCCTGTTGATTGAAAAACCATGTAATTTGTTTTGTGAGTTTTTTTGTTGTCACCTACTGGACAGGCTTCCCAGTGGTGTATTCAGGCTCCCATGGTGTCCATGTGATTTCTTAATGGAAAACCAGGCATTTTCTCTATTCTTTTCAAATATGACAAATAAAACGATTCTATTTCTCCTGAGCATCAATAGAGCAATGGCTATTGAATATGATCTCTGTCTCTCTCCCTGCAAGCAGACATTATATTTTTAGTTCAAGAACTCTTTATTGAGCTCATTATATATATGAGACACTATACTGGATTCTGGAAATAAAGAGATTTCCAAAAGCTTGTATTCAAATGGTGGAGAATAATAAGATCTTCCCAACACTCTCAAGAGAGACTCCACACTTTTCCTGTAACAACCTACCTGGGGCTCTAGCTCCTTCTACTCTGGATTGCCCTAGCTACTTCCCCTCCCCCTGCTGCATCCTCACCCCCTGTGCTCTAAGTAGAGTCTTTACATGACCCACACCCGATCCTTCAGGTGAGCAGTCAAATGCATACCCTCAAGAAGTCACTTTCTGATGATCATTGTAGTTAAGATAGCTTCATTGCTCCATTTGCCTGCTTTTCTTTTTTCACAGAAATATCACTGTCTAAAGGATAGTACTTCTTCACTTGTTTAGTTGTTTAAAACCGTCTTCTTCACTATAATGTTACTTTTTTCACACAGGCACTTTGTCTTGCTTACTGTGTGTGTCCTCCAGTACTAGAGTGACCACCTTTATAGGGGGTACTTGAGACCTACTTGGTGAATGTATAAACTAAATAAGTAAGTAAAGTTGTTATTTGGAAATGGCTACAAGTTCCAAAAGATGCATTCACAGAGATTGAAACAAATATAGGTTTATTTCTCCACATAATAAAAGATCAGAGAAAAAGATAGGGTTTTGCAAGATGGAACCAGTTCAGTGGTTGAATGATAAGCTATCTTATTTATTATAGAATATATATCTATTCATACTTATTTTCTGGAACTAGTTTCTATACTGCCTTTGAGGAAAACTCAAGCAAGTCCATAAATAGTTTTTTTTTCTTGGTTATCACAAAATCTTCTGATCAATAATTAACTTTGTCAATAACATGTAACAGAAATACTGACCACTTGCTGTTGAGGAGAAAGTCTGAACTCTGGGAAAGAGTCTGGGTTCATTCTCCCTGTGCCAATTCAGAGCTTCTGCCTCTCTTTGGAGATGAGAAGGATAATAGGATGCAGGGAATTTTTTACTTAATTGGGCCGATCTCAATCTGGCCTCAGGCCTTCCGTGTCTGTAGATGTTTTAAACTCACTTCATCTCTAATGAGTGTTTTTAATGGTTCTTTAAAGTGACCTGTTTGCTGTATGAGAAAATGTCCCAGAATATAATGGCTTAAAATAGCCACAATTTTATCATATCTCCTGAATTTGGGCCATATTCGACTTGGTGATTCTTCAGCTCATGTGTCCTGAATTGGAATCAATCTTTCTTTGCCACCTAGTCTGTCCTCATTCTCAGGTAACCTCTCACCTATGCATTCTTTCTTTGAGAGCTGCATACTCACCCCCTTTTCTCCTGCCCCAGGCATCTTCAGTCTCTACTGAGATTTGCCTTAACTTTCAGCTGGCCCACAAGAGCAGGACAAGCCCCCAGCTGGCTCTCCCTTCCACCTGCACAGGGCATCTGGTCCAGAGGAAATACTCTTGTTCTTTTGCCTTAACAATTTCCTCCATGCTACCACTTCCCCTAGGGTCATGAGTCAGCGCTTTCTGGACCTTCCTTGACTCTATATTCCCCAGGCCACAGATACCAGCTGCCAGAAATCTTTGGGGTAGAGAGAGGGGCAAGCCCATGCTTCATATCTTAGATGGAGTAAGGGGAAACTTTAGCTTAGGTCTAAATTACTCTCTCACTCTCCATCGTCTCCTTTTTCAACCTCTTCAGCCACCATTACAGGTGAAAGTATAGAAAAATGTGTTTTTTATCATACCAATTTTGCAATTTTCTCATGTGGGTCCTGCTGTAAAATATTACCTCTGTTGTCTTCATGCCTCAGCAAGACAGATAAGAAAATTCTCATTCCATTTCTATTAGTTTTTTAAAAACAGAATGCATGATTGTTTCAATGAAATTATAACTATCAAGAAAAAGGCATAGCTTTGTTTTATTTTAAAATATTTTGTCAGACTTCTGGCCAAGGTGGAGTCATAAGTAGATACACTTTGCCTCATTGCACAACCAAAAGAAGGACAACAAATTGAAAAACAAAAAATAACCAGAACTGCCAGAAAATAGAACTGTGAGGAAGTCTGACCACCAAGGAGTTAAAGAAGAAACAGTCAATCAGACTGGTAGAAGGGGTGGAGACAGGGAGCCAGGGAGGAGAGGACACCCAGCAAAGCAGCACCTGGAGTTCCAGGCAGGCAAGGCAGCAGCTGGCAGACTGGAACAAGCAAGGCAGGGGCTTGCAGACCAGGCAGTCCCACATTTGTGTGCAGATAACCAGGAAGAACAACTGAGGAGCAAGACAGCCCACGCAAATTAGGGTTCTAGAGTGGAGAAATGAAGCCTCAAAACCTCTGACTGTAAAAACCTGTGGGGATTGTGGTGGCAGAAGAAACTCCCAACCTCACAGGAGAGTTCATTGAAGAGACCCACAGGCTCCCAGAAGGTAACAAACCCACTGACCTAAGAATCAGCACCAGAAGGGCCCAATTTGCTTATGGATAGTGGGGAAGTGACTGAAAGCCAGCAAAGAGCCCAGCAAGTGGCATTATTCCCTCTCTGATACTTCACCCACATATAGCGCAACAATGCAGCCAAGTGGGTTGCCCCACCCTGATGAATACCTTAGGCTTTACCCCTTACAATGTAACAGCTGCACTGAGACAAAAGAAATATGGCCCTAATGGAAGAACAGATCAAAGCTCCAAAAATAGAACTAAGCAGTGAAGAGATAGCCAGCCTATGGGATGCAGAGTTCAAAACACTGGTAATCAGGATGCTCACAAAAATGGTTGAGTATGGTCACAAAATGAAGGAAAAAGTGAAGACTATGGAAAGAGAAATAAAAGAAAATTTACAAGGAACCAATAGCGATGGGAAGGAAATCTGGTACTCAAATCAATGATTTATAGCAGAAGGAAGAAATAAACATTCAACCAGAACAGAATGAAGAAACAAGAATTCAGAAAAAAAGAGAGGTTGAGGAACCTCTGGGACAACTTTAAATGTTCTGATATCCTAATCATAGGGGTGCCAGAAGGAGAAGAGGAAGAACAAGAAATTTAAAACTTATTTGAAAATATAATGAAGGAGAACTTCCCCAATCTGGCAAAAGAAATGGACTTTCACGAAGTCCAGGAAGCTCACAGAGTCCCAAAGAAGTTGGACCTAAGGAAGCACACACCAAGCCACATCAGAATTTAGTTACCCAGATTAAACATAAGGAGATAATTTTAAAATCAGCAAGAGAAAAGGAGACAGTTAACTGCAAAGAAATTCCCATAAGACTATCAGCTGATTTCTCAAAAGAAACCTTACCGGCAAGAAGGTACTAGAAAGAACTATTCAAAGTCCTGAAAAGCAAGGACCTACATCCAAGATTGCTCTATCCAGCACAGCCATCATTTAGAATGGAAGGGCAGATAAAGTGCTTCCCAGATAAGGTCAAGTTAAAGGAGTTCATTATCATCAAGCCCTTATTATATGAAATTTTAAGGGGATTTATCTAAGAAAAAGAAGATGATCAAAACTGTGAACAGTAAAATGACAACAAAGTCACAACTATGAACAACCAAACTTAAAAAATCGAAAACAAAAACTAAGCAAACAACTAGAACAGGAACAGATTCACAGAAATGGAGATCACATGGAGGGTTATCGGAAGGGAGACAGAGGCAGGAAAAATGGGGGAAAAGGTACAGGGAATAAGAAGCATAAATGGTAGGTACAAAATCGACAGGGGAAGGTTAAGAATACTATTGGAAATGGAGAAGCCAAAGAAATTATATGTATGACCCATGGGCATGAGCTAAGGTGGGGGAATGATGGTTGGGAGTGGTGGTTCAGGGTGGAAGGGAATAAAGGAGGGAAATGGAACAACTGTAATACCATAATCAATAAAATATATTTAAAAAGTAAATAAAAATGATAATAAAATACCCATCCTCTACATGGCCTCAAAGTGCCCCACCATCCTTCTCTCAAAAACATAACTCACCTTAGACACCAAACTCTTCACTCTGAAATTGCTGGCCTCTCTGTACATGCTGTACTCTGTCTAGAGACGATCCTCATACAATAGCAGTCAGCAGAGGCTAGATCAGGCTGTGATGAAACCCACAAAATCTCAGTAAAATATAACCTAAATAAATAAATAAGTAAAACACATTTTCAATTTTTATTTTTTCAGTTACAGTTGACATTTAATATTACATTAATTTTAGATGTATACCATAGTGGTTAGAAAAACATGACCCCTGATAATTTTAGTACCCACCTGGCACCGTACAAGGTTAATACAATATTGACTATATTCCTTATGCTGTACTTCACATCCCCATGACAATTTTGTAACTACCAGTTTGTACTTCTTAATCCTTTCACTCAGCCCCCTACCTTCCGCCCATCTGGTGATTGTCAGTTTGTTCTCTGTATCTATTAATTTATTTCTGTTTGTTTATTTTGATTTTTAGATTCCACATATAAATGAAATCATATGGCATATGTCTTTGTCTGACTTATTTCACTTAGGATAATACCCTCTAGGTCCATTTATGTTGTCATAAATGGTAATATTTCATTTTTATGGCCAAATAATATTCCATTGTACACATGTATTAAAATATTTTATCCACTCATCTATTGATGGATATATAGGTTGCTTCCATGTCTTGTCTATTGTAAGTAATTCTGCAAATTAACATAAGGATGCATATATCTTTTTGAATTAGTTTTTTGGCTTTTGTCAGATAAATACCCAGAAGTAGGATTGCTGGGACATATGGCAACTTTATTTTTAATTTATTGAGGACCTTCCATATTGTTTTCATTAGTGACTGTACCAATTTGCAATCCCACCAACAAATTTTCTTTTTGTCACATTCTCACCAGCGCTTGTTGTTTGTTGATTTATTGATGATAGCCATTCTGATAGGCATGAGGTGATATCTCATTGTGATTTAATTTGAATTTCTCTGATGATTAGTGACATTGAGTATCTTTTCATATGTCTCTTGGACATCTATATGTCTTCTTTGGGGAAGTGTCTATTCATGTTCTCTGTCAATTATTATTTGGATTGGGTTTGTGGTATTTTTTTGGAGTTGTTTTATGGTGATACTTCAATTCATGCAGGGACATTTAGCATACATACACGGATCACACGCTTTATAACCTCCTTAGCTGACCATTAGCATATTTCATAAAAAAACAATGCATATAATTTAAGATTTATCTTTTGGAGCAATATGTGCCTGAATTTGATCATCATGACTAATTTTGTGATCCTGAAACTTGCAATTCATTTCATCTTTCTCAGACTCACTTTCCTCATATATAAAATTGAAAAAATAGTGTATGCTTCATAAGGATTAAATAAGACAGACAAGCAAGTATTACAGTGCTTCAGGCCTTCTCCTTCAGCCGGCAATAATAATAATAATAATAATTAGTAACAATATTTTATTTTTCACATATTATTGATATTTGATACAAAACTGTAATTATCAATGACTAAAATTACAAAATATTTTAAAATATTTTTCTAAAAATTATCTTGCTTCAAATACTTTTTAAAAATTTTTATCTTTATTTTTTAATCATTATTCAAGTACAGTTTCTATCCTTTACTCCCATTCCAGCCAACCCACCCATCCCTCCCCCCGCCCATTTCCAACCCCCCTAGTTTTTGTTCATGTGTCCTTTATACTTGTTCCTGTAAACCCTTCCCATTCTCCCCTGAAGTTCCCCCTGAAATTCCCCCTGAAATTCCCTCCCCTCTCCCTTCTGGTCACTGTCAACCTGTCCTCTATTTCAGTGTCTTTGGCTATATTTTGCTTGTTTCTTTGTTTTGTTGTTTAGGTTCCTGTTAAAGGTGAGATCCTATGGTATTTGTCTTTCACTGCCTGGCTTATTTTGCTTAGCATAATGCTTTGATATGTCATCTGATCATATTTCATATGAAACTTCACTGTCACATTTATCACTGCATGATTAATTAGGCATTTTGTGTTGAGTTGCCCAATCCATCAAAGTTATTTAATTTCTATTTTAACTTTATCACTATGATTGTGAAGAGTTTGACTGGAAACTCTTGAGGGAAATGATGCAGTTTCTGAATATTAAAAGATCACATTAGCAAAATATATCTCATCCAGCTTAATTTTCCAAACCTCACAGTCCCAAAACCATGATTCCCACTGTCAAGATGACACATCATCAGTTCACAGACACAAAAAAGTGATCCAGACTTGTGCAGTTATAATCAGTGACTCTGCCTCAGGTGGCCATGAGCCCATCCAAGATAACACACTGGGCTCACAGAACATGAAATCACCCTGTAGTATATAGCTATAACTACCCAAATTAGAGAGTTAGAATAGGCAGTGTGGATCAGTTTTCTCCCCTGAAATGGAAGGTTGACTTGCAAAAGGTCTGTAAGGTCAAATTGTGAGTTACTCATTCATGTATTATTTTTTATTCACTTATTTATCCATTGGTTCTGCCAAGAGTGATTGACACCAGCAAGGCTAAGTGGATAAAGCTTGGCTCTTAAATAGACAGATGTGAATTAAACCCCAGCTCTACTATACATTACTTGTGTGATGATAACAGGGTGTTATTTCCATTCTGAGCCTCAGTTTCCTTTCCTGTAAATTTGGCTATTAATTACCTCTAGCGTTGCTAAGAAGATTGCTGTGGGGGGGCTCCACCCGCAGGGACCCCCTGGCTGCCAAGGATGAGACTAAGTCTACCAAGACATGATCTGCTTGGGGAGGAAAGGTGGCCAATCTCTCAAAGGAGAAGGGCCAGGAGCCCATTTCTCAATGGGCTTTTATTGGGTTCATTTGCACAGGATTACAGATAAAGCTCATTAATCACTGTCAGGCAATAAGGATCAAACAATAGAAAACAAACTCTGAGGGCCTATTTTGAGTCAGGGTCAGATAGCTAAAGAGCTTTAAAGCTTTGAGAAACAAACTCACTTCTTGCTTGGACCCTTATCATTTAATTGAGAGCATTCTACCAAAGCAGGTTTCACAGGATTTTACATATTCTTTCTTAGGCCTGACTGCGCTGGGAACCCGCCCTTTCCAGCACAGGGCTGCACCACCCTGTCATTGTTTAGGCTTAGGTGGAGCAAGGGAAGTGAGGCAGCCAAGAGACTAGGAGACTTCTCCCAGACAGAATGAGGACTCAGGCTTTGTCAAAGCCGAGGGGCGAGGGTCCTTTGCCCCCTTTTGCTGTACCCCCCAAAGTCCTTCCTTGGGGGCCTCCCACATGATTGTGCCTGTCTTAGGTCATTCCCCCCCTTGGGGAATCTTACCTGTCATTGGCTAACTGACCAAGCATTGGGGGCCAGTTATGGAAAGAGGAGCAGAAGCAGCGCTCCTGCCAGAGAGATAAGCTTTTGTCTCCTTGGTGGCTTATGGTCCAAGGTCACTCCCTCAGCCTTAGCCTTGGTGGGAGCTATAGCCTCTGAAACCAGGCAGGGCAGTTCCCAACAGATGGCATAATGTCAGTGATTGCCATCTGAGTTAATACCACCTCTTACGTGACATTTAAATTTTACTGGGCATTTTGAGAGTTAGGATTGGTTTTCTAGATACCATACATCATCTAAAATCCTTCAAAATATAGAATGTGAGGTTTGTCTGGGAAAAATCTGGCCATTGTTAACATAACAAGACTGGTTTGCATGACTTCAATGTAAACTGTCGGCTAAGGAGAGTGGACTAAAATGCACATGCGTGAACAATGATTTCACTGTGTTAGTTTGTGGGGCAGTAGTTGCCAGTGAGTGAGCATGTGTATTATGTGACCATCACACTCCAAATGAATGAGTAGAACAACAAATCTGCAGCAAATTTTGAGTGAAGCTTGAACATTCCTCCATGAAAACTATTCGAATGATTCAGAAGGCCACAGCTATGGGCAACTGGTGATTGGCAGCTTCATCACAACAATGCATGCACTCAGGCATCACATCTGGTGGAGCTTTTTGGCCAAACATCAAACCACCCAGGTGACTCAGCCCCTCTACAGCCCAGATTTGGCACCCTGGGACGTCTGGCTTTTCCCAAAACTAAAATAACTTTTGAAAGGAAAGAGATTTCAGATCATTGTTGAGATTCAGGAAAAACTACGGGGCAGCTGATGGCTATTGGAAAAACTCTGTGAGGTCCTAAAGTGCCTTCTTTGAAGGGGACTGAGGTATCATTGTCCTATATACAATGTTTCTTGCATCTTGTATTTTCTTCAATAAATGTCTCTATTTTTCCTATTACATGGCTGGATACCTCTGGACAGACCTTCTATACCTTTCTATTTCTCAGAAAACCATGCTTTGTCCCAAATTGCTCTTAAATATTCCAGTGTAAATAATAGAATTGGAAAACCTGAGTCTAGAACCCAGTCCCATTTTAGGTATAAGTATATTGGTTTTGCATAATTGCTATATGCATCAAACTTTCTAGAAAGGGACCTAACATGTAAATTGATAGAAGCATGCTCATTGTTTTACTAGGTTCTTTACTAGGAGTTGTTTATTATTGTGGAAAAGCATGCTGCCATCAAGAATTTTATTCTTGTTTGAGTCATCACCAAAGCACACTTGATCAGTCTGTATTTGTAGCTGTCATGTTTACAGTGGTTCTATGTCTACATGTAAACAGGCAACTTTAGCCCTTACTTACAAATGTTTAATATAAGAATAAAGTGCCAAATAATTTTCAGTTAGGTATTTTATAATTTTATTTTCTTGTTTGTTTGTTTTATATAATCTTCATTATATTTTTCCATTATCATTCAGTCCCCTCGTACACCCTGCTCCCCAGCATTCACCTCACTGTTTTCCATGTCTAAGAGTCCTTTTTGCCTTTTTGCTCATCCCTCTACCCTCTAACTTCACCTCCCCTGACGAGCTGTCATCTTTCTTCAACTATGAGACTGTCTCTGTTTGCTTTTTAATTCAGTTTGTTCATTAGATTCCACATATGAGTGAAATCATATGGCATTTATCTTTCTCTGACTGCTTATTTCACTTAGTGTAATGTTCCCCAGGCCCATCCATACTGTTGCAAAAGGTAAAGTTTTCTTCTTTTTTATGGGAAGTACAATTCCATTGTATGTATGTCCCATGGTTGTTTCATCTACTCATCTATTGATGGACACTTGGGTTGCTTCCATATCTTGGTGATTGTAAATAACACTGCAATGAACACAAGGGTGCTTACATTCTTTTGAATTGGTGGTTTGTGTTCCTTTGGATCTACTTCTAGAAGAGAGATTGTTGGGTCAAAAGGCAGATCCATTTCGAATTTTTTGAAGTATCTCCATACTGCTTGCCACAGTGGCTGCACCAGTCTGCCTTCCCACCAACAGTGCAACAGGGTTATTCTTTCTCCAAATCATCACTAGCACTTCTTGTTTCTTGACTTCTTGATGACAGCCATTCTGACAGGTGTGAGATGGTATCTCATTGTAGTTTTAATTTGCATTTCTCTGATGATTGGTGATCTTGAACATCTTTTCATGACTATTGGCCATCTGTGTGTCCTCTTTGGAAAAGGGTCTATTCAGGCCCTTGGCTCATTTTTTAATTGGGTTGTTTGTTGTTGCTCTTTTGGTGTTGAGTTTTATAAGTACTTTATAAATTTTGGATATTAAATCCTTATCAGATATATCGGCAAATATATTCTTCCATTCTGTGGGTTGTCTTTTTATTTTGCTGATGATGTCTTTTGCTGTGCAAAAACTTTTTAGTTTGATGTAGTCTGATTTGTTTATTTTTTCTCCTTTATTTCCCTTGCCTGGGAAGATATATATGATAAAAAATTTCTATGAGCAATGTCCAACATTTTGCTGCCTATGTCTTCTTGTAGGATTTTTATGGTTTTGGGTCTAACATTTAAGTCTTTGATCCATTTTAAATTTATTCTTGTGTGTGGTGTAAGAAAGTGGTCTGGTTCCATTTTTCTGCACAATCTGTCCAGTTTTCCCAACACCATTTATTGAATAGACTATCTTTAGCCCATTGTATGCGATTGCTTCCTCTATCAAATATTAATTGACTTCAAATGTATGGTTTTATTTCTGGGTTCTCTATTCTGTTCCATTGATCTGTGTGTCTGTTTTTATGCCAGTACCATGCTGTTTTGATTACTATAGCCTTGTAGTATAGTTTATTAGGTAGTGTGATTCTTCCAACTTTGTTCTTCTTTTTCAGGATCTCTGTTGCCATGCAGGGCCTTTTGTGGTTCCATATAAATTTTTGAAACATTTGTTCTAGTTCTGTGAAATATGTCTTTGGAATCTTGATAGGAATTCTGTTGAATCTATAGATTGCTTTGTGTAGTATGGACATTTTAATGATGTTAATTCTTCCTACCTATGAACATGGTATATGTTTCCACTTATCTGTATCTTCTTCTGTTTCTTTCTTTAGCATCTTATAATTTTCTGAGTACAGGTCTTTTACATACTTAGTTATATTTATTACTAGGTATATTATTCTTTTTGAAATAATTGTTAATGGGATTTTTAAAAAGTTTCCCTTTCTGTTAGTTCATTATTAACATATAAAAATGCAACTGATTTCTGAATATTAATTTTGTATCCTGTTACTTTGCTGAATTTATTTATCAGTTCTAGTGGTCTCTTGGTTGCCGCGGGCCGGCCGCAGCAGAGTCCAGGGGGTCCCGATAGGTGGGTAAGGCGTCGGCGCGTGGAGATCAGGCAACTACACAGCTCAGAGGCAGGTGAAGCACTGATTCGTTTATTGCAAGTACAAGTGGAAATTTATATTTTCCTTTTTGGCAAGGATTAACATTTGCAGGTGCATTGCCTGATCAGTTAAGCAG
>CM052540.1:75973458-76020219 GCA_028533065.1 Trachops cirrhosus | reverse complement strand
CTCTAAGAGTGGTGGTCATTTCTAAGAGGTCTCAGATGATTAAAGCAGTAAAAATATAGAATCCAGAAAAGAGAAAGAACAAAACCAAGCACAGATCCCAAGTAATGCCACGTCCTTTAGGCCAGGATATGCTTCTTTGAAGACATATCCCCCATGTCCGGACTTTGCTCAGACAACATGGTTGGAGTTGGACGTGGCACTTGGTGGGATCTTTGGGGTTCTGTGTGTATGGTACCATGTCATCTGCAAATAAAGACAGTTTTTTACTTCTTGCTCTCTAATTTGAATGCCATTTATTTCTTATTATTATCTTATTGCTGTGGCTAGGACTTCAGTACTATGTTAAATAAGAGAGGTGAAAGCAGATGTCCCTGTCTTGTTCCCAACCTTAAGGGGAGCACTTATAGTTTTGCCCATTGGATATGATGCTAACAGTGGGGTTTTTATACATGGCCTTTATTATGTTTGGGTGTGTTCCCTCTATTTCCACTTTGCTGAGAGTTTTGATCATAAATAGGTGCTGGATTTTATCAAAAGCTTTTTCTACATCTAATGATAGTATCATGTGGTTTTTATTTTTTATTTTGTTTATGTGGTGAATCACAGTTATGATTTGCAAATGTTTTACTATCCTTGCATTCCTGGAGTAAAACCCACTTAATCATGGTGTATGATTTTTCTGATGCATTGTTGTATTCAGTTTGCTAATATTTTGTTAATGATTTCAGCAACTATGTTCATTAATAGTATTGGCCTATAATTTTCTTTCTTTGTAGTATCTTTACCTAGTTTTGGAATTAGGATAAGGCTGGCCTTGTAAAATGAGTTTGGGGGCCTTCCCTCATCTTGAATTTTATGAAATAGTTTGGGAAGGAGAGGTATTAGTTCTCAGAATGTTTGGTAAAATTCATCTGGAAACCATCTGGTCCAGGGCTATAGTTTGTTGGAAGTTTTTTGATTACTGCTTCAATTTCACTAGGTGTAATCTGTCTATTCAGATTCTCTGATTCTTTCTTTTTATTTTTGGAGGATTATATGTTTCTAGGAATTTACCCATTTTGACCAAGTCATCCAGTTTGTTGGCATATAATTGTTCATAATATTTTCTTACAATCATTTGTATTTCTTTGTTGTCAGTTGTGATTTATTCTCTTTCATTTCTGAATATTTTTTATTTGGATCCTTTCTCTTTTTCTCCTGATGGGTCTGTTTAAAGGTTTGTCAATCTTGTTTATCTTTTCAAAGAATCAGTTCTTGGATTCATTCATTTTTGTATTATTTTTTAGACTCTATTTCATTTATTTGTGCTTTGATCTTATATCCTTTCTTCTACTCACATTGGGCTTTGTTTGTTGTTCCTTTTCAAGTTCCTGTAAGTGTAAAGTTAGATTTTTTATTTGATTTTTTCTTTTTTTTTTTTCTGTAATAGGCCTATAATGCTATGAACTTCCCTCTTAGGATTGCTTTCCCAGTGTCCCACTGATTTTGGATGGTTGTGTTCTCATTTTCATTAGTTTCAAGATATCTTTTTATTTCTTCCTTGATCTCACTTTTGACCCATTCATTGTTTAATAACATGTTACTTAGCTTCCATTTCTTTGAGTGTTTTTCAGTGTTTTTCTCGTGATTGATTTGTAGTTTCATAGCATTGTGGTCAGAGAAGATGCCTGATATGATTTAAATCTTCTTAAATTTAATGAGGCTTGTTTTGTGTCTTAGGATGTGGTCTGTCCTAGAAAATATTGCATATGCACTTTAAAAGTATGTACATTCTGCTGCTTTGGGGTGAAATGCTATGGAGATATCAAATTCATTTGATTCAATGTGACATTTAAGGGTCCTGTCTCCTCGTTTTCTGCCTGGAAGATATATCAATTGAAGTCAATGAGGTTTCAAAATCCCCAGTTATGTTCACATTTCTGTTGATCTCTCCTTTTATGTCCATCAAAATTTGCTTTACCTATTTAGGTGCTCCTGTGTTGAGTAAGTAAATGTTTACAAGGGTTATATCCTCTTGTTGCATTGTTCCATTTATCATTATGTAGTGTCCTCCTTTATCTCTTACTACAGCTTTGGTTTTAAGGCCTATTTTGTCAGAAATAAGTACTGTTAACTCAGCTTTTTTTCTTTTCCATTTTCATAAGATATTTTTTTCATCCCTTTTCTTTTAGCCTGTGTGTATCTTTCAACCTGAGATGTGTCTCTTGGAGGCAGCACACATATGGATCTTGTTTTTTTATCCATTCAGCTACCTTCAGTCTTTTGGGTGGAGTATTTAAGTCATTTACATTTGAGGTGATTATTGATAGATATATATGTAGTACCATTTTATTGTTAGACTGTTTTCCTCTCAGATGCCCCCTTTTTTTCTTCTTTTTCTTCCCCTCCTCCTCCTCCTCATTATTATTCTCCTTATTCTTCTTCTTATTCCCATTCTCATTCTTTTATTCTAATTCTTTTATTCTAGCAAGCTCTTTAACATTTGTTGTAGTATTGCTTTGGTGTTAACAAACTCCTTTAGCTTTTTCTTCTCTGGGAAGCTCCTTATTTCTTCTTCAATTTTAAATGATAGCCTGGCTGGGTAAAGTAGCCTTGGCTGTAGGTCCTTGCTTTTCATCACCTTAAATATTTCATGCCACTCTCTTCTGTCCTGAAGTGTTTCTGATTAATAATCTGATAGTACTCTAATTGGTGCTCCCTTGTAGGTAACTACTTGGTTTTCTCTTGCAACTGTTAGAATTCTCTCCTTGTCCTTAAGCCTTGTCCTTTTAAATATGATGTGTCTCAGTGTCGACCTTTAGGTCCAACTTGTTTGGCACTCTTGGAGCCTCCTGGACTTTTGCTACTTTTTCCTCACAAAATGAGGGAAGTTTTCAGTTATTATTTGTTCAAATAGGTTCTCAATCCCTTGCTCATTCTTTGACCTTCTGGTATTCCTATGATGTGGATATTATTGCACTTCATGTTGTCCAAGATATTTCTTAAGCTATCCTCATTTTAAAAATTCTTTTTTCTTTTGCTGATCTGCCTGATTGTTTTTTCAACATTGTCTTCCAAAACACTGATTCTATACTTTGCTCCATCCAACCTCCTCTTTATTCCTTCCCGTGTATTATTTATCTCAGATATTGCATTCTTTATTTCTGACTGATTTTTTGTGTATTTTGTGTATTTTTGATTTTTGATGTATTTTTATGCTGTTGAGTATCATTATAACCATTATTTTAAGCTCTCTATATTATAAATTACTTCCATTTCATCTAGTTCTTTTGGACGATTCTCTTATTCTTTCATTTGGGGTCTATTTCTTTGTCTTCCCATTTTGGCTGCTTCTTTGAATTTTCTGCCTTTCATGATGAACTAATCAGCCTTTAAACTGATCAGTTGTTAATATAATCAATCTGTAATTAGCAGTTGGGTTTAAGTGCCACAGGGTGAGGCAGAGTAACTCCTTTGGGCAGGGCTATTGCTTCCCCTCAGGCTGATGCCATTTAGAGAGGACTACTCTGATGGAGAAAGCTAGCTTCTACATTATGGGGAATGACTCAGCACATGGATCCTGGTGGCTGTTCCCTCAGTTCTCTCCCCAGAACCACCAACTCCAGGCTCTCCTCAAGCATCTTTAGTCCACTCTGCCCCTCTTTTGCTGGCACCCAGGGTAAGTGGTTGCAAACAAAATTTTGTGGTTTGGCCTTTAAAAGGTTCTTTGCTTCTCCAGCTGTCTCTCCCTGACTGACAGAACCCCTACTGATTTTCATAGTTGGATGTTATCTGGGTTCATTTCTAGCTCTGGTGCTGTAGGCTGGGGAGTCTAGCTTGGGGTTCAGACCTCATGCTTCTCAGAGGGAAGCACCTGGCTGCTGAAATATCCCTCCCTCCTGCACTTCAGCTGTCACCTGTGGGAGCGCAGCCAGCCCTCCCAAGTTTCCTCCATACTCCCTACCAGTCACATTGGTCTGAAGTGTTTTCTTCTGTCTGTAGTTGTAAGTTTTCTCTCCAGTTAGTGTTCAGTTGGTTATTCAAGGTGATTTCTCTACAATTTAGTTGTAATTCCAGATTGGTCCTGGGAGGAGGTTAGTGTAGCTTCCACTTGTTCCTCTGCCATTTTTTATCTTCTTAGTATTGATTTTATCACAATATTTACACTGCCAAAACAGAGTAAAACCATAAATTAGGCAAACATTTTCCAAAAAATTCACCAATAAAGTTGTCAAAGATTTATCACACTTTCAACATGAAAAGGAATGATTTGAAAAATGTAATGATGCATTTGAAATATTGAGGATAATTTTTGGTTAGGAAGAAAAATATTTTATTGCTTCTTAGATAAAGCCACAAATTAATTTAAAATATGACAGTCTATGCAATAGTAGACAAAATAATCTTACTAACAATATGAGTGTTTATTAGTATAAAAGTGGAAGGAAATCCAAAAGAAGTCATTCTCTGTGGTGTCCGCCTTGCCTGGTTTCAGGAGCCATAACCCCCCGTGGCTAAGGCTGAGTGAGAAACCTCTGAGAACCAGGAGGCCTAAAGAGACAAAACTTATTACCCTGAACATGGGCACTGCCTGCTCTGCTATTCCCTTCAGCTTGATTGGATAGTCAATGATGGGCAACCATTCTCTGGAAAGAATGGACCTAAGACAGACACGATCACGTGGGAATAAGCTATCAGGGAAGAGACTAAGGGGGCTGGGAAGTGAGGGAGTGATTGACATCACCCCTGCCCCTTGGCTTTGACAATAGCCTGAGTCCTTGTTCTGGCTGTGAGAAATCCAAGTCTCCTGGCTGCCTTTGTCTCCTCCACCCAACTCAGGGCCTATGGAAATAGCAGGGGTTGTGAGGCTCAGACTAGAGGCAGCAGACACCTGGGGTAAATTAGACCTGGGGTATAAGGTATGTGAAATCCTGTGAGACCTGCTTGCTAGGATACTCTTGGATGTGTAGGAAATGAAACTAATCCTGTATCTGTTAGGTGATACCAGCCCCAAAACTCAGCATGAGCTCTTTGAACTGTCTACCTGTTATTGATCTTGCCTGCTAGACGATAAATCCACATTCTGTGTCTGTTCACCTACCCAATACTACCTAATAAAAAGCCTATTGAGGCGGCGGCTCCGGCCTCTCTCCTTTGAGAGAGTGGCCAGGCCACTTGGAGGCACCCTCCCCTTGAGAGGGTAGCCATGCCGTCCCTATTCCTCCACAGGATTCGGTAGTCTGTGTGTATGTTTTTCTTATGACTTGCGAGCATCTACAACATTTGCAGTCACTGCTGGCCAGTGGTCTGCAACAATTCTCCACCAGGGAAAGATCATGTTTGAGAAAAATTTGGGTTTGGGAGAGATGTGAAATAGAACTTTACAAAGACCTTCAGTTAAAAATATTTTATTGTAAGTGAATGAATATATCTCATGTAATAATGAAGCTTTGATATTTGCCTAAGTTACATTTGGGAGAAATGAAAAATTAAAGAAATGTTACTTTCACTATTAGTGACAGTGAATGTAAAGAAATTTCCAATACCTGAACTTCTTACAATTTATTAAAATAGTCTATTTCTCTGTTGTCATTGCTTCAGTTGCTGATGAAGCAGCAGCCATGACAAATCAGGTGGGACCACAGGAGTACTTTAAAATCTGCACCAGGTGTTTCCATCATGCTCAACAACACTGCAGTGCCCAGGACTGCAGTGAAAGGTCACTGAATGGTGAGTATGGGCAGTGCTCCCAGCGACATTAAGAGTGATTTGACAGCAATGCTCCTAGTGACATGAAGAGTCCTCCTGTGAACATAAGATTATTTCATAAACCATATGGTGACAGTGAATATGTATTTTGATGTCTTGTCCTACACATCAAAGGAAGTAGCTCTCCAAAGGAGACTATTTTTTAAGATACTATTTATTTTTAATGCTATTGAATATTTTTTAAATTTAATTATTGAAAAATTATACATTGTCTGGATTATTGAGAAAATATGTAACATGTTTCAGACATTTAAAAATGTTAAATTGATCTTAAACAGTGTGCTAAGACCAACCAATGTTCCAAAGGGGAGGATCACAGTCAACCTCTAGATGCAGGCTGATTAGAAGCAGGACCCTCAGGCAACAGCTTGTAAAATATATGGTCAAACCCTTTTCGAGAGTCGAAAGACTCTCGAATGGGTGACTTAGTCTGTGCCCTCTGCACTAAGCACAGTGTATGGCTGCCTCTGCTATGCTGAAGTTTGCATAGGAAGGACTGAAGTTTGCACCAAGGCCTGTTTTCATTGGCACTGAGATCAGGGGCAGGTGAGCAAAAAATCCACCTCAGCTTGCTTCTGCCTGTCAGTTGCTGATGAGCTCATTCACTAAATGATCCTCTAGTAGTATTCAAGTTGCATAAGGTAGGTTCTCAGTGAGTCACCAGGTGGAGTTGAGTGGTGTTCACCAGATTGGTACAGGTTCAAACTCAGTGTTTGTCCTGAGTATGAGGCCACTCAGAAAAAGTCTGATTACCACCTGCCTGATGCCTGTAGTCTTTTGTGGTGGGGCGAGGTCTTAGGGAGTCATCAGAGTGATGCCAGAAAAGTTTATCAGACCCACAATAGACCAAGATTTGGCCATGTTAAGGTGGTGCTCTGCACCAGTTGGGCATGCGAGGGATAAAGGTCCCTGTCCTAGAGCCACGCAAGTCAGTTTGTCCAGAATTCTGCCAGGACCTCCTGGAGAACCAGCATTTGGCAGGGCAGGTCCACTAGAAGTTGGGAGGGCTGGGCTAGTAAGTCTTCCGTGAAGTAAAAGTCTAGGTCAGACTCATGGGAAGGTGGGAAGAATGACTCTTACCCCAGAGTCATACAATATGGTCACTAACAATCCCTACATCTGCTGGACATTTACACCCCAGGTCCAGGTAGCTGACTCATCCACAAGGCACAAGCACCTCAGAGCTGGGCAACAGGGAGTCTGCAGTATGGGGCTAATGCTTTCCCCCAGGCTGATGATGTAAGGAGGGAAATGTTCCATATAAAAAAGATGGCATCTATGGTATAGGAGAGGCACTCAGCACAGAGATTCTGGTGTCTGTCCCTTTAGTTTTCTCCCCAGGGTTAAAAACCCTAGTGTCTCCTCACATGATCCTAGTTGGCTCTGCCTTCTCTCCTCTGGATGTGAATGAAATTTTGTTTATTCGCCTTGTAAAAAGGCACTTGTCTCTCTAGCAGGCATGTGTCTTTCCTTAATGGACAAAATTTCTATTGATTTTCACAGCCAGGTATTATATATGGGCACCTCTTCCTGGCTCTCTGGTATTCTGGAATGGGGAGCCTGGAATAATGTCTGAATCCCATGCTCCTCAGAGGGAGCCTTTATAGCTGAGATATCCCTCTGGAATCTCAACTGCTGCCCATGGAAGCAAGGTCAGCCCTTTCTGCATTTCTGTTTTTCCTAGAAATGTAAAAAAGCCCTTTCTATGTGGCTTCTTGTATAAATCATTGGCTACAAGACTTCTATTCATCTAGTCTTCAGTTGGTTATTAAGGGCGATTGCTCTATACTTTAGTTGTGATTCCAGTTTGGTCTTGGAAGGTGGTGAGTGTAACTTCTACCTGCTCCACTACCATCTTGGATCTTTACAATATGTTTTCAAGCTATTTTAATTTTCAAAAAATAAATTTAGCTATTTTTTAGATTGATTTGATATAATTATATAACTAAAATAAGTGAACACAAAAATAATAAGTGATTACACTACTATGCTAGCAATCAACATAATATTTTCAGTGAGGAAAACAAGATCTCTGAGTGAGAAATTAAAGAATGAAGGTAAAAATCCTGTGATCTTAATTTTAAATTAAGTGAATCAGTATGGCTACTGTTTATTGTTCTCCCTTTGAGAACTTATATAAGCATTTTCTGAATCCACACACTGGAAAGTTCTAGAAGTAGTAAAAATTCAGTAACCACAAGCATGCCTAGAACTCAAACTGTAATTACCAAATATCAATTATCACTGACTGCATCAAAAGCTCCTTGAAGAAAAGGTTGATTACAAGACTGTGCTAGAAAATGTGCAACATTAGTCTGGGACAAAACATTGCATCAAAAAGAAAGGATGATCACTAGAGTCAGGGTGAAAGGAACCAGAACTCAGTTTGAGGGGCTGCTTCTAGTTAAAATTGGACAATCAGAATCAACAAGGACGTATTTGTAATGGATTGTAACACATCAAATATATTACAATTCATAAGTTCATGTAATGCTAAAAAGAACTCACTGGTTGTTTTTAGAGCAGGCTAGAGAATAGCCCTATTACTTTGAAATCTGGTAATACAGGGAAAGGGTCAGTTTTTACCCTGCCTCTCTGATATGAAATGCATTTCAAAGCAAGTAAATATTATTTAATTTAATGTTTATATTAATATTTTATAATCTTACATTTCAATTTAAAATATCATTATGAATTCATTTTTATTAAAATGTATATCTAACAGGTTTGCTCACTGAAACACTTGAGAAGAAAAGGCAAGCCAATGGACTGATACATAATCTTCACAGCTTTTCTGTAAGTCTCAGTCTATTGTAAAATAAAAAGCTTATTTTAAAAATATATTATTACAAAGTGACATTTTTTAAAAAAAGATCTTACTGATCACCATTGATAATAGCTAAGACACCAACTCACTGTTCTACAAATTTAAAAATAATTGGAAAAAATGAAACATTTATTCTGCCTTTTAGAGTGTCCAACTGTTATATAAAAAAGGTTCTTTCTATATAGATTTCAATTAATAAAAGCATAAGAAATAGTAGAATTAAAAAATTATCATTCTGTCAGCTTCAATGGATTAAAATCATTCAAGGACTGGTTGATATAAAATTTTGCATTGGAAAGATGACACTGATACAACCTGAATGTTCTAGTGAATGTTAATGTCACTAGAAGTAAAACAGTGAGAAATTAAATTTCTCATGATGTAATGTAATAGAAAATCTGCAGTACTACCTATGAAATGTTTTTGAACAAAATTAACTTGAATTTAATCATAACTCTAACTCTTACTACCAGTATATAGGATATACACTGAGAAAGAAGAAATGTCAAATGATGCCAGTAAAAAGTCATTAATCATATGCAAAATGTGAAGATTTGCAGGATAAATAATTCATAATCTCTCCCTACCCCCGAGAAATAGCCAATGGGAAAGATCTAAGAAGATATAAGAAGTAAATAAAATATATGATTATTGTCCAGATTTTGATTCAAACAGTTTTCATGTGAAAAGTTTTTTGTTTTTTAGATAATCAAAGCGATTTAAGTATAGACTATAAATAATAGTACCCACTTATCCTTGAAAGATACATTTCAAGACCTCCCAGTGGATGCCGGAAACCGTGTATCCTACCAAACTTTCTATACATTGTTTTTTCCTATACATGTATATCTTTTCACCTACAGGAAGCAGTTTATGGATTCTCTTTGGTATATCTGTATTGCCAGCCTCACTACCCTTGAAATCAGGTGATTGAACACAAGCACTGTGATGCCAAGACCATTGATCTGATAACCAAAATGGCTATTTAAGTGACTAGCTGGCAGGGAGCATGTACAGCATGGGAACACGGGACTAATTCACATCCCAGGCTGAATGGAACTGACTTCTTGAGATTTCATCACACTGCTCAAGAATGATGGGTAATTTAAATGTATGAATTCTTGAATTACAATTTACATTCAATATTATTTTATATTAGTTTTAGATGTACAGTATAGTGTTTAGAATTTTTTAATCCTTACCCATGGATATGTTTATTGATGAGAGAGAGAGAGAGAAACATCATTGTGAGAGAGAAACATTGATGGGTTGCCTCCTGTATGTGCTTCAACTGGGGTTTGAACCTAGTAGGTACCCTGACAGGGAATTAAATCACAACCGTTCTGTGCACAGGATGATGCTCCAACCAACTGAGCCACTTGTCCAAGGCTGGAATTCTTTATTTCCAGAATTTTCTATTTAATGTTTTTGGACCTTGGAGAGTGGAACCATGGATAAGGGGAAACTACTGTATTAGATAATGTGAAGAAATACTTGAGTTTAATTATTTTAATTCTTGGTCTGTTAATGGAATGATGAATATGTAAAAAGAAAGTGCATGTTAGCAGCACATGATGAAGTATTTATGGGTGAAATGTCACAAGGCCTGGGATTTGCTCTGAAATACTTTAAAAATCACAAAATAAAAGTGGGATAATGACTGAAACAAACTGTTCATGACTTGATAATTGCTGAAGATGGATGATGGGCACAAGGGGTTTACTATACCACAATATCAGCTTCTAATATGTTGGAAACATTCCATTAAAATTTTTTTAAATGTTTCTACAAATATGTTGAATTTTGATGTTGTTTTCTAACAAAAAATCCTTATTGTTTATAAAATTTAATATTGTATCAGGTAACTTTTCTGAAATAGCAACTTATTCTGCAAAACATGTGGACTACAGAAATACATTGATTAGCCCATAAGTTATATAGCTCTAAAGTAAATATAAACAAAAGAAGAAAACAAAGGATGAAAGGAGCAAATGAAAAAGAAAAGCAGAAGAGAAATAAAACAAAATTATTGATTGATATCTTTTTATCTTTCAAAAATGATTACTCCAGTAATAACTGTTATATCCATGTCTAAATTTTCAAAAAGAAAATCACTATATTGCCTAGCCTCATACTAGCATGATACTCTTGCAAAATTGTGATTTCATTTTATTGTTTTCTTGTTAAATATTCATGAAAAAGTATGTGGGGTGATGCTAAGAATAACAGCATTGTAACCCCATCATCACTGAGGATGCAAAAATATCCTCAAATGTTGTGTCAAGTAAGTAGCTATCACAACTTTATCCCTGATCTGAATATAAATATAGCCATCACAATTTAATATAAGGTGTAGAGGGAACAAAACTTCACTCTTTGGAGAAAAGAAAGACAGACTGGTAATTATGTGGTAGACTTGTGTCCATTTGTGTTCTCAGAGTCAATACATTAGCAAGCATTCTAACAGCACTGAGATACTCTGAAAATTAAAATGACAAAGAAACAGAGGAGAAAATTAATGTTTCAACAGGAGAGAAAGATACTGGCAAATTTGTTGCCAATATGGATTAATTAAGTACATTATACTTGCAAAAGTATTTTTTTCACTTTTAGTTTTGCTTCAGATTTTGGTATTGGTATTCAAACATATTTCAATATAAGGTAATTTTTCTGCTCTTTAAATTTATTGCTATTACTTTCATTATTTTTGGACATCACTTGAAACAACATACTGTACTCATTTAATGTGATTTATTAACTTTCTATTTGACAAGGACTTCTTGCTTCACCAAAGGCACCTCTAAATTCTCCTTTTGAGGAGGCCTTGTCTTTGGTCCCATCCTTGGCCTGCCAACCAGTTTTAGCAAAAAATCCTTCTAAGTCAGTTTATTGAGAATGCCTTTCTCACCCTAGATATCCAATCAAGTTCCTCTATTTTAACTCTTGAGTCTAATTAAGTCTCTCTTTCCCCAGCTCCTGTGATTACTAACCAAGTTACTCTTAGCAATTCTCTTTGTATGTATTTGTGTGCATCTCTAACTTTATTAGATAATAGTGAGATATTTTCCAAAGTGATTATGCTAATGACCACTCCTACCCACACTGTGTCAGAGTGCCCATCATTTCACATTCTTAACATCAATTGGTATTGCCAAGTTTCTGCTGTCTAGTCTAGTAGTTTTGCAATTTTTCTCCTATTTTGATTAGTAATTTTCCATCCTTTCCCTCACATTGCTCAATGGATAGGAATTTTCACTTGTCCTCAGTTGACTTTAGTTTCTCTCCCATATTACTATAATATCCCCCCTAATACTTAGTCTTGAATAAAGTCCTCCTGGCCATTTTTTAACAGATGACAAAATAACATACTGTACTAACATAAAAATTACATTATACTTAACAATCCATTTTCACACTCCCATCCTTTCTTGAATATAGGTAACCACAAATCCTTGAATTGTGGTTACCTATACTTTCAGCATTACATTTTTTTCCAGTTGCTCTTGCAGTAACTTTAGGAAATAAACATGAATACATTTTTCCTTTTTTCCATTTTTTAAATTTTATTATTGTTCAAGTACTGTTGTCTACCTCCTCCCACACCTCTCCTCCCACCCAAGCCATCCCCATCTCCCTCCCCTGACTTGATCCCCTTGGTTTTGTCCATGTGTCCTTTATAGTCATTCCTGAAAACCCGTCATCCTTTTCCCCCCATTATCCCCTCCCATCTCACCTCTGGTCACTGTCAGTTTGTTCTTAATTTCAATATCTCTGGTTATATTTTGCTTCCTTTTTTGTTTTGTTGATTAGGTTACTGTTAAGGGTAAGACCATATGGTATTTCTCTTTAACTGCCTGGCTTATTTCACTTAGCATAATGCTTTCCAGTTCCATACATGCTGTCACAAAGGGTAGGAGCTCCTTCTTTCTTTTGGCTGCATAGAATTCCATTGTGTAAATGTACCATAGTTTTTTGATCCATTCATCTACTCATGGGCACCTAGGTTGCTCCCAGCCCTTGGCTATTGTAAATTGTGCTGCTATGAACATTGGGGTACATAGGTTCTTTTGGATTGGTGTTTCAGGGTTCTTAGGATATAATTCCAGCAGTGGAATTGCTGGGTCAAAGGCAGTTCCCTTTTTAATTTACTGAGGAAATTCCATAGTGTTTTCCATAGTGGTTGTACCAGTCTGCATTCCCACCAACATTGCACTAGGGTTTCCTTTTCTCCACATCTTCTCCAACATTTGTTGTTTATTGCTTTGTTTATGATGTCCATTCTCACTGGTGTGAAGTGGTATCCCACTGTAGTTTTAATTTGCATCTCTCTGATGGCTAGTGATGCTGAGCATCTTTTCATATGTCTCTGGATCCTTTGTAAGTTGTCCTTGGAGAAGTGCTGTTCAAATCCTATGTCCATTTTTGCAATTGGGTTTTTTGTCTTCCTAGAGTGGAGTCATGTGAGTTCTTTACATATTTTGGAGCTCAAACCCTTGTCTGAGGTATCATTGGCAAATACGTTTTCCCATACACTTGGTTCTCTTTAAATTTTAAAGCAGTTTCTTTAGCCATGCAGAAGCTTTTTATTTTGATGAAATCCCACTTATTTATTCTTTCCTTTATGTCCCTTGCTCTAGGGAACATATTGGTAAAAGTATTGCTGCTTGGAATATCTGAGATTTTCTTGCCTATGTTCTCCTCTCAAACTTTTATGGTGTCACAACTTATATTTCAGTCTTTTATCCACCTTGAACTTATTTTTGTGTATGTAGTAAGTTGGTGATCAAATTTCATTTTTTTTGCATGTAGCTGTCAAGATCTCCCAACACCATTTGTTGAAGAGATTATTTTTCCTCCATTTTATGCTGCTGATCCTTTGTCGAATATTAATTGACCATAGAGATTTGGGTTTATTTCTGGGCTCTCTGTTCTGTTCCATTGGTCTATGTGTCTGTTCTTATGCCAGTACCAAGCTGTTTTGAGTAGAGTGGCCTTGTAATACAGTTTGATACCAGGTATTGTGATCCCTCATTCTTTTGTTCTTCTTTCTCAACATTGCTGCAGCTACTCAGAGACATTTATGGTTCCATATAAATTTCTTAAGTGTTTGTTCTATATCTGTGAAATATGCCATTGGCACTTTAATAGGTATTGCATTGAATGTGTAGCTTGCTTTAGGTAGTATGGACATTTTGATGATGTTAATTCTTCCAAACCATCAGCATGGTACATGCTTCCATTTGTTTGTGTTTTCCTTAATTTCTTTCTTCAGTGTTGTGTAGTTTCTGAGTACAGATCTTTTACCTCCCTGGTTACATTTATTCCTAAATATTTTATTTATTTTTTGTTGCTATGTCAGATGGGATTTTTTTCCTGAGTTCTGTTTCTGATATTTCATGATTAGTGTACAAAAATGCCTTCAATTTCTGAATATTGACTTTGTATCCCACTGTTTTGCCAAATTCATTTATTAGATAGAGCATCTTTTTGGTGGAGGGTATAGAATTTTCTATGTATACTATCATGTCATCTGCAAACAATGACAGTTTTGTTTCCTCTTTTCCAATTTGGATGCTTTTTATTTCTTTTTCTTGTCTGATTGCTGTGGCTAGGACTTCCGATAGTATATTGAACAGAAGTGGTGAAAGTTGACATCCTTGTCTTGTTCCTGATCTTAGTGGGAAAGTTTTAATTTTTGCCCATTGAGTATGATGATGGCTTTAGGTCTCTCATATACGGCCTTTATTATGTTGAGGAATGCTCCCTCTATTCTCACTTTGCTGAGTGTTTTAATCATAACTGGGTGTTGTACCTTATCAAATGCTTTTCCTGCATCTATTGATATGATCATGTGATTTTTGTCTTTGATTTTGTTTATCTGATGTGTTATGTTTATTGATTTGTGAACATTGTACCATCTTTGCATCCCTGGGATGAATCCCACTTGATCATGGTGTATGATGTTTTTAATGTATGGCTGGATGTGGTTTGCCAATATTTTGTTGAGGATTTTAGCATCTTTGTTCATCGGCGATATTGGCCTGAATTTTTCTTTCTTTGTTATGTCTTCAACTGGTTTTGGGATTAGGATGATGCTGGCTTCATAAAAAGAGTTTGGGAGTCTTCAATCATTTTGGATTGTTTGGAATACTCTGTGAAAGATAGGGGTTAGCTCTTCCTTAAATGTTTTCTAAAATTCTCCTGTGAAACCATTTGGTCCAGGGCTTTTGTGTGCTGGGAGTTTTTTTATTACTACTTTAATTTTGTCATCTGTTATTGGTTGGTTCAGGCTTTCTGCTTCTTTTTCATTGAGTTTTGGAAGACTATATTTTTCTAGAAATTTGTCCATTTCACCTAGGATTTCAAATGTCTTGGAATATAGTTCTTCATAGTAATTCTTACAATCCTTTGTATTTCTGTGGTATCAGTTGTAATCTCTTCCCTTTTTCTGATTGTGTTTATTTGGGTCTTCACCTTTTTTTCTCAGTGAGTCTGCTTAAAGGCTTGTTGACTTTGTTTATCTTTTCAAAGCACCAGCTCCTGAATTTATTGATCCTTCAAATTATGCTTTTATTCTATGTCATTTAATTCTGCTCTTATCTTGGTTCTTTCCTTCCTTCTAGTTGCCCTGGGCTGTCTTTGTTGTTATTCCTCTAGTTCTTGTAGGTGTCGGGATAGGTTGTTCATTTAAAATGTTTCTATCTTTTTTAGGTAAGCCTGTATCACTATCAATTTCCCTCTCAGAACTTCCTTCACTGAGTCCCACAAATTTTGGATTGTTGTGAGTTCATTATGATTTGTTTTCAGAAACTTTTTGATTTCTTCCTTGACCTCATTCTTAATCCATTCATTGTTTAATAGCATGCTATTCAATATCCATGAGTTTGAGTGTTTTTGAGTTTGTGCCTTGAGGTTCGTTTCTAGTTTCAGTCCCTTGTGCTCAGAGAAAATGGTTGATATAACTTCAAATGTCTTGAATTTCTTGAAGCTTGTTTTGTGTCCTATCAAGTGGTCTATCTTTGAAAATGTTCCATGTGCACTTGAGAAGAATGTGTATTTTGCTTCTTTGGGATGAAAGGCTCTCTATATATCCATTAACCCACTTGATCTAGGGCATTGTTCAATGCCACAATATCTTTGTTAATATTTTGTTTGGAAGATCTATCCATTTTTGACAGAGGGGTGTTAAAATGTTCTAGTATAATTGTTTTGTTGTCAATATCTTTCTTGAAGTTCTCCAAGATTTTCTTTATGTATTTGGCTGTTCCTAGTCAGGTGTATATTTTTTTTATAGTGTTTATATCTTCTTGATGGATTCTTCCCTTGAATATAATGAATTGTGTTTCTGGGTCTCTTTTTGTGGCCTTTGTCTTGAAGTCTATTTTTTCTGATATGAGTATTGCTATTCTGGCTTTTCTTTCTTGTCAATTTGCTTGGAATATTTTTTTCTAGCCCTTCAGTTTCAGTTTTTGTAGGTCCTTTGTTGTGAGGTGGGTCTCTTCTAGGCAGCATATATGTGGGTTATGATTTCTTATCCATTCAGCTACTCCATGTCTTTTGATTGGAGCATTTAATCCATTAACACTTAAGGTTTTTATTGAAAGGTATTTGTTCATCCCCCCCCCTTTGTACCTGTGTTCCTCTCTCTTTCACTCCTTTTCTTTCTCTTCTTATAGTAGTCCCTTTAGTAAATCTTGTAGGGCCGGGTTGGTAGAGATGTATTCTTTCAGCCTTTTTTTGTCTAGGAAAATCCTTATTTTGCCTTCCATTTTAATTGAAAGCCTCACTAGGTAGAGTAATCTTGGTTGCAGGCCCTTGCTTTTCATTACTTGGTGTATGTTTTATCATTCTCTCCCGGGTTGTAGTGTTTCTGATGAGAAAGCAGCTGCTAGTCTTATCAGAGCCCCTTTGTATGTTGCTTCTTGTTTCTCCCTTGCTGCTTTTAAGATTCTCCCTTTTTATTTAATACTTGGCATTTTAATTATGATATGTCTTAGAGTTGGCCTCTTTGGGTTCATCTTGATTGGGATTCTTGGTGCTTCCTGAACTTTCATGGTTTTTTCCTTCTTCAGGTTAGGAATATTTTCTGTCACTATGTTTTTCAAACAGGGTTTCTATCCCTTTTTTCTTTTTTTCTCTTTCTGGTATTCCTGTGATTTGAATGTTGTTGCAATTCATTTTATCTCGGAGTTCCCTTAAGGTATCTTCATATTTTTTTAGTCTTTTTTCATACAGCTGCTCTATCTGGGTGTTTCTTTCCATCTTGTCTTACAGCTCACTAATTCAGTCCTCTGCTTTATCCAGCCTGCTTGTAATTCCTTCTAGTGTGTTTTTTATTTCTGAAATTTTATTGTTCATTTCCTCCTCATTTTGGTTTATAGTTTCTATTTCCTTTTTCATACTGGTGTAGTTATCACTCAGTTCCTTGTAGCTGTCTGTAAGTTCCTTGAGCATCTTTATAACCATTTTTCTGAATTCTATATCTGGTAGTTTGCTTACTTCCATTTCATTGAGCTCTTTTAGTGGGGAGTCTTCCATTCCTTTTGATTGCATGTTCTTTTTTTGTTTCCCTATTTTAGGTGACTCTTTTTGTTTGTTTCTGAGCTTCCTGATGTTTCACTTTGCTAGCTGTCTTTGTAGGGTGAACTTCTATGGTAGGAATTCTATGGGATTCAGTGGTGTGGTCTCTTTGATCTCCTTGTCTGGATGCTCTAGGGTTTCCCTTTATTCTGCTTGTGTGGGCTCTCTTGTTGTACTTGGGTTTTTAACTTTTGGTGGTTCCTTTGTTGATGGGTTCTCTCCGCCAGCAGATATATTGATGTTTGCAGCTCCCACCTATTCTTGTATGTGATCAGTGGCAGGGCATAGGCAAAATGGATTTGGATAGTGGGAGAGTATTCTGTGTGATTGAAAGAATCAACAAGTAGAGAAGAGACAGGAGATTCTTTGGATAAGTATAGTGTTAACCATGATATTTCACCCAAATAGCCACTTTTTATAAAAGGTGAAAGAGAGATAAGGCTCTTATTAGAGGGGAGGATGATTGTGAGCTGAATCCAGAAAACAGAGCACTTGTGCAAGGTTAGATGATGAGATATAGTGAGGGTAAAGGATAGAAAGTAGGTATAGTGTTCAAGAGAACAGAGTTAATCACAACAGTAATAAAGCTTAGGAATAAAGTGAATTGGGCTAAGATCAGGGAGGGGTGTTGTGTAGTATTTACAATTGTATGGAACAACAATTATTTATAATAGTACTGGAACAATAATATGACATGAAACATATGTTTTAGATAACACAAATAGAAAATACCCAATTAAGAGTAGTGTGATATTGGTACATGACTGACGTGAAAGAAGGAAAATCAAAATACAATATGAAAGAGAGAATAAGGAAAATCAGTCAAACAATGCAATTAAACAGAGAAATAAAATGAAAACTAAACAAAGAAGAGAAATAAAAAATACTAATAAAATAAAAGAGGTAAAAACAATGAAAGAACAATAATAATACAAATAAACAATAAATGCCAGTTCTATGGGATAGCAAAGTGAAATTTGCCTCAGTTTCTCTATTTTTGGGGTTAGCCTTAAGCTCCCCCTTTGGATCTGTCTCTGGACCTTTCAGAACTCCAGGTCTTATTGTCTCACTTAGGGGAAGAAAAAAGAAAATTAAAAAAAAAAGAGAGAGAGAAAAGAAAAATAAACCTCCTGCTGACTCTGAACTTGAGCCAGTTCTACTGGTCTTCCTGGATGCCACAGGAAGAGGGGGGCTTGGTTTCACTTTTCTCCCTTCTTATGGTTTTGTGAGGATGGGGCCCAGGTCTGGGCGACAATATTCACTGTTGCCCAGCCTCCAGCCCAGGTCCTCAGTGAGCTGCTGGGCCCCCACTGTCCATGTGCACCAGGCCTGCACCTTTAATCCACCAGTTGTGCCAAGGTCTGTGTGGTGCACCTCCTCCTTGCCCTTTTAAAGCCCACTGTGGTCAGAGCCCACCACTGGGCAAGCAGCACCAGTTAGCCTCTTCTGGGTGAGCAGCACTAGTCAAGCTTGGGCAAGTGGCTGAAATCAACCTTGGGGCAAGTGGTGCCCTGAGCAGCCAGAATCAGCCACAGGATGAGCAGCGCCAGTCAGCCTCCATTCAAGTTGCATGACTCAGCTGCCAGGCTAGGGGCCCAAGTCAGGTGTAGGCAAGTGGGGGTATCAGCTGCCTGGCAAGCTGCCTCAGTCAAGCTCAGGTAAATCCACTGTTGGGCAAGCAGCCCTGGCCATGCATGGGAGTGCAGCTCAAATCACCCTAGAGGTCAGCCAGCTGCATGCAAGAGTTCCTTACAAAGCACCTGCAAGACTTTTTTCTTTTCTTTCTTTCTTTCTTTTTTTTTCTTTTTTTGAGTAAAAACCTCTTGTTTAAGTCCTCCATTCTTAACAAGCACCAGACTTTTCACACAGCCCAACTTTCTTACCAGACTGGAGACTATCCGGTTCAGGGCCCAACATGGCCCAACTGTTCTCCATTCTCTAGGCATTGCCAGATCCCCCCCCCCGCAATTTCTCTGGTAATGACCTAGCTGGCATCCACAGTCCCAGCAGGTACACACTGCCTCTGTGTGTCTCCCACTTCATCTCTATTCTCCCCAGAGACTTCCAGCATCCAGGTCCCTCCTGGTGCTGGGCTGCCCTTCCTGCTCTGGTATGGGAGGGAGCTGGTGATCTAACTCCCCCCACCCACTATTCAGCGGTAGGCCCCTGGTGGGGGGGGCACAGCAGCCTAGGTCTCTGCACAGATCCCAGGGACCTTAGCATCCCAATGCACTCTCCTCACCATCTGTTTTTCAATGTCCTCTACAATTTTTGGCCTCCAAATTTCATATAAGCTGGGATTCAGTTGGCTGTTCACTCTGTTCCTTAGAAGATAGGCTCACAGGGATAACTGGGCTCCACTCCCACCTGTCTTGCAGTCATCTTCAACCCCCAGATTAAACTTCTAAATAAACAAAGTTATCTCTCTTCTTTCCTTTAAATACATTCTTCTTAATTTGAATACCTTAGATGTTAACAAATATATTTACATTAAAACAAGGATAATAACACATGTATAATTTCTTCCATTTTTTGTTTTTAAATATATAACCTTTTCAATTGCCCAGAAAAGTTATAAAAAGCCAAAACGTACAAAAAAGCTTTGTGGATATCTTGTTTAGCTCACCCATCTGGGTTATCTCTGCTTTTTATGGTCAGAGCTATTTACAGCTCTTTGAATTATAGAAAACTAATAATACCAATTATTCCTATTCACAGAAATACAGGTTAATTGTTCCCAGTGGATTGCAATGGATTATTGCCCTATGGTTAGATCTGTTTTCTGTCTTTTTATAAATTGATTTCAGAATCTCTTACTTTGTATATATGTGTAGTTTTTCTGAATTCTCTCTTGAACTGATTATGACATTTACTAGGTTCTTTCACTGATTAATGAGTTAACATTTTTGACACATTTTCATTTTATATTCATATACTCACAGATTTCTTTTAAAAATTGTCCTTTAACATAATGTTGAGATTTATAACACTTAGCTTTTGATTCATATGAGTTCTGTCCAAAAAATGTCCAGCCATTGTTAATATAATGAGAACTGTTTGCTCAACATAGATGTTAACTCAGGCAGCCAATGAGAGTGGACTGGAATGCACATACATGAACAATGGTGACTTCACTGTACTTGTCAGTGGGGGCAGTAGTCACCATTGAGTGAGCATGTGTACTGTGTGACCAACACATTCAAAATGACTGAGCAAGTAGAGCAATGAATCTGCATCAAATTTTGCATTAAGCTTGAACATTCCTTTGTGGAAACCATTCAGATGATTCAGAAGGTTATGGGCAACTCATGATTGGCAGAGTCATCATGACAACAAACCTACTCATGTAGAGTTTTTGGGTGAAACACCAAATCACCCAGGTGACTCAGCCCTCTACAGCCCAGATTTGGTGCCCTGAGACTTCTGGTTTTTCCCCAAACTAAAATCACCTTTGAAAGAGAAGAGATTTTTGACTATTGTTGATGAGATTCAGGAAAATAAGATGGGGCAGCTGATGGTGACTGAGAGAACTGTGTGAGTTTCCAAGGTGCCTACTTTGAAGGGGACTGAGGTGTCATTGTCCTCTGTATAATGTTTCTTGTATCTTGTTTCTTCTTCAATAAATATCTCTATTTTTCATATTGTATGGCTGGATGCCTTCTGGACAGATCTACTCTCTATAGCTTAGTCACTTTTCTACACTTAAGTATTTAATACCTAACACCAGACATTTTTCCCAGCTTCCAATTTGCAATTTTGTGTTTTGATAATTTCCACCTTTGATTCTTTATCAGGAAGTTGTCATGGGTATCATGTTTGAGAAGGTCTGTCTGTTCTCTAACCCTTGAATGACAAAGTCATGAGGGGGAATAGCTTGAATTCTACCCTCTTTTTTCCTCAGAACTTTGTTTTCTAAAGTTAGATGTTGCTGGAGAAATCTGAGGCCACTTTAATTTTCCTCCTTTTAAGTGACTTGCTTTGTCTCCTGGTGGTCTGAAAAATTCTCTTTTTCATTAAAATTTACTAACACAAATAAAATGTATCTGTGTTCATTATTTTATGTCAATTTTCCTGGCCCAAGTGTGCCATTGTCACTTCTGCAAACAGTTTTTTCTTTATTTCTATAAAACTCATTTAATTATATCTCTGAATAAAATTTTGCTTCCCTTTTAGGGATTCTTTACCTACAAAGACATTAATTATTTTAATTTCAGATTATCTGTTTGTTCTTGTCTTTCCTTTAATCATTTTAATCAACTTGTTTCTTACCCATTTAAATCCTTAGTTTTTGTATCAGTAATTTAGTTCTAAGCTGTTCACTTTTTCTTTTTTCTTTCTTCTTTAATGCAACTACCAGTTTATTGACTTTTTTCTTTTCTTTTTTTTATTGTTGTTCAAGTACAGTTGTCTCCACTTTCACCCCACAACAGTACCCTTACCCCACCCACCCCCAAATCCCACCCAAACACTTCTCCCCTTTGGCTTTGTCCATGGGGTCCTTTATGCATGTTCCTTGATGACCTCTACCCCACTTTCCCATGTTACCCCCCACCCTGACCCCTCAGGTCACTGTCAGTTTGTTCTTTATTTCAATGTCTCTGGTTATATTTTGCTTGCTTAATTGTTTTTTTTTTAATTAGGTTCCACTAACAGGTGAGATCATATGGTATTTGTCTTTCACTGTCAGTTTTACTTCACTTAGCATAATGCTTTCCAGTTCCATCCATGCTGTCCCAAAGGGCAGGAGCTCCTTCTTTCTTTCCATTGCATGGAATTCCATTGTGCAAAAGTATGACAGTTTTTGGATCCACTCATTTACTTATAGTCACCTAGATTGCATCTAGCACTTGGCTATTGTAAATTGTGCTGCTATGAACATTGGGGTGCATAGGTTCTTTTGAATTGGTGTTTCAGAGTTCTTAGGATATAGTCCCAGCAGTTGAATTGCCGGGCCAAAGTGCAGTTTCATTTAAAATTTTTTTTTTAGGAAATTCCACTCTGTTTTCTACAGTGGCTGCACCAGTCTGCATTCCCACCAACATTGCACTAGGGTGCCCTTTTCCCACAACCTCACCAGCACTTGTTATTTGTTGATTTGTTGATGATGGCTATTCTGATGGGTGTGAAGTTGTATCTCATGGTTTTAATTTGCATCTCTATGATGACTAGAGATCCTGATCATCCTTTCATATGTTTCTGGGCCCTCTGTATGTCCTCCTTGGAGAAATGTCTGTTGAAGTCTTTTGCTCATTTTTTAACTTGATTGTTTGTCTTCCTGGAGTGAAGTTGTGTGAGTTCTTTGTATATTTTGGAGATTAACCCTTGTCCAAGATATCATTTGCAAATTTATTTTCCCACAAAATTGATTCCTTTTTCATTTTGCTGATGTTTTCTTTAGGTGTGCAGAAACTTTTTATTTTGATGAGATATCATTTGTTTATTCTTTCCTTTATGTCCTTTGCTCTAGAGGACATATCAGTGAAAATAGTGCTGCGGGGAATATCTGAGATTTTCCTGCCTATGTTCTCCTGGAGAACTTTTCTGGTGTCATGACATATATGTAAGTCTTTTATCCAGTTTGAATTTATTTCTATGTATGGTTTAAGTTGGTGATTGAGTTTCATTTTTTTGTGTATAGCTGACCATATATCCCAACACCATTTGTTGAAGAGGCTATTTTTATTCCATTTTATGCTTCTGCCCCCTTTGTTGAATATTAACAGATGATAGAGACTTGGGTTTATTTCTGGGTTCTCTGTTATGTTCCATTGATCTATGTGTCTGTTCTTATGCCAGTACCAAGCTGTTTTGATTACAGTGGCCTTGTAATTCAGTTTAGTATCAGGTATTGTGATCCCTCCTACTTTACTATTTGTTCTAAAAATTGCTGCAGCTATTCAGGGTAATTTTTGGTTCCATATAAATTTTTAAGTGTTTTTTCTATATCTCTGAAATATGCCATTGGTACAGTAACAGGTATTGCATTGAATCTATAAATTGCTTTGGGTAGTATAGACATTTTGAGGATGTTAATTTTTCCAATCCATGAACAAAGTATATGCTTCCGTTTTCTTGTGTCTTCCTTAATTTCTTTTTCTAGTGTTGTGTAGTTCCCTGAATATAGGTCTTTTACCTCTTTCGATAAGGTTATTTCCAGGTAATTTATTTTTCTTATTGCCATACTAAATGGGATTTTTTTCCTGATATCTGTTTCTGGTATTTCTTTGTTGGTGTACAAAAATGCCTTTGATTTCTGAATATTGACTTTGTATCTTGCTGTTTTGCCAAATTCACTTATTAGGTTGAGTAGTTTTTGTGGAGTCTGTAGGGTTTTCTATGTACACTATCATGTCATCTGCAAACAATGACAGTTTGACTTCCTTCTTGCCAATTTGGATGCCATTTATTTGTTCTTGTTATCTGATCTTTGTGGTGGGGACTTCGAATACTATGTTGAATAGAAGTGGTGAAAGTGCACATCCATGTCTTGTTCCTGATCTTAGTGGAAAAGATTTTAGTTTTTGTCCATTGAGTATGATGTTGGCTGTAGATTTTTCATATACAAGCTTTATTATGTTGAAGTGTGTTTCCTCATCTCCCACTTTGCTGAGTGTTTTTATCATAAACGGGTGCTGTACCTTATCAAATGTTTTTTTCTGCATCTATTGATATGGTCATGTGATTTTTGTCTTTTTGTCTTTTGTTTATATGATGTATTACATGTATTGATTTGTGACTATTGTACCATCCTTGCATCCCTGGGGTGAATCCCACTTGACCATGGTGTATGAACTTTGTGATGTATGGCTGGATGCAGTTTGCCAATATTTTGTTGAGGATTTTAGTGTCTATGTTCATTATCGATATTGGCATGTAGCTTTCTTTTTGTTGTGTCTTTGATTTGGGGATTAGGATGATGCTGGCCTCATAAACAGAGTTTGGGAATCTTCCCCCTTCTTGGATTTTTTGGAATAGTCTGAGAAGCATAGGGGTTACCTCATCATTAAATGTTTTGCAAAATTCTCCTATGAAACCATCTGGTCCATGGTTTTTGTGTGACAGGGGTTTTTTGATTACTGCTTCAATTTCATCACGTGTTATCAATCTATCCAGTATTTCTCCTTCTTCTTGATTCAGCTTTGGAAGTTTATATTTTTCTAAAAATGTGTCCACTTCACTCAAGTTTTTAAATTTCTTGGCATATAGTTGTTCATAGTAATTTCTTATAGTCATTTACATTCTATGGTATCACTTGAAATTTCTCCTCTTTCATTTCTGATTTGTTTATTTGGGTCCTTTCCCTTTTTTCTTGATTAATCTGGTTAAAGGCTTGTCAGTTTTGTTTATGTTTTCAAAAAACCAGCTCTTAGATTTATTGATCCTTTGAATTGTTCTTTTATTCTCTATGTTGTTTAATTCTTCTCTGATCTTGGTAATTTTCTTCCTTCTACTTGCTTTGGGTTTTGTTTGTTGTTGTTCCTCCTGTTCTTATAGATGTAGGGTTAGGCCATTTATTTGAAATGTTTCTATCTTTTTCTAGGTAAGCCTGTATTGCTATGAACTTCCCTCTCAGGATTGCCATCTCTGTGTCCCATAAGTTTTGGAATGTTGTATGTTCATTTTCATTTGTTTTCAGAAACTTTTTTATTTCTTCCCTGATGTCATTCTTAACCTATTCATTGTTTCTAGCATGCTATTGAATCTTCATGAATTTGAGTGTTTTTGAGTTTTTTCCTTGAGGTAGGTTTCTACTTTCAGGTCTTTGTGGTCTGAGAAGATGTTTGATATGATTTCAAATTTCTTGAATTTGTCGAGGCTTGTTTTGTGTCCTATCATGTAGTCTGTCTGAAAATGTTCCATGTGCATTTGAAAAGAATGTGTATTTTGTTTCTTTGAGTTGGAAGCTTCTACATATATCAGGTAAGTCCGTATGATCTAATGCCTCAGTCAGTGCCACAATATCCTTGTTGATATTTTGTTTAGAAGATCTGTCCATTGTTGACAGTGGGTTATTAAAATCCCCTGCTATAATTGTGTTGCTATCTATATGTTTCTTGAAGTCCTTGAAGATTTTCCTTTTACATTTGGGTGCTCCTATGTTTTGGTTCATATATGTTTAAAATATTTGTCTTCTTGATGGATTCTTCTCTTGAGTATTTTGAAGTGTCTTTCTGTGTCTTCTTTTAATGCCTTTGTTTTGAAATCTATTTTTTATGATATAAATATTGCTAGACCAGATTTTTTTTCTATGCACTTTCTTGGAATATTTGTTTCCAGCCCTTCACTTTCAGTCTGTGTATGTATTTTGTTCTGAGGTGGGTCTTTTGTAGGCAGCATATGTGAGGGTCATGTTTTTTTATCCATTCACCTACCCTATGTCTTTTGATTGGAGCATTTAATCCATTTATATTTGAGGTTATTATTGATAAGTACGTATTGCCATTTTACAACCTTTGTACTTGTGTTCCTCTTGCTCTCATTCTTTTTTCTTCCTCTTCTTAATGCAGTCCCTTTAGCATATCCTACAATGTTGGTACAGTGAAGTTGTAATCTTGGAGACTTCTTTTTCCTGTGAAGCTCCTTATTTCACTTTCCATTTTAATTAGGAGCCTTACTGGGTAGAGTACCTTGGTTACAAGCCTTTGCTTTTCATTACTTGGAATATTTCTTGACATTCTTTCTAGCTTGAGTGTTTCTGTTGAGAAGTCAGCTGCTAGCCTTATCAGGGCTCTTTTGTATGTTATTTCCTGTTTCTCCCTTGCTGACTTTAAGATTCTCTGTTTGTCTTGGAATTTTGCCACTTTCATTCTAATGTATCTTTTTCTGGACCTCTTTGGGTTCCTCTTGATTGGGACCCTCTGTGCTTTCTAGACTTGGGTGACTTTTTCTCTCATCAAATTAGTAGTTTTCTATCATTACTTTTTAAAACAAGTTTTCCATTCCTTGCTCTTCTTCTCCTTCTGGAATCCCTGTTGTATGGATATTATTATGTTTCATGTTATCATGCAGTTCCCTTTACTCTTCTTTGCTCTTTTTTAGTCTTTTTTCCTTTACCTGCTTTTTCTGGGAGGTTTTTTCATACTTTGTCCTCCAGCTTGCTGATTTGATCCTCTGCTTCATCAAGCCTGCTTTTCATTCCTTCTACTGTGTTCTTTAATTTAGAAATTGTATTCTTCATTTCATCTTTCCTCTTGTTGATTGTTTCTATGTCCTTTTTCATGCTGATATGGTTTGCAGTGAACTCAAGCAAACTAGAGTTCTTTGTAGTTTTATTGTAGTTTTTGGTGATTCTCAGTGAGCTCATTGAGCTTCCTTATAACCATTGTTTTGAACTCAATATCTGATATTTACTTGCCTCTATTTCATTTAGCACTCTTTCTGAGGATTCCTCCTTTCCTTTTGTTTGGGGGCTGTTTCTTTGTCTTCCCATTATTTGTGAGACTCTTCTTGTTTGATTTGATTTTTAAATTGATCTGTTTTGACTTCCTGACTGTATGGTATGAACTTCTATGATAGGAGACCTGTGAGATTCAGTGGTGCAGTCTCCTTGATCTCCTGAACTTGATGTTCTTGGGATGCCCTTTATACTGTTTATGTTGGCTCTCTGGATGTAACTGGTTATTTTTTTTTGATAATTGTGTTTGGTTGTTGTTGGGTTGTTCTTTGGAGGGTCCTTCCCTCTAGCTGTTTGACTGAGTGTTGCTTCACCTGCCACATCTTGTGTGTTGTTCAGGTGCTGCCAGAACAAAACCACAAAGCCCAAGAAACAAACCCACAACCACAAAAATAAGTCCCCCCACACAATCCCACTGTCAAAAGCAAGTGAACCAGTACTAAGAAGAGTTAAAGAGATTAAGACTGTTATAAGAAAGGAGAGCAGATCTGAGATGACCTACTGAAAGAAAAATGACTTTGAGAGAGTAGAGGGAGGAGTACTAATAAGAGTTCAAAGCTGGAGCAATGCAAAGAAAGTAAAATTTACATTATGAATAAAAAAGGGAATAAAGAATGTATAATGGAGTGTGAAAGGGGAAGTGTATTGTATTAGGTTTCAACAGAAATTAAAATAAAATAAAAGTAAGAGGAGAGAAAAAGTAAGTAAAAATGGTAAATAAATAATAAAAATATAGTAGCCAAATTGGAGAGAAAGATCCACCACAGCACTATCAACAACAAATGAGCTAAAATTAATATAGGTGGTATGGTAATAAGGGGGGAGAAACAAAAGCTTAAGAGATGTCTAGAGGAATGGAAAGTGGTTTTTGAAATGATAGTGGGAGAGGGAATACTAAGAGTGAAGAACAAATCCAGGCTAAGAAAGAGAAAAGTTAAAATTTGAGATGAAAGAAAAAAAGGAGAATAAAGAAACATGAAAGGGCAGGGTGAAAAAGAAATAGAAGAAAGCAGAAAAAAACAGGCTAAAATAAATCAAAATTAAAATGAGAATAGAAAAAGAGTAGGGAAATGGAATGTTAAATTTTGAGATTTGAAATACAAAATTAGTGAAGTTCTAGAGATAAAATGGAAAAAAATGCAACAACAACTACCCTATCCACAACCAACTAGCCAAGATTGCTATAGGTGGAGGGAGAACGCAGACACTTTAAGAGCAGGGGAAAAGGATGTGAGATGACCATGGACAAGAAAATTGGTTTTGTGTGTCTGGACAAGGAAGAAATAGTAAGAGTGTGAACTGGAAACACATTGTAGCAAGAGAGAAAATAAAATTTGAAGTGAAAATAATGAGAGGAAAGAAGAAGGTAAAATGGGGTAAGAGAAGAGAGGGGCAAAATATGTGAATTGAAATACACTATAGTATAATATTTAGTGACTTATAACATGTACAAACTTGCTAGAGAAGAAATGAATATTAAGAAGCTATGCAGGAAAGAAAATATTGCTAATCATGGAGAAGAACACAGTGGATTTTATCTTGGTAGCCTCTAGTATTTATACCACTGTTTTTTCTTTCTGGATCCACCTCTGGTGATATCAGATGTTGACCCCATCTGACCTTAGGCAGCTGCTTCAAGACTTCCAGGGATCTACTGTCTGTGGCTGTCTACTTCAGTTGTTAATCTAGTTGCTCTGCACTCAGCAGTCAGATTTAAGCACTGTGGGATGGGGTTGAATCCCTCCTGGGATCCAGGCTTTTGTTTCCCTTCAGGCTGCTGCCATATGGGGATGACTCAGCACTGGGATCCCAGAAGGTAGTCTCTCACTTCTCTCCCCAAAGCCTCCATCCCCAGTCTCTCCTCAAGCATCTCTAGTTCACTCTACCCACCCTTTGTCAGAGGTCTACTGTCTGTGGCTGACTCCTTAGGTTGTTAATCTAGTCAGTCTATACTCAGCAGTCATGATTAAGCACCACAGGGCCAGGGCAGAATCCCTCCTGAGGTAGGAGATACTGTTTCCTTGAAGGGTGCTGCCACTGAAGGGAGTGGTCTTCCTGAGCATGAAGGCTGCTGCTGTGTGGATGATTCAGCACCAGGATCCCCAAGACTACTCTCTCAGTTCTCTCCCTAAAGCTTCCATCCCTAGTCTCTCCTCAAGTGTCTCCAACCCCCTCTGCCTCCACCTTTGCTGGAGCCTAGGGTAAGTGGCTACAGATGAAAACTCGTGTGTTGGCCCTTTAAACAGCTCTTTGCATTTCCAGCAGACCATCTCAAGCAGAGAGCAACCCTTCTGCTTTTCACTGCTGTTTGTTATCTGTGTACCTTTTGGACTCTGATGCTCTAGGCTGGGAATCCCAGCTTAGAGTTTAGACCCCATTCTTCTCAGGAGGATCCAAATGGCTGCTTAATTATTTCTCTGGCACTGCTGCCTGTGCCCTCTTGAATCTCTACCACACTTTTTACCCTACAGGTTGTGCTGAAGCTGATTCTTCTTTCTGTCTGAGGTTATAAGGCTTCTCTCTCACTATTGCTCAGTTGTTTGTTCTTGGTTATTTCTCCACAATTTAGCTGTAATTACAGATTTGTCCTGGGAGGAGGTTAGTGTGACTTCCATTCACTCCTCTGCCATCTACCTGTTCTCTTTTTCTTGCTGTTTCTGTTTTTACTCTTTGGTCATTAGTATATTGATTTATTTGTAATTTTCTAATATTTATGACATTTATTTTTAGCTACTTATATCTTAATACCCCATGTTTAAAATTCTTTAAAAATAAACTCATTGTGCCCTGACTGGTGTGGCTCAGTTGGTTGGGTGTTGACCTGCAAAATGAAAGATCACGTGTTCAATTCCCGGTTTGATTGCCTGGGTTGTTGTTCCATCCCTGCTTAGTGTGCGTACAAGAGGCAATAAATCAATGTTTCTCTCCCTCTCTTTCTCCCTCCCTTAACCCCTCTCTAAAAATAAATAAATAAAATATTTAAAAATTAAATAAAAATAAACTCATTGTTTGTATGTCTTCTTTTATACAGTTAAATATTAGTAAGTTTCTTGTTTCCTTGGATTAAGAGTTTCCCCCCCTAAAAATATACTTCATCTCTCTTTTGCTTATCTACTCCTTCCTTCCTTCCTTCCTTCCTTCTTGCCTTCCTTCCTTCCTTCCTTCCTTCCTTCCTTCCTTCCTTCTTTCCTTTGGCTAACTCTCCCATCCTCTTTCTTCATCCTATGGTTTATGTATCTTTTAACACATAATTGCTACATAAATATGATGATGTTGAAAGTGAACGGTTCTGTCCAGAACTTCTGTTTGCACTGATATGGTTAATTCTCCTTGATTTTCTTCTCACAGCACATGGACCTGCCTCACTTCCCCTATGAAGCAATGTGAGGACTACAGGGTCAGAGTCTGATGTTCTAGGGCTAGTGGGGCCTAGGCTCACAGACAGCTATGTTCAGCAGTGGTTGGCAGTCTCAGATTCTTCCATCTATTCTGTAGTTGTTTTTGATATCTCACATTCAATGGAGCAGATCCTGTTCCAAGTTGTCATGGAGTTCATTGTTGATATTTAGTTGACTTGCCTTTGTATCTTTTCTGAGTTGTGTTCTGCTTCTGAGGTGAAAGTCCTGCACCTCCAGCCTCTATCCAACTGCTCTCACCTGGCTGTCTCACTCCCACAGCCATTTCATCTTGCAAGAAGAAGGGGGCCGCATGGAGGGCATTGGGTCCCTGTGCAGGGAACCACAGGGCCTGTCTCAGAGCATGTGTATGTGTTTCTTACATTCAATTTGCTAAAATTTCTATTTATTACTCAAGATAATTAGGACATTTCTTCTCCCTTTTCTGTTTAGATCCCTTGAGGACTTCAGCATTATATCCTTGTGCATTTCATTGCTGTTTCTGTGAGATGAGGAGTGTGTAAGGCCACCCAGGGTTCACGACCAAATCTGTCTGGACCTTCTTGCCCCCGCCAAGTTGCCTCCATGGAGCACAGAGTGAAAAGCTGTGGAGAGGCACCACACTAAGTTTTGAGGCTTTTCAGACAATCCCTTCTTCTGTTTAGTCTTAGGCCACCAGCCATCAAAGCATTTTCTTTAAGTGGGTGTACTTTTTGCTTCTTTTACTCATGGTGTCTCCCCTTTCCTTACTTCCTGTGATGACCAGCTCTCAGGTCAGATTACTCAGTTCTGGGATAAGCCAACATTACCATACCACTTTTAGTTGGAAATCATACAATGCTTCACAAATTCCTCTGGCTGTAAGTCTGGGTGGCAGTTTAAGACATCTACCACAGTTAAAATACACACATGAGTGGGGGGCCTTCCATGTGGCCTAGCAGCACTCAAAAAGCAGACAATGAGTGTGCTCACTTCTAGCTATTCCTGAAGAAGCAGTAATAGTTTTCAAATGGCACTTTCACATTTTTAGAATGTTTTTTTAAAAATTACTTTATTGTTATTCAGTTATAGTTGTCTGTATTGTCTCCTCACCACTCCCCCCACCCCAGCCAAACCCACCTCCCTCCCTTGCTTCCACCCTCCCCCTTGGTTTTGTCCATGTGTCCTTTATAGTAGTTCCTGACAACCCTTCTCCCCACTGTCTCCTCCCCCACCCCTCTGGCTATTGTTAGATTGCTCTTAATTTCAATGTATCTGGTTATATTTTGTTTGTATTTTTCTTTTGTTGATTATGTTCCAGTTAAAGGTGAGATCATATGATATTTGTCCCTCACTGCTTGGCTTATTTCACTTAGCATAATGCTTTCCAGCTCCATCCATGCTGTTGCAAAGGGTAGGAGCTCCTTTCTCTCTACTGCATAGAATTCCATTGTGTAAATGTATCATAGTTTTTTGATCCACTCATTTGCTGAAGGACATCCTACTGCTGAGATTATACCCTAAGAGCCCTGAAACACCAATCCAAAAGAACCTATGTACCCCAATGTTCATAACAGCACAATTTACAATAGAATGTTCTTTTTAAAAAAGCAAATACCTTTTCCTCTTTTCAGTGTCATCTGTAGGTTAAAAAAAGTCAAGTATGAGAGAAACTAGGATGGTTGGTACTCTTTTGAGTTCAAACCTAATCTGACAATAACACACCCTGAAAGTGCTTGCCATCTCTTTCCTGACCTGTTGGCCATGAGTGACTTTATAAGCAGCAAAAGAAGGAGGTGCAAGATGGAATGGGGTTCACTGGAGTATCTTCAGATGCCAGAGCAAGAGGGTGGCTTCATTAAGATCACAGGCCTCATGTTCAAAGAAGCAGCAACTTCTCTTAAACTCTTTGCTTTTCATTTGTAGTAAGTTATAAAATATCATTTTCTAAATTGCCACTTTCTTATGATTTTATTACATACAATGACCTGTTGTGCATTACATACAATGACCTGTTTTATATGTGCCAGGCACTATGTTAGGTACTTTATTAACACAATCTCATGTAATTCTCACAACAATCCTATAAATAAATACTAAATAGTTTGTTATGAGAAACTGAGGTACTAAGCAATTAGATCACTTTTTCAGGTTCACACAGATAACATGGAAACTGGATTAAACCTAAGTTGACTTCAAGAACACTATCACTCCCTCTGGACTATGTTCTGAGAAAAGTCAGAGGCATTAGCACATCATTAAGCATAACAATGCAGTGAGAACTCATGAAATGTGATAAAGTCCCAAGGACCATGTTGAGTTCCAACATTGGAGTACCAGCTGCACAAGACTGAGCCCATCACAGTTTCTGGTAACCTACTTTTTATTGATTATAAAATGGCACAATGCCATCTACCTTGCAGGGTTGTGCTAGGAATTCCTGATATGATCTCTCTGGGGTGTCTAATTATGCTTTTCATCTCCTAAGTATTTGCTTATTGACTTACTTTTTGTAGATAATTTATATGTCTACATTCTTTAAATACATAAATTTCTGAAAAAATAATTCTTACACATATTTTCCATATGCTATACAATTGGAGATTAGCAGTTGTATAAATATAGTCAACAGAAAATATTTTAATATATAATTTAAAATAATGATAAAAGTATAATGAATTCAAAACTAAAGATACACTAATATTTTAAATTGTATTACCAAAACAATGAATCATTTATCCACAGCTCTGTAATTATTTTAACATTGCATCCCCTTCCACTGCCAGAATTTCTAGCTAGTAGGAGTGGGGGACCTGTTCCCTGTGAGGATGACTCACTTATAGGGATCAGTGAAATTTGGCTTCAGTTGCTCCTTCTCCTTTGCAGATGGGAGAATGTGGCTTTTGAGCCTGGGTATTGTGGACTCCACCTATTGACAGTCTTCTTTGTAAATAGGAAAGGAAAGCACAACTGTCTTGACCACAAAGAACAAGGAAGTTCTCTCATGCACTGCATTGTCTCTCCAAGTGTTGTTGAAGTCCTAACCCTCAGGACCTGGGAATGCAACCTTATTTGAAGAGTATCTTTGCAAATGATTAAGTTAAGATGAGGTCATTAGAGTGGGCCCTAATCCAGTATGACTGGTTTCCTGGACATGACAACAATGTGGTGATTGCAGGGGGCAGGTTAATGGGTAGTGATAGAAGAGTGTATGGGAGAATAAATGGTTATGGAAAAAATAAAATAAGATAAGATAAATAAATCAATAAATAGAAATTTGGATAGGCAGAATCCCACATGGGATGTGTGAAGGGATTGGGGTGAGGTATCTCTACAAGACAAGGGATCCTAAAGACTACCAGTCACCACGAGAAGCTGAGAGACATATGGAACAGATTCTTCTCACAGCCTCAGAAGAAACCTAACTTGGAACACCTTTACATCAGACTTCTGGCCTGCATAACTGAGAGATAATACATTCCCATTGTTTAAGACACCTGGTCTGTACCACTTTCTTACCACAGCCTCAGAGACTAAATCGTGGTCTTCATTAAGCTGAATTCCATCCTCCCTTCTTCTCTTCATGCTCAGAGATGCTAAAATACTGTGCCTGACTCTGAACTTCAGAAGACTTGAAGAGTTTGAAAAGGTTTCAAATGGAGACATGAACATATAGCTGGCAAACACGACATAGAATAGGGAGTGCAAATTGATCGAGATAAGAACATTACTCATTTCTTGACCCGCTGAGACTCATTCTGATGAGTCAGTGAGGATGGGAGCCAGTGAAGGCAGAGCAGATGCTATGCAGACTCACCACCCTTTCCTTCCTTGTGGATTCAACTGGACACAGTTAATTCCTCACACACAGGAGCATAAAAAACTTACAGAGAAACAGGGTGTACAGTTAAAGCATACATGTGAATGTGTACTTTATCAGGACCTGTTACTGGTAAACTTCAATTATTCATAGCCCTTGATACATATTCCCCCTGAAAGAATTTGTTGTAAGAAACATAAGCAACTGGGTATAAGCCTATGAGAAGATATTTTGCAAGTGGGAATGACATTGTATAGAAAACTCTGAACAGTACTCACAACTGTAAGGACATCAGTCAAATACTAGAAGCAATTTCCTGCAAGGAAATAAAGAAGAAAAGTAAGCTTATTGCTATTACATAGGTTTTCATATGTAGGATGATTACCTTAATTTTCATAATAAAAAAGAAGAAATAGTAATAGCATAATGGTATAGTAGTAAAAAGATGTGAATTATTCTTATTTTACAGATAAGAATCCTGATGCTCACAGACCCTGAGTTTGCCTCAATCACAAAACTAGTGAAATTCAAAATCAGAAAATAAACTCAGGAAAGTCTAACTTGAAAATCTAGGATTTAGGACTATGAAGGAATCATTAGAAAGAATATGACTCCTGCCTTTGAGTCAAAAATTAACATTGTGCCCTGGCCAGTGTGGCTCAGTTGGTTGAAGTATCATCCTGTATACCAAAAGGTTGCAGGTTTGACTCCTGGTCAGGGCACATTCCTAGGTTTCAGGCTCAGTCCACAGTGTGGGTGTGTACAGGAGGCAACTGATCCATGTCTCTCTCTCACATAGATGTTTCTTTCTCTCTCCCTCTCTCTCTCTCCCCCTATCTATCATCTATCTATATATTTATCATCTGTCTATCTCTCCTTCTATCCTTCCACCTTCTCTCTCTCTAAAAAGCAATGAAAAAATGTCCTTGAGTGAAGATAAAAAAACAAAATTAATATTGCAAGGAATGTTGTTATTTTTGCCCAGAATATCCTTGAAGCTACACATCCTGAAATCCATTTTTATGAGAAAGGTGAAATACCTAAAAACAAAGTCTGCAATTAAAACTGCTCACACAGAAAAATGGGGACAACTATAATTGAACAACAATAAAAATTTTTAAAAATAAGACTGTTCACATCTGTGTCTTTATGGCCACATTTCCAGGATATCAGGTTACCAATGGTTTAAAGATGCTGCCAAATCACTTTACTGCTCATATTTTTGATGATGAAGAAGTTTTGATCTTCTTCTTTTTCTTAAATAAGTCCCTTTAACATTTCATATAATAAGGGCTTGGTGATGATGAACTCCTTTAGCTTTATGTTGTTTGGGAAATGCTTTATCTGCCATTTGATTCTAAATGACAGCTTTTCTGGATAGAGTAATCTTGGTTGTATGTCTTTGCTTTTTATCACTTTGAATACTTCTTGCCAGTTCCTTCTTGCCTGCAAAGTCTCTTTTGAGAAATCAGCAAATAGTCTTATGGGCACTCCTTTGTAGGTAACTGTCTTCTTTTCTCTTGCTGCTTTTAAGATTCTCCCTTTATCTTCAACCTTTGGCATTTTAATTATGATGTGTCTTGGTGTGGCCTTCTTTGGGTCCAATTTTTTTGGGCTGCCTGTGCTTCCTGGACTTCTATGTCTATTTCCTTTGCCAAATTAGGGAAGTTTTCTTTCATTATTTTTTCAAATAAGTTTTCAATTTCTTGGTCTTCCTCTTCTCCTTCTGGAATCCCTATGATTCAGGTGTTGGCACATATGGAGATGTCCCAAGTGTTCTTATTCTCTCCTCATTTTTTTTTGAATTCTTATTTCTTCATTCTGTAATGGTTGACTATTTATTTCCTCCTTATGTTCTAAATCGTTGATTTGAACCCGAGCTTCCTTCCCTTCACTGTTGGTTCCCTGTGGACTTTTCTTTATTTCACTTAGTGTAGCCTTCATTTCTTCCCTTATGTGTTTGCTATACTCACTGAAATCTCTGAGCATCCTTATCACCAGGGTTTTGAACTTTGCATTTGATAGGTTGGCTATCTCCATTTCACTTAGTTTATTTTTTCTGTGGTTTTGGTCTGTTCTTTCATTCAGGCCATATTTCTTTGTCTCCTCAATTTGGCAGCCTCCCTGTGTTTGTATCTGTGTATTGGGTAGAACTGTTTTGACTCCATCTTGGTGCTCCTTTTACATTGTAAGGGGGCAGAGCCTTAGGTATTTATCAGGGCTGGGGAACCTTCTTCCCAGCTTTGTGTCACTGTATGTGGGGTAAAAGGACAACAGACTCACAACTATCAACAACCGAATTTAGAACAAAAACAAGAACAAACTAAGCAAACAAGTAGAGCAGGAACAGAATCACAGAAATGGAGACCACATGGAGAGTTTTAGAGTGGGGGGAGGGGAAAAATGGGAGAAAAGGTACAGGGAATAAGAAGCATAATTGGTAGCTACAAAAGATATAGGGATGTCAAGAATAGTATAGGAAATGGAGAAACCAAATAACCTATGCACAACCCACAGATATAAACTAAGATGGGGGAGGTTTCTGGAAGGAAGGGGAGTACCAGGCAGAGGGGGGCAAAGGGGAAAAACTGTAATAAAATAATAAATAGAATAATCCTTAAAAAATAAAAAAAGTTGGTGCCAAATCAAATAAACTTCAAAGGACTTTTAAATAGGACTCAGAGAAATAGGCTGCAAGCAGTTGTTAGATATTAAGTCAATGTGATCAGAAGCTGGTAAGGCAAGAGAAATGTCTATGAATTCACAAAAGTATAACTTCAATATAGCAGCATCAGTATGACAAAATTGTTGTGACTTGGATGCCAACCAGGTACAAGTGCATAAGTTATGATAGAGACTGTAGAAATAGTCATTACCATTTAACAAGCACCTAAGTGCCAGGGACTTTGAACACATCATCTTCAACCTGCATCTGGGTAATGAAAGGGGCAAGTATCATTTATTGCTTCCTCTACATAATGAGGAAAGTTGTTCCAGAGATGGTACACTGCCAGGTGAGATGCAGTGCAGTTCTCTTTGGGGTTATCATGGGGTCTCAGAGCAGTGCAAATTCTGAAACAGTGGTTTTAGGTGTCAGCTCACAGACAGATTATGGCCTTAGAGGTGCTTGCCTGATGTGGACCTTCTCAGCTGCAGGTGGACATGCAGGTACACTGTCTTGCAGAATAAAGAATCATGCTTTTTAACATGAAAATCTCAGATGCAAAAGTGGGGTGTAAGGAACTATCACATACATATCAGTTATGTACATTATCAGTCAACTCACAGCTCATCTCAAAGGACATTTTCATTTGATCCTCCCCATATCAGCTTTTCCTTAGTATGAGTGTGCCCACTTATAGTGACCAATATTTTTAGATGGGCACTAAGGGGGAGAAACTGTGAATTCAGAAAGGGAGAAATTCCTGAATTGAGAGTTAAACTGATCATCTTTACTTATAAATTATTAATAATGACAAAACCAAAATATTTAACAACTACATATATTTGTTATATATATTTAAATCTGATACAAAAATTGGACATGTTTTGAACACACAAAAAAATCCTTTCTTGTATTTCTTTAAGACTACATTTACCATACTCATGACACCAAAACATATCAGTGAGCCTGTCATTTCATCAAGGATGTCAAACTGTAATGCCCATGGCTCTCAGACAAACAAATCCAAGGGCTTTGACAGTGCAGGGAAGCCCTGGGGACTGTGGTGTTTCCTGAGAGTGCCTGCTTCTCTAATGCCATTCACAGTCTAAGCTGAGCCCATTTGCAGGCTGAGTTTGTCCTCCAAGTGTCAGTGAGAAACTTGCCTTTCTTTCATTGTCTAACTTGTTACTCACCACAATTATACAGATATGTATTTTTGTTCCTACTTCACAGATATCTAAATGAAAGCTCAGCCTCAAAGCTGAAGACACAAATCATCTTACACTTCATGTCATTTCCAAAACTGCAACCTAGAATCTGCAACAGCTGACGTGGAGCCACACTGACATCATAATTTTCAAGAGTCTGCTGCCTGTGGACACATGTTCCCATCTTCAGTGAGATTTCAGTCTTTCTGCTTTGCCAGTAAATACTCAGGGCTTTGTTTACCTTCAAGGCACAGAGATAAGAATTCCCAGCAGTCTTTCCTGTATAAAGCTTGTCAGCTTCAGATGACTTTGGCCACCTGCAGTGCACGCAAGGAAAATGTGGTAGTCACTGTGGTTTAGTCGCTGGAGTAAACCCATCCATGGTCTCCGATTCCAGATGAGAACACAGCTTTGCTGGGCCCTCTTCCCATCTTTCCTTGGCTATTTATGCTGGTATTTTCAGAATGACTGAATAAGTCTTTTTGCCTTATTTCCCAGCTTATGACTTTCTCTCCTATTTTCTAGGAAAAAAAAAACAATAAGCTTTCCCTCATCCTTTTGTCAATACAATATGATACACTATACTTGCCCTCTCTTTCTTTTATTTCACAGCTACTCTCAGCCTCACCTCTGCATGCACTCAGCACCTGTCTGCTCCTGCCTTCTACTGAGGCGCCAATCACACCTGACCTTCAGTCTCTCCCTCACTTTTTGCTCACAAGTTCAATTCCTGTTTCTTTTTTGCTCAACTATTTCAAATTCCTTCTCCATTCTGTGGTTTCTAACTCTTGTCCATCTGTCTAATATTTTTTTCAGACCCCTGCAAAAGGAAATGTAGAATAATGGCTCATCAAAATTATCCATGTCTTAAATCCCAGAACCTGTAAATATGTTATGCTACACAGAAGGGAAATTAATGTTGCTAATTCCATGATTTATAGACTACGAGATTATCCTATGTTATCCAGGTGGATTCTAGGGTCTTTGAGGGAGGAAGAGAGAGGCAGAGCATATGCCACAGTAAGTCCATGTTAGAATGACTCACCCAAGCATTGCTGGTTTTGGACACAGAAGGGGCCATGAGCCAAGGAATGTATAAGAAGCTTCTAGAAACTGGATAAAGCAAGGAAATTACTTCTCTCTTAGAATCGCCAGAAAGAATACAGTCCTGCTGATGCCTTGATTAATAATAAATACAATCAACTTATTTTATTTTAAGTCACCAAGTTTGTGGTAATTTGTTAAGTACTAATGAATTCCTAATGCATTGTCCTTCTCTTTGAACAGCTTCCTTTTGACTTAACTGTTCAAGCAAGAAAGGTGCAATGAATTCAGTGAGGTCTTACATGCATTTAAATAATCACAACAGCTTTTTCATATATTTGGATAATAATATCTATACATGAATGTGTATGTAACTATGATTAGTATTAACCATATGAAACTGCTACTTAGGTATCTCAAAATGGAATATTAGCAAGTTCATATAGTTCAGTTTATATCTGAATATATATGTGTGTGTATATATGTATATGTGTGTGTATATATATATATATATATATATATATATATCTCCATCCAATTATGGCAAAGGTCATCATTCCATGAGCCAATAGTGCACTCTTAGTTCTGAGGAGCTCTAGTAGGAACTCTTTAGCTTCACCATAGTTGAGTCCCAGACTTAGGCCCAGACATTGGGAATCATCAATCTGAGTGTATAGACACCTGGAAGATAAATACATCCATAGATGTTTGCCTTTCCTACTGCTTCTTCATAGAGAACTTAAATGATTAAATGACTGTGAGAGAAAAAAAAGAACATACTTTATGGCAAATGTCTCAACCACTTATATTTTCCCCCAAGTCAGCAGGAGAGGAAATAAGCTAAAAGAGGAAGGAAAGAAGAGGAAGAGAAGGGGGAGGAAAGTAAGAAAGAAAAAAGGAAGGAAGGAAGAGGAAAGGAAGGTAGGAAGGGTAGGAAGGAGGGAGGAAGAGTTCAAAGAAAAAAGAAGCTTATAGTAGACACAATTTGAATTCCATTCCTATATAGTATTCTTTTGAGATATTTTTGAAAATAGGCTTATGATTCCTAGATGATATTTGATGTCATTAAATCATTGCTAATGATATATTAAATTATTAGTTTCACTGCTGATATTGAATACATGCTATTTAACTAGTGTAAAAGCCTAAAAATACAATAATAAAAACAATGGGGCGTGACTAACTCTATTTTTTAGCATCATCTGAGAGAAGACTGATTAGGCTTTAGGATTAATGTGTTATATCTTAATAGTCACTGTTAGCCTCAGCAAAGCTTTGTCATTCTTTGATTTATTTCTTTTATATATTTCTAATATAATAGAACACTCTGTTTATCATTGACTTTTTTAACCTGAACATTGGGCTCATTTATAACCAAAATGTTGCAAAATGAAGCATAATTCTTAGAGAAAAAAGTGATGGTTTTGGTATCTAGTAGTATTTATATTTACAATAAATTTCTTACACTAAATATTGTTAAAGGCAAAGTGAGGTGAGCTATTTCATATGTTAACTATTTGTTGTTGCTCTTTTAACAGACTTATTGAAGGGCATTTTCAGTTTGTCAGCAAACTTAAACAGGAAGTGCAGAGATTCCCATATAGCCTCTGCTCCCATACGTGCACAAACTCCCTGATTATCAACATCCCCATCAGAATGGGATGTTTATTACAACTGTTGAACCTATATTGACAAATCATTGACCCTCAAAGACCATAGTTTACTTAGAATTCACTCTTGGTGTCATACATTCTATGAGTTTGGACAAATGTATAATGACATAAATGCATTATTATCTTATTTTTCAGAGTATTTTCACTGCCCTAAGAATCCTCTGTGCTCTGGTTAGTCACTTCTCCCACTCTATCACCCCTGACAACCTCTGACAACCACTAATATACTCTCTCCATAGTTCTGCCTTTTTCAGAATATCATACAGTTGGAATTCTAGAGTATGCAACCTTTTCAGATTGGCTTCTTTCACTTGGTATTATGCATTTAAGTTTCCTTGCTAGCTCATTTCTTTTTTTTAACAATGAACAATATTCCATTCCCTGTATATACACAGTATTATTTTATATATTCACCTACAGGATGGTATCTTGGTTACTTCCAAGTCTGGGCCATTATGGAAAAAGCTTCTATAAACATCCATGTGCAGGATTTTTTGTGAACACAGATATGTTAACTTTTAAAATATAATCCTTTAGCCATAAGACAAAGGATAGCTACATGATACAAAGTGGATGAGCAGAGGAACATGGTAGACCTCTTGTTGAAAACATAACTTATTTAAATCAAGCTCATTAAATATATAAAAATACATGAATGTATAATTCATTATTATATAAAAAGAAGTTAAAAAACAAACAACAAAAACAAAAAAATCCTCAGTGATTATAATAGAAAGGACTATTTTATTCAGAACTTTTGTCTTTCTGGTAAAAGTGTATCCCAGGTAACTAAAGAGAAGAAATGGAAGAGGAACAATGTTCTCTATAGAGGAATTCCATAGAATTGCAGAGGGAATGATAGGCATAGAGAATCACTATCTTGCATACTGTTAGGAAACCTTTCATTCAGGTGATGGTCATCCACAGCTGACAAGAGTCTGAGGTGAAAGGTGGATGGAAAATGTCTTGGTGAAGAGACTAGTCACTCAACACTTGTATTCATTGATTCATTGATTGGTCTTAGCATCCCATGAAAGTGGACAAGTAGAAGCTAGGTACCTCCTTAGTGAGATACAGAGGAAAACATACTACACTATCTGGGAAGCATTCTTGCCAAAAGTGCTGAATCAGATCTAACAAAACCATTACAGCTTCCAACTGCAGGACATATAGAGAATAGTGGAAAATTTAGACGTCAACTTGAGGAAATACGGTGAATCTAGAATTCAAGATATTTTATAGAACAATTGACCCAGTTATTTTGACAAATCAGTTTCATGAAAAAGGGAATGAGAAGGAAGCTCAGTTAAACAAGAATCAAGAGCCTGTCCAGGTAGCTCAGTTGGTTAGCGTGTTGTCCTGATACGCCAAAGTTACAGGTTTGATCCTCGGTCAGGACACATACAAATAACAACTAATGAATGCATAAATAAGTGGAACAACAAATAAATGTTTCTCTCTTTTTCTTTCTTCCTCTTTCTCTTTAAAATAATAAATAAATAATTGAAAAAATAAAGAAGGATCAAGAGGCTAAATCAAAAGCAGCATGGGGGCACTTTTTGATTAAGATTTGAAAGAACTATGCATGCAAAGAAATAAAGATATTTTATATTATTTCATCTGAAATATTTGGATATGGCACCATTATTATATGTTACCAAGAAATTATTATTAGGTGTTGTAAAGGCATTGAGATTCCAGCTTTTCAAAAAAACCCTTTTTTATCTTTTGAAATATATGGTGAAGCATGGTAGAAGTGAGATGACAGGAAGTCTTGTTCTTCCTTTAAAATAGTTCAACAACAACAAAAGATAAGCAAAGTAGGAATAAATGAAGCAAGTTTAGCAAAGTCTTTGTTACTGCTTAGTCTGGAAGTGTTTGAAATTCTCATTATAGCAACAATATATGGTGTGCAATATATCTATAAAAAAACTTGGAATACATTGAATCTGAAAAAAGTACCATTTTCTAGTTTCCACTGAACAAAAAATCTTTTGTCTCCAAAGATACTCAGCTATTGAATCTTACTGTTGCCCTCTTAATTCCCTGATTGAATATTCTGCACCTGAAACATAGTGCTTATTTATAATCAGAGACTTACTTCTTTCTCTCCCCAATCAGAGGGAGAGTGGCTGCAAGAAGAGAGCTCGGGCTCATTGGTGTGTACAATTATAATTTGGATCTGATGTGCTCAAGATGGTTCTTGCTGCTCTATAAGCTTAGTAATGTAATGCTTACAAACCTGCCTGAGGTTAAGGCCTATGCCTTAATGGCATAACTGGAGGGTCAGAAGCTGCCTAGTCCCTTGTTTATGGGGTTGTCACTTCTGTCTTCTCTGGAGCTTTGTACCTTTAGTCATTTTGTACCTTTTTAATATTCTTCTTTTTACCCTTTACCTTCAAACTTGTTTAAGTTTTCAGCTAAGCCTAACACCAGAGAAAACAGCACATTTTCCTTCACTTATCTTCCAGTGATATGCAAAGCCTTCTCAGTTTGCCAGATGCTGTTAATAATGTGTGCTCTACAACTCACATTCTCCCTCCAACCTCCTAGAAATGGACTTGGGTGGGCCAAGGTTCTCTACACATTTTCCTCCATTGTAATTTATAGAATCACTTTCAGGTTCAACACAACATGACCACCCCCTCTTCCAGGCATCTTCTCTCTTTCTGTTACTGCCTCTTGATCATATGTCTATTTTGTAAATGCTAAAGTTAATAATAACCATAATTTGAGTACATACTGTGTGTCCAGGGTGTCAATCATTTTATATGAATAATCTCACTTAATTCTAATAACAGAATTACATGGAAATTTTCAACATCTTTATTTTCACTGACTAAGGATTTTTAAAAAGTGACTTAAATGAGATCACAATGGTGCATAGTAAATTGTAGTAGAATCGGGATATAAACTCATGATAGATCACACACACACAAGCACACATGCATATGCATCCATATATAATATCATACCCCAGGTGATTAAGAAAAATAAACTAAATTAGGAAGAAAGAGTACAAAGACAAATACTATTGGGTTGGCCAAAAAGTCCACTTAGTTTTTTCTATAAACAAAAGACACATTTTTCATTTTCACCAATAACTTTATTGATTTGGATATTTTGAAATTTTCAGCTATATCCTGCATAGTAGAATGTTGATTGTTTTCAATTAATGTCTTCATTTCATTGCTCTCAACTTCAATTGGTCTACCCAACTATGGAGCATTGTCCAATGAGAAATCTCCAACACAGAACCTCACAAACCACTTTTAACATATTCTATCAGTCACAGCATCTTCTCCATACACTGCACAAATCTTTTTTTGTGTTTCAGTTGAGTTTTTTACCTCTCTTGAAATAAAGTATAGTATGCTGAAAATGCATATTTTCATCCATCTTCAATATTAAAATGGCTACACAAAAAATTACCAATTTTGATCATTTTCAAATGCACACTGATGTGATAGCTGTCACTATACTATCTAAGAAAACTGTTTCAAGTGAAGTTGTGGACACCTAAGTGCAACTAGAGCCATCTTACAGAAGAATATTGGCCAACCCAATATTTTTAGAAGTCAAAAGTGGGGACAACTGTAATTGAACAACAATAAAAAAAAGAAGTCAGAGAAGTTCTCTAAGTAGAAAACATTCAGGCTGACACCTAAAGTGACACCATAGCCTTTTGGTTAGCAAGGCAAGAATGGCATAAGCAGAATAAAGAGTGGATACAAATTACCTGTGATAATATTTAAAAATAATTGAAGGTGAGCCTTGGCTGTTGTAGCTAAGTGGATTTAGTGCCAGCCTGTGAACCAAAGGGTCACCAGTTAGATTCCCAAACAGGGCACATGCTTGGGTTGCAGGCCTGGTCCCCAGTATGGGATCTGCAAGAGTCAACCACACATTGATGTTTCTCTTCCTTTTTTCTCCCTTCCTTCTCCTCTCTCGAAGAATAAATAAATAGGAGGTTCTAAGACGGTGATGTGGTAGGAGGGAGCAGATTCCACTTCCCCCTACACACGGGGAAAAAAAACCTAGCTGATCAGCAGAGGAACAGAGCAAACAGCCAACAGTATCACAACATACATGAAAATTGGAGATCAAAAATTGTAGCGGACATTGAAAAACCAGACTGTAAGGAGGCTACTTCAGGATAATAAGGGCCTATGGATCAGCACCGGGACCAGGGAGGTTGCAGCCTGAGGTCCGGCAATCCCAGGTCTGCCTCAGGGCACTCGGGAGAGAGCTGGGTCAACCACTCCCTACCAGGCCAAACACATATTGGGCAGCACCAGAAGATTTGGCCTGGTTGCTTGAAGGCACTGAGAGGGGACTGACGTTTGCGTGGCACTCATACAGGGGCTGTGAGCACCCACTCATAGCCCTGGGAAAAGTGTGCACCAGAGCCTGTGTGACAAAGGCAGCCTGGCAGCGTGCCCACAACCCTGAGAGAGTGTGGTTTCCTGGAAGACCTAGAGCCCACAGCCATAAACAAGGAAAAGGCACAGGCACTCTGCAGGATGCCGGGTGCCCACAGCTGTGAAATTGGGGAAGTGCTTGTACCTCAGGAGCCCCTGAGCTCACACACGTGGATCCAGAAAAGGAGCGGTCACTCCGCAAGATCCCGGGAGCACACAGCCGTGAACACGGGGAAGGTGAGCACACTCCACACACCACAGGATCCAGGGAGCCAACGGCCACGAGCTCCAGAGAGTGTGCGTAAGAGGACTCAGATCCCACACCCAGGGCCTTGCGAGAGGCACCCCACTGGCACTGGGGAGAATGCCCAGCTAGCCCTGCGGAGAGTCCTCCAGAGGCTGACTGAGTGCTTAATGGAGAAAAGAGACAACAATCACCCCTCAGCCTGCTGAAGCCAGCAAGAACAAAAAAAATGGTTTGGCCAGTTGGAAACCAATAAGAGGTTTTTTTTTGTTATTGTGTCCTTATTTTAAGTAACTTTTTATTTTTTAATTCTTATTATTTTTATACCTCTCAATTCCTTATGCTTCTCTTTCTTTATTTCTAGTGTTATTCCTTATTCCTTTCTTTCCATTTATCTCTTCTTTCTTCCATCTTCTGCTTTTTTTCCTTCTTCTTTTTGAATAAGTTATGGCATATTTGTATTATCATTTTTCATTATTCTTACATTTTTTATTTTAATAGTATTTTGGTAATCCTCTTCTTTCTGAATTGTCTTCTTTGCTTCACTGATTATATTGTATCGTTTGACAGGTTTCCCCTGTTATCTCATTTATAGTGTATTGCTAATTTACTGTCCTTCATTTGTGTGCCATTAGTACACTACTTAAGGTTCTATACTCCCTATTCTTGTTATCTAGATATCATAGATTCTGTCATATGATTGTTGATCAAATATTATTGTAAATAATAGCTGTTCTATACAATTGTAAATACTTCACAACACCCCTCCCAGATCTTAGCACACTTCACAGTTTCCTGAACTCTATTACTGTAGTGGTTAACTCTATTCTCTCACACACTACACCTATTTATGATCTTTTACTCTCACCTTACCTCAGAATCTGACCTCCCACAACCTCAATGCTTTCTAGATCCAACTCACAATCCTTCCTTCCCCAACAGGAATCTTATCTTCTTTCCATCCTTTCTAAAAATCAGCTAGTTGGGTGGACTATCATGGTTAACACTATACACAGCCAAAGGATCTCCTATCTCTTCTCTACTGTCTGCTACTGTAAATATCATAGAAGACTCTCTTGCTGTCTTAAACCATTTTGCCTTACCACTCCAACTAATCACAAAGAAGAGTAGGGGGAAGCTGTGAACACCAAGATACCTAAAGGAAACTGCACTATGGAATCTCACAGGTATTCTACCACAGAAGTTCTCACCATAAACCCAGAGAGCCAGAACAGATCAATTTAAAAAGCTGAGGCTAGCAAGAAGAGTCTCACGAACAATGAGAAGAAAAAGAAACAATCCCCAAATGAAGGGAAAGGAGGAAGCCTCAGAAAGAATGCTAAATGAAATAGAGGCAACTCAACTATCAGATATTGAGTTCAAGGAAATGATTATCAGGTAGCTCAACAAGCTCACAATGAGCTACCAGAAACTACAGGGAAGCTACAATGAAGTCACTGCAAACTATATCAATGTGAAAAAGGAAATAGAAGCTATCAACAAGGGCCAAGAGGAAATGAAGAATACAATTTCTGAACTGAAGAACACAGTAGAAGGAATCAAAAGTAGGACTGATGAAGCAGAAGATTGGATCAGCTAATTGGAGGACAAAGTAGGAAAAAACACCCAGAAAGAGCAAGAAAAGGAAAAGAGGCTCAGAAAGAATGAAGAGGGATTAAGAAAAATGCAAGACAATATGAAATGTAATAATATCCATATAATAGGGATACCAGAAGGAGAAGAAGAAGAGCAAGGGGTAGAAC
>CM052540.1:75953540-75973358 GCA_028533065.1 Trachops cirrhosus | reverse complement strand
AAAATTTCAAGACAATGAGAGAATCTTATAGGCAGCAAGGGAGAAACAGGAAGTAACATACAAGGGAGCCCCAATAAGACTAGCAGCTGACTTCTCAACAGAAATGCTCCAAGCCAGAAGAGAATGGCAACAAATATTCCAAGTAATGAGAACCAGAGGTCTACAACCAAAGCTACTTTACCCAGGAAGGCTCTCAATCAAGATAGAAGGCCAAATAAGAAGCTTCCCAGACAAAAGAAGTCTAAAAGAATACACCTCCACCAAACCAGCTCTGCAAGAGTTGCTAAAGGGACTCCTTTAAGGAAAGGAAGGAAAAGAGAGAGAAAGAGAGAGAGAGAGAGAGAGAGAGAGAGAGAGAGAGGAACACAGGTATGTAAATGGCAATGAATAAGTACATATCAATAATAACCTTAAATGTAAATGGACTAAATGCTCCAATCAAAAGACATAGAATAGCTGAATGGATAAGAAAGCATGACCCACATATATGCTGCCTACAAGAGACCCACCTCAGAATAAAAGATCTACAACAGCCTGAAAGTGAAGGGCTGGAAACAAATATTCGAAGCAAACGGACAAGAAAAAAAGAGCGGGGGTAGCAATACTCATATCAGACATAATAAACTTCAAAAAAAGTACCATAAAGAGAGACCCAGAAGGTTACTTTATAATACTCAAGGGAAGAATACATCAAGAAGACATAAACATTGTAAATATATATGTACCCAACATAAGAACACCCAAATACATAAAGAAAATCTTAGAGGACTTCAGGAAAGATATTGACAGCAACACAATTATAGTGGGGGATTTTAACACCCAACTGTCAAAAATGAACAGATCTTCCAAACAAAATATCAACAAAGATATTGTGGCATCGAACAATGCCCTAGATGAAATGGACTTAATGGATACATACAAAGCCCTCCATCCCAAAGAAGCTAAATACACATTCCTTTCCAATGTACATAGAACATTTTCAAAGATAGACGATATGATAGGACACAAAACAAGCCTCAACAAATTCAAGAAAATTGAAATCATACCAAGCATTTTCTCAGATCACAAGGGACTGAAACTGGAAACCAACCCCAAGGAAAAATACCCCAAACACTCAAAATCATGGAGATAAAATAGCATGCTATTAAACAATGAATGGGTCAAGAGTGAAATTAGGAAAGAAATCAAAAAGTTTCTGGAAAAAAATGAAAATTAATCACAACAACCCAAAACTTATGGACACAGTGAAGATTGTCTTCGGAGGGAAGTTCATGGCGATACAGGCCTACCTAAAAAAGATAGAAACATTTCAAATAAACAACCTAACCCTATGTCTACAAGAACTCAAGGAACAACAACAAAGACAGCCCAGAGCAAGTAGAAGGAAGGAAAGAACCAAGATCAGTGCAGAATTAAATGTCATAGAGACTAAAAGCACAATTCTAAGGATCAGTGAATCCAGGAGTTGGTTCTTTGAAAAGATAAACAAAATTGACAAGCCTTTAAGCAGACTCATCAAGAAAAAAAGAGAGAAAACCCAAATAAACACAATCAGAATTGAAAGAGAAGAGATTATAACTTATACCAAAGAAATACAAAGGATTGTCAGAAATTACTCTGTAGAACTGTGTGCCAAGAAATTTGAAAACCTAGGTGAAATGGACAAATTTCTAGAAAAGTATAATGTTCCAAAACTCAATGAAGCAGAAGCAGAAAGCCTGAACAGACCAATAACAGCAGATGAAATTGAAGCAGTAATGAAAAAACTCACCACACACAAAAGCCCTGGAACAGATGGTTTCAGAGGAGAACTCTATAAAGCATTTAAGGAAGAGCTAACCCCTATCCTTCACAGACTACTCCAAAAAATCCAAAATGATGGAAGACTCCCAAACTCTTTTTATGAGGCCAACATCATACTAGTACCAAAACCAGATAAAGACACAACAAAGAAACAAAACTTCAGGCCAATATCACTGATGAACATAGACGCTAAAATCCTCAACAAAATATTGGCAAACCACATCCAGCAATATGTGGAAAAGATCATACACCATGATCAAGTGAAATTCATCCCAAGGATGCAAGGATGTTACAATATTTGCAAATCAGTAAATGTAATAAAATCACATAAACAAAATGAAAGACAAAAATCACATGATCATATCAATAGATGCAGAAAAAGCATTTTATAAGGTACAGCACCCATTTATGATAAAAACACTCAGCAAAGTGGGAAGAGAGGGAGCATTGCTCAACATAATAAAGGCCATATATGAGAGACTTATAGTCAACATTATAGTCAATGGGCAAAAACTAAAATCTTTTCCAGTAAGATCAAGACAAAGCTGTCCAGTCTCACCACTTCTATTCAATATAGTATTGGAAGTTTTAGACACAGCAATTAGACAAGAAAAAGAAATAAAAGGCATCAAAACTGGAAAGGAGGAAAGAAAGCTGTCACTGTTTGCAGATGACATGATAGTGTATGTAGAAAATCCTATAGACTCGGCCAAAAAACTGCTTGACCTAATAAATGAATTTGGAAAACAGCAGGATATAAAGTCAATATCCAGAAATCAAAGGCATTTTTGTACACCAACAATGAAACAGGAGGAGCAGAAATCAAGAAAAACATCCTATTTGATATAGCAAAAAGAAAAATAAAATACCTAGGAATAAACCTAACCAAAGAGGTAAAAGTCCTGTATTCAGAAAACTACATAACACTGAAGAAAGAAATCAAGGAAGATACAAACAAATGGAAACATATACCATTTTCATGGATTGGAAGAATTAACATCATCAAAATGTCCATACTACCCAAAGCAATTTACAGATTCAATGCAATACCTATTAAAGTACCATTGGCATATTTCACAGACAGAACAAACACTTCAAAAATTTATATGGAATCATAAGCGACCCAGAATAGCTGGTGCAATTTTGAGAAAGAAGAGTCAAGTAGGAGGGATCACAATACCTGATACTAAACTGTATTACAAGGCTACTGTAATCAGAACAGCCTGGTACTGGCATAGAAACAGGCACATGGACCAATGGAACAGAACCGAGGGCCCAGAAACAAACCCAAGTGTCTATGGTCAATTAATATTTGACAAAGGGGGCAGCAACATAAAATGGAGTAAAAACAGCCTCCTTACACCAATGGTGTTGGGAGAACTGGACAGCTATGTGCAAAAAAATGAAACTCGAGAAGCAACTTACACCATACCCAAAAACAAATTCAAGGTGGATAAAAAATTTAAATATAAACTGTAACACCATTAAAGTCCTAGAGGAGAACATAGGCAGGAAAATCTCAGATATTGCACGCAGAAACATTTTTAATGAATTTTCCCCTAGAACAAGGGACATTAAATGAAAGAATAAACAAATGGGATCTCATCAAAATAAAAAGCTTCTGCACGGCTAAATAAAACAGTATTAAAATAAAAAAAGAACCAACTGTATGGGAAAACATATTTGCCAATGATACCTCAGACAAGGGTTTAATATCCAAAATATATAATGAACTTACACAACTCCACTCGAAGAAGACAAACAACTCAATTGAAGAATGGGCAAGGGACTTGAACAGACACTTCTCCAAGGAGGACATAAAGAGGATCCAGAGACACATGAAAAGATGCTCAATATTGCTAGCTATCAGAGAGATGCAAATTGAACCACAATTTGATACCACTTCATACCAGTCAGAATGGCCATCATAAATACAACAATAGACAACAAGTGTTGGAGAGGTTGTGGAGAAAAAGGGACCCTAGTGCACTGTTGGTGGGATTTCAGACTGGTACAACCACTATGGAAAACAGTATGGAACTTCCTCAGAAAACTAAAAATGGATCTGCCTTTTGACCCAGCAATTGCACTGCTGGGACTATATCCTAAGAACCCCGGAACACCAATCCAAAAGAACGTATGCACTCCAATGTTCATAGCAGCGCAATTTACAATAGCTAAGTGCTGGAAGCAACCTTGGTGCCCATCAGTAAATGAATGGATACAAAAGCTATCCATCAGTAAATGAATGGATACAAAAGAATTCCATTGTGTACATTTACACAATGGAATTCTGTGCAGGAGAAAGAAAGAAGGAGCTCCTACCCTTTGCAATAGCATGGATGGAACTGGAAAGCATTATGCTAAGTGGAATAAGCCAGGGGGTGAAAGACAAATACCATATGATCTCACCTTTAACAGGAACCTAAACATCAAAAGAAACAAAAGAGAAAATATAGCCAAAGACACTGAAATAGAGAATAGGCTGACAGTGACCAGAGGTGAAAGGGGAGGGAATTTCAGGGGAATTTCAGGGGAGAATGGAAAGCATTTACAGGAACAAATATAAAGGACACATGGACAAAAACTAGGGGTCTTGGAAATGGGAGGGAGTTGGGGAGGGTGGCTTGCATGGGCTGGAATGGGAGTGAAGGACAGAAAACTGTACTTGAATAATGAGTAAAATAAAATTGGGAAAAAAAGAAAAAAGATCAAATATTATAATAACTCTAGGAAAAAAGGAATAAATAAATAAATAAATAAATAAAATATTTTAAAATAATTTAAGGGGAAATTCACATCAAAAATTAACCATTTTGCAGTGAGCAGTTTGGTGGCATTTAGTTTATTCACAATGTATAACTACCACCTATGACTAGTTCCAAAATATAACTCTACTTATTGAACCGTTTCTTCCTATTCCCATGTCCTGGAAATGACTAATCCATAATCTGTTTCTACGAATTTTACCATTCTGTGCATTTCATATAAAAAGGGTTATACGATATGCTACTTCTTGTGTCTGGCTCCTTTAACTTTGCACATTTTGAAGGTTCGTCCATAGTGTATTATATATAAGTACTTTGTCCCTTTTTTACAGCTGAATAATAGTTCATTTTATGTATACACCATAATTTGTTTACCTATTCATTCATTGATGGACATTTGGGTTGTTTCTATGTTTTGGCTACCGTAAATAATCATGTGTGTACTTATACTTGCTTGACAACCTGTTTGTAATTCTTTTGGGTATGTCCACTTCAGGAGTAGAAATGCTAGATCATATGGTAATTACATGCTTAACTTTTTGAGAAACCCCCCAGTGTATTTTCCACACGAGTTGTACCATTTTACATTATCACCAACAACATATGAAGTTCTGATTTTTCTACATATTCACCCTGAGATTAGTTTCTGATCAATATTTTCAAGGAAAAGCATGGGTGAACCCTAAATTGTAATTGAAAAAATGAGCATCAGAGAAATTGGAAATAAATGTGAAGAGTAGCCAAGGACCAGATGTTATAAGGGTCTATTGACTCTAGTAAAGAATGTGCAAGAAAGTGTTGTCAAAAGCCAATGTCAGATTTCCCCCTGTGCTTTCTTCTAGAAGTTTTACAGTTTTAGGCTTATGTTTAATTATTTAATCTATTTTGAGTTGCTTTTGTATATAATGTAATGTAAGGGTCCAGTTTCATCATTTTGCAGATGAATATCATCCAGTTTTCCTAATGCCATTTGTTAAAAATCTACCTTTCCCCTATTCTGTATTTTTTACACCCTTCTGGCAGATCAGTTTAACTTGTACATATGTTTATTTCTGAGCTCTCTATTCTATTTAATTAGTCTATGTGTTTGTTTTTACACCAGTACCATACTGTTTTAATTACTATAGTTTTGTAATATGTTTTTAAATAAGAAATTATGGTGCCTATAATTTTGTTCTTTTTTTCTCAAGACTTCCTTGGCTATTTGGGTCTTCTGTGGTTCCTTATGAGCCAGATGAATAATAGAAGCCAATTAAGGGCTGTGGGATCTGTCATGGAGGGGAGGCTTCCCATGAGGGAGAATAATTCTGTAAAGTACAGATCACTTGGCTATCCCTGGTAAGTGGTATACGAGATGTCCAAAGGATGGCATTTCTGGACAGGTTGGCATCCTTGTTGTACTCTAGAGGTGACAAATTTTCATGTTTAGAGTAAATTGTCAGAACCTCACAACTAAGTGCCAAAGGTAGAGACCAATACTACTATGTTCCAGATTAAGAAGAGAGTGGTTTCCTTGGAGGAATGTGTATAAGGTGTGTCACATCTGCCTGGAGCCCTTTTGTCCACTGTACTAAGACTGAGGGGAATATTCTAAGATTTCCCCCTCTGAAGAACCATGGGCCTTTTCTGTCTGAACTATTAGGGCAGAAAAGGAAAAGAGTTTTAAACAAAGTTGATAAACCACCCCATACTTCATCAATTCTACCATGTAGTCCAGTTAAACCATTGAGTCTCACTTCAGGGGGTGGCAATGCAGATGGGCTTTTTAAGTGAGGTCTATATTGTGTAAGCAAGTACCCAGGTAATAAAGTTATCAGCATACACCCTGTGAAAATAGAAGGAAGAACACAAAGGTTAATCCACACAACAAATCATAAAACAGTCTCTGAGTTCACAAGACTGTCATTTGAGAAGATGTCCAGTTGCAAGACCTTTGCTGGGATGATATTAAGCAGTGACAATTTGACAAATTCTTCTTGTCTATAAATTGAACATCTCTGGTGATGTTATCAGGTGCTGAGGTAAAATCTGTATATAGAAATAAATTCAATTTCCAAGTTAAAACAAAACTTTGAGGATAATTAGTTGTACTGGAGTCCAATATGCACAATTAAGTATTGTGATTTTCCCTGAAATACAGTTTTTCTCCTTAAGATTACCTTTATTGTTATCAGAAGTTCTGTTTTAATTTTTCCTGCTTATGTGCATAAACACAACAAAAGCAGCAATTAATCACATTCTCTTTAAATCTGCTTTGCTGAAACTTCCACAAGGAACCTTTGGACACAGTTTTAGTCAGGCTTCAGAGCGTAGAAGCCAAGTCAAACACCTGCCATTAGGGCTTGCATGCAGTATCTATATTCCTCAAGTCCTTGAGGTTTCCCAAAGTGTCTTAAGGTTTCTCCTTGCCATCTTTCAGGATAGCAACCTTCATTCCTTACCTGGAAAGACTGCTGAGAAACACACAACTGAACAAGGTATCAGGCTATTTTTTTAGTGTGCTTTCATTAGCTTCAAAAGTCAATTTCAGTTCCTCAAGGCTTTCTGGTAACAACCAGAGTCCAGGTATGCCTCCTTCAGATATAACATTTCAGTCAAAGTCTTGGTTATTAAATTCACAATGTGAAATTGGTCCCATTGGTTTTATACAAAGAAACTTTATGCCATCACTCACCCCTTAAGAAGGCCAAATTCTGAAGAGATCAGGTAGGGAGAAAAATGCAAAGCAAAAAAGAAAACCCTTGTCCTTCTAATATTCATCAAAATTTCATCTCCATGCTTTATGCCTTCTATTACTTATTTTTCAACTTAATGTGAAATTCTAACTCTTAGAAATCTCAATTTCCTTTTGAAACAGAAACAAAACAAAATCTAAAGCAAAGGCAGAGTTTCAAAAAGGAGAGACTAGAACTAGCTTTAGAATCTTGTCTAACACAAATTGGTTAGCCAACCAGTATCCCAAGTGACCTTTCCTAGGTCCAAATGGCAGAGACCTTCTCTCACTCCAGATGGCATACCAAACAGCCCCATATAGCAGAGGCAGAAGATTCCTGGTGTGCACAGAGCAGCAAAGATCAAACCAGGCCCCCAAAAGATCAGAAAGTAAGCATAGAATAACTGTATCCAAGATCTGAGATTTCTTTCTCTTTAATTTTAAAACTTTCACAATCTTCTATATACTTTTGAATTTTCTATACACCTTCTGAGTATTATTTCTGATTGAGTGTAATCAGAAATAACCATTTTTGCCTAACTCACTTTCAATACTTGTCCTTTCTAATGATGGAAAGGACCATACTCTAACTCAGTAGCAAGCAGCTAAAGGTTCTTAGATTTGCAAACACATTCTGTAACTTCTTTAAACGCAGGCCCTTGGTCTTCTTTCTTGCTGAATCCTTGTTGTGAAATAGGGCTTTGTGTGGCACCTCCTCTTCACCCCAGCAGAATTAATTTTCTGAGGAAGTCACCACTGTGAAATACAAAGAGAACAGAAAGAAGTTGGCTTTGGGAGCTGCTGCCCCTTTATGTAGAGAAATTTTCATCTCCCTCAGGAGTGTAGGTCCAGCTTTTCCTTCTTGCCATCAACCACAGCAGCAGGGTGCAAGTCTTCCACAGGCAGTGGCTCTTTTACACATGTCTTTCAGGTCTTTAGTTTAAGAGTTGATCTCCCAGCCACATGAGTGTGAGGACTCGTCAGATGTATAGACAGACCTGCAATGAGCAAACTTGTGCAAAATGGTTAGTGTTTGCCTTAAATATTGTGCATATTGTTTTATCTTTGATACATGCTTTAAATCTAAAGAGGGTTTTCTTAAAATAAAGATTTCAAAGGGTCTCACACACTATTTCAAAAGGGCCCAATTGAAGTCCACTTCTGGGTGCTACCCTAATTCAGAGCAAGGCAATACGAAATGCCTGGTCCCATTTCAAATGCATTTCCTGGCATACTTTCATCAGAGTCCTTTTCATTTTCTCAGTCTTTCCCACAGCATGCAGTTTCTATTGAAATTTAGTGTCTGCCCGATCTTTTGGGAGATCTCCAAAGTGAACGATGGTCCATCATCACCTTGAATGCTGTGAGGAAGCCCAAATCTGGGTCTTCATTGGCTTTTTTTTCCGTGAAACTGCTGTTATCTGTATATAACTCCCAGTCTGGCATTGTCAGTGGCTGGTCCAAGCAATTATTCTAGAAGACTGAGTGTCCCTCTGAATCTGAGAACAGGGTGGCTGGGCTTATAGTTGTGGTAGTCTGTAAGGTAACATTTGGGTTGTCTAAAAAATGGCAGGGTTGGGTGCCATAGGATATACATCACAGATGTGTTGCATATTATATTAACTGCTCTATCTGTGGTTCTGTTGGCCCAGATAACTTGATCAGCCTGCCCACTGATCTTGGGTGAAAAGAGTTTACCCCCGGGTCCTTCTGGGCAATTCAGGAATGCCTGGAGTTAGATAGCATGTTCCAGCCAGACTTCTACCCATAGTTGCTACTTCTCAGGAGAAAAAGTTACTTGTACATGCAATTTACAAAGGAAATCTCAGCCCAGCAATGGTATGGGGCAGGTGGGAATGTAGAGAAAACTATGCATGAGCTTTTGATCCCCAAACTAGCATTATAGAGGTTGAAGAAATATCTGTTTTTGTAATTGGCCAGTTACTCCAGTAACCATTACTGCATCCAAACCTTTCTTCGTTATCTTTGTATTTAGTACTAAGTATGTAGCTCCCATATCTATAAAGGAAATTGATTACCATGTTCCCCACCATCAACTGTACCCTCAGCTCCTGGGAGGAAATAGTAATCAGTTAGAAGATGCCTAAGGGAGCCTTCAGGCCTCTTCATTCACCAGATTTCCCTTTTTTTTTTTTTTTTTGCATTTCTTATTGAGGGACTTTTATCCTCTTAAGTTCCCCTTTGAGTTTCAGGCATTCCTTTCTCAAACGGCCCTTCTCCTTGCAATAGGCACATTGATTGGTGCCTAGTGGGGCTTTGTTCCTTCCTTCAGGTTCCATCTCTCCTTAGGGTTTCCCCAAAGTACTTCTAAAACACCATGGTCTATTCTTACTTCCTTGCTTCCTGGGCATTGTAAACTTTAAAGCCTATGTTCACCAAATGAGAGGGATTCATTCTCAAAGCCCTGTCTAAATGCTGGAGTTTCTTTCTGCTATCTGAGGCACTTTGTCCAATAAAAGTCAGGTTCACCATCTGGAAATTTTCTGGTACTTCTGGGTCACTATTAATGTGCTTTCTATAGACCTGATAGACCTGAGTTTCTAAAAACTCAGAAGGATCCTCATCTAATTTTTGTTGCATGTCCCGTATCATATTCAGGATCTTTTGTTGTATGTCCCGTATCATATTCAGGACCCCTTTCTTAAATTCTTCCCATATGTACCTCCTATAATATTCTAGGAGGACCCCACTATTTTGGTCCCAGTCAGGCTCTGCGAAGGGAATTGCTCCAGCTGTGTTGGGAGTCCCATTGAGATTCTCTTCCTGCATGTGTTGAGCCTCCTCATTAGCCTTCTTTATAACCAGCTGCATTTCATCTGCCATCAGCAGGTTGTTAAGGAGAGCCTGTACATCTGCCCAGTTTGGATGATGAGTGGCAAAAATGGACATGATAAGATTTGCCATTCTCTGAGAATCCTCCCTACATGAGGGGTTGGAATTCTTCCAATTCACTAAGTCTGATATGGAAAACAAAGTATGTTCCCAATTGTAGCCAGCTGGTTGACTTTCCTGATTTACTCCACCTATAGGGTATTACCTGAAAGGGAACTTTCTTGCTCTGGATAGTGATGCTTCCTGGCCAAACTGGGTGTCCTGACAGGTCTTTAAAGGGGAGATCCTTCCCTTATCGTATAGGGGTGGGGCCATTGGCTCTCTGGGCCCTATTTTAGGGGCAGCTAGCAGTGGAGGTAGTGACAGGGGAGGTCTTTCCAGTACTGACCCTACATCCCTTGGGTTCAGGCCATTTATGAGGCTTATTTCTTCATTCTCCTTTTCTTCCTGTGTCTTACTGTCTGGGACAGGTTTGGAGCCACTTCTGTTCTCTGCACCATCAAGCAGTTCTCTGTCTCTGGTGAAACCCTATTATGTAATGACATAAACACCTTGACATAATCGATTTCATCCCGTTCATCTAATCATTGGCAATATAGTTCCAACTGCATGATGGTACAGTAATTTAAGGAACCATTTGGAAGCCATTTTCCTCCATAGTCCAAAAGATATGTAGGCCACACAGTGTTATAATAATGAACCAATTCCTCCTTAGACATTGGATAATGCCTGTACATAGCTCATTCCACTAAAATTCTACCCAGCATGCACGCTCCAGGAACCAACACAGAATAGCCCCTGATGGTCTGGGCATACTGACCCATAATTATGAACACAAAAAGACCCAAGGCAAACTGGGAACATATAAACAAAACTTACATTCATGACTCCATTATTCTGAATGAGTGCTCACAAGCAAGTTTTCTGCCAACTGATCCCACAAACAGTGGCCCCCAAACAACGACCTCTTCAAAGCTCAGCCAGTCCTCACATGGACCCTGGTTCACAGCCCCAAAACGTGGGTGATCCTCACCCCTCTTAGAGTCTATCCCCTTCCCAGACCCATTTCCTTTCCAATTTCCAGGTGTATTTAAGCAGCTGACACCTTGTGTGGGTGTGTAGAGAAATTCCCAGACACTGGGAATCCCCACAGTCCCCATCTTGAGGGGTCAGCCTGCCACAGGCAGCTATTGCCCCACGTTGGGCACCATTACTGTTACCAGACAGTAAGTGGGGTTCTACTGCCCTCTGCCAATAGGCAATCTCTGGAGGCAGAGGTTTGGTGAAAAGGGAAAGAGGCCATTTATTCAAAGGCTATATAATTTTTGAAGAATGGCAGGCTTTTGTTTTAGAGCGCATTTCCTCTAAAACACCCAAAGAGAAATAACCTCACAACCCATTGCCAGGTTAGTTCAAAGATGCACGTAGAATTCCTTTTCCCATTTGAAATACCATCCTTTGAGGTATGCAGGTGGCTACAGTATGACCATCCTGGAGACTTCAAGTTGCTGTCTTAAAAGTCTCAGTCAGGCTTCAGGAGTCTTTTGGAATCTGTCCGTGTGCCAGGATCCTATTTACTGCATGCTGCTCTTTCCTCCATTCCTGCCCACTGGCCCAGCGCGACTGTGCCTCATCCCTCTGGCCATCAGTTCACCGGTGTGTCCGTGCACCTGGCCAAGCAGGGCTGCTCAATGCAGCATCAGTTACCCATGCCGCTGCTGTTTCTCATGCCAGGAGGGTCCCAGGAACACTGCCAGACCATGCAGTCACCAGGGCTGCTGTCCCGGGGACTTTCGGGCCCCTGACCCGACAAGCAAGGGGAACCAGAAAGTAAAAAAAGCTGAGAGTCTGCCCACCCTCTGTTTAAATCTTTGGGCCCAAAACATTATGTGCTCCGAAAGTGTCCCACTTTTCTACCCAATCCTTGCTAGACTGGCAGGTCTGCCCCACCCCTTATTGCCATGTCCTAGAAAGAGATCGGAGCATCTCTTCCTGGAGTGGGGCATCATGCGCTGGTTTGTTTACCCACTATCTGGGGGTGTGGAAAGCTTTCATGCCCAGCTGCAGTTTCAGTACCGCTGCCTCTGGCACTTCCCAACCCCTCTCTTCTCTGGAGTCTGGGAAGGCTTTTGCGCTACCTCAGGGGTTCCTCCCCACTCCTCAGCCAGTTCCGGAGATCCCCCTGTAACAATACTACATTTATGTGAATAATCAAGCCAATTTTAATAAGACTGCATTTATTTTACAAATTAATTTTACTGTGTATATTTGATAAAAATGGGATGACTAAAAAATTGTTTCAAATAGAAAACTATGGTGTATTCATTATCAGATTCTAGTCCTCTTAATGGTCTTTAAGGTTTTGTTATCTACTTGTAAGCTTCAGAGAAATCACCACAATAGATCATGAATAGACAACCTTCACTGGGCTACTGAAAAGTTCAACTGAACTGACAACATCATCAAAGGCAGTCAATTTGCAAACCAGGAAAACCTATCATTCTGAAATTGCCATCCTCATTCCACCTTCTAAAGATGCTTTTAACTCAAAGCTAGACATTTTCTTAACAAGCTGTCCTCTATCTCAAAAATTAAATTTACAATTTGTTCAAATTAATAATCTTTTTCTCTTATTGCCCTAGAAATGCCTTTTACTAAACGCCCTGTTTGCTCACATCACTTAGATAACTAATTTAAGCAGAAGATCACCTGTGACACCTCCTCCTGAAATAAAACATCCTAGTTTTTATTCATCCTGTTCTAAGGAATCATGAGGGTATGTTATTACTATGTGTATTTGTGAATAACTAATAAAATATTGAAACCCAATTACACATTTTCCCCCAAAACTGTACAATTGACTTAGAAAGATAAAACCTGAAACTTACTATAACCCATTTAATTTATTTGATTTGTTAAATCTTAGCTCCTGAAAATGTCTGCTCAGGAAAATTTTTCAATTGTTGGCTATTCCACTTTTAGTCATCATATTAACTTCTCTGCTGTGTTGTATCCTCTCAAAGGTTTTAAAGGCCTTTGACAACCACTCACACATTGAATGATATCCCTCAGGATTAGACACCTGCAAGAACTCAGTGATCTCACCACCATGTCCATGATGATGATACAACTCTTGATAACAGTTACTACATGACCCTCCATCTGTCCTGATAACTCAACAATTGGAAACGGTGAATATGTGATTCTCAGCTTGGCTATATCCACTGTGGTAACTGAGGGTAACTCTACACTAACTGGAGCCAACACAGAATAACCCCTAATGGTCCAGATGTACTGACCCATAATTATGATCTCAAGACCCCAAACTGGGAACATACAAGTGAAACTTGCAACCATGACATGACTACATTATTTGAAATGAATGCTCACCAGCTAGGTTTCTACCAACTGATCCTGCAAACAGTGGCCCTGAAATGATGGCTTTCCCAAAGCTCTTCCAGTCCTCACCTGGCCCCTGGTTTGCTTGCAGAGGGAATTACCAAAAAGGGAGATGGTTAAAATTAAATACAAAATTAGACTGGACTTTAGAATTACCTGAGTAGACAAAGCCAGTTAAGCTACATAAGCAATTTGCTACATAAATAAACTAAATTTAGCTTATTTTATATAAGAATATAAGTGAAACTTAATTTAGGTTAATTTTTTAAATGTCTCTGATAATTATTAAAAACTTAAGTAATCTTCCTAAAAATGGTATAAAGAGGTAAGCACTTTTAACCATCCCTCATCTTCCAGAAATCCCTATTGTAATAAGCAATCATTTGTAAATGTTAAACAACTTTCTCAATTTTACTTTATAAGCCATCCATTAACTTCATGCCTCTGAGCTTCATAAGAGTCTTGAATTTGAAACCTTCCTGTTGGCATGTGAATTATTCTTACATACACAAGAAACTCTTATAAATATTATTTTTTTATTTGGTGATTTTAATGTTGCTATTTCTGGAGTCTAAACACAATGCCTCTAATGTTGGCAGTCTGTGTTTCCAATGCTTAGTTTCCCTACTTGTAAAATGAGAAGCTTCATTGCTTCTCATTTATTGCTTAGGTGACTTATTGTGTTTATTGTTTAGGTGACTCCTGGTCTCAAACTTCTATGAAGCTGTCACTGTTTTATGACAGTTTGACAGCACCAATACAAAACCATTCAATCTTCTCAGAAAAGTAAGGTAAAACTCATTACTTGCATTTCAGAAATGTTTTAAAAAATACTCTTCCAGAGAATTTGAAAGCAGGTATAACTGTGAGTGTGTGAGGGTGTGTGTAGGGAAGGTGTCTATGTGTTTTAGGAAGATTGGAAGTAGGAGGAATAGAGGAAATTCAGTAAGAGGCACTACCCATTTAAACAAAATTTAGAATAAAATAAAATGTTAAAATAAGTTAATGAGATATATTCTAATTTATATAATTTGTTTCATTTATAATGTGAAATATAATTATCAACTCACATAAGTTTCTTAAAATAATTACATGAATCTTTGCCATGACAAAAAGTCATATATAATAATTTACTCTGATAACATAAAAAAGCACAGTCTCTAGAATGCATTAAAGTAATATTTTGAGCTTTAATTTCTCCTTCAAAATTTGTACAGCTTTAGCATTTTAAATGCCTAACAAATAATTCAAATAGTTATTAAAATTTTATCACAAGGCATTTATGACATAGACAAAAAGGTATTAATGTCATAGAAAACTTCAGGATATAGAACTTTGTGACTAACCATGTTTTAATGGTTTAGGGTAAGGCAGTAAGAGGAATTAAGCAAGTGTGGTCATATGTGGGAAGTCTAAAGAAAAAAATAAAGAACTCAATAATTGTGGCAAAAACATATTCAGAGCTATGGAAATAACTGCTGGAGACCCCACCAAGTCTCCTCTCCATATTAAAATACGGCAAGATGATGACCATCTGTAAGCCAGGAAGAGGGTCTTCATCAGGAACTGAATCTGCCTGCACCTTGATCTTGAACTTCTGCTTCCATAACTGTGAGAAATCAGTGTCTGTTATTTGAGCCGCCCAGTCTGTGGTATGTTGTTATGGCAGCTGAGCAGAATTTCCTGTTTGTTCACTTGGTCACTACATTGTCACCTTAAAAGACAACAGTTTTTACCCTTTCTATGCTGATTTGTGGCACTTGTTTCTTCTTTGTTGTCTTTACTTTTGCTGGCTTTTCTTATTTGGATCATCATATTAGGAATCGATGTGGGATTCTGGCACCCAGCTTCCTCTTCAAATTTAGCTGGGATGATAAGGATGACGGTGTTGGATTTCCTGTGTTCCCCAAAACTTATTCTCCACCTTTCTCCACCCTGATCTTTGCTCCAGTTGACACATAACAAAGTCTTCAAAACTCAGTCGTGTAAGCTAACCATTTTGTTACAAACTAGGGTGCTGGACTGGGTTTCTTCACTCTTCCCCATCTAGAACCCACTGGTGTTGGAATGTTGCAGATGGCTTTCACTCACCCCTTCACTAGGGCTGGTCAGGTATTGGCCATTCCACATGGCTAGCCTGGGCTTTGGTGGTCTAAGAATGCAACTCAACTGTGGTCCTACTCATGCTTCAGTTGGCTTTTTCTTTTTCTTTTTCTTTTCTTTAATGCTGGCCTACTCTAACTTCCAAATGCAGTGTTTAGGGAAATATGCATTTTTAGATTATCAATGAACACAATTATAGAATACTCCTTACTCTGTTTCACCCTGATCAGTAAAATAATATAAATAGTTGCCTTAGGTCACAACAGGCAAATTTATAGGGAGAAAAAAAAACACCAACATCTCAAAAGTCCTTAGTTAGACACATAGTCTACAAACTCACCATTGTTCCTGGAATAAATCAGATTCATTTATTGCATGAACTCCATTGAAGAAATAAACTTAGAATTTCTGTATTTGACAGAAAGTTAATCTCTAAATACGAATACTCTAAATGTTGCTTTGGCCAAAGTCTTTAGAGAAAAAATAAAATTAGTTTCTGTTTGAAAGCAGTTGAGCTCCAAAGTTTAGACTGGCACAGTACTTTAAAATTTCAGCAAGGTATGTTTAGTGAAACAAAAAGCAGACAGAACCAGAGATGGCACCTACATTTCCCCATGAAGACTCTCTATTATTTCACCTCGAAATAAACTACATTTCATCATTTTAAATCCTGCATGCATTGAGACATACACAAGACAGACAATCGTGTAGGTAGATTACTCAGATGTTGAACTAGCTGGCTAGAAGATGTCCTGGAAACCATCTGCTCTGACCCGGTTAGTTCAGAACTAGGTGGCCTCATTCCACTAACTCCAGCCATGTTTAAATTCTGGCTGGATTAGCTGGTTACTTCAACGATTTATGCATCACAAAGAGGAAACTCCTTCAGATGTGCTCCTTGAAAGAAAAACTGCCTGAAGCTCAGGGATTTCTCTGGATTATAGCCACCCCCTTTTTTTTCATATTTGAGTTTTCAAATGGATAGAAAGAATAAAGTAATAGTGTATGTCCTAAAAATATATTTTCAAAGGATGGCATGAAGTGACCAAAAGGAGCCATTTACTACATAAGAATCTTTATTTTCACCTTGAGTCATATGTGGCTAACACCTCTGCAGGGTATTGTTTTTCCACACCTGAAAAAATAGAATTTTTTTGTGTGTACCACATATGCTAAACTGCTGCACACATTTTGTTTGTTCTTTTATCTATTTATTATTAATGTCTATTTCTTCCTCATTTTCTCTTTCTTTTCTTTTCTTTTTAACTACCTTTGTTTGTTTTTATTTTACTAGCTTTTAAAAAAACTTGAGAAACCACCATGACTGGTTGGTGTAGCTCAGTGGACTGAGTGTGGGCTGTGAACCAAAGGGTCACCAGTTCAATTCCCTACCAGGGCACATGCATGGGTTGTGGACCAGGTCCCCAGTGGGGGCCATGTGAGAGACAACCACACATTGATGTTTTTCTCCCTCTCTTTCTCCCTCCCTTCTCCTCTCTCTAAAAATGAATAAATAAAATCATTTTTAAAAAAAACTTGGGAAACCATAAGTAAATGCAGTAAAAACAAAATGCCAATGTTACATACAAAAAGTTTTACTGTGACAACATAGTTTTGTCACTCATCAGAGGCAGCTGTCATTGCCAATTTCTAACGATCAGAGCCACACCCTCAATGCTTTAATGCTGTTTCTGTTTTGCTTTCAGATTCTATACAGGTGCTTGTGTGATGTGAGTGTGTGTGTATACTCTAATTCCTTTTATGTAAAGATGAAGACCAGATAGAAGAAAATACACACAATTCTGTCCTTTGCTTCTTTTTGTCCTGATATTTGTTAGGAATTAATAAATTTTTGTAGTTACTCTATAAAAGCAGGATTCCCCAACTGTGTTCATCATTTAAACCTGGATGGCTTTAACAACAGACCTTTTTTTCTCACAGTTCTGAAGGTTAGAAGTCCAAGATTAAGGCACCAGTGGATCTAGGTTCTGGTGAAGGTTTTTTCTTGGTTTGCAGGTGGCCATCATCTGGTTGTGCCTTCACATGGACTTTCCTTGGTGTGTGAATATGGAGACAGACAGAAATATTTCTTTCTCTTCTAATATGGGCACTAATCCCATTACAAAACCCTACCCTTATGACCTCATCTACACCTAATCACAACCCAAGGTCCTATCTCTAAAGGCTATCCCATAGCGGGTTAGTGATTCAACCTGTGAATGTGGGGAGTACACAAACATTCAGTGCATAACACCACCCAAAATGTGGTTCATGCACCAAGATTGATGATAGCGTACACATACACACAGAGGCTATAAAATAGTTTATTACTTCTGTAATTATGGTCTCCAGGAGAGCAGGCCTCTTCAGCAAGTCCCAAACAGACTGGGACATCCAGAAAAGAAGACCAGGCTGAGTCTATTGTAGGTGGCAGTTTCCACACCACATAGAGGTTTGTGGAATTTGAATCTCCTTCCCAATCCAAGGAGGTAGCACCAAGCTGTCCTGTCTGCTTTCCCAGGTAGGTAGCGCAAGAGATAGAAGTAGGGCTATCAGCAACAAATGGGACTTCTTACATAGAAATCCACCCCACCCCTTGCATTTTAAAAATACTCTCAGAGTTTAACATTCTGACTCAGTCTGTGCTCAGCCAAGTCATGCACTCACTGTGGGAGTCAAAGAGGAGGACTCCGCCCAGCCTGGACATGGATGTGGCCCTCACAGGACCTTAGTTTCAGGACCTCCATCCCCAGCAAGGGAACCACCCTCATCACCTCTGCAACCTGAGTCATCTTACCTGGTTTTGAGGTGCACATAAAGACAATCCCACACTGTGCACTTTTGGTTGTGGTTTGCCTTGCTCAGCTTTTTGTACGTGAAGTCTGCGCATGTGAGAGAGTGGAGTGCAGGGAACCTCATCCTTGTGATGCACCAAAGTCCATTTATGACAACATGGAATTTGTGTTTCCATGTTGCTCTCCAGGAAGGATTGAACTCATCCCAGTTATGCTAGTACACTGTTCAATGTTCCAAATAACAACTCAATGACCATTATTTTGTGTCTTTGGGGCATGTGCATAAAATTTGCGTTGAATAGACATGTAGGGATGGATTTGCTAATCTCAGGATGTGTGCTATCTTTAGATTTAATAGGTGCTGTGAACAGCTCCCCAAAGTGGTTAATCTATTTACACCCTGGTATGAGGGAGTGGCAAGTATTCTAACCTTCACCCATACCTGGAATTTCTTGTCTTTTTAATTTTACCATTTGAGGGAGAGTATAATGGTACTCAGCGTGGCTTAATCTTTGGGTATGTTTTCTTATGTTAGTTGACCATTGAATATTATCCTTTGTAAAATTCCTGTTATGACTTCTGCTCACTAAAAAAATCGGATTGTCTTTCTTTTTCTTAATGATTTGAAAAATATACTTTGAATAATAGTCTTTTGCCACTAATATGTGTTGCATTTTTTCTTTCACTCTACAGCATGTTATTTGTCTTAGTATCTTTTGATAAATAGAAGTTCTTTTTTTTACTTTTTTAAATATATTTTATTGGTTATGCTATTACAGTTATCCTATTATCCCCCCTTCATTCCCCTCCACCCTGAACACCCTCTCCCACCCACATTCCTCCCCTTTAGTTCATGTCCATGTGTCATAAGTTCTTTAGCTTCTACACGTCCCCTATTATGCTTGCCCTCCCCCTATTTTCTATCTACCATCCATGCCACTTATTCTTCGTAACTTTCCCCCCTCTCCCCTCCTCCCACTCCCCTGTTGCTAACCCTCCATGTGATCTCCATTTCTGTGGTTCTGTTCCTATTCTAGTTGTTTGCTTAGATTCTTCTTCTTGTTTTTGTTTCAGGTGTGGTTGTTAATAATTGTGAGTTTGCTGTCATTTTACTGATTACATGTTTTTTATCTTCTTTTTCTTAGGTAAGTCCCTTTAACATTTCATACAGTAAGAGCTTGGTGATGATGCACTCCTTTAACTTGACCTTATCTGAGAAGCACTTTATCGGCCCTTCCATTCTAAATGAAAGCTTTGCTGGATAGAGCAATCTGGGATGTAGGTCCTTGTCTTTCATGACTTGGAATACTTCTTTCCAGCCCCTTCTTGCCTGTAAGGTCTCTTGTGAGAAATCAGCTGACAGTCTGATGGGAACTCCTTTGTA
>CM052540.1:75885639-75953440 GCA_028533065.1 Trachops cirrhosus | reverse complement strand
CATTAAACTTATTGCAGCCTGCATTTTTTCATCAAATTTGTGACCAAAATCAACCAATTCTGTGAGTATCCTGATCACCAGTGCTTTGAACTGTGCATCTGGTAGGTTGGCTATCTCTTGGTCGCTTAAAAGGATGGGTTCTGGGGCTTTCAATTCTTCTTCTGTTTGAGACATCTTTTTGCTGGTTTTTGTTTTTATTTTCTTTGTTGTTGTTTTTGGTCTTGTCGAGCTCCAGTAGTGAGGGGTGGGGCCTTAGGTGTTCACCAGGGTGGGGCACCCCAGTTGCTGGGTTGTGATGCTGTATGTGGGGGCGGGGTCTGAGGAGGAACAATGGGGCTTGCTCTGCTCTCTGTAGGACCCCAGACCCCTCCGCCACTTTCCGAAAGCCAACTGGGCCCCTCTGGCACCAATTCCGATGTGGGTGGGCCTGTGCACCCTGTGGGACCTTCCTTTTCAGTCAGTGCCCCAAAGCTCTATTTCCAGGTGCTGGGGCCCCTGAGCTGCGCGAAGTGCCTTGCTTCACAATGGCCGCCTTGCTGGGTCTGCTGGTCGCCACCCACTGGGTCTGCTGGTCGCCACGCCCTGGCCAGGGCCCACCAGCCACCCCGGCTTGTGTGCTCAGAGTCTGCCTGCTGCAGACTCGCGCCGCGCCCTAGTTGCTCTGTGCTCCGCTCAGCATCCCTTGCCCGGCCGGACTCCGTCCCTCCTACCGGTCTGGATGAACGTGTCTATTTTTAAATCCTTGGGTGTCCGACTTCCATACACTTCAATTCTCTGTTAGTTCTGGTTGTTATTTTGTTTCTATATTGTTGTTTTCCCTATCTTGGTTGTGCGAGGAGGCACAGTGCGTCTACCTATCCCTCCATCTTGGCCGGAACTAAATAGAAGTTCTTGGTTTTAATGATTCTAACTGATCCATCTTTCCCATTATGCTTAGTGTAGATTATCCTGCTTAAGAAATATCTCCATATTATAAGGCCATGTGTTATTTCCTAGAAATATTTTAAATTTAGCTTTCACATTTAGATCTACTATCCAGCAGAAATTCACTTGATCTGTATTCTGCAGGGTGGAATGACAATTTTCATTTTTCTCCATATGTATATCCAATTTACTCAGGGCTGTTTACTTTAAAGAACTATAATTTCCCATTTTCCATAGTGCTTCTTCTGTCAAAAATCAAGCACTTGTTTATGCTTAGATAAATTTTGGACTTTTATTGTTTCATAAAAGTCTGTCTACCTGTCTTTGTGCCAATACCACACTGCATTGTTTTAAGTAATATGCCTTTACAATAAATACCTATAATGGGTAGTGGGAGTCCATTAGTTTTTAATTAAGATTATGTAGGTTATTCCTGGTGCTCTGTATTCCATATATATTTTTAGAATTAACTTGTCAATTTCTGCAAAAAAAAAAGTGAAAAAGAAAGGAGGATTTACATACGACTGGCACTTGCTGTTCAGAATGTTTGGGGAGAGTTGACATTGTGACACCACTGAGTTTTCTAATCCTTAGACACAATATATTCTTCTCAGGTTTTGCTTTAATTATTCTCAATAATATTTTGTAGCTTTTTTGTAGAAGTCTTGTAATCTTGATAGTTTTGTGCCTATACAGTTGATCTGTGTTATTTGATAATATGGTAAGTATCATTTAAAATTGCATTCTCCAATTTTCTATTGCTGGTATATAGCAGTACAATTTATTTTTGTATGATGACTTTCTATCCACTGACTTTGCTAATTTTAATGAATAATATCCTAATTTATTTGTGGATTTTTTGATGTTTTATATATACAACCATGTCATCCAAGGATAGAGATAATTTTATTTCTTCTTCCCAATACTTATACTTTTCCTGTTTTTCTTTTGCCTTAATCACATTGGTCAGAACCTCAAGTAATAAGTCGGTTGTAAGCGTTGATAATTACATCCTTTTATCACTCCTGACTTTTGAGGAAATTTTCCAGTGTTTTGCTATCAAGTGTGATGTTCTCTGAAATTTGTTGTAGGCATCCTTCTTACATTAAAAAGGTCTCCTATTACATGTTAACTGAGAGTTTTAACTAAATTAGGGGTGACTTTTATGAAATCTTTTCTTGTATTTCTTGAAACAATCATGTGATTTCTCCTTTTTTTGTTAATGTAGTGATTTATATTGACTCATTTTCCAATGTTAAACTAAGTTTGCATGCCTGGAAAAACAAAACTTTGTTATGATCTAATATTTTCACATAGTTCTTTAGTTGATTATGATTTTGTTTAGGCTATTTGTATCTATATTAATGAGAAGGATTAGTATACAATTTTCCCTTTTTTAATGATGCATATAGTTTTTGGTGAGCAGGTTATATTGTCATCAATCAATTTCTCTCTTCAGTACTTTGAAAGAATATGTATAAATTTATGAAATTTTATTATTTTTTATTTATAATTCTCTGGTAAAGTCAACTGTAGTAAAGTTTTCTTTGTAAAATAAGTTTTATTATGATTATTAAAAGTTTCTAATTTCTTTGGCTTTAGTTTGGCTAGTTTCTCTAGGACTATGTCCTAAATTGTTTCTATAAATTTGTCGTAACATTCTCTTATTTCAATTTTAACATATATCTTATCTGTAACTTTGTTCCCTTTTTCATCCCTGATAATGTTTGTGTTTTCTTTCTTTTTGTGATCATCATGGTCAGTAATTTATAATTTTTTAATCTTCTGAAGATTCTGAGGAGAACTTTATTCCTCTCTCTGAATTACTTTTTCTGTTTCCCAGTTTTTGCTCTTATTGTAAAATTTCCTTCTTTTCATTTTATTTGGGTTTAATTTATAATTTTTACATTTCCTAGCACTCATTAATTTTGGAGACTTTTTTCTCATCTGATATGTGTATTTATAATTATGCATTTTCCTCTAGCAAAATTTTAGAAACATTTCACAAGTTTGATTTGCTGTGTTCTGTTATTATTTAACACAAACATTTTCTAACATCTATTGTAATTTCTTTGATTCATTGGATATTAAAATGTCATTGCTTGGTATTCCTACATTTAGAGATTGTGCAATTTTCTTTCTATTTCTCACTTCTAGCTTTTCTGTGGTCATAGATGGCACTTGCTATAATTTCAAACCTTTGAAATTTGCTGAAACTTCCTTTATGGTACAGCATATGGCCAATTTTGGTAATTCTTCCATATTCACGTGAAAAGAATGGATGCTATATGATAACTCATCTCCATTCTGTCCTTGATCTTGGACCCTGGTTGCTCTCTATTTTATTAATTGAACTTTTTAAAGACAGTTGTTGATTCATATGTAGATATAAGAAATCCCTTGTATACATTACTTAGTTTCCTCAAAAATGATGTTTTGCAAAATTAAAGCACATCACCACTAGCACATTGACATGGGTGTAATGACATCCCCTGCCATGAACCTCTGGGCAGTCCTGGTATTTCTGGGTGATGGGGGAACATTTCAAAGTGCAGTGGGGTAGGTCAGAGCAGAGGTCTCCTGAAGATAGGGGAAACCCCACTCATGCAAAAGGCGGGGGCAGGGAAGAATGCCCACAGAAGGAAAAGTACAGCCTTTGAGGCACATTGCATAACAAAGGCAGATTAACAGCCCTTGCTTTCCTGAAGGGAGGAGCTGCTGAAGGAGGCCATTGCCCCAAGCAAATTATATACGTGACTGTGAGAACTTATATCAGCTGAGTGACTAAGCAGAGTGACTAGTGACATAGCCAGGGGGGAAGATCATATAGCTCTTGTATGAACTGCAGGGTGGGATGCCCACCCTGGGTGCCTGTGCAGGACTGGGAACTCTTGCCCTTACTAAAGATTCCAGCTGAAAAGCGGGTCAAAGACATTGGGGAGCTGATAAAAATGGTAGACATTAGCACACCATATGAAGATCCAGATATTTGGCCACGCAGGAAGTTCTGAACCAAGCCTTTAAAATAAGAGCATGCTGAGAAACACGAGGTCTGTCTGTTGGTTGGTCTGTGGATCTGTCTGTAAGGCTGGAGGTGTGTAGATCCATTGGAAACATCCTCAGAACCCCTGCCACATAGAAGACAGCAACAGAACTTGTGGCACTGTGGGGGACCTACCTGGCCAAGCACACAGACATACTGGTGAGCTGATGGGTGGAGTAAAGGCAGCTTTGGAGGAGAGAAACAGATACTGCGAGAAGGACTCAGGCCAATGTACACAGACTCACATAGACTCATAAGAGATGCTTGGGGCTGAACTGTGACAGAGAATGCTGAGCTGTGGACTTCTGCACATCTGAAGGAAACTTTTGAATGGCATGTTCTGAAACTGGTTTGGCTTGGCAGAGGGAGGCAAAGCTATTCATTTTGGGGTATTTTTAAAGGGAATGGGACTTAACAGCAGAAAGGCTCTTTCTCATTCTCTCTCTCTCGCGCCTGGTACAGAGGAGTCACTCCTCTGTACAGGAATTAGGTGCTTGGTGCAAGCTTTGTCTCTGAACTTTTGGCATTTGGACATTCTGGGCCTCTGGCCCGGCTTCTGCACAGATGGGAGTGCTTGTGGGACCAGAATATATGGTGTCCAGCAGGGGCTTAGACCCTGGAGAGGATGGGAGCCCACTCCTGGAGGCAGTGTCCCATGCTGGGATGTGTGCCATCCTGTGCTCCAGCATCTGGGACACCATGATCCAGTGTAGAACAGAACATGGTTTCTGGATCGATAGTACACCCCAGATCCTGAAAGAGAGAGCTGCTGCAAGAAGATGGTGACTCTGAAACCCCCAAGTGCACATGCTAGAGAGGAAGATATGCTTGTGTGACTGGCTTAAGGACAGATAAGGAAATGGGGAACATCTGGGCATGGGTTTGGCTTGTGGCCTTTTGAGGAGCAAGGGAAGTTCTGCATCTCATGGGAGAGAAGGGCTCTGAGCAGGAGTGCTCTAAGCTCTCCCAAGGTTGGAACCCTGTTAGTAAAAACCCCTTTCCTTCAACACAAATCACTGAGTCATATACAAGGGTGCCAAGTGGCTGAAACCCAGTTTGCATGGTTACAAAAACCCAAAGGGACAAAGATGCTTCCTAAACCAGGCTGCTTGCTATGGCTATGTCTCTTTTCTTGGTACCACTTTCCCTTCTAGGTATACTCCAGATATAGATACCTTCTAGGTATACTGCAGATGGAACTTTCAGACCCAAAGTGAAAGGAAAATATTTCTGGCCATGTGGTGGAGTCCTGCCTGTTGCTGTTGGATGGACTTTTGTTCCATGGGGTAAGAATGAGCCTGCCCACCTGGATGGCCTTCTGCTGCTACTTAGGGCTGGGAAATGCCAAGTCTGGGACCTCCTTTTTTTAGAAGATTCTTACACTCTTTTTCAGGCCTGGAGCCACCGCCCATCCTCCTCCTCTTTCCACATTTTAGAGCTCTCTTTTGGTTGTCTCTTGTGCCATTTCCAGGTTTTATAGTTGCACAGAGCAAGGAGGAGGAGGGAGAAATGGGTATTCTGTCTTATCTAGACCAAAAACCTATTTAAAAAAATAATGTTTTGTCCAGCTCTGACCAGTATGGCTCAGTTGGTTGGGCATTGTCCTGCAAAACAAAAGGTCACTGGTTCTGTTTGGGTTAGGGCACATGCTTGGGTAGCTGGTTCAGCCCATCCTGCCCCTGGCTGGGGCACATAGGAGAGGCAACAGATCAATGTTTCTCTCTCATGTCATGTTTCTCTCTCACATTGATGTTTCTCTACCTCTCTTTCTCCCTCCCTTCCCCCCTCTCTAAAAATAAATAAAATCTTTAAGAAATATTTTGTCCATGTTATGAGTTGTTTTAAAACATCAAACATAAACAGAGCTAGAAAATCCACAGTAGAAGAAAGACCAAAAAACCCACAAATAAGCAGAATATGAAACGGCATACTCAAACAACAAAAGAGCCAAAGAAGCAAGCACAAGGGAGCTTCTGAACCCAAACTACTGACTGAGTCAGACTGGAATTCTGCAGTTCACATTATTGCCTCTTCCTTTAGTGTTTCATTTAAAGTTATACACACACATGAAGTAGTAGCTCTCAGTTCTCTCTGATGGCATTCCTGGAGAACTGTTTTAAGTCCATCTCTTATACATAAATAATGCTATAGTTTTCAGCAGTGTTTGTTTCTGTTAACAAGCAATATGCTGGTGGAGAAAACTGAGTGTACAGCTTCCATCTTAGAAGAGAATGGAGGCATGGGAGGGGGGCTTTGGCAGGTGAAGATGCCCAGGAAGTGTTTTCCAAAAGCCCCTCATTTTCTTTCAAAAAATGCCATGGTAATGTTTTTTAAAAGTTTTATTTCCTATAAATTATGTGCTTTTGCTATTACACATACTTTTATAGTTCATCATTTCTAATATTTAAGCAGCTGGACAAGTTCTGGAAAAAGTACTTTTCATTATTCAGTGCAAATTCTTGAAAGGAACCCCAGAGGGTCTCCATTTTAATGGAATACTTCTTTCAAATTATAGCTGAACCTGCCAGGGTTAGAACTGAAACATTTTTACATTTAAATGAAAAATGCATAAAAAGTAGAAGTCAATTTAAAGAGTAACTGTGAAACACTGGTTCAGAAAAGATAATCAGAGTATCTCAGAAGGGTGACCAGATGGTTGGTGGGTTGGGCACGAATAGGCACTGGCCATGGTACCCTTCATTGTTAAATAGCGCAAGGAGCTGGGAAGCAATATCTGCTATTGAAACCCAAGAGTGGATAATCCAAAACAGAACTGCTGCAAAAGGAGAGTGTCCTCACTGGCAACAGCTCCCCTTGAGGACTGAAATCAGCTGGTGCCTGGCCCCAGTCACTGGCACTCACCCCTCAGGCCCTGGGCATGCCTGCACTCAGCATATGTATGGGCACTTGGTTCTGCTGGTGGATCAACCCCACTCTTGCAGGTGAGCCAGAAATGCCCTCAAACTGCACAGGGCAGGATCTTGTTAGGTAAACACACCATCATGCTGGGCCCTGGAAGGGGCACATTTACAGCCTCCACTTCCCCCGGAGCCTACAGGTAACTTGCCCATGAATGTGCTGTGACAGGCTCCCCAGTCTTCCTGCCTATAGGCTGTTTCTTGCCAGGACCTCTCTGTTCACCTTCTAATAGTCACTACTGACTCCTGAGAAGGTGCACACTTGTGCCAATGAGACTGATGAATAGGCAGCAGCTGAGCATGACTGAACTTTGCTGCTGCTTACCTGAGACTTTGCGAGAAGCACAAGGTAGTTGCAGAAAATGCCCCCAGTTGCCTACAGCACAGGGAGGTGCATAGCATGCCTGCCTCCCTGACACCTGAAATTTGAGGCACTTCCGGTGCCCTTGCTTTCCCCTTTTCCTCCCAGACTCATTTGCTTTTGTCCTCTGGTTCTCCCCTCTTTATGTCTCTTTTCTTCCAGTTCTTTTCTGTCACTATTTTGACCTCTTCCTCAGCACCCAGGGCATCAACACAGTGCTGTCACTAGCAAACTTTGGGGTTTTTTTAAGATGATGTGTCATATTTATTGTAGTTTTTATGTATGTTAACAATGTAACATGCAAAATAACTGTGCTATTATTTTTATTAGCTTCCCATCTTTTTTACATGTCACAAAGTCATTCAGTATTGTGCTACTGACCCCATTTTCCCATTCACACTGTGGGTTTTATGAAGTGATATTGCCAGGGCAATGATTTTTAGGAAGGTATGGGAGGCTGGTATTATGCAGAACTGACTATGGACTCCCAGCAATGAATCCTTGACTCAGCCTCTGCTAGCTGGACTCAGAGGCTTCATCACAGAGAGAATGATAGACCAATTAGACTACATTACACATCTGCTAAAGATTCAGTATCTTCAGACAGATTCTCACAGAGAACCACGAAAACTAAAATAATACCATACTGAGGCTGGAAAAATACTTATAAATAGTATATAGGAAGCATCACATTCTGGTACCTCTGTACAGGGAAGTCCTTTCAGATCATCCTCATTTCGAAGTAAATCCACTCTCTCTCCTTCTTTCTCATTTGGGTGTACATGAAAGCCCGAAGGAAGGAAGCCAAAAAGAAAGATTGTCCAACCACAAAACAACTCCTCCTATCCCGCAGAGCAGACAACTGACAGTGTGCAAGTTCAAGAATGAGAATGGAGCTGCCCTTGGCAGGAAAGATGTATGGACAGATTATTGCAGGGCAAATTGAAAGTCAGATTTCCTGTTTTCCATAGGTAAAATAATAATCTGGGGACAATTTTTAACTTGAAGTATAGGCCTTTGGAATCAGAGATGGAGCTACCAAGACTAGGTTAGAACAGGTGTGAAATCCCTAATATCAAGAGGTACCTCCAGCACTGCAGGGCCATATGAGCATGAAAGTGGCTCTTCTTGACATTGACCCAGGGGATGTGAGGCACATACAGAGATGAAAATTTCCTCAGACCACACTCAGCCCAAGTACTTCATTTGGTGCCAAGTCTTTAGTGAGGCAGAATAAGTCAACCCCGGTAAAAGATGTTACATATCATTTGTTTTATATATGCTAATGCTTCTTTTTATCATTCTAGTAGAGTTTGTTTATAAGTCCTCATTTCAAAATACAGATTTAGTTCTGTCATTCTCAGTTAATTTTTAGATGTTTTATAAAATAATACTTTCAAATATTGAGCAAGATTTCTTTATAAATTCTGCTCTAACATTTTCATTTTAGCAACAGACATTCTGCATACACACATATAAATACATGCACACACAAAAATATATAAAATATACATAAATATAATATAAGTATATATATGAGTGTGCATGTATTTATTCGTGCATGTATACTCACACATATTCACACAGATACATTTGTTTTTTAGGATATAAAAGGAAGGAAGGTTTGGTGTTTTGTTTTATTGTTGTTATTGTTTGGTTAGGTTTCTTTTGATGAGGGACTCTCTGAACACTGCAGAAGTGCAAATGGAAAGCCTAGGGTTTTAGCCTCATCCATGTTCATCAGACTCTTCCCCTCATTCCAAGTGAACTATGAAGAGAAAATGATGCAGCTCTAAACATGGTGTCCAGAGAACCCTCCTGGTTCCCATGCTTCGTTGTTGCTCCTAAGCTTTTTTTACAGAGAAATTCCTGAGTCATTGATTATATTTCTGAACCATGCAGTAATACTACCACTGCAAAACATGTGAAGAGTTCTTCACAACTTACAAGCTGTGTTCATGCATCACATTTTGAATTTTACAACAGCCTTCTGAGGTGAGTAGCATCAACACCAATTTACAACTGAAAACTCACACACCAAACGGTGCTCTAATCCTTTCATGAAAGACACATTTGCAGGCAGGTTATGAACTGAAGTTCAGTTGTGGTCAACATATAACAGTCATTCATTCCACTCACCTTAAGATTACCTCAGAATTCAAAGACTGTGATGTGTATATAGAAACAGAATATTTTCCAAGGCCCATTTTTAAAAATTAAATTTTAAAAATTAAATAAATTGGAGTGACATTAGTTAATAAGATTATATAAGTTTGTAGTGTACAACTCTATAATACACCATCTGTATATTACATTGTATGTTCATCACCTAAAGTTTAGTCTCCTTCTGTCACCAAACATTTAACTCTCTTCAGCCTCTCCCCATTACCCCTTCCCCTCTGGTAACCACCATACTGTTGCCTGTATCAATGACTTTGTTTTGTTTTGTTTATTTATTTGTTGCTTTATGTTTAACATTCCACATATGATTCTTGTCTTTTACTATCCAACATTTAAATTATCATGGTGTTCTCAAGATCATCATGCATTATCACATGTGTTATCACAAATGGCAGTATCTCATTTTTTCTTACGGCTGAGTCATATTCCATTGTATATATGTAACACATCTTCTATTCGATAGTACATTGAGGGACACTTAGGTTGTTTCTATGCCTTGGCCATTGTAAATATTGCTGCAATGAACATGGAGGTGTATAAATTAATGTTCTCAAATATTTCAGGTAGATACCCAGGGATTGCTGGGTACCTTTAGTTTTACTTTTTTGAGGAACCTCCCTACTGTTTTCCCTAGTGGCTGCACCATTTTACATTCCCATCAGCAGTGTATAGGGGGTCCTTTTTCTTCACATCCTCTCCAACATGTGTTATTTCTTGTCTTGTTGATAATAGCATGCTGATTTTTGTGTGGGTGGCAAATGAGAGTGAGCCATGACCTCTTGCAAAGGCTTAGGGCTTTATCTTCATCAGCATTTCATTAGCCTTTGAGTAATGAGAATGATATTTATTTATCCCACTCATGAATTTATATGGGTTGCCAGGCTAGCAGCACAGAAGGAACAGAGGCAGTGGCACTGTTAGACTCAGCAGCAGCTTGCACCAACTGGTTAGAGCTATTATTAAATATTAAAGAATTTTGTCTTTCTATTATAAAGTCATTAGTATCCTGAAATTAACTACAGAGAGAAAATTATACCAGAAAATCTACAAATCCTATAAATAAGTGTTTTTTTTTTCCTTTTTCTTTTTCTGGAGAGAGAGTTTACCAGAATACCACTGTGCCAGGGCCACTGAGGCCTCTACTCCCAACCCCCTGGTTTAGAGGTCTTTACTCCAGTTTTCTTCCAGTTCTGCTACTCCCCATAGGCCCAGGCATTGGTGGTGTCAAGAGGACATGCCATTCTTGAACCTATCTCAGGCCCTTCACCAAGGCACCCAGCACCCAAGAAATCTCATCCCAAAAGACACAAACCCACTTCCTGATCCTGTACAATCTCCTTCCCATGTGAGAGTCCTTTTGAGGGCTTAGAATGTCCTTTTCCTTTGGATGGTTTTGGGTGGGGTTTGTGGTGGTGGTGGGAAGTGGTACTGCTAGTTTATTATTGCTGTTTGGCATTTCTAATTGATAAACTCTTGGAGGCAGAAGAAATGAGACAAGGCATGTGAGCAGCGTCCTGAGTCAGGGGAGAGCACAGGAGGTTGGGCTCAGCATCTGCAGCCGCCTCCCGCTTCTGTCAGCAGCCTGCTTCCCACAGAACCGAACGTGCCCTTTGTCTCCTGCTTACAGGGACTCGTGCACCCTGACAACTTTAAAGAATAAAGTACAATATTAACTACAAATGTCTCAAATAAACACTTTCATTTTACTCATAATTCACACAGTTGCAGAGGAAATCCATACTTTTTGAAAAGCTAAAAAAAATGGTAAAATTGAAAATCACTCTAACCACACTATTCTCAGATAGAGTCTTTGCATTTTGGTTAATTAGCTGTCAGGAGATTTTTAATACTGTCACCCAAAAATATAAATGTGTAGTAGACCATCCTGCGTGGTGTGGGCCCAGCCTCCAGTGGCAAACATTTACTGCAAAGTAACTTCCTAAAATCCAAGCTAAACCTCCCAAGGATGAGTGTAACCGGTTCAAGCACTTTTGCCTTTTCATTTGCAAATATCCCTCTTCTGTGACATGATTAGCGGCATTGGCTCCTTTGTTTTCTGTAAAAGGTAACCACCTAAAGCAAACCTGTGCATAGTAAATGAGGACCATCATGTGATGTGTCCAGAGATAGAAATAAAGGCTTGTCATGTCAGAGGCAGAGGTTTTTGCTCCCCTTGAGAGAAAAGCCATGCTGTCCCTTTTCCTCCACCAGACTCGGTAGTCCATGTGAATGTCTCATTTCATCCATAATGGCGCGGACACTGTGGGCCAGTGTCTGCATCATAAATGTATATGTACTTGTCCATGTTTAAAGTATGTATAAGGTGTATGTATGTGTTATGTGTATTGTGTATGTACAGGTCTGTGTAAGACCATATTCCACTGCATACTTCTAGTAAGTACTTTTCTCCCCACTTTTAACTGACAAAATATTTTCATGCCAATAAAAATACTGGTTTTAATAGCACATGGTAGGCCCTCATATGGCTACAGAATACTCTTTAAAGCCAACTATGTCAGTTTCCTTTACAACATCGGGTATATTTCATTTATTTCCAAATGTAGTTAAACATAGTATGTTATTTTCACTTGGAACAATTTTCCTCACTATAGATAGAATTTGCATTGCCAAGAAAACTGTAGGTGCCCTAGTGTGAGGCTGATACTTTGGGAGAAGAAGCCAGGTATAGGGAGGACAGCTTTTACTTATCAATAATGGCAAAGAAATGAGAGAAGAAAAGCTGCCCCTTGTTCAAGCCTGCCCCCCAACTTGCTGCCCTTTCTAGACCTAGAATCTTGATGTCTCCAGGTATTCCTCCATAGTTGGGTCCAGGTCTTGTACATTTTAGTGGCTTCCAAAGATGGTGGGGCATTGCTGGGGTAACCGTCTCCTGTTTCCCACACTTCCTTTAGGGAATGGACCCAATTAAGTTTTGACACACCACCCCTTAATATATGCCAATTTCAGTTGAGATTCCACTCACTTAAAATTCCACTTCTACAAGGTTCCACGTGTAATTAAAATTCAGAATGTGGAAGCTTGCCCTACCCAGTTTCTCACAATAAATAACCTAGGGATACCTCTCTACTCAGGGATCCTGAGTGTGTCATATGTTCTTTGATAAATCTACCACTTATTTTTCTTACTTATATAATTCATCAGGCAGTTATCTCCTCTTCCCTACTGCAGGTTTTGGTTTTGGTGGTACTTCAGCTAGACATTGATTTCAAATCCTCTTCCATCATCAATCATGATCATCATTCCTCCTTTCCTCATCCTTTTGCTTCTTTTTCAATAGAGTGGATGTGTTGTGATTATCATCATATGGATCTGTGGTTTGAGTTACTCAAGATTGTTGACATGAATGTAAATGACTACACATTTAAATTTTGAGTATGCCAAAGATAAACAAATTGTATTTCAAAAGCAAAACAAAAATATTTTCTATTTGGCAAAAACTGGGGGAAAATTACATTTTCCAGGAAAAATGATTCATGGTTTTGGCAATTACTTGTTTGCTTAGGAGAGCAGCTTCTCCATCCCACTGTGCCTCCTGCTCTTTCTCCTCTGTGAAGATGGGCATGTATCCCACTCACACCCATCTTCAAGGATTAAGGGGAGGCTCTATCTTCAGAGTGCCTATTGCACTTTTATTTGACTTTGAGACTTTTTTCTGGTTTATTTAACTAGACTGTGTCACGAGGTCATAAAACTGGTATTATCTTATTATAGCTATAGAGATTCAAACTCTGTGTGTACATGGTAGCTTTCTTTGATAGGAAACACATGTGGCTATGGAAAAGACTAAACACCAAAATTTCCTGATTGAACAAATGGCAGGTGCTTCATAAATAAACACTGACTGCAGCACCTGGAATCACCTCCTTCCCCTGAAAACCATAGTTGAGTGGCTGCCAAGAGATGCTGTATTCATCTGGAGTCATTTCAAAACACATGTAGACCCAACTCTCTCAGGTATTTTGTTATGACCAACAGTTGCAGAAAATATGATCTGCGCTTTGAAAAGTTTTCTTGGGTGGTTCTCGCTTGCCTGCTCTTCTGCTTTTATTGAGAATGGCTAGCTGAGATCTTCTAGACAGTTAGACCTGGAAGGAATTTGAGGGATTCCTTAGTTTTCCAAAATTGGTGAAAAGTAAGAATGTCTGCATTCAAATTCCTGAACTTTTTCCTGGAGATTCTGATGAGAGGTCGGGGAGGGCCTGGGTCTATCTTAAATTATGACTTTGGGTTCCTTGATTGTCAGGAAAGTTGAGACATGCTGATGGAACATAATCCCCTCTGAGGCATTGGGAATGACAGTCTGGAGCATCAGTGCGAGCCTCCAGGAGAAGCTATGCACCTTCCAGCCCTCCTGCATCCCAGGACTCCGTGGCAATGAAGGCTGCACCACTGTGACAATGTTTGCCAAGGTTTGTTGTGTCATGGTAATTACAGGGTGAACACAGCTATACTATTCACTACAAACAGGTGTCACAGCCCCCTCCACAGTAATCGTTTCCCATTAGGGAAATGTTAGGTTTCTCTAATAATGAGCTGCAATGACACAACAGATAATTCCTGTAGCCATGATATCATGCATCCCAAATCAGAAACACGACTCTCCTGTTAGCCAGGTCTTCAGATCAAGGGCTTTCCTCCTTATCTTGTATGTCTTCTTCCCAGGAAGCTGAACTAAGACAAAGAATCTTCTGGCCTCCCCCTCTCCTAAACAGTAATTAAGCAACACTTACACATGAGGTTAAACAAAGGCATTAGGCTTAGTTATGACAAAAGAAAAATGCAATTTTTTCCTGAATTTTTTAAAGTATTGCAGATCATTCTAGCTTTGCAGTTTCAGTAGAAATGATCACCTGCACACCACATTTCCTTGCATCTTGCCTCCCTGTTTCCTTCTCACTCTCTCTCAGAGCTTTATCCTCCCCCAGAGACACAGGTCTATTATGTTCACATAGATGTTTACAAAAAGTAACCCATCCACATATGAAGATAAGTTAATAGTAAATTCAGCTTGTCTCAATGTGGAGATATGTAAAATTTATGATAGAATCCTAGCTTGTCTTATGTTTATGGCTAAATACATAGTAATAAGTTAAGAGGGATACAGGAGAAGTTGTTGAAGGTGGAAGGCAGAAAATAGTGGGTCTTATCCAGCCCCTTGTCACTGCAGACTGTACCTACTCTGGGCACATTTGCATAAACTTCTGACTTTTGATCAATGCATATTTATGAGCTAGTTTGGAGGTCATGAATATGAGTCATGAGCTGGCTTATCTCCAACTGAAGCCAGTTTCCCAATTTTACCTTTTGGTAGAGGATCAGGAGGAGGGTTGTATGTCTAGAGAAAATTTTGGAAGATCTTTATTGCCTATTTGAAAATTTGATTTAATCAAGATTAAATTGTGACTTGACTTGGCAAGTATGGGTTAGAAGTCATTTGGAGTCCAAAAAAAATATCTTTTGCTTATATTGTTTTCCAACCTGAGCATAGATTGTATCCAGTACAATCAGCCCAAAGAAAAAGTGGTTGAATGTAAAATACTTCTTTAAACCAAATACTTCTGAAAACTGAGAACATAAACCTGCTGCCTGCAGGCTTGGAAGGGCTACAGAGAATGCAGGGAATGAGATCGGAGGATGGACCTGGCTGCAGACAGCACAGGAATAGATAGGGTTGGGGGAGAGGGGAGATGGAAATGCTTATTTTGCTGCAAGCATCAGGAAGCCAGCACTGGCCCTGGGTCTTCATTGGTCACTAGCAGGTGGCCACAAAGACTCTAATTGTACTCAAGATATATACAAAATGTACCCTTGGGATTTCTAGAGCTATCTAAGATTCTTTCAAGGAGGCTGGGGGAAGACCAAAAAAATACTATTCCTACACACCATCTGTGGTTGTTTCTATACACCAAGCTGCTGTGTCATGAAAACTATTTACAGGTTTTTAAGGAAATTAGATTTTTACTTTGTGTTTAATATAAAAAATAATTTTTGCAGGAATTAAAATATATTTCAAAATTTTTATCAAGGGTCTTCCTATGTGTATTTTATATGTTTGAGACTTTAAAAACACATTCTTTATTAAATAATACCTTGCCTGATTTTTATTCAGTTCTATTAATGTTTTAGAGTTCTTCTGAGATTTAATACACTATTACATTTGCAAAATTGCCCATTTTATTAGTACAATGAAATAGCAAAATCTTACAAATTTTTTAAAATATTGCAAAAACAAAAACACATCTATTAGCAGCTGATAAAGCATACAATTCAGAGACTTGAAGATTGTTTAATAATATTCATCACCTTCCTCTCTCAAACACACACACACACACACACACACACACACACACACACACATCCTAGGGTAAATAACATTTTCTGATGTGGATCCTGGCTGGCAGGATCCGTGTGTGTTGTGGCTGCTAGTGAACAAATACACACGGACAACAGAAGCCCTGTGGAGAAAAAAGGACTGCATGGATGCTCTCTGAGAGAGAGAGAGAGGGTGAGAGGGCCCCAGCCCCCACCTGGACAGTCTTTTATTGCTACTCTGGGTACATTACATGGAGGGTAGTCCTCATTTACTATGCACAGATTCACTGCAGGGGACTACCTTTTACAGATAACAAAGGAAAGAATGTTGCTAATTACTTCAAAGAGAAGGACATTACAGATGGGGGGGTGAGGGGCAGTGGGAAGTGGTTGAACCGGTCATACTCCATACTTGGGAAGTTTAGCACAGACTTTAGGAAGTTGCAGTAAGCACTGTGCTGCTTCAATTCAGGGTGAGGGAGTTTTAGCAAAAAAACAAGTCTCCTAGCAGTCTGGTACAATGGAGACCTGATTCCCCTTGGGAAAACCTCTCCTCAGGTGTGGTCCTGTGTGCCACTCGCTCCCCACTGGTTTTCCACATGGCTGCTAAACTACATTTCCACGCCATGCAAAATGGTTCCCTACAATTTTCCACATACAGAGTTTGTTTTGGTGCTTAAGAAGTCTTCTAAGAACATTTCCCAAACAGTGTTTGTGTGCCTTTGACTTTACGTTCTTCTGATTCTCTATTTCCCAATTGTCACAAGGATAGTATTCCATAGAATTGGCCTCTCTACTTCAGCACACTCTCTGTTACGGAGTGTATATCTCCCAAATTCAGTTGTTGAAACCTAATCCCAATGTGGTAATAGGAAAGGTGGGGCCTTTGGGAGGTGATTAGTCCATGCTCATAGATCCATCCTGAATAGGATTAGTGCCCAATAAAACAGACCTCAGGAAGCTCTCCTCCCCGCTTCTGCCTTGTGCAGACACAGTGAGGAACCAGAAAGTGGGCTCCCAACAGACACTGAATCTGCCTGTATCTTGATCTTGGAATTCTAGACTCTAGAACTTTGAGAAATAAATTTATGTTGTTTGTAAGCCCTCCAGTCTGTGTTACAGCAGCCAGAGTGGACTGGGAGAGTTCTGACAAGGAGAGTCCCTTTCTTGGAGTGGGAGGCACTGCTCTCTCTTGGTTCTTATCTGTATCCTCTGGCAGTTCCACTTCTGTTTCCCTGGATGGCTCAATTTTCTATCAGGGTTTTATAAACATGGACATATCTGTGACTCAGGTGCCCATGTCTCATTCTACCTATAATCTTGTAACAAGATCACATCCATTCTGATGGTTTGAAATGTCTTCTCTATGCTGCCAAATTTTCAAATTCATGGAAGGTATTCATCATTATATTGAACAATTAAGCAATTTTAAAACTTATGTACTATGCATTGTTCCAGGAGAGTTCCTCTTATAAAAGTAGAATATTATAGACAGGCATGAATCCAAAAATTCTAAATTATATGAACAATTACCAGAGTGCCATTGTCATTGATTGAAATTATTAATAATTTTATCTTCAAACTCATGTTTTCTAAGTAAAGTGTGGACAACAGAGGGTGTGTGGGCAGAGGAGATGTGCTGGGTGGCAACATGTCTGTATACACACTCAGATCCATGACTAGTCCTGGATCTTGCTGTGGCCAGTCCAGGATACCATGGGACCCAGGGATCAGTGGAGCTGGGACCTGGGACCTGGGCTCACATTATGGGCAGAGACCTGGGGCAGTGGCAGTGGCAAGAGCAGAGGGAGAGGGTGGCTCCTGCAGGGGGCAGCGCCGGGACCCATAAGAAGAACTTCCCCTGCTCACACTGTGGATTTTGTCAGGAAATTATTACAGATCAAAAGTGTGCATATGGACATTCTAATAAGGCATTCCAGGGAATTATGAGATTTCTCTAAGAGTTTAGAATCCAGATCTTGGATATCAGCTTCAACCAAATACCCACAATCTTGCTAATAGAAATAGAAATTAAAATTTAAAATTATCATATTGTTAGAAAACTGATGAGCCAAGTATGGACAAGGATGGCAATTTTAGAATTAGTTTTCTCTTGTAATTGAAGATATAGTGATAAGATGCACAAATAGGCATTTGAATTATATACAAGTCATGAACCCACTTCTGCTTTTTTGTAAGACCTGCGCAAGATACTGGGACTGCTGAGAAAACATTAAAATGCCATTGCATTTACATTTAAAGTTAAATCCAATATTACATGAAACCAATTTGTGTGGAGGGTTAAATATTTTTAGAAAATTTGTTCTACAAGACTCTTCAGCTCTAGATGTACTAAAATTTATATTTGAAATCATTTGTCAGAAATTTGTCTTGTTGAGGAGAAAAATTTTTTCTCTACTCTTCTAAGCTATTTCTCTGATCTATTAATTAAATAAACATGAGACAGATTAATAAGAAAAATAACCAAATTTAATTACATGTATATGTACAGGAACTCCACATACACGAGATTTAGAATCAGAAATGTTAATGGGGTATACATAACATTCTGAGCTAAGGATAAGCTAAGACATCTGCAGCTTTGGAGAGGCAGAGGGTAATTTGCAGGATGATAAGAAGAAAAGATGTTCAGTAATTAGATGTTAGCCTTGCCGTATAGATAGGTCAGAAAACAACAAGGCCCCCAACTTAAATTCTTTCAGGGAGAAGTAAAAGTTTCTTGTGAGCCCACAGGGATTTGATTGCCTTCAGCTCAAAATAATTCACATGTCAAAGTGGCGTATCTTGGGGAGGTCTGTCCTGTACCCCTTCAACCTGAATTTTATCACAGCTAATAAAATACTCCTAACAGTTCTTATAACATTTCCATTAGCCTAAAGTTCTTTCTCAAATTTAAACAATGATTAAAAAATATTCCATATTGCCAACAGTCACTGACCTTGTTTACAATGGTATCAATTGCAAATAAGTACCTAGAAGCATAAATTTTGATGAGATAATGAATAAATTTCAGGAAAACAAGCCAGAAAAATCTTATAACAGCTCATTTTTGATTGATATAAAAATCAATGAACATCTCACATAAATAAAATATTATTTATTGTCTTACAGTAAACCATGACACCATTTTATATAAATATATATACACACATATACATATACATGCATATAAATTTTTGAGGGGGTTCTTGTAAGTTTGTGTTATTTGTGTGTTACTCTTCCTCCTTGAAATAATTAATTTTATGTGTCAACTTGACTAGGCCACAATATGCCCAAGTATTTGGTTAAACATGACTCTGCATATGTCTGTGAAGGTGCTCTTTCATGAGATTAACACTGAAACTGTAGTCTTAGTAAGTAGATGCCCTCCTTAGTGTGGGTGAGCCTCATCCACCCTATTAAGGCCTGAATAAAACAGAAACATAGGAGTTGGAGAATGGAGATAGGACATCAGTATTTTCCTGCCTTCAGGTTGGACTCACACTAGGACTTACACCAGCAGTTCTTCTCAGTCTTCAGCTTGCAAATGGAAGATCACAGGACTTTTCATAAACACCATGGCTTAATGAGAAGTTTCTCATCCATGGCCCACGTGATTTCTCACCTCCACCACAGCCCTGTCTCCTGTTAAATCCCCTCCTGGTTTCTGCCTCTTCTCATTCTAAGTCTCTGGGATCTAACTTGGTCTAGTTACTTGCTGAGTTGTCCTCGGAGGGCAAGCAGGGTCCTTGGAGTTTTGAGGCTCTTTGAATGAGTGAAGAGCCCCTTCATCAGGAAAGATTACCTAAAACATTTTATAAGTTGGGAATTTAACTTCTGAAAATTGTTTTTACTATGATAAAGTATGCTTTGTTCTCTGCTTTGAGTTGCCTCATCAAAGGCTTTCCTCTCCTATCATCTGCTCCCATCAGTGTGCTTAATTCCATTTCAACTGTCTCCCCACAAACACTCCCCCTATAACTGCATAGGTCTGAGTGAGGTGCAAAAAAGTATGCTTTAACAAGGCTTCCAGGTGGCTCTGACTCACAGTGATGTATACACTACTCATTCACCTTCCATGCTGGAGTCACATGGTGTCAGCCTGAAGCTGTCAAAACTACTTCTCTAACAGGCAAGACTCAGTTCACTGGCTTTCCCTGCCTTTCCCCATGTGAAGTCAGGACTGGTGGCATCAGCCTTCATTTAGGAGTGAGCTGCCAAGCCTCAAAACCCAGAGAGGCAGTTTTTTCTCCAACAAAGTGCTCTTAAAGATATCAGCAACAGGCTTTCCTGTCTGCCATGTTTATGCTACAAAATAATGACATGGATCCATGGCAGTTCCCACCCAAAACTTTGGGAGAGACTAAGGGTACAGGGCACTGGTGCTTGTACCTCTGGTGTAGAGTCTGACAGTACACATGCATCACACTTTCAGATGCCCTCTACCATAGGCCATAACTGAGTGAGGAACACAGACTGCAAATTTTCTAGGAGACTCTACAGTGTGGGGGTCATGTAACTCTATTTGAAGATGCTTTCACTCATGAGGGAAAACTCACAAATCACAGTTTACACTTTTCTTTTGGTCTCTCCTTCCATTCCTCAGAAGCTCGGAGAGCTTGAAGTTTCTGATGGCTTCTCCTTCCAGAGGGCCTTGGAATGAAGAGTCATAAATAGCCCAATTTGAAGCAGGTTTCCCTTTCAAGGACACACACACCAATACTTGTGTCACGGGAAAGTGGTCAGATGTCACCCTTAGGCCACTGGAGAGCCCAAGATGGGGACAGCCAGAGGGAACTTGCTTCAGTGAGTGCTTGTTCTAGAAATAGCAACAGAGTGGTGTTCTAGTTTCTCCAGGTGCTAGAGGCCTACATGACGATACTGTGCTCAAACCACAGAAGACCTCTGTGAGTTTGCAAAGGGCTGAGGGCCACAAGCTGCTGCTGGACTGAATGAAAGTTGATGGTGACTTGAGTTTCCACCTTCCAACATTCCCTGGCGAGGCTCTTTCTTAATCATAGCTGCCTGTGTCCCTGTGGCCATATGCACTCCAGTGCTGACAGAGCCTGAAGCTGCTCATAACTTTTGAGGGTAGGGAGACTGTGCTGGGGACAATCCTAGTGCACATGGGGGCTCGACCATCTCCACTTTCCATGACAGGTTCTGAGCACTAATTTCCAGCCAGAAGGACTTATACCTTTGAGGAGGAGGTATGACTTAGCCAGAAGCACCCAGTCCATCACCTGGAGGGGTGGGAACTCTGGGAATCTTAGTGTCCATAGTTTTTAAGGCATTACCCTGCCCCTTAGCTCCATTTCTGTGCAGATGTCACACAGGACATGCCATGTGTCCATAATGCCAATGTCAATGGTTTACTCCTCTGTGCTGAAATTAACAATAGAGGAAAGGAAGACTCTGCTAGCCATGAAGGAATGAGTGTGCAGCCTGAAGCTTCTGATCAAAATGTGCCTAGATCCAGCCAAGATGGAGGCATAGGTAGAAACCCTTCACTTCCTCACACAACCAAAAGGAGGATAAAAACCAATCTGAAATCAATAAACAATCAGAGGTGCCAGAAAATCAATCTGCATGGAACTCCAACAACCAAGGAATTAAAGAAAGAGTCAACCAGAATAATCAGACCAGTGCACAGAGACAAAGAAATATAGCCCAAATAAAAAAACAGAGCAAAAATTCAGAAAAACAGCTAAGCAATGAGGAGTTAACCAACCTAACTGATGGAGAATTTAAAGCCCTGGTAATCAGAATGCTCACAGAACTGATTGAGCTTGGTCAAAAAATGAAAGATACCCAAAATGAAATAAAGCAAAATATTCAGGGAACCAGCAGTGACAGGAAGGAAACCAGGACTCAAAGCAATGATTTGGAACAAAAAGAAGAAATAAACATCCAACCAGAGAAGAAGGAAGAAACAGGAATTCAAAAAAATGAATAGAGACTTAGGAACCTCTGGAACAACTTGAAATGTTCCAATATCTGAATCATAGTGGTGCCAGAAGAAAAACAACAGCAAGAAATTGAAAACTTACTTGAACAAATAATGAAGGAAAACTTTCCCAATCTAGCAAAGGAAATAGAATTCCAGGAAGTCCAGGAAGCCCAGAGAGTCCCAAGGAAGTTGGACCCAAAGAGGAACACACCAAGGCACATCATCATTAAGTTAGCCAAAATTAAAGATAAAGAGAGAATCATAAAAGCAGCAAGAGGAAAGGAGAGAGTTACCTACAAAGGAGTGCCCATAAAGCTATCAGCTGATTACTCAAAAGAAACCTTGCAGGCAAGAAGGAGTTGGAGAGAAGTATTTGAAGTCATGAAATGCAAAGACCTTCATCCAAGGTTACTCTATCCAGCAAAGCTTTCATTTAGAATGGAGGGCAGATAAAGTGCTTCCCAGATAAGGTCAAGTTAAAGGAGTTCATCATCACTGAGCCATCATTATATGAAATATTAAAGGGATTTATCTAAGAAAAAGATAAAAAATATGAACAGTAAAATGACAACAAACTCACGACTATCAACAAATGAACTTAAAAGAAAAGAAAAACAGTGAAAACAAAAACTAAGCAAACAACCAGAACAGGAACAGACTCAGAATCAGAGAAATGGACATCACATGGAGGGACTTCAGTGGGATGGGGAAAGGAGGAATGGGGTGAGGGACAGGGAAGAAGCATGATTGGTACACATAAAGCAGATGGCAAGAGATCAAAATTGGTATAGAAAAGAGAGAACTCAAAGAACTTATATGTACAACCCATGGATGTGAACTAAGGTGGGGGGAGGCTGGAACAGTTGAGGAAGCATGGGGTGGAGGGGGGATGAAGGGGGAAAATTGGGAAAACTGTAAAAGCATAATCAATAAAATATACTTAAAAAAACATGCCTGGGGCACACTCCAGCCTGTGAGGGTGTCCTCCACCGGCAGGGCCTAGAGCTGCCAAGCATGTGGCAAGTGCTTTCTGGACAGTCTTTGCCCTCACCAAGTTGTACTCTAAAAACAAGAACCATAGAGTAAATGTATCACAGTTTTTTGATCTGTTCACTTATTGGTGAACACTTAGGTAGCTTCCAGCACTTAGCTATTCTAAATGGTGCTGCTATGAACATTGGGGTGTATAAGTTCTTTTGAATTGGTGTCTCAGGATTCTTAGGGTATAATCCCAGCAGTGGAATTGCTGGATCAAAAGATAGTTCCATTTTTAGTTTTTTGAGAAAATTCCACACTGTTTTCCACAGTGGCTGCACCAGTCTGAATTCCCACTCATAGTGCACTAGCGTTCCCTTTTCTCCACATCCTTGCCAACACTTGTTGTTTGTTGATTTGTTTATGATGACCATTCTGAGAGGTGTGAAGTGTTACCTTATTGTTGGTTTTAATTTGCATCTCTCTAATGGCTAGTGATGTTGAGTATCCTTTCATACGTCTACAGGGCCTCGATATGTCCTCCTTGGAAAGGTGCAGGGTGGGGATTGACTGTAGGAGTGGGGGTGGGGGGATGGATCATGGGACAGCAATAAGGGGAGGCATTGGGACAGCTGTAATAAAACAGTGAAATAAATAAATGAAGAGCTGTTACATGCAAGTTGATGCAAAAATAATTCTTCTTCTACCCTGTTATCCATGGGTCATCCACATATGTTCCTTGACTAGACACTTCCCCTTCTTTCTCCCTTTTCCCCCCTTTCTCTTCCCCTCTGGTCATTGTCAGTTTGTTCCTTGTTTGCATACCTCTAGTTCTATTTTGTTTGCTTGTTTATTTTGTTCATTAGGTTCTTGTTATACGTGAGATCATATGGTTTTTGTCTTTTGCCATCTGGCTTATTTCACTTAGCATAGTATTCTCCAGTTCCATCCATGCTGTTGTGAAAGGTAAGACTTCTTTCTTTCTGCTGCATAGTATTCCATAATAAACTAAAATGGCAAAAGTAAAAAAAAACAAACAAAAAAACAAGAAACACCACAAAGCAAACAGGTATTTCATCCTGATCTTTAGACAAATCCCTATGGCTTTAGAAAACTCTATCTTGCTCCCCAGCCTCTGAGCTCCTTTTTCATCCTGGGCTCAGCTCCTCTCCAACCTCTTCTCTTCTCCAAGAACCCGAGCACAGCCCACCTAGCCAACCTGAGTCTTTGGTACTTGCTGCATGGAGTGAGCCTGCCTCCTTGACCTTTCACTTGATTATGGATATGACAGACCATCACCAACTTCAGCCTGCCTGAGTCTTTCTATCAGCTCTCCCAGAGCACGGCTAGCCATAGATTTCCTTCCAATACTACTTTCTCTAAGCCTTTTTTCTAGGTCACTGAAGGATTATAAAACACTGTTCAGGGGCTCCCCTCCCTCACACATCCCGGAGAAATCTCACGTGGATATTGTCCCAGTAAACTCATGTCATGCATAGTGCTGACTTCCTTGCTCAGCTGTGAAAACACTTTTTCTAGTATCTATGTTCTCAGCATCTCTACCAGGGACATGTCTGATCTCAGTCTTGTCATCCCACCCTCAATCTCTGCACAAGGGAAACATCCAAGTATCATTCGTACTTTTCTGGGGACATAATTAGTGTTCTTAACTGTGTGGAGGTCCTTACCTGGCTCCATAGACCATTCTTTGGTCCGGGTACAGAGAGTGGACGCACCACTGTTGTGTAGTCCTGAATGAAAGCCCAACATCTCCCTATAACATACTCTAAATCTCAACACAGAGCTCAGGGGCTTCTGGGACAGGGACATCACTATGGACTGGCTTCAAAGCAGATTATTTCAGACACAGCAGCCATTTTGCTCTTCCTCAGTTGAGCTTTGCTTAGTATTTATTGTACACTATTGTGCAGAAAGTGTATCTCTCTGCCCTGAGTTTTATTGCTGGAGAACCCCTTCTGTCATTGCATCTTTGCTCTGTGCAAGGCAGGGTGGGTGAGGGACTTTCCTGTCATACAAAGAATCAACACATTTTTAATGAAGGGAGACAGATGCTCTGTCAAAAGTCCATCAAGATAATTATGCCTTCCACGTCAGCGTCATAGGGCTGTTGTTAAGATTCACTAGTGACTTGGGAATTTCCTCCATAAAAGCTGACATGTTTCTGGCCTGAGGAAGCAGCAGACACTGTGATCCTTAGGGACTCAGGTCATTTAGGGAAAAAAGAAGATTAGGGAAAAGCTCATCTTCTGCCGGATTGTTGTAGACTTTTAGTCCAGTTAATAACCATGCCTTGGAGCCCATTGCTGCGATGAAACATGTTGGTAAAAGCCACTTTTAGTCATAATTAAGTGGGAGGACTTTGAACATCTTATGAATCCGAGACTAGAAAAGCCAGAGCAGAGCTTGCAGTGTCCTGGTGAGAGCACATGTGCAGACACCTGGCAGAAGAGGAAGGGGCATTGCCCTGTGGAAGGGGGAGCCAGGCTGAGTTCCTGAGTTTCTCATAATGTGGAAGAGTCATAAAGTGACTCTGTGTCACTAATTTGGCACCCCATTTTGCCAGTCAGTGTTTCCTGATGGATCAGATTACTGAGTTTCATGGTATTTAAAGCAAATCAAAATAAAGCAAATGCTTTTTCCCTCCAGAGGAAATCTTACAGTGTCCTTACATACAATAGGGCTTCAGGTTAGAGGGACGTTGGGGCTGGATCTGTCCTAGACCCATAAAGCAACACTTAGGATTCCTAGTGTGTCTGTGTCTGTGTCTGTGTGTGTGTTGTGTAAGTGTATCATGTGTGCATATGTGTGTGCACATGTGTATGTGTGGTGAAAATTCTAGAATCAAATTTCATTAACTACTAAGCCTGATAAAAATTTCTGCTTGGAGTGAGAGCACATTGGATATAGAAGCTCTGCTTTGAGTCAGCATAACAGAGCATCATGTATAAACAAAGTTACTTCAGGGTGACATGTTGGGAAAAGGGAAAATTGAAAGTTTTGATAAGCTTTTTCTACCAGGTCCACAAAAGCTCTTTTCTTTCCCCCTATGTTGAACAAATTAATTTTTTCTCTTGAATATTAGTAAATTCTGAACATGTTTTTAGGAGCCATGTTGAAAGAAAATCATACGTTTTAATGTTATAGGGAAAGAAAGACCTTTTTTCTCTATCCCCTAAGGTTCTCCATCTGAGGCTCTGCAAATGAAATTGACAAGAGGTGGAGTGATGAAAGAACAGAGTTTATGAATGTGTGCATCCCACACATGTGGGAGCACTCAGTGATGAGTATCTCAAAAGGGTGGTTAGATCTTGGGCCTATACAGCATCTTAACAAACAGCAATGAATTTGCAGAGAAATGACAAGACACAGGAAAAGGCTATTAGGTGTTTAGGGGTGGCAAATTTGGGAAGGTAAATATATGGGAGAACTAATGGAAGATAAGGATTGTTTTAATAGATTTGTTGTGTGGAGTCCTTCCCTGCTATTTCCAGCCTGGTAAGAGTCTCTGGTGAATAAAACTCTAAGTCTCCTTTAGGCAAATGGTGGGAGGGCAGAGAATTTTTTTGGTGTCTGCTGTTTCTCAGGTGTCTCCCACTCATAATAACCCTTCTGCCATTGTGGTCTATTTCAGAGTGACATGACATGTTCTGACCTCTCACAAAATCTAAGATTTACATTTAACCTGAAGCATGTTCATTTTGTGTAGACTCACAGGCACTGGGACTGTAAGGAGCAGATTCACATCTCATTTCTCACCCTCTTCCTGAGAAGACATGCTCTGGGTGGGACAGGGCAGAGCAGTCCTTCTAGGGTGCTCTGCACTGATCTTGGGTTTAGCTAATATGAGGTTTAGTTAAATTCACAAACACTAAATTCACTTATGAGTCTACTATAGGAACCTGTGGCATATCCTGACAACTTTGGGGACTCTATTAAATTAATTAATTATTTTTAAATATGGTTGTCCCAAAAAGGTCTGCTTCACAGCACCTGAGCATAAAATGGAATTGTAGAGATTCTAGGGAGAGCTGATTTATAACAGCTTGCAGTCTTCTTTCAAAAGTGAATAACATATTGAGGAGAAAGCTCACAAACTGAAAAAAATTCTTATTCAACACTTCTGAATAAAACATTTGTCCTGGAGCTTTTCAAAGGCAAGCTTCAATTTGTGAGCCTGAACTCCTTTCTTCTTTGTTTGTCACAGGACTTCATAAGGGCTCCTTGGATGCCAGGCAATGACAGTAAGTTTACATTCCAACCAGTACATTAGAAGCTCCAAATAGAGGCATATAAGAACTTTAGCAGTTGATTATCTCTGCAGCATCTTTAGCTTTTTAATTACCTAGTGTCTGATCAGGAAAATGAATGACAATGCTGATCTTCTCTTTGCATTTGCAAAGCAGATGAGATATTATTCTGCTAGCTTCATTGAAATTATGTCTGACAAGCTCCTCTGTAGGTTTTTCTGAATTGAAGAAAAATGTACCTTCTCTATCTGAGCAGCCATGATTTTATGGGGCCTTAAAAGGACCACTGGTACAAAACATGAACCTGCAGTGTTGTATGTGACAGGGGCTTTGTGGCTTCTTTGCGAAGCAGGGCACTGAATTCCATGACTACCTACAGATTAATGAATGCATTGTGCTTTGGACCTTTCACACTTGGTTAACCAGACAAAGTCAACCAAAAGAAGGAAGCCTCCTCATCATTGCACTAATCCAAACACCAGCTTGTAGCCCCCCTCTCTGTCTAGGGCACTGCCTGCCTTCATATCAGCCCTGCCTGTACATGGGCTCTACTCACATGAATTCTAGAGGAACACAGTGCATGCACTTTCCATCACTAGATCCATCAACCTCGGGTTACTCAGAGCAGATTGAAAGCCCCGTGGCCTGTGGCTTAATGTAGGGGTTGAACCAAAAGGGGAAGTGGGTATTTTCCATCAACAACAGCTGGTTTGTTGGCTACATACATCTCTGAACACACACTGAGAAATTAGGAGGAGGAATTGATTTTAAATATTCATTTTTATTTCTATCAATTTCAGCACCATATTTCCAGCAGGTACCAAGGCTTTGCCATTTTTTGCCTTGAGAATTTTGGCCTGGAAGAGAGACAGCCTTTGGCAGCCTACCTGGGCATAAACTTCAGCACAGAGGAGCTAATGTGTGCAAGTCATTCTGAACAAGTGGGGCTGGTTATCAGCAGAGAGGAAGAAGGGGCCCAGTTATCAGCCTAGAAGAAGAGGGGGTCCTGAGGACTCTCTAGCATCATTAACACTTGCAATTTCTTCTGCATCTCTTGGAAGAGATGAGTCTTAATGATGCTGACACTGTTGTGGGATTAGAGGCTCAGGGATCTACAAATGGGGTTCCTGGGTCAGCAAAGTTCAATGGACCACAAATATCACACACATAAAAGAGCACTGGGATTTAACCAACTACTGAAATCTTTCACAATGCCAATACCAGTGTCAATTAAGATATCTTGGCAGTTAGAAGCCCTTTCTTCATCTGCAGGGAACAAGGAAACTTGCCGAGTTCCCAAGGGTCCCATGGGAAAAATCGTGAGGATGGACCTCATTATTATGGACCTAGATTTTCACAGGTGACTTCTGGTACTTGGTGTTAGAATGTAAGCTGATGTAAGTGATAAAAAGAGGAGGATTTATATTGCCTGTCTGGGTTAGATATTGAGAATCAGGACTGCCTCATTACTTTTTTTAAAGGGGGAGAGAAACAAACGGGACAAAGAAAGAAACATGATGTGAGAGAGAAACATCGATTGGCTGCCTCCCATATTTACCCCAACTGGGGATCAGACCTGCAACTTTAAGGTATGTGCCCAAACCTGGAATAGAACCCACAAATTTTTGGTGTACAGGACAACACTCCAACCAACTGAGCCACCTGGCCAGAGGTACCTTACTAATTTTTTAACAATCACTCTTTCATGAAGTCAGAGAGTTTATTTTAATCTCTTCATTTCCAAAAGTTTTCCCCTTTGCTTAGGCACTCGAAATGGCTTCTGTGAATGTCATCAGGTATTTTCTAACTTTAGTTGATTCTCTTTTAAATCAGGTGTTAAATTGCTGTTCCACCAGAAACAAAGTCAAAGAGTTGAGACCCAGGAAGGAGCTGGTTTAAAATAACCCAAAGCCTGTCTGATGTTGCAGAAGCCCAGGGCACTTTGTACTCTGAGTGTGCATAGCTTAGACCTTTGATTTCATAAAGGAGAATTGGATTCTATAAAGGGTCTTATCTTAATCTCTCACTCTTTTGATGAACACTTACATAAAGTTAAGTTGTTAAGTTATGGGGTGATTGTTGTGTGACAGAGCTTCTTATTTTCTAACAAGGCAGGGAGAAGGGAAATGGGGACAAGGAAGGACATGGAAAATATGCTGCCTGGAAATGAGGCTAGAAAGACCACTTAAATAGAAGAAAAGAGAAAACAATATACAGTATCCTCTGTCCTCATCTTGGAAAAATCAACACAGTCACTACAATTTGTCAAAGAAAAACCAGAGCCAGATAATATAGTTAAAGTGGTAAAAACAAACTTCACTCAGAACTATTGCAAAGGGGAAAGAGTCTTTAGAATGGTCAAGAAGAGTTATGTGAGTGGATGAAAAATCACTAAGAGGAAGCATCAGGGGTATTGATTATAATCAGGGTTCTGATTAAACAGACCTGACAGAATTCTAGCTGAAGGCAAAAGGCCAAAGGTTGAGGATAAAAACTTTGATCACATGTCAGTGGCAATCAGAGTTGATGTTTGAGGCCTCTGCCTAAACTGACTTAGCGAGATTCGTGCTACAACTGGGTGATGCAGACCCAGCAAAGACGGACACTAAGGTCGATGCTTTGAGGGCTCAGAGGAGACTGACTAAAGTTCCACCATGAAAGAGTCTGTGTCAATTTATTCTCCGTTAGTAGACTGGACTAAGATTCTCTCACTGACCAAACTAACTCTGGCCTCGCAAATTCTTTTTCAGCTAGGCCTGACTTTTGGACTACTAAATTGCTAAACTACTAAACTGTATTGTCTAGCTTAAGCAAAAATCCTAAGTCAGTTTTACCATAACCCCATCTCTAATATCTGACTGTCCTCGATATCTGACTGGGTTCTTCACCCTCCAGCCCCACCCTCAGGTGATGTCTGATCACCTGGTCTGTCTTAAGCAAGAATTTTGCCAGGTCAGTTTAGCTAACACCTCCTCTCCTCTTACCCCTCACATTTTCTCTTAGTGATTTTTCTTTTTTTAAAATATTTTTTATTGATTATGCTACTATAGTTTTCCCAATTTCCCCCCTTTCTCCCCCCTCTGCCCTTCCCCCCAGCCCTCCAGCACTCCCCTCCTTTCATTCATGTCCATGGGTTGTACATAGAAGTTCTTTGGGTCCTCTGTTTTCCATACCATTTCTATCTTTCCCCATCTACCTTATGCCTACTAATGATGCTTCTTCCCTGTACTATTTTCCCCTACTTCTCCCTTCCCCCTCTTCACTGAAATCCCAATTATAGGGGTGCCAGAAGGAGAAAAACAACAGCAAGAAATTGAAAACTTACTTGAACAAATAATGAAGGAAAACTTTCCCAATCTAGCAAAGGAAATAGACTTCCAGGAAGTCCAGGAAGCCCAGAGAGTCCCAAGGAAGTTGGACCCAAAGAGGAACACACCAAGGCACATCATCATTAAGTTAGCCAAGATTAAAGATAAAGAGAGAATCTTAAAAGCAGCAAGAGGAAAGGAGAGAGTTACCTACAAAGGAGTGCCCATAAAGCTATCAGCTGATTACTCAAAAGAAACCTTGCAGGCAAGAAGGAGCTGGAGAGAAGTATTTGAAGTCATGAAATGCAAAGACTTACATCCAAGGTTACTCTATCCAGCAAAGCTTTCATTTAGAATGGAAGGGCAGATAAATTCTTCCCAGATAAGGTCAAGTTAAAGGAGTTCATTATCACCAAGCCATCATTATATGAAATGTTAAAGGGACTTATCTAAGAAAAAGAAGATCAAAAATAGGAACAGTAAAATGACAACAAACTCACAACTATCAACAAATGAACCTAAAAGAAAAGAAAAACAGTGAAAACAAAAACTAAGCAAACAACCAGAACAGGAAGAGAATCAGAGAAATGGGCATGTCTTAGTGATTTTTCCATCCACTGTCCCCACCTGGCTCCTTGGCTATAGACCTTCACTTTTGCTTATTGTCTTTAGAGTTGAACTACATCTCTGTCTTTCACTGCAAAACCCCACTGCAGTGGTTCTTATAGACATTATCAAGCACTGCCCTCCCTCACTGTCTTCCTAACCATGCTTTAATAATGTCATTAGCTTTTTTTTAAATAGACTGCAGACACCTGCTCTGGTAAATTAGTACAAAATGGATACACACAAGACACATCACAGAAAACTCATAGAATTAATCCAAATCTGGAAATCTAAGCTCTGAACATAGAACACAGAATGATTCCAGGGGTCTGGGTGCCAACAACAACACCATTTTCTTAAGTTTCATTTGAAAGAAATATATGAGCTACACTTTTATGTCCTTGCATTAATCTGTTCAGGTTTCAAATTTCTTGGAGCCATTCCACTAGGTTAGAGGAGGTCACTGGCCCAATTCTTTGCTAAGTGAGGGAAGAACAACTTAATTTATAGCCTTTCCATACAATGCACATTGGGGAAGTTTGCCAAAAGGTAATAGAATGATGTTCCTAGAAGCTGGGTGAAGAGATTTTGTGAATTAAAATAATAATAATAAATAAATTGCTGTGTAACCTTTAAATCATGAGTTCTCAGGAGAACAGTTTAATCTAGAGGTAAGCTAAGGATCCAGGTTGCCAAATACTCAGATAACTGTTGACAATGTAAATGGATCTATTTATAACCAATAATATCGGAGACTTACACACTACCAGCTTTTGCTAATTTTACTTAATATTTTACAAATTGGTAAAAACAGGATTATTTGCAGAGATTTAAAGAGGAAAGCTTGAGCTTGAATTTTAGCTCCATTATATACTTTTCTTTGTGAGTTTGGACTTGTTAGTTACACACTTGGAGACTCCGTTTCCTCTTACACATAACATGGGGTGATGCAGCTGCACCCCAGAGTCATGGGGATTAAACACAGTGATATCCATGCATTACTTGGCACAGTGGCATAGAATAACCAATCAGTATATGTGAATAGTTCCTGATTTTGTCCTGTATAATAACTATTTGTCACTGTTAACCAATAGTGATTTGAGGCTGTAAAACAACGTAAACGTTTATTTGGGGTATAAAAGGATTCTAACCCAAGAGATACTGATTCAGTTAGCAATACAAACTGCACCCTGGAAAGAACAAAGAAAGGCAGGGTTTATAAAGGCAAAAACCACCAAGTGTAACTCTTTCAATTAAATGAAGAATGCTGGCTTGATCATCAGGAATTGGTTAGCTCCAATATGCAAATATGAAGTGGGGAACAAACAGTGCAAGGAGGAGGTCAAATCCACACGTCCAGGCAGCTGTGGTTGTTCCAGGATGTTTATGGCTCAGTCTTGATCTCAGTAGAGCAATAAGTTAGCAACTTAATAGAAAGGCAAAGAAATCATAGGCTTAATATACAAGGGCCACAGTGACTCATCCCAGAAGAAATGATTTGGCCCTATCTGCCCCAAATGATGAAATGCCCAAGGACCAGGAAGACTGGATTCAGAGCTCTCACCTATTTCATGTCAAACTCCTGATGAAGCCCAGCTACCAACTTGTTACAAAGGCTTCTACGTTGAGTGGGGCTCCAACCAACAGAGGGCTCTGGAGGCCCTTCAATGGGCCACCTTGGCCACCCTTCCCCTGGACCCCACCTAATCATTTGAGTTATAGGTCTTGGCCACTTGCCAGTTTGTAATTTAAAGCCTGTGGCCCAAACACCACCACAGCCAACATGTCCACTGGACTTTTAGATCCATAGTCTTCTGGAATTAGGTAAAAAGTAGACAGCCTTTGAGGGACAGTTATTGGCCTGTCAATGGGTTTTAGTAAATAATGAGCACAAAGCCCAGGGCTGTAATCTCAAAACTAAAAAAACTAACCATAATGTTAGTCTGAATAAGAGCCTTGAATTGCTGGGTTGAGGCAGCTCAAGACTTTTTCATTGTAAGCAAAAATGGCACTCAAAGCAATAGGAGAGGCCTGGACTAGCAGGGTTTCTGTAACTCCACAGAATTTCTTAGGAGTGGCCCTCTGATCCTCAGCACACAGCATGAACAGGTGCTGTCTGCACTGGCCAAGGGGAGGGGACATGGCTTTTCTTCCCACACACAGGACTGGCTAACTGATGGCCCCTCCAAACTACCTTGTGTTGGGCCAGCATGGGCTGCATCTGCCACCCAGCCTGAGAGAGCTGTCCCTCACCAAGTATGGAAAAGGGCACTCACTACTGTGGGCAGACTTCATGTGGTACAGATGACTATCCAAGCCTCTCAACAAAGGAGCCATACTCTATTTTCAGGCCACACTGTTCAGGGCCTACAAGACCACCCTGGTTTTGTGTTCAAGTTTCCTGAACACATGACATCTAATAATAGCTCAATCATGAAACATGGAAACAAACTTCAGGGGCTGATAAATAGAGAGAATGTAATCCCAGTTTGACTCTACATCTTAAGTGAGTGGACTGGGGCCTCAGTTCAACAATTCCTCCAGAAACGATTTTTCGTTTGTTCCATGTTCGATCAGACTGTCTATCCCTTCTTCCAATTGTATGCCTTTTCTTTTACAGATTTTTTCTGTTCATTTACCATGAGGGGACCTGCATCCCCTTCTGCCCTTGTCTAAGGATGCAGGTGGATAGAAGATTAAACAGAGTTAGAGGCTATAGAAACACATTTTAACATCTTTTAAAACTGTTGTGCTAACCAATTCTTAAATACGATGTTTTTCTAGCTAAGTTATATAAAAATGTTTTCCCATAAAAATACTTTTGATCCTATTATATAGAATCTTTCCAGACAAAAAATCTTAATAAAAATATAAAAATTAATTTAAAAACACAATAAAGCTTTGCTTGCAAAAGACAAACTGAAAATGACATAACACTCTGACACATAGAAAGGCATGGAGGAAAATAAAGACTTTAACAATCTTTGTTTTTTCAAAGCTACTCTGAAAGCATTCCTCCTTTTTCCTAAAAAACAAACAAAACAAACACCTCCCTGCTGCTGTGAGTACTTTAAGTCATTTATATTTGGCTGGTGGCCAAATCAATGATCGTACTTAACCACACTGATTATGAGGCAGCAGAGGATGGCCTCCCTCTTGCATTTTCCACATACAACACCTCCAAATGTCACCTACACACCTGAGGTGGGTGAACTGACATCAGAGACAAACTACCTCCAGCAGTGTCTCGAAAACTAGAAACAAAATTACTCAGGCTAGACCAAAAAGCCCTGGTGAAGAGGCCTGTTGTTAACATGACTACCTGATTAATCCATGTCTTACCTGGAGTGTCCCGACACTATTTATTTGCAAAGAAGTGGCCATGTGTGTCTCTGAGATTTACTCCTGCCTATGTACCTGACTGTCATGATATCACCTCAGCCCTGGGAGTCATTCACATCTCCAAGCTCCAAATTGGAAAGGAGGAAACAAAACTGTCCTTGTTTGCAGATGACATGATAGTGTACATAGATAATCCTATAGACTCCACCAAAAAACCGCTCGACCTAATAAATGAATTTGGTAAAACAGCGGGATACAAAGTCAATATCCAGAAATCAAAGGCATTTTTGTATACCAACAATGAAACATCAGAAACACAAATCAGGGTAAAAAAACACATTTGATACAGCAAAAGAAAAATGAAATACTTGGGAATAAACAACCAAGGATATAAAAGACCACTACTTAGAAAACTACACAACACTGAAGAAAAAATCAAGGAAGACATAAATAAATGGAAACATATACTGTGTTCATGCATCAGAAGAATTAACATCATCAAAATGTCCATAATACCCAATGCAATTTATAGATTCAACACAGTAACTACTAAAGTACCAATGGCATATTTCACAGATATAGAACAAACACTTCAAAAATTTATACGGAACCATAAACAACCCCAAATACCTACAGCAATTTTGAGAAAGAAGAGCAAAGTAGGAGAGATCACAATACCTGATATCAAACTGTATTACAAGGCCACTGTAATGAAAACAGTCTGGTCCTGGCATAAGAACACACACATAGACCAGTGAAACAGAACAGAGAGCCCAAAAATAAACCCAAGTCTCTCAGGTCAATTAATATTCAACAAAGGGAGCAGTAAGATAAAGTGTAGTAAAAAGAGTCTCTTCAACAAATGCTGTGGGGAGAACTGGACAGCTATATGCAAAGAAATGAAACTTGAGCACCAGCTTACACCATACACAAAAATAAATTCAAGGTGGACAAAAGACTTAAGTATATCTCATGACACAGTAAAAGTCCTAGAAGACAACATAGGCAGGGAAATCTCATATATTCCATGCAGCAACATTTTCACTGATATGTCCCCTAGAGCAAGGGACATAAAGGCAAGAATGAACAAATGGGATCTCATCAAAACAAAAAGCTTCTGAACAGGTAAATAAGACAGCATTAAAATGAAAAGGGAACCAATCCTATAGAAAAACATATTTGCCAATGATACCTTAGACAAGGGTTTCATCTCCAAAATATATAAAGAACTCACATGACTCCACTCTAAGAAGAAAAGCAGCCCAATAGAAAAAATGGGCAAAGGACTTGAACACACCCTTTTACAAGGAGGACATACAGAGGGCCCAGAAACACATGAAAAGATGTTCAGTATTGCTAGCTATCAGAGAGATGCAAATTAAAACCACACTGAGATACCCTCTCACACCATTGAGAATGGTCATCATAAACAAAGCAACAAACAAATGTTGGAGAGGTTGTGGAGAATTGGGAACCCTAGTGCACTGTGTTGGGATTGCAGACTTGTACAACCACTATGCAAACAGTATGGAATTTCCTCAGAAAACTAAAAATGGATCTGCCTTTTGATCCAGCAATTCTATTGCTGGGATTATATCCTAAGAATCCTGAAACACCAATCCAAAAGAACCTATGCATCCCAATGTTTATAGCAGCACAGTTTACAATAAGCAAGTGCTGGAAGCAACCTAAGTGCCCATCAGCAAATGAATGGATCAAATAACTCTTGTACATTTACATAATGGAATTCTCTGTAGCAGTAAGAAAGAAGGAGCTCTTACCCTTTGCAACGGCATGGATAGAAGTGGACAGTATATGATGCTAAGCAAAATAAGCCAGGTGGTGAAAGACAAATACCATATGATCTCACCTTTAACAGGAACCTAATCAACAAAACGGGCAAGCAAGTAAAATATAACCAAAGACACTGAAATTGAGAACAGGCTGACAGTGACCAGAGGGGATGGGTAGGGGATTATAGGGGTAAAGGTTGAAGGGTTTGCAGGAACAATGATAAAGTACACATGGACAATAACAAGTGAGTATGGAAACAGGAGAGGGAGGTCGGGAGGGCTGGGTTGGTGGGAAGGAGTGAGGGGAAAGGCAGAAAATTATACTTGAACAACAATTTAAAAAATGTTTAAAAAATGGTAGTTATCAACCTAACTAGTGCCACAGATCTTAAAAGGCACAATATATGAAAACCTACAAATAAAGGAGAAAAAATTGACTAGCTTAGCCCAAATATATGTGAAATGTCCTATATTTTTATTGTCCCAATGGAAAATTCATAATTATTACCTAATAACAGAAAAACACTACAGAAATTTTATATTATGTCCAACATGAGTGTCACATATCTGCCTTATTAATTGCAATAGGTTAAAAATATGTCTGTATCGAAACAGTGAAAAATCAGTTGTGTAACTTATGCTCTTAATGGTAGAGTTAATAATAAAAGCAATGATAATAAACTTCTTATTCATATAGGAATTCATAGCTTTAAGGCCATTTTGACATACAATTTAATTGGATAAAATTAGTCTTTGTTCAGTAAAATATCAAGAATGAGTCATTAGCAGAGATACAATTAGAAAGTAATATCATTATTAATACTCTAATTCTTTTATACTGCTATTATCATTAGCTTAAGCACATTTTTAACTAGCATTAATCAGTTAATTAATGAACAAATGGGACCATTAATTATTGAAAAACCAGCCCTGGCTGGTGTAGCTTACTGTTTGAGCATGGACTGTGAAACAGAGAGTTGCTGGTTCAATTCCAGTCAGGGCACATGCCTGGGTTGCAGGCCAGGTCCCTAGTAGGGGGCTCACGAGAGGCAAACATACATTGATGTTTCTCCCCTTCTCTTTCTCCTTCCCTTCCCCTCTCTCTAAAAGTGAATAAAGTCTTTAAAAAAAAACTTATAAACAAATAATAATTGAACAACCAAAGGAGGCAAGATAGTGCAGGAGTGAAGGGAGCCACACTAACCTCCTTCCAGGACCAATCAGGAATTACAACTAAATTATGAAATTACAACTAAATCACCCAGCACAAACAACTGAGCAATAATGAGAGAGAAACCTTCTAACCTTGGACAGACAGTAGAACCAGCTTTAGCACAACCTGTTTGGTAAGGAGTACCAAGGAGACTCAAGAGGGCTGGCCAGGTGCCCACAGGTGGCAGCACCAGAGGGATAATTAAGAGGCTATTTGGAACTCTTTGAGAAGAATGGGGTCTAAACCCTAAGCTGAGATCCCCAGCCTAGGACACCAAACACCAAAAGTACAAAGATAACAACCAGTGGCGAAGAATGGCAGGGTTGCTCTCCACCAGAGATAGTAAACTGGAGGTGCAAAAAGCCATTTAAAGGGCCAATGCACAAATTTTATTTGTAGTCAGTTACCTGGAGCTCCAGCAAAGGCAGGGGGCAGAGTGGACTAGAGACGCTTAAGAAGAGACTGGGAGTGGAAGCTTTGGGGAAAGAACTGAGAGAGCAACCCCTAGGGTCCCAGTACTGAGTCATCCCTCATATGGGAGTAGCCATCCTGCTTAGGCAGACCACTCCCCTGTGAGAAGCAGCAGCCTGAGGGGAAACAACAGCCCCACCTCCAAGAAAGACACTCCACTGGCTCTGTGGTGCTTAGGCCTAACTGCTAAGTGCAGAGTGACTAGATTAATAACTAAAGGAGACAGCCACAGCAGTAGATCCCTGGAAAAGGTAGGGCAGAGACGACTAGAGAGGCTTGAGGAGAGACTGGGGATGGAGGTTTTGGGGAGAGAACAAAGAGAGTGGCTGTTGGGATCCCAGTACTGAGTCATCCTCCCCACAAAAGCAGTCATCCTGCTTAGGCAGACAACTCCCCTCTAAGCAGCAGCAGGCTGAGGAGAAAAAATAACCCCAGCCCCAGGAGGAATTCTGCTCTGCCCCATGGGGCTTAAGCCTCACTGCTGGGTGCAGAGTCCCTAGATTCACAACTGAAGGAGACAACAGATCTCTGGCAGTCTCAGAGCAGGCTGCCTAATGTCAGACGGGATCAACATCTGACATCACCAGAGGTGGATCCAAAAGAAAAGACTGTGGTAAATACTAGAGGCTACCTAGAAAAAAAATCCACTGTGGTCTTCTACATGACTAGCAATATTTTATTTCATACATAGCTTTCTAATATTCATTTCTTGTCCAAAAATTTGTGAATATTAAGTCACTAGAATTTATAATATATTTTATTTCTCTCCTTTCCTATAATAGTCTTAATCTTTTTATACCCTTATTAATACTGGTTCATTTGCTGTTGATAGTGGGATTGTTGGAGGGAATATGTTTGCAAATGTGGACTTTTTCCCTGGATTTTGTGGTTATGTTCTGGCAGCAACTGCACAACAACATGCAAGACATGGTGGGTAGAGTGACCCTCAATCAACCAGCTAGAAGGAAGGACTCACCAAAGGATGACCAAACAACAATCAAAACCCAATTACATCTAGAGAGTCAACATGAATGGTATAAAGGGCATCCCTAGAGCGTCAAGTTCAGGAGAAAAAGGAGGCTGTACCATGGAATCTCACAGGTCCTCTACCATAGAAGTTCAAACCACAAACTCAGAGAATCAGAATAGATCAATTTAAGAAGCAGAGGCACACAAGAAGTATCTCACGAAAAATGGGAAGACAAAGAAACAAACTCCAAATGAAATGAAAGGAGGAAGCCTCAGAAAGAATGCTAAATAAAATAAAGGCAAGTCAACTATCAGATATTGCATTCAAAACAGTGGTTATAAGGAAGCTCAATGAGCTCAGTGCAAATTACCCAAAACTAAAGGGAAACTTCAACGAACACACTGTGAACTATATCAACATGAAAAAGGAAATAGAAACTATCAACAAGGGTCAAGAGGAAATGAAGAATACAATTTCTGAACTGAAGAACACAGTAGAAGGAATCAAAAGCAGGATTGATGAAACAGAGGATTGGATCAGCAAGTTGGAGGACAAGGTTAAAAAAAAAAAAAACCTCCCAGAAGGAATAAGAAAAGAAAATCAGACTCAAAAAGAATGAAGAGGTGTTAAGGGAACTACAGGACAACTTGAAATGTAATAACATCCATATAATAGGGATACCAGAAGGAGAACAAGAAAAGCAAGGGATAGAAAACCTATTTGAAAAAGTGATGATGGAAAACTTCCTTAATTTGATGAGAGAAAAAGTCACACAAATCCAAGAGGGTCCCAATCAAGAGGAATCCAAGAGACTCACTTCAAGACACATTATAATTAAAATGGCAAAATCCAAGACAAAGAGAGAATCTTACAGGCAGCAAGGGAGAAACAGGAAGTAACATACAAGGGAGCCCTACTCTCTCATAAGGCTCGCAGCTGACTTCTCCATAGAAACACTGCAAGCTAGAAGGGAAAAGCAAGAAATGATCCAATTAATAAAAAGCAAAGGCCAACAACCAAGACTACTCTATGCACCAAGGCTCTCAACTAACATGGAAGGCAAAATGAGGAGTTTTGCAAACAAAAGAAGGCTCAAAGAATACACCTCCACCAAGTCAGCTCTGCAAGTGATGCTAAAGGGACTGCTTTAAGGAAGAAAAAGAGTGATAGAGAGGAACATAGGTATGAAGGGAGTAAAATAGCAATGAACAAGTACCTATCAATAATAACTTTAAATGTAAATGGATTAAATTCTCCAATCAAAAGATACAAAATAGCTGAATGGATAAAAAAACATGCCCCATACATATGCTGCTGACAGGAGACCCAATTCAGAACAAAAGACCTACACAGACTGAAAGTGAAGGTTTGGAGAAAAATATTCCCAGCAAGTGGAAAGGTAAAAAGCCAGGGTAGTAATATTTATATCAGACAAAATAGACTTCAAAACAAAGGCTGTAAAAATATACCAAGAAGGTCAGTTAATAATACTCATGGGAAGAATCCATCAAGAAGACAAAAACATTATAAATATATATGTACCAAACATAGGAGCACCCAAATATATAAATAAATCTTGGAGGACTTAAAGAAAGATATAGACAGTAACACACATATAGTAGGGGATTTAAACACCCTACAGACAAAAATTGACGGCTCTTCCAAACAAAACATCAACAAAGATATCGTGGCATTGAAAAATGCCCTAGATCAAGTGACCTAACTGATATGTATAGAATCTTTCATCCCCCAAAAGCAAAGTACACATTTTTTTCAAAAGCACGTGGGACATTTTCAAAGATAGATCACATGATAGGTCACAAAACAAGCCTCAACAAATTCAAGAAGATTAAAATTATATCAAGCATTTTCTCAGACCACAGGGTCAGAAATGAGAAACCAACATCAAGGAAAAAATTCAAACACTCATATTAATGGAGATTGAACAGCATGCTATTTATTAAACAATGAATGGGTCAAGAATGAGATCAAGAAAGAAATCAAAAAGTTTCTAGAAACAAATGAAAATGAATCACAACAACCCAAAATTTATGGGACACAGCAAAGGCAGTCCTGAGAGGGAATTTCATAGTGATACAGGCCTACTTAAAAAGATAGAAATATTTCAACTAAACAACTATACATTATGTCAAAATGAACTGGAGGAACAACAACAAACAAATACTCATTCTTTACAAAAGAGTGAGTAGAAGGAAGGCAGATTGGAGCAGAATTAAATGACATAAACACTAAAAGACCAATTCAAAATATCAATAAATCTAGAAGCAGATTCTATGAAAAAATAAAAAAAATCTACAAGACTTTAAGCAGACTCATCAAGAAAAAAAAGAGAAAGGACCCAAAGAAACAAAAGCAGAGAAATTACAACTGACACCAGAGAAATACAAAGGATTGTAAGAAATTACTGCAAAGAACTACATGCCAAGAACTACATGCCAAGAACTTTGAAAACCTGGGTGAATGGACATATTTCTAGAAAAATATAATCTTCCAAAACTGAATGAAGAAGAAACAGAAAGCCTGAACAAACCAATAACAGCTGATGAAATAGAAAGAATAATCAAATAAGTCCAGGCACACAAAAGTCCTGGACCAGAGGGTTTCACAAGGCGAATTTTACAAAACATTTAAGGAAGAGCTAACCCCTATCCTTCATAGACTATTCCAAAAAATCCAAAAAGGAGGAAGACTCCCAAACCCTTTTTATGAAGCCAACATCTTCCTAATCCCCAAAACAGATAAAGACATAAGAAAGAAAGAAAACCACAGGCCAATATCAGTGATGAACATAGATGCTAAAATCCTCAACAAAATATTGGCAAACCACATCCAGTAATACATCAAAAAGATATACAACATGATCAAGTGGGATTCATCCCAGGAATTCAAGGATGGCACAATATTTGCAAATCAGTACACGTAATACATCACATAAACAAAAGCAAAGACAAAAATCACATGATCATAGGGATAGATGCAGAAAAACCATTTGATAAGGTACAGCACCCAGTTATGATAAAACAATCAGCATAGTGGGAGCAGAGGAAGCATACCTCAACATAAGTCATATACGAGAAACCTACAACCAATATCATACTCAGCAGGCAAACATGAAAAATTTTACCACTAATATCAGGAACTAGACAAGGATGTCTGCTTTCACCACTTCTTTTCAACATAGTACTGGAAGTCCTAGCCACAGTAATGAGATAAGATAAAGAAATAAAAGGCTTCCAAATTGGAAATGAGGAAGCAAAATTGTCATTGTTTGCAGATGACATGATAGTGTACACAGATAACCCAATAGACACCAACCAAAAAGCTGCTCAAGCGAATAAGCAAATTAGTCAAAACAGCAAGATACAAAACCAACATTCAGAAATTGAGGGCATTTTTATACACCAATAATTACATATTAGAAACAGAAATCGGAAAAAAATCCTATTTGCTATGGCAACAAAAAAAATAAAGTACTTTGGAATAAACCTAAACAAGGAGGTAAAAGACCTATACTCATAAAACTTCACAACACTAAATAAAGAAATTAAGGAAGACACAAACAAATGGAAATATGCACAATGTACATGGATTGGAAGAATTAACATCATCAAAATGTCCATACAACCCAAAGCAATTTATAGATTCAAAGTAATCCATATTAAAATACAATGAAATTTCACAGATATAGAACAAACACTTCAAAAATTTATATGGAACCATAAATGACCCTGAATAGCTGTAGCAATTTTGAGAAAGAAGAACAAAATAAGAGGGATCACAAAACCTGATATCAAACTATATTACAAGACCACAGTTATCAAAACAGGCTGGTACTGGCATAAGAACACACACATAGACCAGCGAAATGGAACAGAGAGCCCAAAAATAAACCCAGCTCTCTATGGTCAACTAATATTTGACAAAGGGGGAAGAAGCATAAAATGGAATAAAAACAGTGCCCTTAACAAATGGTTGGGAGAGCCAGACAGCTACATACAAAAAATGAAACTTGAGCACCAACTTATACCATACACAAAAATAAATTCAAGGTGGACAAAGGACTTAAATATATCTCACGACAGAGTAAAAGTCCTAGAAGAGAACATAGGCAGGAAAATCTCATATATTCCATGCAGCAATGTTGTCACTGATATGTCCCCTAGAGCAAGGGACATAAAAGAAAGAATAAACAAATGGGACCTCAGCAAAAGGAAAAGCTTCTGAACAGGTAAATAAGACAGCATTAAAATGAAAAGGGAACCAATCCTATGAGAAAACATATTTGCCAATGATACCTCAGACAAGCGTTTCATCTCCAAAATATATAAAGAACTTACATGACTCCACTCTAAGAAGACAAACAACCCAATTAAAAAATGGGCAAAGGACTTGAACAGACACTTTTCTAAGGAGGACATATAGAGGACCCAGAGACACATGAAAAGATGCTCAGTATCACTAGTTATCAGAGAGATGCAAACTAAATCCACAATGAGATACCACTTCACACCAGTCAGAATGGCCATCATAAACAAAGCAACAAATAACAAGTGTTAGAGAGTTTATGGAGAAAAGAGAGTCCTAGTGCACAGCTGGTAGGAATGCAGACTGATGCAGCCACTGTGGAAAACAGTATGGAATTTTCTCAGAAAACTAAAAATGGATCTGTCTTTTGACCTAGCAATTCTATTGCTGGGATTATATCCTAAGAACCCTGAAACACCAATCCAAAGAACTTATGCACCACAATGTTTAACATCACAGTTCACAATAGCTAAGTGCTGGAAGCAACCTTAGTGCCCATTAGTAAAGGAATGGATCAAAAAACAGTAGTACATTTACATAATGGGATACGAAGCAGCAGAAAGAAAGAAGGAGCTCTTAACCTTTGAGACAGCATGGATGGAAATGGAGAACATTATGCTAAGTGAAATAATTTGTCTTTCACCAGGTGGTGAAAGACAAATACCATATGATCTCATCTTTAAGTGGAACATAATCAACAAAACAAACAAGCAAGCAAAATATAACCAGACATTGAAATTAAGAACAATCTGACAGTAACCAGAGGGAAGGTTGGAGGGGATAATAGGGTAAAAAGGGGAAAGTGTTTTGAGGAACAACTTTAATGGACACTTGGACAAAACCAAGCAGAGGGGCAGGGTGTGGAATCAGGGTATGTAGGTGGTTGGTATGCGTGGGGAATGGTAGCGGGAAAATATGGACTACTGTACTTGAACAACAAAAAAATAATTAAAAAAAAATAAATAGAAAATCAAAAATCTAAAAAGGAATTTATGTGCAGAAACTATTAGCAGTATGAATGATTATATTAATATATGATATGGGAAAATTGAATAAACATGAATTTTTATAGGAAAATTCATTTTCTAAGATGTCAACACTCTTTATATTAGTCTAAAAATACAGCTTAATTCTTATCAAATTTGCAAAGGGGTTTTATTGCTCCTTGGAGAATAGTCATTCTAAATTCACCCCAGTGTACAAACCCTGAAGTCAGGCAGAAGAGAGTGGGGGGTAGAAATTGAAAAAATCTAAAAAATAAAAAGCAATAACAGATTTTTCCTGCCACTTAATAAAATGTAATATGAAGCTAGCGTGGTACTAGTAGAAGGATATCCAGTCAGAATAATGAAACAGAATTAAAGAACAAGAATAGCAGAAAAAGGGAGACATAGACCCAGTTAAATATGATGATGAAATTTTCAATAAAAATAAGTGGAAAAAGATAGTTGTACACATGATTTCTAGGCAAAAGTCTAGTCATTACACTGGATTCCTAATTTTAGTCTAACATCAATATAAATTCTAGGTGTATCAGGTATACAAATGTTTAAAAAACAGAAAAATATGAATGCATGATGTTACAATCTAAATGTAAACATGTTGTTTCATACCATAAAATTGATAAATTTTATTCACAAAGATTCAAATATTTTCATGGATAAAAATAATGAAGGAAAACCAAAACACCATAAATAAGGTTGAAAGAAAATGGAAAAAAACCCAAAACATTCCATATATGTAATAGAATTATGAATTTCCTTTATATAAAAGAATTCTTAAAAATAAATAGATGGATTTTCCAGTTTACACCCTGATGAAAACAGAATGATTAGATGCTTCATGCCTTAAACAGCAAGAAAACTATACAAAATAGGTCCTGGTTGTCACCAGTCAGTAATCCTTGAGGAAATAGAAACAAGTGAGATGAGGATTTCAATTGTCCAAGACCCTTGCCAAGAGAGTTTTAGGAATGCAGAGCAGAGACAGGAATGAAAGAAAGAACAGTTCAGGAAAGCCAGAGTGGCTGGATTTGCAGGGCAAATTGTGAGAAGATATGGCTTCAGAGATAGCTTTAAAGATTGGCAGAGGGTCCCGTCAAGTCATTGGCCCAATAATAATCCATGCATACAAGTCAGGAAACTACCCTGTATAGGGCAAGAACCACCTGAGAGAAACAGACGGAACCATCTCTGCATATCACACAGGGTTAGGAAGAGTTTTGGTTACCACAGCTAGAGTGAAAAGCCTTCCTAATAATCTGGGAATTGGGTAGAGTTCTCAAAATATATAGTCAATTTTGGGGCCAAATCTGCTGTGTACTAAAGGCAGAGTTTAAAAGTTAATGTTAGGACAAGTAAGGTGATTTGTCACTTAAAATGTAGCTTAACTACATCCCAGAAAAAAAGTTCAAAAATACTTTTAAATAACAAAAACTAGTATGAATTCACATTATTAAGAAACTAATAAAAATACTAGGCCTAGAAGAATCAGAAAAATATGATCCATAAATTTGAGAAAAGTAATAAAAAGAAACAGATCCCAACATATCACAAATGATAGATTTAGCTATAAAGATATAAACCAGGCATTATTAATATGTTCCATATGATCAACAAGTTTGCAAAACCATGAGCAAGACAGAAGTGGTACATGTAAAATGGTCCCAAAACACACAGAGATGACAAATACAATATCCAAAATGAGAAATCTACTAGATGAAGTAAAAAGCATGAGACATTGCAGACAAAAAAAGTTAATGAACCTGAACACATAGGAATAAAAACTATCCAAAACAAGATGCAGAGATGAGAGATGGAATAAAGACCAGAAAGAAACAGATCAGTGAGCTGTGGGATAATAGTAGGCAACAAAGTATGTAATGGAAGTACCAGAAAAAGTGAGCAGGGAAATTTTAAAGAGAATGGCATATAATTTTTCCAATTCTGACTTAAACTTAAACCTAGGTCTCAAGATACTCAAAAGCACCCAAGCAGAAGAAAAAAAATCTCAGGACAAATCTAAATAAAATTGCTGAAAATTGGTGGAAAAAGAGAAAATGTTAAAAGCATCTGGGGGAGGGAGGTGGATTATGTACACAGGAGAGAAAGATAAAAATGACAGCAGATAAAAATGTCTCATAAAATATAAACCAGAAAAATATAGACAACATTTTTAAGGTTATAAAAGAAAAAAATTATCCTCAAATTCTGTACCTAGAAAAATATTTTTTCAAAAAAAGACAAGATAAAAAAATATTTGAAACATATAAAATATGAGAAATTTATTGCCAATGACCTGAACTACAAGAAATCTTAAAAGTAGCTCTTCAGGGTTCTTAGGATATAATGTTAACAGTGGAATTGCTGGGTCAAAAGGCAGATCCATTTTTAGTTTTCTGATAAAATCCCATACTGTTTTCCATAGTGGTTGTACCAGTCTGCAATCCCACTAGGGTTCCCTTTTCTCCACAACCTTTCCAACATTTGTTGTTTGTTGCTTTGTTTATGATGGCCATTCTGACTGGTGTGAAGTAGCATCTCATTGTGGTTTTAGTTTGCATCTCTCTGATAGCTAGCGATACTGAGCATCTTTTCATGTGTCTCTGGGTCTCCTGTATGTCCTTCTTAGAAAAGTGTCTGTTCAAGTCCTTTGCCCATTTTTTAATTGGGTTGTTTGTCTTCTTAGAGTGGAGTCATGTAAGTTCTTTATATATTTTGGAGATGAAACGCTTGTCTGAGGTATCATTGGCAAATATGTTTTCCCATACAGTTGGTTCTCTTTCAGGATTATATCCTAAGAACCCTGAAACACAAACCCAAAAGACACTATGCACCCCAATGTTCATAGCAGCACAATTTACAATAGGCAAGTGTTGGAAGCAACCTAGGTGCCCATCAGTAAATGAATGGATCAAAAAACTATGGTACATTTACCCAATGGAATTCTATGCAGCAGAAAGAAAGAAGGAGCTCCTACTTATTGCAGCAGCATGGATGTAACTGGAAAGCATTATGCTAAGCGAAATAAACCAGACAGTGAAAGACAAATACTATGTGACCTCAGCTTTAACAGGAACCTAAACAACAAAACAAACAAACAAGCAAAATATAACCAAAGACACTGAAATAGAAAAGAGGTTAACAGTGACCAGAGGGGGGAGGGGAGGGAATTTCAGGGACAAAGGGGAAGGGTTTACAGGAACAAATATAAAGGACACATGGACAAAAATTAGTGGGGGGTGGAAATTGGAAGAAGATGTTGAGGACTGGGCCAGTGGGCTGGGATAGGATTAAAAGACAGAAAACTGTACTTGAACAACAATTAAAATTAAAAAAGTAGTTCTTCAGTCTAGGGACAATTAGAATACAAAAATCTGAAATGGAAAATGTGTGGTTAAATATAATGGATATGTTCATCATTTAATAAGCCTTTAAAGATAATTGTTCAAAGAAGAAATAATGCCAATAATAATAATAAAATCATAATCTATAATGTTTCTTAGATCTCCAACATGTATAGAAGTGAAATGTTTTACATCTGTAACCCAACAGTCATAGGGAGTCAAATGCAACTACACTGTTAAGGTTCTCATGCTATACAGAAAGTGGCATAATGTTACTTGAATATGGATATTGATAAGTTAAAACTGCATGCTGTAAACTGTAGAGCATTCACTAATAAAACCAAATATGTTTTGATATTAAGCCAATATGGAGGTAAAATAGCATCATAAAGTAATTTTTAAAAAGGAAAAAGACAAAAAGAACAGTTTTGGATAAACAAAAACACATGGCAAAATGAACTTAAACTCGCCAGATTCAAAATCACATAAAATGTAAACATTGCACACACTCCAATTGAAAACTAAATACTTTCTGATTTATTAAAAAAGCAGGACCCAACTATATGGAGCTTACAAAAAGACAGATATATTAAAAGTAAAAGGATGGTGAATGTAGATAGATATAATAAAAAGAATGATGATTGATATATTAATATCAGCATATTTAAGAACAAATATTAGTAACATGTATAAAAGTTATTTCATAATCATGTCAGCTCATCAAAAGGATATAACAAATCTGAATCTGTATGTACCTAATGACAGACCTTCAAGTACATAAAGAAAATATGCTATAACCTAAAGGGAAATAGAAAAAATTACAAGTCCACTACTGGGAGATTTCAACTTCTCTTTCTCTGAATAATTAATAGAAAAATACACAGAATAGGAGGAAAGATATAGAAGACTTTATTCACATTATCAACCATTGAGGTCTAATTGGTGTTTATGGAACATTCCACCCCAATATAGCAGAATGAATACTGTTGGCCAGTGAGCACTTTCTCTTTAAAAGCTTTCAGAACTTTTTTCATCTTTGGGATATTTTCTTCCATTATATCTTTGAATATATCCTCTGTTACATCTCTTTTCTCTGTTTCTGTAAGATCTACTCTTTCCATCCTATTTCTCCAGAAGTAATTTTCTATTTTTCTATCTTTTTGATGTTTGTTTCATTTGTTTTGGTTCCACTATATGCTGTAGAAAATTATTTCACCTTTATTTTAGCCCTCCTATTGAATATTATTAGAAAATATTTTTTAATTTCTCTAAACTGTTATTTATTCTCTAACTGTTCTGTTCTCTCACTGTTCACTAATAATAGCCTATTTGGTTTTTTATTTTTAGTGTTTTAAAAATATTTAGTTTTGAATCATTCTCACATGTACACAGTTGAAAGATCAAACAGTTTAAAAAAATAGAGTGAGAAGTGAGTTCTCTCCACAGTTTCCTTGTCCAGAAATAACCACTACTACCAGTTTCTTATGTGTCCTTCAAGGTAGGATAAGCAAAACTTTGTGTCTTTTTTTTCACACATTTTATTTATTTTATTTCATTTATTTTATTTTATTTTTTAGTTGTTCAAATACAGTTGTCTCCATTTCCCCCCCACATCCCCCCCCACCCCAGCTATCCCCACCTCCCACTCCTGATCCTACCCCCTACTGGTTTTGTCCATGTGTCCTTTAAAGTTGTTCCCAAAAACCCTTCCCCATTTTCCCCTCCCACCTCCCCTCTGGTTATTGCCAGTTTGTTCTTAATTTCAGTGTCTCTAGTTATATTTTGCTTGCTTGTTTTTGTTTTGTTGATTAGGTTCCACTTATAGGTGAGCTTATATGGTATTTGTCTTTCACCACCTGGCTTATTTCACTTAGCATATGCTCTTCAGTTCCATCCACTACAAATGATTGCGTGTATGCATATGATCCTCCTTTTAAAAAAATTATATTTTATTGTTTATGCTATTACTGTTCCTTTGCCTGCCTCTATCTAGCCCCCTGCATCGGGCAATCCCCACACTGTTGTTGGAGTCCATGGGTCATGCATATATGTTCTTTGGATAATCCCTTCACCTTCCTTCATCCAGTAGTCACCCCTGCCCCCTGCCTCTGTCAGCCGTCAATCTGTTCCATGTATCTATGCCTCTGTTTCAATTTTGTTAGTTTACTCACATTTTGTTTATTACATTCCACATGTAGGTGATCTCACATGGTATTTTTCTTTTACTGACTAGCTTATTTCACTTACATAATAGTCTCTAGTTCCATCCATCTTGTCACAAAAGGTAAGATAAGAGTTCCTTCTTTTTTACCGCTTTGTAGCATTCCATTGTGTAAATGTACCACAGCTTTTTTATCCATTCATCTACTGATGGGCATTTAGGCTGTTTCCAGGTCTTGGCTATTGTAAATAGCTCTGCTATGAACATATTCACAGAATGGAATTGCTGTATCAAAAGGCAGTTCCATTTTCAACTTTCTGAGAAAACTTCATACTGTTTTTCACAATGGCTCCCCCAGTCTGCATTCCCACCAACAGTTCATAGTCAGTTAGTTTTTAAAAAACCTAATAAAAAATATAGTATCTCCTCAGTTTTCTATGATATAAATTAAGATTCCTTTGCAGTTCTCACTTTTAAATTTTGTATTGTTTTCTTTTGTCTTTTCCACAGCTGACCTTATTTACATGTCCCTTGATTCTGGAACATCCACTCATATAAATTAATGCTTTTTTGAATGATAGGAATAGCTGGTGGGCTTCCCTCAGAAATCACTGGCCTCTCCTCTGAACAAAGGGCTGATGGCCTAAGAGAAAGGTTTTTGTATGTATTCAGAACATATTGACTGACAGATTCTAGCCACAGTCTGGGGTGAGACAGGCTGCCTGTACAGCTGTTCTGCACCAAGTTCATTATCAATGTCGACATGTTTGCCTCTTTTCCCACCCTGGCTTGCCATTGTGTGGGTGCTGTGTTCCACTCTGACATATTTGCATGGAGTGCCCTGGGAACCCACCCCCTGTGCTTTGGGTTTTCCACCATGGTTGTCTAATCTGCCTCTGACTTCATATTTAACCCAAACTTCAGCCTGCTGATACCTCTTACTCTTTTTTCCATATATTTAGATGAATTCTCTCTTTGGTACAACTTTCATGCCTTTTGCTAAGCTCTGAAGGGTAAGCAGAAAAATAGCAGTCATAAAAAAATCACTAACCTGATACTCTTTTCTGAAATAATAAACATTGAGCATTTCTCTTGGATCAGCATCATGCTTCCAAGCCTGCCTCCAAAAGTTGCTTATTAGTTACAGGTCATCTGCAAACTCCAAATTTCAACTCACTTAAAAATATACATATTATTATATAATATATACATTTTATATATTAAAATATATTATATAATATATATATAAATTTCTGTTAAACCCAGAGAATATTAGAACGTCAACTAATGTATAAATTATGTTCTCTGAGACTACCTCTGTCTTAACATTTTCTCTTTATTCTTTCCTAAGTGATGTTTTGGGGTTGCTTTATAGAGTGGTATGACTATGGAAACTTAAATAAAATATACACTGTATTAAATTTATATTTAATTTTAAAATGGCAATTATAAATACTATTTCTAAATTACTTTTATTTTAGTACAATGAACTACTTTTATCAAAATCATGTCTTTGGTTGTTTTACATCCATTGCTTTTTTTTGTTATTTTAAATAATTTTAAGAATATTGTAAGTATGTTGATGATATATAAGAAACTTGAAGTATTATATATCAATTAGTTATGTTATAAACTAACTTTGGTTTATAGCACACTCAGTTATTTAGCTTGGATTTTTTCAGTTATTTCATCCCATCATTTGCAAATAATGCCCACTTTTCTATCTTCTTTGTAATAGTATTTTATCTTATTCTTTTTCTTTACCTTTATTCTTTTGCTAGATTTTATTGGCATGTGGTTAGAAAGTCTGTGTTGTTATTGATGAGAGTGAAAAAGCATTTAATATTTTATGTTTAAGCACAGTACTGACTGTTGGTTCGGTCTGAAATATTCTTAATAGCATGTTACAGCTATGTTGTTCTACCTTTGCCTTTAAAAATTTTTTTATTTAGTTCATTGCGGTGACATTGGGTAAAAAAATTATATAAGTTTCAAGTGTACAATTCTATAATGCACCATCTGTATGTTGTATTGTATGTTCACTATCCAAAGTCAAGTCTCTGCCACTGTTTAACCCTCTTTTACCATTTTCTACCTTCTTGAATCCTCCTTTCTCTCTCGTTATCATCATATTGTTGTCTATGTCCACGAGGGTTTTTAATTTTTTTGCTTAATCATTTCGCAATTTTTCACCCAGTCCTCCAACCTGCCTCACCTATGACAGCTGTCATTCTGTTTTCTGTATCAATTATTCTGTTTCTATTTTTTGCTTGTCTGTTTATTTGGTTTATTAGGTTCCACACATATGTGAAAAAATACGGCATTTGTCTTTCTCTGACTGGCTTATTTCACTTAACGTAATACTCTCCTCGTCCATCTATGCTGTTGCAAAGGGTAAGATACCCTTCTTTTTGTGGCCAAGTAGTATTCCAGTCCATAAATGTACTACAGAATTTCTATCCACTTATCTAATAATGGGTACTTGGGCTGCTTCCAAATCTTGGCTGCTGTAAACAATGCTGCAATTAACATAGGAGTGCATATTGTTATATTCAGCAACTGCGAGAACGAATGCTGGAGACTTTTCGGGTTTTCAAAGATGTTTCTTTATTGGCCAAAGTTTCTTTAACCTGTGCAGGGGGCAGACTCTCCCAAATGTGTCCGGAGACACAGTGCTCATAAGAGCTGCAAATGAGAGTCTCCCGCTGAGCGCTTTTAGCTATGTCCCTATACAGGGGAGGGTGAGCAAGCATTATACAGAAGCAGACGTGGCAGGTAACTATTTGTTTGAAAATATGATGCATGGGAACAAGGTTAGGCATTGGCTCACTGGTTGTAAAATTTCAAATTAACCGTGTCAAGTTACATGCTTTACGACCCTTTGTTCTAACACGAGGCAGAGTGTCCGTTTAGTAACCTCCTGTGCCCCGGGATCTAACCAGTTCCCTCTTGTCCTTTAGCTAGGTTCCTATTTTCTCATGGTCTAAGTTTTCCTCGCCCCTTACACATATATTATTTTGAATTAGTGTTTTAGGTTTCTTCAGCTATACAAGGTCTGTCCAGAGAAAGTGCAGCCATTGTTAATATGCAAATGGTTTGCGGGACATCGATGTAACCTGGCAGCCATGGAGAATGGACTGGAATGCTTATGCATGAATGTCCCGGACCCCCGCTCATGGGGTCCACAGCGTTGTAGCTGAAACAAAAGAAATTCACACGGAATACTGAATCCTGTGGAAGAATAGGGCTAGTGGCTTCTTTTTCCAGGGGAGTAAAAGCCTCAGCCCTTCATCCAATGAGCTTTTATTATTTTACTGGACACATTACAAGAAGGTCCTCATTAACTATGAACAGGCTTGCTTTAGGTGGTTACCTTATAGAGAAAACAAAGGAGTGGATGCAGGTAATCTCATCACAGAAGAGGGATATTTGCACATGAAAAGGCACAAGTGGTTGAACTGGTCCTTGGAAGGTTTAGGATGGTTTTTAGGAAGTTACTTTGCAGTAAATGTTTGCCACTGGGGGCTGGGCCCTCACCACGCAGGATGGTCTACTACACAGGAATAATGATGAGTTTACTTTATTAGTGCAGGTTGTAGACACTGTTGAGTGAGCATGAGTACTCTGCGGCTTTTGCATTCAAAATGAATGAGTGAGTAGAGCAACAAATCTGACTCAGATTTCGTGTTCAGCTTGAATATTCCTCCATGGAAACTATTCAGATGATTCAGAGGGCCACAGCTATGGGCAACTGGTGATTGGCAGCTTTATCATGACCATGCAGCTGATCATGACTCATTGTTACAGGGTGCAGCCAGGAGGGGGGCCCCAGATAGGGATTTGGAATGGGGCCCAGAACTCAGGGTGTCCAGGAAATAGTAGAAAGACATCTAAGATGTCCTCACCCCTTCCCCCCCTTCAGCTGTGAGTTGGAGGAAGTGACAAATGGAGCAGGGCCATTGAGAGCTGTTTTGCATAGCAACAGCTTTGCAGCTAACCTCTGGCATGGTCATTTAACATATCTATAACCTTTAACTGGTTGCATAGATATGTTAAATAGCTGTGGCCTTGCTCTGAGCCAGGGGGATGGAAGTAACTTTCCCACTAAGATGTAACTGGGGGGCAGGTGCCCTGAGTTACAGCGCCTGCATGAGAGCTTGGAGAAGATTGGCTCCATGACATGGGGCCACGCCTGCCTAAACTCAAGACTGCAGCCCAGTAAAGCTGGAAGGATATGAGAGTGCTGGCAAGTGTAGCCAACTGTGGGAGAAGTCGCTGTGGCACTGCAGAGAATCATGTGGCTTTGCCAGAGTAGGGACTCCCAGGGCCATTGTGCAGAGAGGACCACTTGGCTGTGGCAATAGAAAGGAGAACCACATGGCTTTGCCAGAGTGGGTACCCCCGCAGCTTTAGAAGGGGGAATCACCACCCGGCTTTAGCAGAGATCCCAGCGACACAGCTGATGGTGCTGGGAACTGAGGGAGGCCTACCAGCCGAGAAGGATTGCTGGGAAGAACTGGGGGCTGCCTGAGCCACGGACTTCTATATCTTTCCCTGAGATATGGTACCCCAGACTGGGCAAAGGGGGAAGTGTTCCATTCAGCAACTGCGAGAACAGATGCCGGAGACTTTCAGGGTTTCAGAGATGTTACTTTATTGGCCAAGTTTTACCTGCGCAGGGGCGGACTCTCAAAGTGTCCGGAGACACGGTACCCACAAGGGCTGCTGATGAGAGTCGCGCCGAGCGCTTACAGCTAAGTCCTTATATAGGGGCAGGCAAGCAAGCGGTAGGCAGAAGCAGACGTGGCAGTTAGCCATTCGCTTACAAAGACCGCAGGCAGGAACAGGGTTGGGCATTGGCTCAACAGAGGTAGCTTTACAAACCAAACATGTTAGGTTGCATCTGTTTTACAATCCTTTGTTCTTGCTAAGTTTTCCTTGCTCCTTACAGAAGGAAGGACTGTGTGTGTTTGTGGGTGTTTTAAGGGACTTTGGGATTTTGATGAAGACATTAGGTCACTACTTGAAGTCTGTACAGCATTAAATAAACATTTCCTTTCCTTTTCACGAATCTCTGGCATTGAGAGATGTCTTTGCTATAAGGCGGCGGACATAACAAACCTGGGGGGCTCCTTTCGGTAATAGTATAATGCCCTTTGGCCCTCCCTTGGCCCCCCTGTGTTCTGTAACAATAATTTAATTTTTCAGCAGAAGCAGAATTAATGATTTTTTAAAATTTATGTTTTTTGGTGGAATTAGTAGATAGACTAAAAAGTTGAAAATATATGAGGTTGTTTTAAAGATAATTTAAATGCATTACTTAGAGAAATATATTTGTTCTGTGTTTGTGTAACGAGAAAACACACCGGCATTCCGGCTGCCTGTCACTACCAAATCCAATAAGCAATGGCAGCGATTGAATCTTTTATGGGCCTTTATTCAGATGGCCGGCGATCTGAGAAGATGGCAGGTTCATACCCTAACAAGCCATCTTCCCTTCTCTTTCCCGGCCAGATCCTTTATAAGGGCATGGGGGAGGACAAACAAGGTGCGGTGAGGGCTTTGAGATTCAGAAGCTGCAACACTCCTGTCCTGGGCAGTTAGCTGATCCCAAGGGGGAGGGTTGGTCGTCTGCTCTCCCTGGAGCAAAGGTTCAGATGTCCCCAGGTGGTAATCTTCTATCAGTGCCCCAGGAGGTCAGCTGTTTTTCCCAGGAGCCAGGATGGACTTTATCTGCAGTTTCTGAAACAAAAGCTTTAACATACACATTACTTGCTAGACACATACCTTTTTACCTTAAGCTAAAATTTTCCAAGTCTTGAGTCCCCTATCATTTGGAGGTAGATAAGCCTCTTGTCATTGCCACTGAAACAATAGTTGGGTGTTTAAAAATGGTTCCAAGTCTCTGCAAGACACTGGAATTGCCTGGAGAACTTTTGAAATGCAAATATCTGGTCCCCCACTCCCTGATTTTGTATGTGCCTGGAGCATTGGTATTTTTAAGTGCTCTCCGGGTAAGAACCAAGCTTGAGAGCCACCGCCAACTTTGACAATCATCAAAACAGTATTAAAAACAAAAAGTCCTAGTTCTCACCACTCAGGTTTTGATTCAGATGGTTTGAAGTGGGGACAAAGAACCCTCAGTTAATTCTGATGGTCAACTGAGTCTGAGAACCACTGGCTGAAAAAGATTATTTTAGTAACATTGGTAAGTCAGTTGCACAGATCAGGCGCACCTGCTTTATGATACCAAGCTTTAACCATTGTTCTCTGCTGGCCTTAATCATCACGTGTTTGTGGTTTAGTTTTTAACATTTGATACTCAGATCTTGTTTTGAGAAAGAATGACGTCTAATGTAATTTTGAAAGGAGTCAAGGTATTTTCATAAAGGGAAATACCTACAATTATGTGACTAAAGTCACATATATCTTATTAAACTTCTGAAATTTTTACTGACAGATATTTGTTAATTAGAAAAACATCTAATCACAAGTGATGGAAACACTTTTCTTAGTGTTCTAAATTGAAATCTGCCAAAAATACTGATGGCTAATAAAACCTTGGCCCCAGAACATGAAACAGAGTAAAGTTGCTGTTGCCCTAACACTGGATAAGTATAAATATCTTCCTGAAATGCACATAAAACTTACAACAAAGGAGCATGCGGCCCTTCTGAATCAAGCGCTGATGGAACCTTCCAGATGGCAGGACATGAGCTACCTCTAGCTTTCTCTTTCCCTGCACAAGTATGCATCTCCAAGAGGGTGAACATAATGTCTGCTTTCAGAAACAATAAACACTGATGGAACTTGTTCTACTTTTTATTTTATATTTTCATAAAGAAATTAACAGAACATTGTAGTTTAATATTCTAATACAGATGCAGATAAGAAAATGATTTTTATCTCTAAAATTCAGATAGAGGATATAGAATTTTCCAATAGGATTCATGTCTTTCATTAGTCCTGAAAAATTATTACATATTATTGCTTCAAATATTGCTTTCTCTAAATTAGAGCTATCATTTATACTTTCTAACATTTCTTTTATTATTTACAATTTGTCATCTCTGTTATAAATATTGGATAATTTTCATCATTCTATTTTTCACTCTACTAATTCTTCCTTTAAGGTTATATTGTTACGGAAAATCACTCACACACAGTCGGAATGGTGGAGCACAAAGTTTATTACGTGCGGGCTCAGAGGGGTCAGCCCCAAATTCTGAGAGCCATGAGGTGTGGATTCACTCTACTTTTATAAGTGAGGAGCAAGTTACAGAGCAGGAAGCGATAAAGTTACAGAGACAGGAGGCAATTAAACTAAGTTACAGGAGGCAATAAACTAAGTTACAGAGACAGGAGATTATTTGCTTATCTAAGACATGCGAGTTTCGGGCGGGGTGGGATTGGCCCACTCTGCTCTTACTGAAGCATTACAAAATTCATCTTAACTTGACACTTCTTTGATCTTAGCCTGCTTCAATATAAGAGCTATTTAGTGTACCTATTTACTATCTAAGCTTTATTATGGATATGTCTCCACCAGAAGAGGCCCTGGGACTCTGAATTTGTCTCACTGGTCTTGATTAGTGCTAGAGGACTGTGGCACTGCACCTGGGGTTGGGTGAGGATGACCTGTTGGGGTTGGAGATGGAGGCACTTGGAGCCCAGTGGTGTGCCAGCACTAGATAAGCCAGTGAGAAGTCATAAAAATTAAGTAAACTGAAAAAAGTAGAAGAGACACTTAATATACATGATGGCCAAAAACAATGATGTACAAGAGAGAATAATGACAGTTTTGCTTAAAAATGCTGTTTTTAATTTTTTTTGGAATCATTAATTACAAACAGGAACTCTCTGACAAACCATTTAAAATTAGAGGATGTATACTTCAGAAATAATAAAGGTCATTATTTGCAGGAAAATAGAGTTATAAAACAATGAGTTTTTTGGTATAACTACAGTATAGAAATAAACTTAGAAATTTATGTGAAATAGATATTGCCAAAATTAACTCAAAGATAGAATGAGTGACTTAATAGTCATCTGGATGATATAATTAATATAAATCTAAAATACTCAATGTGGTAAAAGTCACAATGCAATAAAGGAGGAAAGAAATTTTAGGCAGAGGTTTTCTGTAGAGAGAGAGGGAGGAGAACAGGGGTTGCTGAAGTGGAACTTCATCTGCAGTAATCGTATTATTGTCTTTAAGAGCAAACATTGAGGCAATATGACAAAATGCCGGTAGGTCTTGCCATTTTTCCTCTGGTGTTGCTCCACCCCCAGAGCAATGCAGAGTTTTAAAAAACCATGTGAGTTCCCAGAAATATGTGACAGCATTTGGTAAAAGTCAACATCCCCTTATGGCAAACACATCAGTCAGGTGATAGAAAGAGATATTTTGAAGAAGCATGGGTGTAACAGGGCGCAGCCAAGAGGGGAGCCCCAAATAGGGATTTGTAATAGGGTCCAGAAGAACTTGGAGATAATTGGCCCCACACCACAGCCCCACACCTGCCCAGAATGCTGGCAGCTGTGGCCAGTTGTGAGAGGGGCCGGAAATGGGCCTGCAGAGGAAGAGTGGCACTGGGATTTAAACGGAAGCACGACAGCCATTGGGCATCTCTCTCTTTTTGGGACCACGTGTCTGTTTAGGACCATTCGGCTTTGGTATCTTGGTTGGGACCAGGCAGCTTGGGTGAGAGTCAGGACCACAAGGCTTTGGAAGTGCTCCCTTTGCCACATGGAGGGTGCCAGGAGGACTGTGTGCATTTGTGGGGCACTTTAGTTTGTGTTATTTCAAATAAATAATAAATTTCTTTCCTTTTCACTGATCTCTGGTATTAAGAGACATCTTTCCTCAGGTGGCAGGCAAGACGAACCCAGTAGGTGGGGAGGAACCCCTGGAGAAAAAGAGGGGGTCTTTTATATCATTCGCCCCCCTCCACCCTGTTCTGTAACATGGGGACAGCTTTGTCTTAATAGGCAAACATAGAAATATTCTCAGCAAAATAAGAAACAAAGTGTCTATTATCAACACTCTGCTTTTGGCTTTCATTTATTTCTCAAGAAGACTCAACACTAAATTTATAAAAACTCAGCTACAACTTTAAGATGATTTTCCTGAAACTGGTGAGAACCTACATAATTCAAGAATAATGATATTTAAAACCCACCCTGAGATGCAGGAAACAGGTCTTTGGGGTGATTTCCTGGGAATTCACTAATAATTCTAAATGGTGAGTTTTTCTCAAAATTGTAGCTTTCCCTGTGGGTCACTGATCACTGGCTTTCAGCACTCCCTGAGCGTCTGGTCCTAACTCTACTGCACTTCTGGAAAGTGGAGCTCTGAAAAGGGAGAGCCAGTAAGGAGTAGGCATGTTGATGTACTGATCTTTTTCAAGGCGTTTTAATATGATTAGCTACAAGACTGACCACAGTCCTTTAAGGTGGGCAGCGGTTAATGATGCAGGTTACTGTGAGAGTTGATTTGCCCAGCCTCATATGTGGGAGTGGAGAGTTGGAAGCACACTCAAGTCATTTTCAAGCCATGCCTGGTCCATGGACCTCTTTCCATTCTCTCCTAGGCATCACCTGAATCAGATGACCCATAAGAGAGAGCTGCCTGGTGCTGGTCTCCCCTTGCCCAGGTCCTCCCTACCCACACTTGGGAGAGCATCTTTGGGCCAGTGGTGATTGAGTTCTACTTACTCTTCTGGGTTTATCAAGGCAATGCTGTTCTCTCCCATGTTGCTAATTTTTTCTTAATATTATAGACATACAGGGTAGTAACAATAAAGTTGATGGCTAAAAACTGGTAGTAGCAAGTATGAATTATTAATAACTACTATAAATCTAAGATAAAAATAAAACTTAAAAAAGGAAAATTGCCACAATTGCAATAATGATTAAACTAGCTCAAGATTCATTGTAACTGTTTTGATTATTATAACTAAGAATTAAGGAACAATTTTATGTTAACAAACTGATAAATAAAGCAGGTCAGTGGATATTGGGAATCTGTATCTAGAGACTTGTCAAAAGATATGGTTTTATGACAGAGGATTTTATCACAAAATAAGCAGCAAAAGCAGCAGGTAATACAACTATTATTTATTTAATATGTACAGAGTATTAGGCAGTGTGTAAAGGATTTTACTTTTAATTCTCAAAATATATGAAAAATTTATACCTATTTTACAGAGGAAGCTATTGAAGCACAGAGAGGTCAAGTATCTTGTCCAAGGCCACACAGATAACATGTAACAGATTTTGGATATTCAATTCCAGCGATATACTTACCAAGAAAGATTTGTGTGAGATTGCTAGGCTTCAGGTGTCTTGAAACAAGCACTACTTCAACAGATGTGACGATGTGGGCTCAGATTACCAGTCCAGAAGAGCTCATTACAGTCAGAGGGCACAGCTTCACTTGGAAGAAGGGAGTGGCTGGACTGCTTATGAAACAGCTTGGATTTCATATACACATTACATTCAGTGAGGACTCTGCAAAAGTAAAGAGGTAGAGATTTTAAAGTCAGGCATCTTTTTGAAAGGGCATTTCTTTGACTTAGAGCCGGTGCTATTTTTGCTTTGCCAACTGACATCATTTATGCTGAAGAAGAATCATAGAATCCAAATTATAAAGACAAATACCATTGCAAGCATGTTTGGAATAATGTCTAATTGTGCTGCTGCCATCAACATGTTTTGAAAAATTATAAGACATATGTTGGGGTTCCTTATTCACTTCTCCCCCCCAGATTCTAACAGTTAACAAATATGTATAAATGTCAAGGATTAAAATGTCTCCTTCATTACTGGTAAAGCTGAGTTGGAGAACTCATCTTGGATCCCATAGAAAATGAGATTGTATTTCCCACCTGCACTGGACTTGCAGGGCAGAGATGTCCCACTAGCTGATCCTGCTACTCTCAGCAATAGAAGAACAAAGAATGCCCATTGGGAAGGGTCTGGGGAGGCCAAGGATAGTGCTCCAGTGACCTCATGTCAATTCTCATCAGGAAAAGTAAAGCTGTCTGGAGGCAATGGCAGATGATGACTCCTCTCCACTAATGGGTAGGTACAAATCCCTCTTTTGTGGAATGAGGCAGGGACACATGGAGAGAGAGAAAAAGCTTTTCTTCTATAAAATGAAAATCCAGCTTTATAACTATCTCTCCAACTATTTATTTGGTGGCCTCTTTATGTGTGTCTTCTTGCTACTCATCATGGGCTGTTTGGCGAGGTTGATAGAAATAGCTCAGGGAGGGGATGATCAAATCCTGAACTAGGGGAAAGGGGAATGGTATTATAGGGTAGAGCTGAGAAGGGTTACATAGGTGGCTTCTACAGGATTCTATTCCCTTCAGATTCTGGTGCAAACAGAGAGGACTATATTTAGCATTCAGGAACAGAAAAGTTCCTGAAGGAACTACTGAGAACAATAACCATGGATAAAGTGAGGCACAGCCTCTCTTCCTCAGTGAGGGAGCTGTACTGGAGCCTCTAGGTTCATGGCCACCCTCATGCTGTCTATATTGGGTGAAATTTTGTCTGTGTTCATATGACTGAGTTTGTTTGGGACAAGTTAGACTAACTTTAGGACACAGCATAGAACTGGACCTCACCAATGGGAATTCCAGATTTGTAAAATAATGAATGCATGTGATGGCAGGGAGAGATTTCAACACCAGGGTCTAGTCTTGGTTTTAACACTTCCTAGTTAAGTCACCAAAAATAAATACAATTTCTGTGAATTTATGAAATAGTGATAATAATACTTCTCTCATTGGGTTGTTTTGAAAAATAAATAATGCAATCTAAAGTGTCTGGGATAAAGTGTCACTCAATTGTTATTAAGAAAACACTTTCTGAATATATTTTCTGTATATCCCATAATTTTTTGTGACTTGTAGTCTCCATGACCTTCCACATCTCATCAATAAAATTTCTTTATTTCTGGGTTTTTCAGTTTAGTTTAGATCATCATATTTTTAGTGAATTCTCATAATATTGTACACATAGTTCTATGTACTCAGTATCTACAGCAGAGTAAAATGTGGTTTCTACTCTCCAGGAGCTTAAAATCTACTTGTGGGGGTAGACATGGAAACAGAAAATAGTGCAGTGACAACTGTAAAACATAGATGCAGAGATGAAATTATGCAGCAGTATGGATGTGAGGCACTAATCAGGGATATGAAGGAGCAGAGAATTACGGGTGCAGAGCCAGAGGAGGGGTGCTTGAGAGAAGATGAAAGATGGCTATACTTTTGTTCAGAGAGATAAACCGAATGGTATGGAATTTACTGCTTACCACCACTCTGATATTCTGTGCTAGGTGCCCTCAAAAGATCATTTCAGTAACAAAATTAAAAGCAAAGAATATTAGTATTAATCACTGAGTCAGGCACTGTTTTAGATGCTTTGTGAATATTCTTATTTAATTTTCATTTAAAGATAAGAAAAGTGAATCAGAGGGGTAAAATGATTTAGTCAGTCTTATATAAATAGTATATGACAGAACAAGTATTTTAGTTCATGCTTCATGAGTCCAAGTCCAGAGTTCTTTCCACAGTATTATATTGCATTTATTATGGTGGTGTTCCAATGAGAAACTTTTTGTAAGAGGACCTAGGAAACTATGGTGTGTCTAATTTTTGTCAGTAATACATGTTGTATATTAATGTATTTTTAAATGTAAACAATTTATATATTGTTCTATATTCTTTTATGTGATGGTCAGTCAAATGCAGTCATAAGAGGAGATGCAGGAGAGGCCCAGGAAAACAAAACTTACTATACTCCCTGATCCTAAAGACAGAAGGTACAACGGCACCGAGGGCCACACAGGGAAGCACCAGCATTGGTGAGGAGATGACAGGGGCTGAACTGAGGGGAGAGCCCAGGCCATGGTCTTCATGGAGTTTCTATAGGGAAGGAAAGGCAGGGCAGGATGAACCATTTAGGCCTGGTTAGTCTGAATAACTTCAGTGGGATCTGAGCTATAGGGATTGTCTTTAGATTGTCAAACTCTGGTACCTGAGCCTGGCATAATCAAAGCAAAAGAATATTCTCCCTTGGTATGCACAGGTCAGATAGAAGAGGCCTGGGTTGATTTCCATATCCAGGCTAGGCCCTCTGCTATTTCTAAGAACTTGCTAGCCCAGAAAGAGACAATATTTCCTCAGCCAAAAAGTTTTTTAAGGTATCAAACATTGTAATACACAGAGAATGTTTTTAAAAAACATAAATAATACACAGATACCCCCAAATGCACAAATGGTAAGTGTACACTTCCATGGTTTTCATTCTGTTGAGTTGTACAATCATCATTACAATCCAGTTTTAGACATTTACATCACCCTAAAGTTTTCCATCCTCCTGTAAGTTAATATCTACTTCATTTTCAGTGTTTTCAGCCCCAATCAACCATTGATGTACTTTTTGTGCCTACACATTTGCTTTTTACAGACCTTTTGTATACATGGAACTATACTTTTTTCACTGAAGTTCATTTAGTTTCCAGTATGTGTGGATTGTGGTCAGTCATTATTTCTTCAGATGCTTTTCATTCCCCTTTCTTTCTTTTATCCATCTGTAACTTCAATTACACTTAAGTTGGTACATTTGATGTTCTTCTATAGGTCTTCAAGACACTTTAAAAAATCTTTTAATATATTCTCTGCCCTTTCTATGGAATAATTTCCACTAATATGACTTTAATTTGTACTTATTATTTCTTCTAACATATTTGTAAAAATATATTTTATTGATTATGCTATTACAGTTGTCCCATTCCCCCCCTTTATTCCCTTCTGCCCTGTATACTCCCTTCTACCTACATTTCCCCTCATGAACTAAAGTTCATGTCCATGCTTTGTTCTTTGGCTTCCTATACTATTCTTAATCTCTCCCTGTCTATTTTCTACCTACAATTTGTGCTACTTATTCCCTGTACTTTTCCCCCCTCTCTCCCCATCCCACTCCCCTACTGATAGCCCTCCATGTGATCTCCATTTCTGTGGTTCTGTTTCTGTTCTAGTTGTTTGCTTCATTTGTCTTTGTTTTTTTTTTTTTTTTTTTTTTTTAGGTTCAGTTGTTAATAGCTGTGAGTTTGTCGTCATTTTAGTGTTCATATTTTTTAACTTCTTTTTCTCAGATAAGTCCCTTTAACATTTCATATAATAAGGGCTTGGTGATGATGCACTCCTTTAATTTGACCTTATCTGGGAAGCACTTTATTAGCCCTTCTATTATAAATGACAGCTTTGCTGGATAGAGTAATCTTGGATGTAGGTCCTTGTCTTTCATGACTTGGAATACTCCTTTCTAGCCCCTTCTTGCTTGTAAGGTCTCTTTTGAGAATTCACCTGATAACCTTATGGGAACTCCTTTATAGGTAACTCTTTCCTTTCCTCTTGCTGCTTTTAAGATTCTCTCTTTGTATTTAATCTTGGGTGACTTAATGATGATGTGCTTTGGTGTGTTCCTCCTTGGGTTCAACTTCTTGGGGACTCTCTGAGCTTCCTGGACTTCCTGAAAGTCTATTTTCCTTGCCAGGTTTGGAAAGTTCTTCTTCATTATGTTTTCAAATAAGTTTTCAATTTCTTGCTCTTCCTCTTCTCCTTCTTGCACCACTATGATTCGCATGTTGGAATGTTTAAAGATGTCCCAGAGGTTTCTGAGTCTCTCCTCATGTTTTTGAATTCTTGTCTCTTCATTCTGTTCTAGATAAATGTTTCTTTCTTCCTTCTGCCCCAAACTGTTGGTTTGAGTCCTGGTTTCCTTCCAATCACTGTTTGTTCCCTGTAGATTTTTCCTCATTTCACATAATGTGATCTCCATTGCTGCCTGGGTCTTTCTTATGCTGTTGAAGTACCCAGTTTGTTCCTGGAGCATCCTGATAACCAGTGTTTTGAACAGTGTATCTGATAGGTTGACTATCTCTTCGTCACTTAGTTGTATTTTTTCTGGAGCTTTGAACTTTTTCCATTTGGGTCATTTTTTTTTTTTTTTTTTTTGGTCTCAGCACTCCTATTATGTAGTAAGGGGCAGAGCCTTAGGTGTTCACCAGGGTGGGGCAACCCATGTTGCTGCCTTTTGAGGCTGTATGTAGGGGGAGGGGTCTGAGAGGGAACAGTGCCACTTGTTATGCTCTCTGCTGGTTTTCAGTTACTTCCCTGGCTACCTACAATCAAAATGGCCTTTCTGGTGCTGATTCATGGTGGGTGGGTTTGTGTACATTCTAGGACAGTGTGGGTCTCTCCAACAAACTCTCCTGTGAGGCTGGGAGTTTCTCCCACTGCCACCTCAACCCCTGCAGGTGTTTTCAGTCAGAGGCTTTGAGGCTTTATTCCCTGGTACTGGAGCCCTGGGTTGCTTGGTCTGCCTCGCTCCCTAGTTGTTCATCCCAGTTTATCTGCACGTGAATATGGGACTGCCCAGTCTCCAAGCCACTGCCATGCCTGGTCCGCCAACCACCACCTTACCTGCCCCGGTCCTCCAGCATCTGCCTTGCCGAGAGTCCTCTCTACCTGGCTTCTCATCAGGGGAGTCCCTCCTTAGTTGGCTCCTCTGACCGGTCTCAGTGAATGTTTCTTCTTTAACTCCTTAGTTGTCAGATTGCCATACAGTTCGATTTTCTGTCAGTTCTGGTTGTTTTTGTTTTTAAGTTTGTTGTTGTCCTTGTTTTGGTTGTGTGAGGAGGCACAGTGTGTCTACCTACACCTTCATCTTGGCCAGAAGTCCTCTTCTAGTATCTTACATCTTTTGTTGAAACTTTCTAGTAAATTTTTCATCTCAAGTTGTTTTATTTTTTAACTCCAACATTTTCATTTGTTTTTAAAAATAATTTCTATATTATTACCATATTTTTCTATAATTACCATATTTCTATATTTCTATATTACCATAGCCAAGTAGCTGGTCTGGAAGTCTAAAGTTATCTTGAAACAAGTTTAATTAATTATGACATCCCTTCCTGATATTTTCTAGTCATAGAATCTTGGAGGTAGAAGTGAGAGCTAGCAGGATTAATAACTCTCTGAAAAATTACCATTGAAGTATGAATTATGTGTTATTTTATTACATACATTAATACAGTAATAATGATACTCATGTAATACTTTAATAAAGTTATTATATTTGAGGTTATAAAAGATGTAAGAAGATAGGTATAAGAAGGGCAGGCACATTCTGAAGGTAAATATACAGTATCAGAAACATGCTTGTACTCCAGAATTCAACAATGTAAAATGAGACAAGGGTTTGGAATGTGTAAAGAATTAGTGAAACTGCACAGAATCTCTTTCTGGTCTCCAAGGAGATGAAACCCTTTCTAGCCTATAATAAGATGGAGATAAAGAGAGCTGCTGAATATTGAAGAAATGCTAAATGAAGCAGATTCTGATTATTGAAAAAAGGTCTACAATTATGATGGAGAAGTAAAGTGTGGCTCTGAGGAAGGTGGGGGAGTGTGCAGCAAGAATATGTTTGAGAACCCTATCTATCCCTTTAAGTGCCTGGAATTGAGTGTTTGAATTCTAGCTTTGTTTTGTACTGCCTATGTGACCATGAAGAAATTATCTAAACTCTCTGTCTAAGTGTTTCCATCCTGAAAATTGGAATAAAAATTGTACTTTTCTCATGGAATTATTCTGTTAATAATTTAATACATGCAATGCCCTCAGAATTAGAGTCTGGCACATATGGTCAATAATGTTGGCCATTATTGGTCTGATCCTGGCCTTGTTCTGTGTGGTACCCCAAAGAGCTTATTTCCTCTACATCAGAGTTTGCATTAAAGTCATGGAGAGAGCCTACACCTATGATATAATCTAAGGTAGTGTTACGTGTTGTGCCTTAGTTTCCTGAAGCTTTCATGACAAAGTCCCACAAACATGGTGGCTTAAAAAAGCAGGAATTTATTGTCTCACAGTTTGAGAGGCTAGAAGAATAAAATCAAAGTGCTCCCTCTGAAACCTATAGGCAATCCTTTATTAAATCATCCTAGCTTTTGGTTGTTTGCTGGCAATCTCTGGTGATCCTTGGCTTGCAGCTCCATAACTTCAAATTCTGCATGTACCACCATGTGGCATTCTCCTGCATGTGTCTGTTTTCACATGGCTGTCTTCTTAGTTATACTGGATTTGGGGCTCACTCCAGTATGACTTCATCTTAACTAATTGCATATGCAATGACCCTATTTCCAAATAAAGTATCATGCTGCTGTACTGGGGGTTAAGACTTCAATATATCTTTGCATTTTCTTGAAGGGGCTATAATGCAATGAAATGCAAAGCAAAACACGCTGTTGAAGGGATTAACAACTTTGACAGCTGATGGAGAAAGAAATCTTATCCAAACACCCCTTATATGAGTATAATAAAGCCCCAGAGAATTCAGCTTCCATAGCCCTTTTCCAAAGGGAGTTTCCAGATGGGAATGTGACCAATCTTTAACACTGTGAACATTCCAAAAAAAAAAAAATTGTGTAAGGAAGCTTCATTAGAATATTCCATACTTTCCCATGGAAGTCCTAACCACTGCCACCTTTTAGTAAGCTGTTATATAAAGCATCACCCCCAGCTGCTCAGAGAGCCACTTGTTTTGTCTGCTCCCACACTTATGTGAATAAACTTTGCTGTTTCTCTTATTAATCTGCCTATTGTCAGGCCACAATCAACTGGGAAATAAGTTGGTAGAGGAATAGTTTTCCACCCAAGAGTAAAGAAATGTAAAGTGGAGTGAGGAGAGAGTGATGAGACATCTGATTAGATGCTTGAATGAAGGATTGATGCTCTGAATTTTGCCTGCACTTGTAATTCATCACAGGTTCCACAGTTAGCAAAATCCATGGTAACAGAACCAATATGAGGGCAAAGATCCAGGATTCTAACTCCTGAGCTGCAGGAATCTGATGATCTCAAGTCAGAGATTTAAGTTGCTGCAGATATTTTGCTTCTTCCAGGTTGCTAGAAGAATCTGATCAAGAACAATTGTTTTTTTTTTTTTTCTTTTTTAAAGATTTTATTTATTTATTTTAGAGAGAGGGGAAGGGAGGGAGAAAGAGAGGGAGAGAAACATCAGTGTGTGAGACATATTCGTTGCCCCTCACAAGGTTCCCAACAGAGCGCCTGGCCTGCAACCCAGGCATTTGCCCTGACTGGGAATTGAACCAGCAACATTTCAGTTCAAAAGCCGGCGCTCAAACCACTGAGCGACACCAGTCAGGTCAGATTTCATACTTCTTGTCAAAAACACAGATTGAGTGAGAGAGTGATTCTCAGGAAAATTGTCATTA